>CM052804.1:27982497-28064126 GCA_028533885.1 Nasua narica | reverse complement strand
GCTGGGAGGTGGGGGGGTAGGGATATGGACATTGGGGAGGGTATGTGCTATGGCAAATGCTGTGAAATGTGTAAGCCTGATGATTCACAGACATGTACCCTGGAGCAAATAATACATTATATGTTAATAAAAAATTTTTTTAAAAATTGGTCCTATCAAGGAACTCTATCTCTCTATATATTTACATGTTGTTTGAAAATATTCTACAGTACCCAAGATGTTTTTGGCATTTGTTCAGCTGTATTATGCTACATTATCTAACATACAAAGGGTGACCAAACAGTTAGGGTAGAATGACCGATTATTCAAAATAACTCTCAAGTATTCACATAAATTTTCTAGTGTAGGTCTCATTGTGTAGGTTTATAATCGATCCTTCTGTTTAATTTAAAAAATCATTCTTTTAATTGCTTTTCTTCACTTTTTCCTCTCAATGTATTCCATTCTTTGACTAACAACACCATGACTTCAACTACTTTATAACACATTTGTCAGTAGCTTGATAAAATTATGTATAATAAGTAATAGGTAAATTAGCAACAAGGTAATAAAATATCAAGATGGCTCTTACTGAATGTCACTATGGTGCTAAGAAATAATCCCTCCATATGATAGCACTATAGGAACCTACAATTAGCTATATAAGAGTCAAGGTAAATTGAACAAAATAGTAAAGGGAGGCATTATAATAAATTTCTTCCAGCTTTTATTTCTCTAAGGAGATCTTCAGTGCTAAGATTATTGGAGCAGAAGGCAAAAGGACCCAATATACCTTAACTTAGCATATCTGGCCCATGCTGTCTTTCTGCCTTCAACCAATTCCTCTCATGCACACTTTGCTCCAGCCATATGAAACCACTTATACAGCAGAGACATGACGACATGTTATATTGTTTTAGGTTAACACAAACTCACAGATGCCATTTCCTCACCTTGAACTTCTCTTCTTTATTTAGTCAACAACCCTTTCTGGGCTCTAAAATCTCATTTAAAGTATTAACTTCTTCGAGACTTCTTTGACTTCTTTCTTTCCATTTTAATACTTTCATAGCATCTTTTCTGTTTATTATACCATATTGTTGATTTACTCATATGTTTTTTCATTAGTCTTCAAGATCCTTGAGGGTAAAGACATATCATATTCAACTTTATTCTCTATCTCACCCCTCAGAATAGTATAGGTCTCAATAATGATTGTTGAGTGTCGTTGAAATTATTTCAAATTCAAGTAAAAGTCTTAATAATATTATCAGATCTGGTTTTTAGGACTCATTATAGTTCTGTGGTATTTTGCTCTTCTTTAATGTCTATTGAAAATAAATAATCATGACATATTTTATTTGGGAGATATTTAGATTACCTTTTAAGAAACTGAGGGAAAAAGGCCTATGCAACAGGATGCTTTATTCTGATTTTTATAGCAAATAAGAGATAAATATCCAAGTTGCTCATTTTATTAGTCATATTTTCATATTTCAATTATTCATAAATATAGATCCATCTATAATAATCTAGAGCCTCTTCCTACCAGTGCTCAATAAAAACTGAACAACTCAAAAATAGCCCTAGGCATAAAGATGGGATAGCATGTGTATGTCTATGGATCTACATGTAAGAGTTGCACGGTGATTTATTAAGATTTTAATTTGCATTTTACTCTCCACTTATTTTTTCATTTCCCCCCTTCTAAAGAGGTAACCAGGTCTTTGGGCTGCATTATTTATGGAAGATCTGAGCTACTGAATGGAAAACAGAAGTTACTCGTGAATAATCTGCCTTCTAACTTTTCTTTCTGGAGGCTTGAGTTAAAGGCAAAGTCTCTTTGAAGGCTGTCAGGAAGTGGGAAAAAAAACTTCCTGAATTCAAGGAATGGGAAAAGTTCAGCAATATCAGGAATAGCAGAGATCTGAATTCCACTACCGGGCTGTGCTTCAAAGAAATGATGCCCAAAGAGGAAAATGGTTACGTGGAGCATCTTGGGAAGTTACATTCTAGGTCCTGGGGGCTCAAAATCTCAGACTCTTATGAACAAGGTTGGCCAAAAATCAGTAATGTCATCTTACTTCAAGTAATACATGGGCTTATTTAATAAAGATATCAGTCATGACCGTGATAAACTGCAGAGAAGTGGGCCCACTCCCTTCGCTTTTCTTTTGACAGAGTCAGACTCTTGAATCAGGCAGAAGAAAGAAAGGAAAGGAAGAAAACCTTGTTCTTCTCCATGTGCTCCCATAATGACCAATATGAATCCCCATTTTACCAGGTTGGGCAATTCAAAGTCAAATTTAATTATGGGAAATAAAATAATTTTATATTTCTTGCATATATGAATTTGTATATAAGTTATACAACTAAACACAATACAGATCTGTAGGTTTCTAATATATTTTAAAATACATTTTTTCATTGTTCATTATTTATATTATTTGTACTTCACAACCCCTACAGCAGAATGATTCAAATAGTTGCAAATTGAAATATAAAGTTTTTCTTTGGAAGGAAAACAATAATGGCTTTATGGGCAGAACTGATTATGGCTGTCAATAAGAAGTTCATCATCATAAGAAGTATAATACTGAAAGATAAATGTACAATTTGGATTCAGGGACTGCAAACAAAACATCTGCAGGAGTGGGAGAGAAAAAGCAATCTCTTTAAGTGTTGCCTAGAAAAGCCTAGACATAGACAGAGACTGATGACTCTGTTCAGAAACGCTTTCACATCCCACATGTGAGGCTAAATGAAAGGTATTTTATTAAAACAAACAAACAAAAAACACTGAAGGATTCCTAGCATCCTTAAATCCACCCATTTAAGGCTTAGCTGGGAAAGATAAATACCAAATACAGGCAAGTGGCTACAATGGGAGGGAATAGGCAGGCAGAAGATTAAAGAAGGGTATGTAGGGGGCCTTCAGCTTGGATCAAGAATGCTGGGTTTATTTTAATCTTTAAATAAATATGGTCAAACATTAAATATGACAAAGATACACAAAAACATATAAATATGACAAAAAATATATGGGTATATGAGTGTTTCCTTTGTTATTTCTTCAATATCAGTCTATATTTTTAGAACATTTGAAAATCAAACTCTGACATGTATCCTAATTTTTACCTGAGTATAAACTTTCTCCTCTGCAGTTTAGAATCAGGATAGTTTGATACAGAGTCTAGGGATTTATTGTGTTCAGTAAGTATTTGAATAGAAAATTTAAAAGGTAATGTAAAAACTGATTATCTGGTTCATTATCCACTCCTTTCCAAATAAAGCAGCTTCATCCAAATAAAAGAAAGAATCAACAAAAAGGAGATAAAAGAGATGTTCACTGGTGTAAAATGTGTACTATTTCCATGTCATATAGTCTACAATTTTTATTTTTTTAAGATCTGAGAGCCCAAGTTGGGGAGGTGGGGGGCAGAGGAAGAGGGACAAGCAGCCCCCCACCGAGCAGGGAGCCTGGGGTGGGGGGGAGATGGGAGAGGGAATACAGGACGCTCCGTCCCAGTACGCCAGGATCGTGACCTGAGCCGAAGGCAGATGCTTAACTGACTGATTCACCCAGGCGCTCCAGTCTACAATTTTTAATCAAGACAGATTCATTAAAATAATACATGTAAATCCATTTGCAGAGAGATTAATTGATTCACTCATTTAAAATTTATTTAAATTCAACTATGTGACAGACCCTATGTTAAGTATTAAGGATACAGAGATGGATGAGAAAAGGACCTTGTTCTTAAGAAGCTCACAGTCTAAAGAATCCTGACAAAGAACTGACATAAAATGTGATAAATGCTATAAAAAAGTATATACAAAGTGATAAGGGATCACTCAGTGAGTACTGGAGGGAATGCTAATTCTTTTTTTTTTTTAATATTTTTATTTATTTATTTGAGAGAGAGAGAGAGCAAGAGAGAGCATGAGAGGGGAGAAGGTCAGAGGGAGAAGCGGACTCCCCATGGAGCTGGGAGCCCGATGTGGGACTCGATCCCAGGACTCCGGGACCATGACATGAGCTGAAGGCAGTCACTCAACCAACTGAGCCACCCAGGCGCCCGGGAATGCTAATTCTGTCTAAGATTGCTGGAAAAGGTTTCAGAGATAGGGTAACATTTGAGCTGGGACTTGAATAATAAGTAGAAGGTCAACAAATAGAATAAAATGTGTTTCAGGCAGGAATTAAAAAATACATATGTAAAGAGTTGGTCTCCTCATTATTCACAGAGTCTGTATAGGTAAACCACCGACTCACTAAAATTTATTTGTAACCCTGAAGTCAGTACTCTTGCATTCATTCATGGACATACACACAAAGATGAACAATTTGAGTTACGTGAAGCACACATTCCCAGCTGAGGTCAAACGAGGCAAAACTCACTCTTGCCTTCTTGTTTGAGCTTTCCTAATATAAACAAGTGTCCTTTTCAGTCTATTTAGTGCTATGTTTTTCTCATTTTTGTGTTTTGTGGATGATTTTGCTTAAAAAAGTCCCTAAGTATAGTGCTATCTACCTAGTGTTCCTAAGCATGTAAAGGCTGGGGTGTACCTTATGGAGAAAATACATGCACTTGATAACCTTCATTCAGGCATGAATTACAGTGCTGTGCATTCAGTGTTAATGAATCAACTATGTTAAATAAGGACCTTTAAGTAGAAACACACATAAAACAGGGTTGTACTGATTGGTTGACAAAAATGTGACCAGAGGCTCACAGGAACCTAACTCTGTATTTCCCCTAGGAAAGATAGTTCAGTACTCACTAATTCAGTGTTTATGGTGACTTTCCAGAACATAACCACTTTGCATAATGAGAATCAACTGCATTTGATTCAACTCTGTGTGCATGTGTGTGTATTCACTAGTTAACAAAATGTTCCCTTGAATAAGATTTATTTATAGGAACCACTCACTGACTATTTTGATCAGATATACACAGCATAGTACCTTGTCTTGAATAAGTAATGAATAATCAACTATAATGAAGATAACTGACAGCTTATTATGCATACTTATAGTCTTTAAAGACTTTAAATAGCATGGTATTAGGAGGTATTTTGAGGTTCCTAGTAGGGCAAAAAAGACCTCACTTACAGATAGCTAAGATACTTGTAACCACTTAAGTGATGGAGTAAAACATTTACAGAAGCAGCTGTGGCATAATTCTACTGATTTAGTTATTTTTACAAGGCATTATTATGGGTAATGGCAAAAGCAGTATAGTAGAAACTGTGCAGAAAAAAAACCTCTTAAGATGTTTATTAAACATTTCCTCAGTTAACAGAACTGTTACTCTGCCAAGGAGATTCCAGTGAGCAAAAACCATGGATAATTGCATACACAGATTAGCTCATTACAATGAAGAGGGAAAAAAGCAGGTAAATCCCTAAACAGTCATGGTGCTATAAGGTTAATCTTTAGAGAAAAGGAGAACAAGCAAAGCATATTATTTAGTATTTTATAAAGACTTCTTTTTTAAAGATTTATTTATTTAAGAGAGAATGAGAGTGAAGCAGAGGGCAAGGGAGAGAAACTCCACCAAACTCCCTCTGAGTGAGGAGCCCAACGTGGGGCTTGATCCCACAACCCTAAGATCATAACCTGAGCCGAAATCAAGAGTCAGACACTGAAATGACTGAGCCACTCAGGTGCCCCAAGACTTCTTTAACATTATCATTTCCTCTAATAATGATTCCAATAACTTTGTGAGGTATGTAATTCAAAAATTTAAATTTCCTTTCATTAGAATAGAAAAAATGAAACACTAAAATGTACATAAAAGAGGGGCACCTGGGTGGTTCAGTTGTTAGATGTCTGCCTTCTGCTCGGGTCATGATCCCTGACTCCTGGGATCAAGACCCGAATGGGGCTCCCTGCTCATCAGGAAGCCTGCTTCTCCCTCTCCCACTCCCCCTGCTTGTGTCACCTCTCTAGTTGTCTGTCAAATAAATAAATACAATCTTTAAATAAAATGGAAAAAATGTACCTAAAAGAACATATAGGGGCGCCTGGGTGGCTCAGGGGGTTAAGCCTCTGCCTTCGGCTCAGGTCATGATCTCAGGGTCCTGGGATCGAGCCCCTCATCGGGCTCTCTGCTCAGCAGGGAGCCTGCTTCCTCCTCTCTCTCTACCTGCCTCTCTGCCTACTTGTGATCTCTCTCTGTCAAATAAATAAATAAAATCTTAAAAAAAAAAAAAGAACATATAGACACTAAGGTCATGACTGGGAATGAAACCATAAATCTTTATCTGTCTAAAATGTTACACTTTTTAAGTTCATAATGCCAGGAAGCCTGGGTGGCTCAGTCATTAAGCATCTGCCTTTAGCTCAGGTAATAATCCCAGAGTTCTGGGATGGAGCCCTGCATCAGGCTCCCTGCTCGGCAGGAAGCCTGCTTCTCCCTCTCCCACTCCCCCTACTTGTGTTCCCTCTCTCACTGTCTCGGTGAAATAAATAAAATCTTAATAATTAATTAATTAAGTTCATAATGCTACATTTTTCATCTTCACTGAATGGCCTGCACCTCTTAAAATTATACTCAATGATCTAACAATTAAGAGTTACATATTGCACATTTTAAATATTCATTTGTAGTTTGGGAAGACAGCTTTCAGAAGCTGTTGAGACTGACACTGCTAACAGATAAAAGTCTTCTGATCATTTCAAATTCTAATAAAAAAATATGGGAAAGAAATGAGGATGAAAATCATTGTTTAAAACAGAAGTTTTCCGAGTGCTTGGGTGGGTCAGTGGGTTGAGCGACTGCCTTCAGCTCAGGTCATGATCCCAGAGTCCCCAGATGAGTTCCGCATCAGGCTCCCAGCTCCATGGGGAGTCTGCTTCTCCCTCTGACCTTCTCCTTTCTCATGTTCTCTCTCTCTCTCTCTCAAATAAATAAAATCTTTAAAAAAACAAACCCAGAAGTTTTCATTGTATGTACAGATAGTAATTACAAAGCCAATTCCATGGATATCATTTATTTATATATAATGCTTAAATTTATATCTCCAGTCACACCACTCTTATGAGCTTCAGATTTTTTTTTTTTTTAAAAAGATACATTTATTTTAGACAAAGAGAGAGAGAGTGTGTACACGTGGTGGGGGGAGGGCAGAAGAAGGTGGAAAGAAACTCAAGCAGACTCTGGACTGAGCCTGACATGGGGTTTGATCTTAGGACTCTGAGATCAAGACCTGAGCTAAGTTGGACACTTAACTGACTGCACCGCCCAGGCACCCCCTGAGGTTCAGGTTCTTATATCCAGCCACACATAGTCAATATTTCTACTTCAATAAGTGCCACAATCTTCATTTGTTCAAAACCAGCTTCTTGATTTTCCCTTTAAATCTGTTCTTCAGGGCGCCTGGGTGGCTCAGTTGGTTAAGCGACTGCCTTCAGCTCAGGTCATGATCTCGGAGTCCCGAGATCGAGTCCCACATCGGGCTCCCAGCTCCACAGGGAGTCTGCTTCTCCCTCTGACCTTCTCCCCTCTCATGCTCTCTCTCGCTCTCTCTCAAATAAATAAATAAAATCTTTTTAAAAAATAAATAAATAAGAAAAATTTAAAAAAAATAAATCTGTTCTTCACCAAGTCTTATCCATCTTAGTAAATGGCAATTCCATTTTTCCAATTGCTCAAGCCACAAACCTTGGATTTATCCTTGACTCTTTTTCTTTCTCATACACCACATAAACAAATCCTATTGTTTCTTTCTTTGAAGTATATCTGGAACCTGACCACTTCTTACTGCTTCCAAGATCACCTCCTTGGTCTAAGTCAGCACTATTTCTTACTTGGACAATCTGTATTAGCCTATTAACTGCTCTCCTTTTTTCTACATACTCTAGTTTCCACATAGCACTCAGAGTGATCTGTTAAAAATGTAAATCAGACCATGTGCTTCCTCTGCTCATAAGCCTCTGTTACACTCCCATCTCGTTCAGGGAAAAAGTCAAAATCCTGACCATGGCTTATAAGGCCCTACTTGATTTAATTCTCTGCCATCTCTCTGACCCTGTCTTCTTATACTTTCCTTCTTTCACCTTAGTCCGTGTCACACAAGTCCCTCTGCTGTTTCTCTCACCTCACCATCTCTACACTTTTTTTTTTAAACTAGATGTTAACTAAATGTAGAGCCAACATGGGGCTTGAACTCATGACCCTAAGATCAAGACCTGAGCTGAGATGAAGAGTCAGATTGACTCTTGACTGAACCACCTAGGTGCCCCCATTTCTGCACTTTTTAATTCCTCTGGCTAGAAATAGAAAGCTTTTCACCCAGGTATCATTCACTCCTTCGCTTATTTCAGATTTCTACTTAATCTTATCAGAGAGGCCTTCCCTGATCACCTCATAAAAAATAGCAAACTCCCTTTGCATCCTTATCTCATCATTTTCTAGTCCCTTATCCTTCATTATTTTTTTTTTCACAACAGTTATCAAAACCACCTGACTGATTGATTTAGTGTTTATTTTCTGTCTTCACCCATTAGAATGGACTTAATTTCCAGGGTGCCTGGATGGCTCAGTCAGTTAAGCATCCCATTCTTGATTTCGTCTCAGGTCATGTTCTTAGTGTTGTGGGATCAGGCCCCATGTTGGACTCTGTGCTCAGCAGGGAGACTGCTTCTCTCCCTCTTCCTCTGCCTCTCCCCTCACTCCCATGTACTCTCTCTCCCTAAAAGTACAAAAAAAAAAAAAAAAGGACTTAAATTTCCTTGAAAGAAGAGGCATCCTTTTTGTTCACTACTGTATCCTTAGGATCTAGAATAGAACTCGGCACAGAAAATGTACTCAATAAACATCTGGTGAACTGATGAGTGAGTGAAATGAATCCAAATAATTATTCTAAAAGGTCTCACTTATAATGTCAATAAACCTGAAACCTTTTAAGTTAATCTAAAAACTGATAATTTAATGTTGTAATAATTATATCTAAATTTGCTACCTATTATGATAGCCAATTTGGCACTGGTACAAAAATAGACACATAGATCAACAGAACATAATAGAGAGTCCAGAAATAAACCCAACCTTATATGGACAATTATTCTATGAGAAAGAAGGCGAGAATATACAATGGGAATAAGACAGTTTCTTCAACAAATGGGTGATGGGAAAACTGGACAGCTACATGCAAAAGAATAAAACTGGACCACTTCCTTACACCATACACAAAAATAAACTAAAATGGATTAAAAATCTCAATGTGAGGGGCGCCTGGATGGCTCAGTGGTTTAAAGCCTCTGCCTTCGGCTCAGGTCGTGATCTCAGGGTCCTGGGATCGAGCCCCACATCGGGCTCTCTGCTCGGTGGGAAGCCTACTTCCTCCTCTCTCTCTGCCTGCTTCTCTGTCTACTTGTGATCTCTCTCTGTGTGTGTCAAATAAATAAATAAAATCTTTAAAAAAAAACCTCAATGTGAGACCTGAAACCATAAAATTCCTAGAAGAAAACATAGGCAGTAATTTCTTTGACATTGGTTGTAGAAACATTTTTCTAGATATATCTCCTCACACAAGGGAAACAAAATAAAAAATTATTTGGCCTACATCAAAATAAAAGCCTTTGCACAATGAAGGAAACCATCAGCAAAATGAAAAGGCAACTTACTGAATGAGAGAAGATATTTGTAAATGATATATCCAATAAAAGGTTAATATCCAAAATATATAAAGAACTACAATTCAACACCAAAAAATTTAATAATGCTAAGTAAAAAACCCAACTAACAAATGGCAGAGGACCTGAATAGACAGTTTTCCAAAGAAGATAAAAAGATGGCCAAAAAACACTTGAAAAAATGCTCAATATTGCTTGCTCATCAGGGAAATGCAAATCAAAACCACAATGAGATATCACCTTATATCTGTCAGAATGGCTAAAATCAAAAACACAAGAGATAACAAGCATTAGCAAGGATGTAGAGAAAAAGGAAACCTTGTGCACTGTTGGTAGGAATGCAAACTGGTACAGCCCCTTACAAAACAGTATGGAGGTTCCTCAAAAAATTAGAACTAGAATTACCATATGATCCAGTAATCCACTACTAGGTATTTACCCAAAGAAAATGAAAGCACTAATTCAAAAAGATATATGCATCCCTGTGTTTACTGCAGCAATATTTATAATAGCCAAGATATGGAAGCAACCCAAGTGTCCCTCAACAGACAAATAGGTAAGGAATGGATAAGGAGGACAAATGTGTATACACACACACACACACACACACACACACACACACACAGAGGAGTATTACCATAGGCATAAGAAAAGGACGAGACTGTACCATTTGTGACAACATGAATGGACCTGGAAGGTCTTATGCTAAGTGAAGTAAGTCAGTCAGAGAAATACAAATACTGTATGACTTCATTCATATGTGAAATTTAAAAAACAAAACAAAGCAAAAAGAGACAAAAAGCAGACAAACTGGTGGTTGCCAGAGGGGAGGTAGATGAGAGAATGGGTGAAACAGTATACTTACCTTGATGAGCACTGAAAAATATACAGAGTTGTGGGGTGGTTTTTTTTAAGATTTTATTTATTTATTTGAGAGAGAGAGAGAGAGCACAAGCAGGGGGGAAGGGCAGAGGCAGAAGAACAAGCAGACTCCCCGCTGAACGGGGAGCCCGATGCGGTGTTCCATCCCAGGACCTGGAGATCCTGACCTGAGGCAAAGGCAGATGCCTAACCAACTGAGCCACCCAGGCACCTCTAGGGTTGTCAAATCATTATATTGTACATTTGAAATTAATATAACACTCTAATTATACTCGAATAAAAAATTTTTTTGCTAGCTAGTATACAAAGAGCTTTATACATATATGATGGCTATATTTTTATAATTTATAGTTCCTCTTTTAAGACCTTTTTAATTTACATTTTTAATAGATAATTTTTTAGAGCAGTTTTAGGTTCACAGCAAAACTGAATGGAAAAGGGGTACCTGGACGGTCTAATCGCTTAAGTATTGGACTCTCAGTTTGGCTCAAGTCATAATCTCAGGTTCATGAGATGGCGCCCTATGCCCTGTGGGAAGTCTGCTTGAAGATTCTCTCCCTCTGCCCCTCCCCCCAACTCATGAGTGCTCTCTCTCTCTCAAATAAATAAATCTTTTAAAAAACAAATAAACAAGGGGTTCCTGGGTGACTCAGTCAGTTAGATGTCTGCCTTTGGCTTAGGTCATGATCCCAGGGTCCTGTGATTGAGCCCTGTGTCAGGTTCCCCATTCAGTGGGGGAAGCCCGCTTCTCCTTATCCCTCTGCCCTTCCCCGTTTGTGCTCTCTCACTCACTCTCTCAAATAAATAAACTATATAACCTTTTGTATCAGCTTCTTTCACCTGCTATAATGTTTTGACCATGTTCCATGTTGAAGTATGTATGAAGTCTGTTCCTTTTTATCACTGAATTGTATTCTATTGTACAAACATATCACTTTCTTTTTTATTGAAAAGCGTATTTCATTTGGATATACCAGATATTATTTAAAGTGTGCCCAGGTGAAACTTATCTTTCTTATGTGTCAGAAAATAGTCCTCAATGGATGCCAGTAGTTAGAGCTGGTAAGAGGAAAAGGGGAAGAAAAGGAAATAGAATTGTGGTTCAGTAAAACCTATTCCTAACAGAAATGGAAAAGTCAAGCACCAGTGAATTATTTGTAGACAGAGAAACCTGCCCTGGCTGTGGGAATTCAAACTCTTTCCACTGGATCCTTAGTTTGTTCACTACCACCTACTTATAAAGAAGAGAGTATAGTTTATAACAGCCAGCCTCTACATCTAAAGAAAGCTGTTCTTTCTTTCCAGAGGTGTGTTAGAGTTTGCCACTACATTATGTAACTAAGCTAAAAGCAATTATAAAATATTTTTCAAATAACATTCATCTGATGATTTCTGGTAAAAAAAATTATCTGCCTAATGCAGATTAGGCATATGCATTTACTTCTACACTTATAAAATGACAGCAAAATAAATTAAAAGGTTTAAATCCACAAGGAAAAAGCAAACAGAAGGCAACAATGGATAAAATATTTTAATACATTTCTGGAAAAGGGAGAGCAAATAAAGTAGCGATTAAATCACTTTGATTTACCAGGGTGAAAGAAGCTATAACCTCAGGGGGGTACTCATGAGAAGAGAGTCAATTCACCTCACCAAGAACCTGGGAAAGGTTCACACCTTGGAAGTACCAAGTGGGTGGAGGGGAAGCACAAAGTGAAAAAATAGGATGAAAGTCTATGTATGTGAACTGTTGGATTTCCTTTCCCATTCCTCCACACACTGCCAGCAGCTAAGTACACATGCACCAGCCCTGGTGGGAGAATGAAAATTTATCCTCTAGAGACACCGAAAAGAAACAGACTTGGGGACACTGGGCAGCATAGAGAGTAGAGGTGATATGAACTGAAAAGACAGGCATTTATTGAAATACCAAAAAGTAGGATTTTAATTCCTCTAAACATTTCTCTACACCACCCTACCCCTAACCCCAACACCACCTCAGAACACTTGCATTTAACTGCCCAGGAAAAAAACTGGAAAGGTCTTTTCTGGGGAAAATAAACAATCCCAGAGAGAAGTCTTCTTCATAGTGACACATGACCATGTCTCTTATCCTAACACCCAAAAGCAAGCTTTACCTAAAATAAGGCTTCTTATTTCTAAAGAGCTTTTAATCATTTTAAAATATATACAAACCACCAAGGGTCATCGACATGTGAGGAAATCATGAAAGATTAAAAGCTGATATTAAAAAAGCTATTTGGTATTTAAAATGATTGCTGAAATAAAGCATTAAAGAGAGGTCACAAAAATCCCCAGGAAAGTATAATTAAACATGAAATGGAAAATATGAAAGAAGAAATAGTTCTAGTATCAGTCTAGTGAGATTACCTTTTGACTAACAGGAGTTGCAGGCAAAGAAAGGAAAGAAAATAGTAACAGCATATACTTTTAAAGGGCATACTACATGTAATAGGCATTGCTCTAAGTGCTTTAAATAATTTTAATTAATTAACTAATTAAGTCTTTGGTCACTGTATGTCATAGGTATTATTATTATCCCCATTTTAACGATGAGGAAAATTAGGAATGTAGAGGTTAATCTAATAGCTGTTAAGTGGCAGATCCAGAGTTCAAGCCCAAGCAGTCTGGTGCCATAACTCATACTCTTGACAACTAAATACTGCTGCCTCTCTGTCAAAGAAATAATATGAGACTTCCAGGTTTAGAGGGCAGATTGAACACATTCAACCCACTCCCTCTAGAAACCCCACTAAAATAATGGCAAAAGGAATTTTAAAAAAATACATAACCAAAAGAAAAGAAAAAAAGCAACCAAAGTAGATGATGGAGTGGCAAGTGACTTAGCAGGACAGAGAAAGCCAAGTTCTAAACTGACATGAGGAAAGCTGAGAATAAACCCAATATATACCAAAGAATTCTGTAAATGAACAAAAACTGGCAACACTAAGTACTTGTAGAACTGGGGGTGAGTGGCAAATGAGATGGATAAAATAAGAAAAACTGGGTGAAAGCTGTTTAAGAAGCTGGCGGATCCCTAGATCCCCTCCTTCCGTTCCACATCTCTAAGTGGTTACCTTTCCCTAACTTCCCAATTCTGGCAGAAGTCTACAGCTTATTCTCTAGAGAGGGTAAAACAGAGGTCTCTTGATTAGGAGACACCAGGCACTGTTGAGGGCATAAGTACCATAGTAAAAAAACAAGCGGATTAAGTGATTTTATGCATAAGTGAATGCCGAATTCAAAGATTAGAAGGCGTTGGGTGCCTGGGTGGGTCAGCTGATTAAGCATCTGACTCTTGACTTCAGCTCAGGTAGTGATCTCAGGGTCACAAGACTGGTCAGTGTGGAGTATCCTGGAGATTCTCTCTCTCCCTCTGCCCTTCCCCCCGCACCCCGACTCACAACATATATGTGTGTGTGTGTGTGTGTGTGTGTGTGTGTGTGTATAAAGTATATATATGTATATGTATATATATATGTATATGTATGTATACGTATATGTATATGTATGTGTGTGTGTGTGTGTGTGTACATATATATATGTATAAAGCAGGCCTCTTCTCCCATTCTGTTGAGCCAGACAGATTAGAAAACTCTTCTTTGATGAATCGAAATCAGAAATTTCCCTAACAAATGGCCCAACCAAATTATCCTGCAATAAAACTCAAATTTGACAAGTCCTATTTACGTGCTTAGGCTTCCCAATCCAGCTTTTAGCCACATAAATACAGAAAGCTAAAATGATCAGATACCAAAAAGAAGCCTGTATGTGGAAGATAGAAACCAAAAGCAACATAATACAAAGCAGTCTGACAGAAAGAAACCACACAAAGAAAACTTTAAGAAAAAATATTCCCTGGACGCTTGGGTGGCTCAGTTGGTTGGGCAACTGCCTTTGGCTCGGGTCATGATCCCGGCGTCTTGGGATCGAGTCCCACATGGGGCTCCTTGCTCCGCAGGGAGCCTGCTCCTCTCTCTGCCTCTGCCTGCCTCTCTGCCTGCTTGTGTTCTCTATCTGTTAAATGAATAAATAAAATCTTTAAAAAAAAAAAAAAAGAAAAAATATTTCCAAGAGACATTTAAGTAAAACTTTAAATGAAACAAAAAGAGGAAGGAACACTTCCAAACTTATTTTACAAGGTCAGCATTATCCCGACCAGACAAGGAAACCACCAGAAAACTACAGGCCAATATCCCTGATGAACATAGATGCAAAAATCCTCAACAAAATATCGGCAAACCAAATTCAACAACACATTAAAAAACTCATACACCATGTCAAGTAGGATTTATTCCAGACTGGAGGGATGGTTCAACATCTGGAAATCAATCAATGTGATACACCATATTAACAAAATAAAGGATAAAAATCATATGATCATCTCAATAGATGCAGAAAAGGCATTTGACAAAATTCAACATCCATTTATGATAAAAACTCTCAATAAAGTGGGTATAGAAAGAACTTACTAAACATAATGAAGGCCTTATTTGACAAGTCCACAGTTAACATTATACTCAGCAGTAAAAGACTAGTAAAAACTTCTCAGTTAAGATCAGGAAGAAAAGCATGTCAGCTTTCACAGGTGAGAGGCTACTTACAGGCTCTAATAACATAAAGTGGGTAAAAGCACTCTGCACTATATGGTATAAAGGATGACAAAGTACACCGTCTTCCTACCTGACATGAAAGAGGTCTTTTATGCAAAGGGCTTTGCAGTGCTTATGAGGGGCCCTTAAGTAGCATGCGGTAATAGAAACAGCATGGGACTTGGGGTTAAGCAACCTCATTTAGAATCCTGGACCTGTTGTGTTAACTTAAGTAATTCACTAATTCTTTCCAAACCTCAGTCTCCTCACCATTTTTTTAAGGATTTTTTAAGTAATCTCTACACACAACATGGGGCTTGAACCCACGACCAGGAAATGGAGAGTCACACACTCCACCTACTGAGCCAGTCAGGCGCCCTAATCTTTATTCAACATGATACTGAGTTTGAGTCAGAGCAGTTTAGCAAGAAAAGAAGAAATAAAAAGTACTCAAACTTAAAAAAATAAAATTGTTTGGAGATGACATGATCTTCTATGTAGGAAACCCTAAAGATTCCATTAAAAAAAACCATTAGACCTAATTATGAATTCAGTACAGTTGCAAGATACAAAATCAATACAAAAAAATCTGTTTATTTTTATATACTAACAAAGAACTATCAGACAAATTTTTTTAAATGCCTTTTAGGGGTGACTGGGTGGCTCATTTGTTAAGCGTCTGCCTTCAGCTCAGGTCATGATCCCAGTGACCTGGTATTGAGCCCCGCATTGGGCTCCCTGCTAGGCGGGAAGCCTGATTCTCCCTCTCCCACTCCTCCTGCTTGTGTTCCCTCTCTTGCTGTGTCTCTCTATCAAATAAATAAATACCATCTTTTTTAAAAAAAAATTTAAATGCCTTTTACAACTGTATCAAAAAGAACAAAATACCCAGAAATAAATGTAACCAAAGAGGTGAAAAACCTGTACACTAAAAACTGTAAGACACTGATGAAAGAAGTTGAAGAAAACACAAATAAGTGGAAAGATTTCCACCTTCATGGACTGGATTAATATTGTTAAAATGTCCATACTACCCAAAGCAATCTACTGATGCAATCTACCGATTCAATGCAATCCTTATCAAATTCTAATGGCATTTTTCACAGAAATAGATCAATTACATTTGTATGGAACCACAGAAGAGCCCAAATAGCCAAAGAAAGCTTGATAAAGAAGAACAAAGCTGGAGGCATCATGTGCTCTGATTTCAAACTATAATACAATAGTAATCAAAACAGTATGGTACCTACATAGAAAGACACATAGATTAATAAAACTGGATAGGCAGCCCAGAAATAAGTCCACACATATACCCAATTAATTTGCAACAAAGAAGACAAGAATATAAAATGGACAAAGAACTGTATCTTCAATAAATGGTGTTGGGTCAACTGGACAGCCACATGCAAAAGAATGAACCTGGACACCATCTTACACCGTCCATAAAAACTAACTCTTTAACCCATCAAAATGGATTAAAGATTTGAACGTAAGACCTGAAAACATAAAATTCCTATTAGAAAACAAAGGCAGTAAATTCCTTGACATTAGACTCAGTGATAATTTTTTGGACTTGACACCAAAAACAAAGGCAAAAAAAGCAAAAATAAACAAGTAGGACTACATCAAACTAAAAAGCTTCTGCCTTATAAAGGAAACCATTAACAAAATGAAAAGCCAACCTACTGAATAGGAGAAAATATCTGCAAATCATATATCTGAGAAGGGGCCAATATCCAGAAATATAAAGAACTTATATAATTCAACAGCACACAAAAAAATCCAATTTTAAAAATGAGAAGAGGTTCTGAATAAATATTTTTGAGAAGAAGACATACAGATGTCAAGTAGTTAAATGAAAAGATGCTCGACATCACTAATCATCAGGGAAATGCAAATTAAACCCACAATGAGATATAACCTCACAACTGTCAGAACAGCTATTATTAAAAAGACAAGAAATAATAAGTATCCACAAGGATGTCGAGAAAAAGTAACTTTGTACATTATTGGTGGGAATGTAAATTGGTACAACCACTACAGAAAATAGTATGAAGGTTTCCCAAAATATTAAAAATACACTATCACATGATCCAGCAATTACACTTCTGGGTAGTCATCCAAAGGAAACAAAAACACTAACTCAAAAAAGATACATGCACCCCATATTCATTGCAGTATTATTTCTAATAGCCAAGACACCAAAGCAACCTAAGTGTCCATTGATGGATCAATGGATAAAGATGAAGTGATACACACACACACACACACACACACAGAGGAAAATATTCAACCAGAAAAAAAAGAAATCTTTCCATTTGTAATGACATGGATGGACCTTCACAGCATTATGCTAAGTGGCATTAGTTGGACAGAGAAAGACAAATACCATATAATCTCACTTATGTGTGGTATCTAACCACCCCTCACCCCTCAAAAAATCCAAACTCAAAGATACAAAGACCATATTGGCATTTTCCAGGAGCAAGGGGTGAACATAATGAATGAAGATGGTCAAAAGGTACAAACACCTACTTATAAAACAAGTAAGTTGTGGGATATACAGTGAATATAGTTATTAATACTATATTGTATATTTAAAACGTAGGAGAATAAATCTTTAAAGTTCTAATCACAAGGAAACAAATTTGTAACTATGTATGGTGATGGATGTTAACTAGATTTATTGTGGTGATCATTCTGTAAAACATACAAATATCAAATTATTATATTGTACACAAGAAACTAATATAATAGGGTCTTTTGGGGTTTTTCTTCAAATTTTCATTTAAATTCTAGCTCATTAACATACAGTGTAAATTGGTTTTATGAGAATTTAATGATTCGTCACTTACATATAACACACAGTGCTCATCATAACAAGTGCCCTCCTTAATCCCTGTCACCCATCTATCCCATCCCTTACCCACTTCCCTCATCAACTCTCAGTTTGTTCTCCATTGTTAAGAGTCTCTGATGGTTTGTTTCTCTCTTTCTCACCCCCTTCCTGTATGTTCACCTGTTTTCCTTCTTAACTAATGCAATGTCATGTCAATTATATCTCAATAATAAAAAAGGAATAAATACAAAAAGGAACTTTTATAAATTAAAAATGTAATAGCAAAAATTGAAATCTAAGAGGAAGATGAAGTTGAAATTCTCAACCTTAGTTGAGAGAAAAGAAGAAAACAGACAAAAATAAAAATCTGAATGTCCAAGCAATATAGTATGGTTAAATAAACCTCTAAGGGACACTATGAAGTGGTTATGGTAGTAGTACTCTGGAAAGATCTCCATAATGAATTGTTAATTGAAAAGTAATGTAAGCTGCTAAAAACCCAGTCTGTATGGCCCTATTTACATAAAAGAGGGGAAAAACGCAACACCATATGCTTCTGTATATAAAACAGTATATAAAACAATCTGGCTCAGTTGGTGGATCATGTGACTCTTGATCTCAGGGTTGTGGGGTCTGAACTCCACATTGGTGGGTGTAGAGATTAGTTAAAAATATAATCTTAAAATCCTCCATATCTAAAATACTATATGTAAATATACATTTTGTATGTAAATTTTGTATGTAAATATACAAAAAAAATGTGTAATGAAACATCAAAAAGGTAATTTCTAGATAGGGGAGTGAGTTGGGGAGAAAAAAGGAAAGGGAATATTTTGCTTTTTATTGCATATATTTCCATTAAAAATTTTTTACAATGAAAATGTCTTCAAGAAATGAAACAAGATGGGATGGGGAAGGACACAAACCATAAGAGACTCCTAAACTCATGAAACAAACTAAGGGTTGCTAGGAGGTGGGGGGGGGGGTAGGGTATGGACATTGGGGAGGGTATGTGCTATGGCAAATGCTGTGAAATGTGCAAGCCTGATGATTCACAGACATGTACCCTGGGGCAAATAATACATTATATGTTAATTAAAAAATTTAAAAAGAAAAGAAAATGTCTTCATATATTACATTTGTGTAATATTTTTAAGTTTTATTTTTAGGCAATCTCTATACCCAATGTGGTACTCAAATTCACAACCCTGAGATCAGGAGTCCCATGCTCCACCAACTGAGCCCCCATTTGTGTAATTTTTTAAGGAGAGGAAAGAAGGGGAAGAAGAGAAAGGAAAATGAAAAAGGACTGGTATAATACTTAGTAGATAAGGAATATTTTTCTCAATCAGAATCTCAAAAACAAAACAAGACTAAATAACAATTTAGTTTTACTTGCTGTGTAACATTTTACTTGTTGAGTACATTAAAGTCACCTCCAAAGCACTTAAGACAATAAAATATATGAAAGTGAAATATATATACTTACATATATATGTTTAATAGCCAAAACAGATTATCACCAACTTAAAAAAAAAAAAGACAACTCTTTCACAACAGAATCAGTAGAGAAATTTTCTCTCTACAATTACACCTTTAAGAAGTCTGATTCTAGCCAAAAGATTACATGCTCAGGAGATAGCACTGGATTCTTTCCTAATGGGTCACCTGGGCTGGGCTTCCTGCTCAGTGGGAAGTCTGCTTCTCTCTCTCCCTCTGCCCCTACCCCTGCTCATGTGCTCTCTCTCTCTCTCTTTCTCTCTTTCTCTCTCTGCCTCTCTCTCTAATAAATAAATAATTTTTAAAAAAAATTATCACAAAAAAAAAAAAGATTATCACAGACTCTCACTGCTCTATATTCTGGCAAAGTTCTTATGTTTACACTTGGCCTAAAATTCTGCAGGAACTTTCATATCCCTGATCCCGTTAACTAAGAAAACACTAACCTTCCATGAAGTCCAAGAGTACAGAAAATTTGTGTAGGGATAAAGTTGAAGCCCAAATCTTTTAAAAAGCTAATTTATTGGGCGCCTGGGTGGCTCATGGGTTAAAGCTTCTGCCTTCGGCTCAGGTCATGATCTCAGGGTCCTGGGATTGAGCCCCACATCGGGCTCTCTGCTCAGCAGGGAGCCTGCTTCCCCCCCCCCTCTCTCTGCCTGCCTCTCTGCCTACTTGTGATGTGTCTCTCTGTCAAATAAATAAATAAAATCTTCAAAAAAAAAAAGTTAATCTATTTTGGAGTGCCTGTGCCTTCACGGCTCAGTCAGTTAAGCATTTGTCTTTTGCTCAGGTCATGATCCGAGGGTCCTGGGAGTGAGCTCCATATCGGACTCCCTGCTAAGCAAGGAATCTGCTCCTCCGTCTCTCTCTGCCCCTTCCCCCTGCTCATGCTTGCGCTCTCTCTCTCTCTCTCAAATAAATAAATAAAATCTTAAAAAAAAATAATTGATTTCAGTACCTAACCTTGTTTTCCTAAATAATTTTCCTAATTTTGGATTTTAACCACATGGTCAAAAATCAGAGGTAATAGCAAAGCATTACAGGTAGTATTTTTTCAAATTATTAAAAATAATAAGTGCATTTAAAATATTTTTTTTTAAAGATTTTATTTTATTTATTTTAACAGAGAGAGAACACAAGCAGGCAGAGAGGCAGGCAGAGGAGCAGGCTCCCTGCCGAGCAAGGAGCCCGATGTGGGACTCGATCCCAGGACGCTGGGATCATGACCTGAGCCGAAGGCAGCCGCCCAACCAACTGAGCCACCCAGGCGTCCCTAAAATATTTTCAAAGTGTGGGGGCACCTGGGTGGTTCATTCAGTCAGTTAAGCGTCAGACTCTTGATTTCAGCTTGGGTCATGATCTCAGGGTCATGTGACTGGGCTCTGCACTGGGTTCTGTGCCCAGAGTCTGTGCAGTCTGCTTGAGATGCTCTCTCCCTCTCCTTCTACCCTTCCCCTGACTTGTACCCCTCACCCTGCTAAAAATAAATAAGTAAATCAAATCTTTAAAAAATATTTTTTCAGGGTGGGGCGCCTGGATGGTTCAGTTGGTTGAGCGACTGCCTACAGCTCAGGTCATGATCCTGGAGTCCCGGGATCGAGTCCCACATCGGGCTCCCTGCTCTGAGAGGAGCCTGCTTCGCCCTCTGACCTCTCCCCTTTCATTCTCTCTCTCTCTCTGTCTCAATTAAATAAAATAAATCTTTAAAAAATATATTTTTTTTTCAGGGGCACCTGGGTGGCTCAGTGGGTTGGGCATCTGCCTTTGGCTCGGGTAGTGATCCTGAGGTCCTGATATCAAGCCCCGCATCAGGCTCCCTGCTTTCTAGAGACCCTGCTTCTCCCTCTGCCTCTGCTTGCTTCTCCCTCTGCCTGTGCTCTCTCTCTGTCAAATAAATAAATAAAATCTTAAAAATAAATAAATAAAATCTAAAAATGAAAACATTTTCAAAGCGTGTTTCTAATTCTGTGAGCAAATCCTTGGATGCACACTTTGCAACATAATTAGAATATTCAATTTAAGATACCCGACTAAAAATTCTACTTGTACAAAGAGTAAAGTTAAGTAGTCTAAAGGCATTTTAGCACCTAGCTGCCAAATTCCAGAGTCTGGATTATTATAAGAACATTCTGCTGTTACCTCTAGCAAGAGTCTTGAAGAAAAAAAGAGAAAAATACGTTGAAAGACTGAGAAAATAAAATCATTATACTTTGGCACGTTTTTTGGATAACTCATTAGTTTTATGTTACCATTTCTTTATCTAGTAACAATATTCAATTGAATTACTAAAAAGAAGAAATGAATTAAATAACATCTATTACTTTGCTCCTCAAATTTGAACAGCAAAAGTCAGTTTTCATAAATATTTTCCAAGCTATACTTTATGACTCTCTAACCTGAACTCTAAACTCATAAAATATTCTTAGTTTCCAAATAATTACCTATTCTGTATTTACCATTTGTGTCTTTTTTTCCCTAGGTTGCAGATGAAGGTCTTTTACTGAATTTTAGTAAATTGATGTTTGCTTGGCATATTTATCATAACAAATACAAACAACTAAGTAATCTAAAGTCATGCTTTTCTTACTTGGAAGTTTGGCCACAAGAAGTGATTGCCCCTTTCAAACTTTTGTTTCTTATTTTACCTTTTTGAAAACAGCTTCACAGGGGCATCTGGCTGGCTCAACCAACAGAGTGCATGACTCTTGATGACGGGGTCATATGTTCAAGCCTCACATTGAGTGTAGAGGTTACTGATATATAATCTACTTCACTGAGATATAATTTACATATCAAACTCTTTTATTAGTTATAGTAGTCTACTTACCATAATCTTTCAACTATCATCTAACTGCTAAACACAAAATCTCCCTCCATTGTTCTGTTTGAAACTGTTGTAGGAATAGAACTATGGAATAGTTCTAGGAATACTCTAGGAATAGAACTATGCTAGCAAAAGAAAATTGGGAGTTTTGACAAAAAATTAGAAAAAATGAGTTTCTGAAGTTCTTTTCACTGTATCCAGAAGGCTACCACCTACAACACTTTTTAGGGGAAAAAGGCATTAAAAATCTTAAAATAAGGATGCCTGGGTGGCTCAGTAGGTTAAGTGTCTGCCTTCGGCTCAGGTCCTGGGATCGAGTCCTGCATTGGGCTCCTTGCTCAGCAGGGAGCCTGATTCTCTCTCTGCCTGCCGTTCTCCCTGCTTATGCTCACTCTCTGTTTCTCTCTCCTTCTGACATATAAATAAATAAAATCTGTTTTAAAAATCCTAAAATAAATTTCAAAACAAACTTTTAAAAATATGATTTGCTCAAACATTGAGGTTTTCTACAACATAGAAGAGAGAACTCCTAGCAGTCTATAAACCACTGTGACGATGTATTTATCTCTTTGGTGGGGAAGTGATAAGTTTAGAAATGTAACATGTGAACCAGCTATTTGAAAACTAGAAATTAGAGAATTTACCCATTTTTCTTTTCCTTTAGGAAAATCTCATCCTTTTCATTAACAATGAGAAAAAAGTGGGGCACCTGGGTGGCTTAGTCAGTTTAGCGATCAACTCTGGCTTTCAGCTCAGGGCCTGATCTCAAGGTCATGGGACTGAGTCCTGTGTTGGCGCTCCACATGGAGTCTGCTTGAGATTCTTTCCCCTTCCTTTTTCCTTCCCCTCTGCTCCTTCCCCGGCTTGCTCTCTCTCTCTCAAATAAATACTGGAGGGGACAAGGGTGGGGAAATGGAGTAAGTGGGTGATGGGTATCAAGGAGGGCACATAATGTAATAAGCACTAGGTGTTGTATAAGACTGATGAATCACTGAGCTCTACCTCTGAAACTAATAATATACTATATGCTAATTAAGTTTAAATAAATTTTAAAAATAAAAAAATAAAATACAATAAATAAAATCTTTTAACGTTAATCTTTCACGTT
Organism: Nasua narica; assembly: GCA_028533885.1. NCBI lineage: Eukaryota > Metazoa > Chordata > Mammalia > Carnivora > Procyonidae > Nasua > Nasua narica. The sequence goes on along the minus strand of CM052804.1, from coordinate 28,040,738 downwards.
CCCTAATGATGTGCCAAGGCTACTTATGTCGGTTATGCAATTTTTACTATATTGTCAAATTTTAAAAAGCACAACATATTGTATCTATTTAAAATATCTTATATTCAAATACCATAGATTTTAGAAATATTAAATAGTCATTTAATTCAATGTGCACAAATTTCATTTGGGAGATATATATTAACCAACCACTTTGTCAAAACATCTAATAATTTTACAAACTTTTCTTCAGCTTTCTCAATCATTATAACATATTAATTATCTTCAGTCTTTTGATTAGGTATCAGTTTTTGACTTATTTTTAAGTAAAAGTTTAAACTTTAATTCCTTATATTTCAGGAAGAAAACCAGAAATAACAAGTAGCCTACCCATGAATAAATAAATATTTTTAGCTTGCCAGTGTTTCACAATTTTCTTTTTTTTTTAATATTTTATTTATTTGACAGAGAGAGAGAGAAAGAGAGAGAGATCACAAGTAGGCAGAAAGGCAGGCAGAGAGAGAGGGGGAAGCAGGCTCCCCGCTGAGCAGAGAGCCCGATGCAGGGCTCGATCCCAGGACCCTGAGATTATGACCTGAGCTGAAGGCAGAGGCTTTAACCCACTGAGCCACCCAGGCGCCCCCACAATTTTCTGTGAAAAGATCAAGAAATATATTACTGTATCATTATAGCAGATTTCAAAATATCACTCTCAGATTACAGAATTCCCTACTGCCTGACATTTTGGTTATCTGCAGGAATGCCAAAAACTGAAAGCAACGTGGCAATTAAATATAGAAAAATGTTTCCTAATTTTCCGATAAAATGAAAACCACAGATTTTTGTCTACAAATGCAAGGAAAATGCTCTAAAATTTAATTAAAAAGTTAAGGAGAATAAGAATAACATTCCTTCAACAATCAGTCAAGATTGTAGAAATTTAAAAAAAAAAGATTGTAGAAATTTTATCTTATATAAATCTTATCTCTGTACATAAATATAACATTTTTATTCATGAAGATGAAATCTTTTTTTTAAGATTTTATTTGTTTGACAGAGAGAGGGAGATCACAAGTAGGCAGAGAGGCAGGCAGAGAGAGAGGGGGAAGCAGGCTCCCTGCTGAGCAGAGAGCCCAATGCGGGGCTCAATCCCAGGACCCTGAGATCATGACCTGAGCTGAAGGCAGAGGCTTTAACCCACTGAGCCACCCAGGTGCCCCCTTTTTTCCTAAAGTAGGTTCCATGCCTAATGTTGGGCTTCAAACTCACAACCTTGATATCAAATCTCATGGTCTACTGACTGAGCCAACTAGACATCCTGTGTTTTTAGAGATGAAATCTTACAGAACATGCTACGAACTACAAATATACCTACTACTAAATGAACAGCTTTTCAAGTGCTTCCCAAAGGCAAAACCAAAATCTTACAAGCAAAATAAAAACTCATGTTCATAATAACATTTTTTTCCAACTTTTAAAAACTGCTTATTTTCCATCAACATTATTTCCATTTTGTTTAAGAGTCTGGAGGAGCAGCTTAAGACCACTCTCAGTGGCCTGAGCAGTGGTAGCTGCAAATCACTCTTCAGGGGCAGTCTGAGTACTCCAGTCTTCAGTAGGGAACTACTGTGAAGGCAGAGAGGGCGCCTCTACACCTTCAGACCAGTCTGTGACATCAGGTTGAGAGCAATCAACTACTTCCAAGTCCAGGAGCAGTCTATTCACCCTGAAATTCCTCCTTGGTCACAGCCTTTTCAGCAGTAGCCTACTCTTCCTTTTCAATCTCTTCAGGATCTCTGAATCAAATACAGATCAAATAAGACCTCCAATGGGTGTTCACAAGAGACAGTGCCACACATGCATAGAACTTCCCAGGCCAGCATCCACCACGTCAGGCCCACTGTGTGAGCTCCCTTGTTTTAAGGGATGGCAATGTCCACATAGCACAGAGTAGAGTCTTACACAGAGCAATGGTGGGCACATTAACATAATCACTGTGGTGACTGGTGGTCAACCTTGGGATCAATAACCACCAGAAGTTGTGGCGCCCAGAAAGCTGCCTGGATCTGATTAGTGGAGGTTCCAGAAGCGAAGTGGCCGGCAACAGCAGTGGCTCCAGTGGCAGCAGCAAACTCCAGCACAGCTTGCCAGCCAGTATTCCAGGATGACAGGACACTGACATAAGCCAGGTTTTCAACAGCAACAATGGCATGACCTGCCAGCAGAAGCTTCTCCCAGGTTCTCTTCAGATTTATGATATAGATGCCATCACTTTTCCTTTTGCAGATGTACTGTTCCATTTGGAAACTGAATCTGTGCCACTTAAGTGGATTCTGACTGCAAAGAATTTGAGGACATTCTCCTTCACTTGCAGGACAACAAGGGCTCCAAGCATTGTGAAAGTTTCCCTTTAAGTCATGTATGGAACCCAGAACAATGCTATATGGACCCCTCTCTGGGTACTGTGGAAAGGACGTGACACATTTAAATCACAAACTATGGCGCTCATTATGCAGTCAGTTTAACAAGGTATAACATCTCAACAACTGAAAAAACAAACTTTTTTCTTTGAAAAGATGTAAAGTCATGGGTACTCCATGGAGTCCCTCTCTTCAGATAAGGTCTTTGTACAACAGCTCTCATTAATGAGAGTGCAGATATGTTGACAATCTTGGAATTTTTCATTAGGATTCAAACTGGCTGTATCTTATTTCACGGGTCTTTTCTTTGACGAGCTGCATTTTCCCTCTTCCTTGTACTATCCATGGTGTTAGTAATGATTAGAACTAAAACAGACTTAATTACAGTATCTTCCAAATAAGGTACTAAATATAGTTCTTTGTTCAGTCAACTGTGATTGTCCGTGAAAATCGCAAGCGTGTTTTTGTTTTTTGGGGTTTTTTTTTTTTAGATTTTTATTTATTTATTTGACAGAGAGAGACACAGTGAGGGGGGAAACACAGCAGGCGTCGTGGGAGAGGGAGAAGCAGGCATCCTGCCAGGCAGGAAGCTGGACTCGGGACTCAATCCCAGGACCCTGGGATCATGACCTGAGCCAAAGACAGACACTTACCCACTGAGACACCCACGCACCCCAGCAGCACTGTTTAAAACAAGATGCACAGGATTCTATTAAATTGTGTTCTAGGACCCAGGGTTTTTTTATATAGGTATTTATAGGACAACTTATATTTAGAGAATTGAGTACAATTTCAGCAAAATGAAATTTGTCCTTCCACTTGGGACTCAAAATGGCAATAACTGAAACACCATGATTAACAAGTACAGTGTATATAGTACCTGTTCATTTTGAAGCAGTGAAAAAGTATTGCTTCTATTAGAACTGAGCAAAGAAAGATCAAAGTAAATTTGTGAGATGTAACTACAGGTTCAGCCAAAGCAAGAGAGGAAAACCCTCTGACTCATTTTTTTTACACATTTCTTAATGTGTATTTAGTTACTGGGATATTGCTACTTACTTATTGAGCTACTTGGTCACCTTAAAGCTTACCTTCTTTTTTTAATTTTAATTCTGGTAGAGCTAACATACAATGTTAATATTAGTTTCAGGTATACAATATGGTGATTCAACAATTACATCTATCACCCTGGGCTCATCAAGATGTGTGTACTCCTTAATCCCAATCACCTATTTCGCTCATCCCTGCTATTCACCTCCATTCTAGTAACCATCAGTTTGTTCTCTATAGTTGTCAGTTTCTTAGTTTGCCCCTCTTTTTCCCCCCTTTATTTGCTTTCTTAAATTCTACACATGAGTGATATCATATGGTAGTGTCTTTACTCAGACTCTTCACTTATCATTGTATTCTAGCTCCATCCATGTCATTGCAAATGGCAAGATTTCATTCTTTTTTTATGGATAAACAATATTCCATTACACATACACACACACACATTCTTCTTCTTCATCAATTCATGTGTCAATGGACATTTGGGCTGCTTCCATTATTTGGCTATTTTAAATAATGCTGCTATAAACATGGTGCAGGTATCCCTCTGAATTAAGTGTTTTTGTATTTTGGGGGGTAAATACCCAGTAGTGAGATTACTGGGTCATAGGGTAGTTCTATTTTTAACTTTTTGAGGAACCTCCATACTGTTTTCCAGAGTGGCTGCACCAGTTTGCAGTCCCACCAACAGCACAAGAGCACAAGATCCCACCACATCCTTGCCAATACTTGTTGTTTCTTATGTTTTTGATTTTAGCCATTCTAACAAGTATGAGGTAGTATCTCATTGTGGTTTTGATTTGCATTTGCCTGACGATGAGCGATGCTGAACATCTTGTCACATGTCTGTTGGCCATCTGGATGTCTTCTTTGGAGAAATGTGTGTTCATGTCTTCTGCCCATTTTTTAACTCGATGATTTGTTTTTTGGGTATTGAGGTTTATAAGTTCTTTTATTTTTTTAAAAGATTTTATTTATTTATCTATTTATCTATCTATCTATTTATTTATTTATTTATTTGACAGAGAGAATCACAGTGAGATAGGGAACACAAGCAGGGGCAGTGGGAGAGGGAGAAGCAGGCTTCCCACCAAGCAGGGAGCCCAATGTGGCGCCTGATCCCAGGACCCTGGAATCATGACCTGAGCCGAAGGCAGACGCCCAACGACTGAGCCACCCAGGTGCCCCTATAAGTTTTTTTATTTATTTTGGATACTAACTCTTTATCAGATAAGTCGTTTGTGAATATCTTCTCCCATTCTGTAGATTACCTTTTAGTTTTGTTGATTGTTTCCTTTGCTGTGCTGTGCAGAATTAAAGCCTACTTTCTTGCATGGGTTCTTTTCCCCAACTTTTTTTTTTTTTCAAAGTTGCCTGCTACTAATTAGGCAAATTAATATTGATACAAAGAGCATATATATATTTTTAAGATTTATTTATTATAGAGAGGGAGGAAAAGGGAAAGAAAGAGACTCACAAGCAGACTTCCAGCAGAGAGCCCAGTGTGGGGCTCAATCTCACCACCCAGAGATCATAACCTGAACCGAAATCAAGAGTTGGACGCTTAAACAACTAAGCCTCCTAGATGCCCCAAGAGCATATGTTATTTAACACATATATTATGTAGTTATTGAGCTACTTGGTAAAAAATGTTGTTTCTCAAGTTCATTTTGCTATGTTAGTTTACTAATTTAAAAGAAATCTACAGAGCAGTGTTTCAGAACTTCTATTTTTGTGCTTATAATCAGCTAAGGTGAAGACAGTTCTATTGTTTTTGGAAATATTCATTTTATGAGTTAGAAGGACTCACCATATTGAATATACCATATTCATAAGAGGTTGCCTCTTATGAACAAAGGAGAATGAGCCAAAGATGGAGGAAAAGATAAAGGGTACTTTAGCTTTATCTATTCATGCTTTATTACTTTTATATAAAAAGACAGGTTTTTAAAAAGATTTTATTTATTAAAATAAGATTTATTTTATTTATAAAATCTTTATAAAGATTTTTATTTAAAGATTTTTATTTTAAGATTTTATTTATTTATTTTTTAAAGATTTATTTGTGGGGCGCCTGGGCTCAGTGGTTAAAGCCTCTGCCTTTGGGTCAGGTCATCATCTCAGGGTCCTGGGATCGAGCCCCACATCAGGCTCTCTGCTCAGCAAGGAGCCTGCTTCTTCTTCTCTCTCTCTGCCTATCTCTGCTTACTTGTGATCTCTCTCTGTCAAATAAATAAATAAAATCTTTAAAAAAAAAAGATTTTATTTATTTGAGAAAGTGAGTGAGAGAGAGAGAGAGCACACAAGCAGGGGCAGAGGGAGAGGGAGAAATAGACTCCCCTGGTGAGCAGGGAGTCTGACATAGGGGCTCAATCCCAGGACCCTGGGATCATGACCTGAGCTGAAGGCAGACGCTCAATGACTGAGCCACCCAGGCACTTCTATTTATTTATTTACTTTTAAACATCTATGTGCTATTCGAGGAAATTTTACTAAAGAGCTTCAGAATAGGAACCAGGTATTCACCTGTAGAGTCTACAGTTTGAATTTTAAGGTCCTAATTTATACATAGTTTTTAAAACCTGCTGCCTGAATTATAGTCCTTTCTTTACATAGCAGCCAGAGTTGATCTCTTAAATGGTAAATCAGATCATATTACTTCCTTGCTTTAAAAAAACAAAAAATTCAAACCCCCTACAGAAGTGACAAAGGCCTGTGAGGGTCTGATTTGATTCCTGCCTAACTTCTCCAACTTTATATCTGGTTACCCTCTTCCTCAACTACAGCTGCAGTAGCAGCTCTCTATTACCTCAGAGCTTTTACCCTTCTATCTGGGCCCTTTCCCGCACGTACCTCATGTGGCCAGATCCTTCTGAACTCCTTTAGGTCTAATCTTAAATACTTAATGTATATTTGTGTGAGGAGAATCAGTTCTTTGGTAACTGCAGTTATGGAAACTGATACTCAGGAAAGAAGAAATATTATCTCCTACCAATATTTAAATTTAGAAAGTATTTAATGAGAAAACAAGATCCAGCTATATGCTACCTACAAAAGACATATTTCAGATCTAAAGATACCTGTAGATTGAAAGTGAGGGGATGGAGAAACATTTCTCATGGGGATATAAAAAAAAAAAGCCAGAGCAGCAATACTTATATTAGACAAAATAGACTTTAAAACAAAGACTACAACAAAATACAAAGAAAGACACTATGTAATAATAAAGGGGACAATCCAACAAGAAGATATAATAATTCTAAGTATTTAGGCACCCAATATGAGAGCACTCAAATATATAAAACAGTTAATAACAAACACAAAGTAACTAATCAAAAGTAATACAATAATAGTAGGGGATTTTAACACCACACTTATATCAAGGGACAAATGATCCAAATAGAAAATCAACAAGGAAACGGTGGCTTTGAATGACACAGGACCAGATGGATTTAACAGATATATTCAGAACATTCCAACCTAAAACAGCAGAAACACATTCTTTTCAAGTGCACACAGAACATTCTCCAGAATAGTTCACATATTGGGCCACAAAACAAGTCTCAACAAATTCAAAAAGATCAAAGTCATACCAAAGATCTTTTCTGACCCAATGTTATGAAACTAGAAATCAACCACATGAAAAATTCTGAACAAAGCACAAATACTTGGAGGTTAAATAACATGCTACTAAACAATGAAGGGTCAACCAAGAAATCAAAGAAGAAATAAAAAATTACATCAAAACAAATGAAAATGAAGACACAACAATCCAAAATCTTTGGGATGCAACAAAAGCAGTTCCAAGAGGGAAGTTTATAGCAATACAGGCCTACCTCAAGAAGCAAGGAAAATCTCAAATAAAAAACCTAACCTTATACCTAAAGGAGCTAGAAAAAGAAAAACAAACAAAACCTAAAACCAGCAGTAGGAAGGAAATAATAAAAATTAGAGCAAAAATAAATGTAGAGAAACTAAAAAAACAATACAACAGATAAATGAAACCAGGAGCTGTTTCTTTGAAAAGATCAACAAAATTGGGATTCACCAAAACACACACAAAGAGGACTCAAACAAAATCACAAATGAGAGAAGAAATAACCACCAACACCACAGGAATACAATTATAAGAGAATATTATGAAAAATTATATGCCAACAAATTGGGTAACCTAGAAGAAATTGATAAATTCCTAGAAACATAACTTACTAAAACTGAAACAGAAAGAAATAGAAAATTTATTCTATTTTACCTGATTACCAGCAACTTGGTACCAGTCTATTTAGACTGATTACCAGCAATGAAATTGAACCAGTAATCAAAAAACTCCCAACAAATAAAAGTCCAGGACCAGATAGTTTCACAGGCAAATTTTACTAAACATTAAAAAAAAAAAAAAAGAGCTAATATCTAGTCTTCTCAAACTATTCCAAAAAATAGTAGAGGAGGAATGCCTGGGTGACTCAGTCAGTTAAGCGTCAACGTCCTGCTCAGATGATAATCCCAGGGTCCTGGGATCGAGTCCCACATGGTGGGGGTAGGGGGGAGGCTTCGCTCAGTGGGGATCCTGCTTCTCCTTCGGCCTGCTGTTCTCCCTGCTTGTTCTTTCCCTCTCTCTCTCTCTGACAAATAAATAAAATGTTTAAAAACAAACAAAAAATAGAAGAGAAAGAAAACTTCCAAATTCATTCTACAAAGCCAGCATTACCCAATATCAAAACTAGGCAAGGACACTGCAGAAAAAGAAACCATAGGCCAATATTTCTGATGAACATAGATGTAAAAATCTTCAACAAAATACTAGCAAACCAAATCCACCAATACATTAAAAAAATCTTTCACCACGATCAAGTGGGATTTTTTTCCTGGGTTGCAAGGGTGTTCAGAATTTGTAAATCAATCAACATTGATGAGTCCATCAATAGGAAAAAGGATAAAAACCATATTATCATTTCAATAAATGCAGAAAAAGCATTTGACAAAGTACAATATGTATTCATGATAAAGATCCTCAACAAGGCAGGTTTCGAGGGAACATATCTCAACATAATAAAGGCCCTATATGAAAATCCCAGTGAACATCATACTCAATGGGGAAAAACCTAAGAACTTTTTCCCTAAGGTCAAGAGCAGGACAAAGATGTCCACTCTTACCACTTTTATTCAACATAGTACTAGAAGTCCTACCTACAGTGATCAAACAACAAACAGAAATAAAAGGATCCAAATCAGCAAAGAAGAAGTAAAAGTTTTACTCTTTGTAAATGCCATGATACTATATATAGAAAACCCAAAAGAGTCCATGAAAAAACTATTAGAACTATAAATGAATTCAGCAAAGTTGCAGGATACAGAAATCTGTCATATTTTTATACATGAATAATGAAGCCACAGTAAGGGAAATTAAAAAAATAATCCCATTTATAATTGTACCACAAAGAATAAAATACCTAGGAATAAACTTAATCAAAGAGGTAAAAGATCTGTACTCTGAAAACTATAAAATACTTATGAAAGAAACTGGAGATTACAAAAACAAATGAAAAGACATTCCATGCTCATGAATTAGAAGAACAAATATTGTTAAAATGTTTATACTACTGATACATTAATGTGATCCCTATCAAAATACCAATGGCATTTTTCACAGAACTAGAACAAACAATCCTAAAATTTGTATGGAACCACAAAAGATAGCCAAAGCAATCTTGAAAAAGAAAAACAAAACTGGAGGTAATCACAATTCCAGATGTCAAATTATATTACAAAACTATAGTAATCAAAACAGTATGGTGTAGGCATAAAAATAAATATATAGATCAGTGGAAGAGAATAGAAAACCCAAAAATGAACCCAAAAATAAACATACAGATCAGTGGAACAGAATAGAAAACCCAAAAATGAAGGTTAGTTAACCATCAGCAAAGCAGGAAAGAATATCCAATGGGAAAAAGAAAGTCTCTTCAACAAAGGATGTTGAGAAAACTGGACAGCAGCATGCAAAAGAATGAAACTGGACTACTTCCTTACACCATAATCAAAATAGATTAAAGACTTAAATGTTAGAACTGAAACCATAAAAATCCTAGAAAAGAATACAGGCAGTACCTTCTGTGACATCAGCTGTAGTAATATTTTTCTACTTCTGTCTCCCAAGACAAGGGAAATCAAAGCAAAAATAAACTACTGGGACTACACTAAAATGAAAATCTTTTTTTTTTTTTTTAATTTTATTTATTTGACACAGAGAGAGAGAGCAATCACAAGTAGGCAGTCAGGCAGTGAGTCAGGCAGAGAGAGAGGGAGAAGCAGGCTCCCCGCTGAGCAGAGAGCCCGATGCGGGGCTCGATCCCAGGACCACTGAGATCATGACCCGAGCCAAAGGCAGAGGCCCCAACCCACCGAGCCACCCAGGTGCCCCTAAAATGAAAATCTTCTGCACAGCAAAGGAAACAATCACCAAAGCTAAAAGAAAACCTACAGGAGAAGATATTTGCAAATGACATATCTGATAAAAGATTAATAGCCAAAATACATAAAGAACTTAAAAAACTCAACACCCAAAAAAACAAATAATCCAATTAAAAAGTGTGAAATGAAATAACTGATATAATGCAGTAATTTATTGGCTTTTATATTATCTATGAGATCCCTGTTAGGTCGGGAAGAAGGATTCTAATATAGAATCTAAATAAATATTGTATTCTTATATACTTAGAACACAGTGGGTCAACTCTTGCTTTCAGAGACAATTTTCTTATTTGGGGGCAGAACTGAAGACATTTGACCCAGAACTTTTTTCCCATTGACCAGAGAGACATTCTTACCTCACTCCTCTTTAGAATTACTGAATGCCTATAGCCTTTCCTCTAGAACAAATTACTAGTGTATCAGGTATTAACACCATAAAGACACATAAACCTAATACTATATTTGAACTGTTTCATTTATCTTTAAAATCTTTTCATAATTTTTCAGTGATGGCTTCCCCAAAATTAATAAAAATATAATATTATTCACACACACCATACTAACCATGTTTTTCTAATACAAGGTCATAATTCATTATGGGTTATAAAATCAGTTTATTGGGGCGCCTGGGTGGCTCAGTCATTAAGTCTGCCTTTGGCTCAGGCCATGATCCCAGGGTCCTGGGATCAAGCCTCGCATTGGGCTACCTGTTCAGCAGGAAGCCTGCTTCTTCCTCTGCTCCTCCCCCTGCTTGTGCTCTCTCTCTCTCTCTCTCTCTGTCAAATAAATAAATAAATAAATAAATAAATAAATAAATAAATAAATAAATAGAATTCCAGTTAGTTAACATACAGTGTAATACATGTTTCGAGTGAACTAGAATATAGCAATTCAACACTTGCATACAATATGTAAATAATATTTTTTAATTAATATAAATATCAAAGTTTTCACATGTACTAAGTTTCATAAAGCTTTGATTTTTGTTGTATTTGTGTGTGTAGGCACATGTGTATGTATGTACTAAGCCCCACTAGATCACTTATTGTAGATTGAAGTTTTAAAAAAATATTGAAAGCCATTGCTATATAGGTCTACTTGAGCAATAATCAAATCATGTCACTCACAATCCTTGTTACTAATCCACTTAAAATAAAATCTAACCTTATCATGTATAGTCTGAACCCTCCTTCTTTCTCCAGTCTTATCACATGCTACCTTCCTCTTAATATGCTAATACCCTAGTCATATCAGTCTCCTTTCAGGTCCTCAAGTCTGACAAGCTATTTTGTTCCCAAGACCTTTACATATGTTCTTTCCCTTGTTATTAGATTGTCTGCGATTTACTTTAAAATACCTTAGTGTACAGTGAGATGCTTTCTTTAAATCTGCTCTACTGCTTTTCAATAATGTTGAAATATCCCCTGGATGATAATAGGGGAAGTGGTATGCTCCCACAAGGGGCATTTGGAAATGTCTATGTGGACAGCTAGTTTTTGCTACTAAAATACAGCTGGGGGGTGAGGGGAGGGAAATGTCACTGGTATTTATAGGCAGAATTCAAGGATGCTAAATATTCTATAACTTATAAGACAGTCCTACCTAATGAACTGTCCTGCTCATATATAAATAGCACATTCCCATCACTCCCTATTATGAGAAACATGGATCCATACTCTAAGGGAAATTGATTAGTATTTGAAGCACTGTAATTCAGGAATACCTATTCCAGGGTACCTAAATGACTTAAATTTAAAAAACAAAACAAAACCAAAAAACACCTACCTTCTGAATTATAGAGTTTAGTCTATTCATATTTAATGTAATTACTAAAATAGTTGGATTTATGTTTCCTACCTGTTTTCTCTATGTCTTACATAGAGTTACTGCTGTTACTGCCTCTGTAACTATCTACTTTTATGTCAGTTTTTTTAATATACCATTTTATCTGATTTTTAAATTATAATTTTGAGTTATTTTCTTATTTCTCTTAATTTGTGGTTTTGGAGATCTTGATATGTATCTTATCACAATCTACTTAATGTTAATATTAATTTAATTCTGGTAAAATATAAGAAGTTGGCTATAATACAGCTCCATTTGCTCCACCCTCCTTTGTCCTACTATTGTCATATATACAATATCTCTATCTATATGCATTATAAACTCAGAAAACAATATAATTATTGTTTTATAATAATGTATTTATTATTTTATACAACTTTATATTAGATGCTAAGAGAAGAAAGGAGACAAAAATAAATTGACATCATTTTTACATTTTCCTGAATATTTACCATTCCTGGTATTTGTATTCCTGTGAATTTGAATTGTGGTCTAAAGTACTTAAGTACTTATTTTGGTACTTCTTGTAATTCTCACACTCTTTATCTGGGAATATCTTCATTTCATAATTTTGCTAGATATGAAAATCTTAGTTGACAGTGTTTTTCCCCCAGTACTTAGAATATGCCTTTCTGACCTCTACCATTTCTAAAGAGAAGTCAGCTGTTACATATTTTGTTGTTCCTTTGTACATGAGTCATTTTTCTCTTGTTACTTTCAAGATTTTCTGTTTGTCTTTGTCTTTTAGTAGTTTGACTATGAAGCATCTAGGTGTGGATTTCTCTGTGTTTATCTTATCTAGGGCTTGGGGGTTTACTGAGATCCTTAGATCTGCAGATAAATGTTTTTCATCATATTTAAGAAGTGTTCAGGAGTGCCTCGGTGACTCAGTCATTTGAGCATCTGCTTTCAGTCCCAAAATCCTGAGATGGAGCCCTGAGTCAGACTCCCTGCTCAGGGGAGAGCCTGCTTCTCCCTCTCCCTCTACCCCTCATCTCCTCCCCATTCATGCTCTCACTCACTCTCGCTATCTCAAATAAAATCTTTAAAAAAAATGTTCAAGGGGCACCTGGGTGGTTCAGTAGGTTGAAGCCTCTGCCTTTGGCTCAGGTCATGATCTCAGGGTCCTGAGATCGAGCCCCACATCGGGCTCTCTGCTCGGCAGGGAGCCTGCTTCCTCCTCTCTCTCTGCCTACCTCTCTGCCTACTTGTGATCTCTCTCTGTCAAATAAATAAATAAAATCTTTAAAAAAAATGTTCAAAAAATAAAATAAAATAAAATGTTCAGCTATTATGTCTTTAAACACTTGTTCTTCTCCCCATGTATGGACACACACTTGACATTGTCTCACTAGTTTCTAAGATTCTGTTCATTGTTCTTCAGTCTTTTGTTCTCTGTTCAACAGACTGGATTAATTTACCTTGATCTTTATTTCAATTCACCAATTCATTCTGCAATCTCAAATCCTCTCTTACCCCATCTACTGAACTCATTTCAGTTACTGTAATCTTCAAATCCAGAATTTCGATTTCATTCTTTGTTACTTTCTATTTAATGATTTAATTATTTGAGCATATTTATAATAGTGGTTTTTAAAGTCTTTATCTGCTAAATACAACATCTGAGTTAATTTCTATTGATTGTTTTTTTTTCCCTGAGTATGGATCACGCTCTCCTGTTTCTTTGTATGTCTTATACTTTTTTTGTTGAAAACTGGAAATTTTAAATAATACACTGTGACAACTCTGAATTCTTACTTTCTTTCCTCGTGGTTGTTGTTGCCTGGGCTTCTGTAGGAACTGTCTTCCTGTGATGCGCAGCTATAAATTTACTTGGCCCTCTCCTACCACTCTCCTCTTCATTTGCTAAGCTCCAGTCATACAAATCTTATTTCTGACTCCTGAACTTAGCTAGTTTATTCCCTTTGCACTTTAGTTCCTTCAGGTTAGAATTCTCTTTTCCCCAATATTTATATAGGTGGTTCCTTTTTAAATGCCATCTCCCTAGAAACACCTTTCCTATTATTCAAGTTAAAGTATCTCTACCCCCAGTAACTGTTACTTTTGATTTTGTTTATAACACTTATCACCTGTAATTATCTAACTATTTTGTCTATTGACTCCCTCTCCCACTAGAATCTAAGTTCCTTGAGGGTAAAGATTATCTCTTTTTCACTCTTCTATTACCAGTGCCTAAAAGAACAAGACATATACTAGGTGTGCAATGATTATTTTTAGAATAAATTAAAGAAGATGGAATTAAAGTAGTGCCAAGCAATAATGAAAATTAAGCCAAATGTTTCTGAATGTCTAAGTTCTAGGCATTGGACTTTCTGCCTTCAGATACATTATGCCACAAAAGCATTTAGGATCTTAATATATACCTCCTATATGCTGACCAATATTACACTTAATAGTTTTTCTATTCTTATATTCATATACTATTTTACTTGTTTGATTGCCTTGATGTATTTTATGAACTTTGTAAGCCACTTCTAAGACTTCTTAGCTGTATAAATTCATCTAATAAAGATATAATTATGGGGGCTCAGTCAGTTAAGTATTTGGTTTTGGCTCTTGGTTTCGGCTCAGCTCATGATCTTGTGGGTGTGGACTGAGCCCCATATTGGGTTCTGGGTTCAGTGTGAAGTCTGCTCTAGAGTCTCTCTCCCCTTCTGCCCCTCCTCCCATTCATATGCGCACATTAAAAAAAAGATGTAATTATGTATCCATGAAATTAGAGCATTTCAAAGACTTGAAGTAAAAATAAAAATGCAAGGAAAAATTTATTCATACAATGGAAAAGTGAAATTTCCAAAGATAATAACTGACCAAGTATACTTAGGTAATCTGAGAAAGCATGGGGGAAAAGAATGAACACTGCATGGATTCCTCCATGCAGATGTAGTCTCATCTACACTGTTTTTTGTTTTTTGTTTTTTTTTAAGAAATTTTTCTTTTTATCTATTTAAGAGAGAAAGGGAGGGAGGGAGGGCAGGAGCCCAAGGTGGAGGAGGCAATGGAGAAGCAGACTCCCTGCTGAGCAGGGAGCCCAACATGGGACTCGATCCCAGGACTCTGGGACCATGACCTGAGCCAAAAGCAGATGCCCAACTGACTGAGTCACCCAGGCACCCCTCATCTACACTGTTTTTATATTTTGATTACTGACTATAAATATCCTATATTCCAGAGGATTCTATGGGTAGGTGTGGTAAATCATCTTCAAGTCACTCCTTTAGTGGGATTAAAGTCATCAGCAGGATATTAAGAGCAATTTAAATTCCACTGGAGCATCTTACCATAAAGACTGTTTGGTGAAGTATTTGGAGACATTTTCTAAAATCTATAAGGTTATTGTGTAACAACCCAGGAAAAGCATTTTGTATAAAAGTGCTTATCTGTCAACAGGATGTTAAAACAGCCTGGTCAAATAAGTATCAAAATATTTAGAAAAGTTTATGTCATTCCTTTATGCATTTGGTACCTGTTTTTAGATTCTCTGTGTTTAAAGCAGGAAAAAATAGTTCATTTTTGAAGAGGTAGAAGCTATAGGTTGCCTAAATATAAAGTAATTGCAATATTCATGAAGAGCTAGAGAAAAAAAAATCACTGACATTTTTTTCACTTGTTCTGAGGCTAAGTAAGGTCAAAATATGATCATCTTGGGTGGGAAGTATAAACTGAAAGCTGGACAGAAAGCAAGTGACTATAAGGGAATCTTGTGTCCTTATTGTCTTTATAATGAGAAATGAGGATTACATGTTTTAGTTCAAACATGAGTTCAGATAATAAAGTTAGCACTTTCTCACAACTCTGCAATGCTTTGGAAGCTATCTCTAACACTTCTGACTTTTACATTAAACAGATAAGCATTCTATAGAGATATACATATCATGCTTGTAGAGTGAAGTTAAAGTATATACTAAAATGTTAAAGATTAAAATATAAAATTATTGCATATTGAATAATTTTGTTAATTAATACTTGTTTTTATTCAGAACAAATTTGTCCCTAGGACAAATGGGAAAATATTACATTTTTTAAAACAAAATATAAATCCAACAAAACTACAGTAAAGGAAGAAAGTCCTTAATTCCATGCTTAAAAGTTTCATCTATAAACTGTCTACTGTCTTTCTTTAGATGGCAAAGCTACTCAAGAAAAAATATTAAGCAGCTATCAAAAAAACCCAAAATCTTGCCATTTGCAACAATGTGGATGGAACTAGAGGGTATTCCGCTAAATGAAATAAGTCAATCAGAGAAAGACAATTATCATATGATCTGAAATGTGGAATTTAAGAAAAAAGGCAAAGGATCATTGGGGAAGAGAGGAAAAAATGAAACAAGACAAAACCAGAGAGGGAGACAAACCATAAGAGACTCTTAATCTTAGGAAACAAAGTGAGGGTTGCTGGAGGGGAAAGGGGTCAGGGGAATGGAGTAATGTAGTGATGGACACTGGGGAGGGTATGTGTTGTAATGAGCACTGGGCATTATAGAACACTGATGAATCAAAGACCTGTACCCCTGAAACAAAGAATACATTATATGTTAACTAACTAAATTCAAATTAAAAAAAAAAATAAAGTACACTGAGTAAAAAAAAAAAATACACATTTTAAAACTAATGTGAATGAACATCACAGTAGAAATTTTCCATAAAATGTTTTCTAAATCCATTACTATTATCTTTATGTATTACATAAAGGCCATAAGAGGCATGGTCTAGGAAGAATATCATAAATACATATTTCCTTGCCAAAAACCTCAGAATGCTAATAATAAATGCTAACGGCTGAAGTTTGCTACATATCTAACAAAAAAATGAATGAATATGACAGTAACTAAATCTTAAGTACATGCTCAAATTGCTATTCATTTTCATTTGTCCAGCTTCCTAATGTGTTTACTCCAAGCTTCTTGTTTACTTTATGCCATACACTAAATGCAGACACTATTCTAGAAATTGAATAATGGTCCCACAATCCCTTACCCAAAGCTCTCAGGGTTACACTGGTAATGGAATTTCTAATAATTTGTCTAGTAACCTCCACGACCAATTTTTCCTAAAATGATAAATGTAAAAAACTAAAATGCCACTGAATTATTGAATATTCAGGCAAACTAAGGGATATGATTGATTTGATGATATTTAAAGCAAAAAAATATGGATTATGGTTCCATCACTATCAAATTCATCTAACTTTGATGAATTTTGTAATACAGACTAGCTAGTATATAACTATTATACTTTAATGATGAATTTTTCAATTTAGGAACTAATTAAATTTCAAAGATGAACAATAAAAAATGTTGAAAACATTTTTAGAAAACATAAAAGATTATAGGCAATTGAGGAATAGTATATAAGAAGTGCCTTTCACTGAAAGCATCTGTCTTTACCAGGGAGTAGTTTTCTTCTTTTTCTTTTTTTTTTAAGATTTTTTTATTTGTGAGAGAGAGCGTGAGTGAGCATAAGCAGGGAGAGAGGCAGGCAGAGGAAGAAGCAGGCTCCCCGTTGAGCAAGGAGTCCAATGTAGGACTAGATCCAAGAATCCTGGGATCATGACCTGAGCTGAAAGCAGATGCTTAACGGATTGAGCCACCCAGGTGTCTCAGGGAGTAATTTCCTAAACCAAATCAATAACTGTGGTTCTCAACATACTTAACTATAATTACAAATTTGTATATTTCCATGCACTAAAAAATATATAAAAACCTAAAGTTAAAATAGCTTAAAATTTTTACATCATAAAAATTAAACATGTTAAATAACTTAGATTTGTAAAAATTTTCAAATTCAATGAATTCTTAAACCAGATCATCAAAATTGCTCTAAAACTCAAATAACTATACTTCTGAATATAAATACATCAATCATATCAACAATTAAGCTCAAATACTTCATCTCTAATTGCTACATGGGACTTAGAATATATAAGAACCCAGATTTATAATAAAAACAGAGAGAGAAGATTAAAATACATGAAAGAGGGGCGCCTGGGTGGCTCAGTGGGTTAAGCCTCTGCCTTCAGCTCGGGTCGTGATTTCAGGGTCCTGGGATCGAGCCCCACATCGGACTCTCTGCTCAGCGGGGAGCCTGCTCCCCCCTCTCTCTCTGCCTGCCTCTCTGCCTACTTGTGATCTCTCTCTGTTAAATAAATAAATAAAATATTTTAAAAAATTAAATACATGAAAGAATATGCAAACAATGTACAACAATTAAGCATTACATAGTAGAGTTATAGGTGATCAGATGACAAAAAAAATTAACGATAACTAAGCTTAAATATAGGCTGTGAATCTCTCAGTATTAGGTCTAATGCAAATAAATGCTCAGCAACTATTTATGAAGTAAATGAACTGAGAGGTCACAAAAGAAAACCAATTTAAAAAGCTACAATGGATATATTTATTAACCACAAAAAGAAAAACTGAAGAATGGATAAAGAAGATGTGATATGTATAGAGATATACACACACATCTCTCTATATATAATGGAATATTAGTCATAAAAAAGGATGAAATCTTACTATTTGCAACAACGTGGATGAAGCTAGAGATTATTATGCTAAGTGAAATAAGTCAGTCACAGAAAGACAAATACCTTATGATTTCACTCATGTGGAATTTAAGAAACAAAACAAAAGAGCAAAGTGGGGAAAAGAGAGGAAAGCCAAGAATCTGTTTGACTCTTAACTATAGAGAACAAACTGATGATTACCAGAGGGGAGATGGGTGAGGGGATGGGTGAAATAGGTGATGGGGATTAAGGAGGGCACTTGGGATGAGTGCTGGGTGTTGTATATAAGTGCTGGATCCCTAAATTCTACACCTGAAACTAATATTATGCTATGTTCAAATTTAAATAAAAACCTAAAAAGGAAGGAAGGAAGGAAGGAAGGAAATGAATGAATAGTGGAGAAACCTGGTTAATGCCAAATTAAATAACTCATCAAAGAAACATTACCAGTAATAAGACATATCAATGTTATGAATCTTCTGACATGATGTACTAAAGGCAGAATATTATTGAAAATCATGACAGGAAAAGAAAGGCTGAGCAACTGTTACTGACTGCAAGAGACTAAGGAGAATTAACAACTAAATGAAACATGGGATGCTGGATAAGATGCTGGGGCAAAAAAAAAATTAGTGGAAAATCTGATCAAATTTGAATAATAAAGCTTCTTTAATAATATTGTACCAGGGTTTATTTTCTGTTTTTGAAAATTATACTACGGTTATATAAAAAATTCATGTTAAGAAAGTGAGGTAAGAAATGTATAAGCCTTATGATTCACAGACATGTACCCTGGGGCAAATAATACATTATATGTTAATTAAAAAAAAGTGAGGTAAGGGATATAAGGGAATGCTATCCTACTTTTCCAGCTATTCTGTAAGTCTAAAATTTGTTCAATATAAAAGCATTTTTAATAAAATTAAAAACCACAGTAGGGAGGTGCAGCAATACTATAGATAATAACATTTCGAATAACATAATAACATTTCTAAGACAATTTACAATAATGCAAAAAAACTGTAGTTACAAATCAAACAAAACATACAGGATATGTGTACTGATAACTACAAAATGCTGATGAAAGAAATAAAAGATGGCAGAGTCACAGCATGTTCATTAAGTGTAAGACAACATAGGAAAGATGTCAGTTCTCTCAAAACCGATCTGAAATTGGCTAAATACAATTCATCTCAAAATCCTAACCAGATATTTTGTAGATACAGACAAGCTCGTTCTAAAATATATATGGAGGGGCACCTGGGTGGCTCAGTGGGTTAAAGCCTCTGCCTTCGGCTTGGGTCATGATCTCAGGGTCCTGGGATCGAACCCCATATCAGGCTCTCTGCTCAGCAGGGAGCCTGCTTCTCCCTCTCCCACTCCCCCTGCTTGTTTTCCCTCTCTTGCTGTGTCTCTCTCTGGCCAGTTAAAAAAAAAAAAAAAAAAGAGCTCATGATTTATATAAAAATAAAGTCCAATTAGATCTTTGATCTAAATACTCTAAAACTTATAGAAGAACATAAAGGAGAAACTCTTTTTCACCTCAGTTTAGGCAGTTCTTACATATAACACCAAAAGTAGAATCTATAAAAGAAACAAGTTGGATGTTATGAAGATTAAAAATTTTTGCTCTGTGAAATATACCACAAAAGATGAGAAAATATTTGCAAATTACATATTTGACAAAATATTTACATCCATGACACATAAAGAACTCTATAATAAACTCACCAGTAAATAAACATCCCAATTAGAAAATGGGCAAAAACTATATCAACAAAGATATATGCATGGCAAAGAGGCACATGAAAAGATGTTGAAGAACGTTAGCTATCATAGAAATGCAAATTAAAGACGCCGTGAGATACCACTCTATATCTTTGGAATAGCTAAAATAAAAAATGCTGACAATACTGTACTGGATTCTATACTGTCCTCTGAAAAGTGATGTCTATCTGGAACCTTAAAATGTGATAGTCTTTGCAGATGTAATTAAGATGAGTTTATAGTGGATTACAGTAGGCCCTAAATACAATGAATGGTGTCCCTATAAAAAGATCATATGAACACACAGAAACACAGAGCAGACACATACATAAAGGAAGATGGGCATATGAAGACAGAGGCAGAGATTGAAGTTATGCTGCCACAACACAAGGAACACCAAGGATTTCCAACAACTACTAGAAGCTAGGAAAATATTGGGATGATTTCTTCCTCAGAGTGTGGCTCTGCCAATGTCTTGAGTTCTGACTTCTAGGCCACATAACTGTCAGAGAATAAATCGCCATGCAGTTTGTAGTAATTTGTTATTGGAAATTTGTCTAGGAATTTGGAATTTGCCTAGTAATTTGTCTAGGAAACAAATACAAACACCAAATACCAGTTAGAGACATGGAGCAAGGGACACCTGGGTGCTTCAGTCAATTAAGCGTCTGCCTTAAGCTCAGATCATGATCTCTGGGATCAAGCCCCTCCCCCTGGCCCAACTGCTTGTGTGCTCTCTCTCTTTTTTTCTCAAATAAATAGCATCTTAAAAAAATAAAGACATGGAGCAATAGGATTGATTTCATGCATTACTTGTGGGAACGTAAAATAGTACTATCACTGGAAAATTGTTTGGCAGTTTTCATAAAGTTAAACAAACATAACTCAGCTATCACACTCCTGGGTATTTACCCTAGAGAATTAACAACTTATGTTCACACAAAAACCTATACATGAATGTTCACAGTAGCTTTATTTATAACAGTCAAAAGCTGGAAACAACCCAAATAACCTTCAATGGATGGAGGTGCCTTGGTGGCTCTGTCAGTTAAGTGTCTGCCTTTGGCTTAGGTCATGATCCCAGGGTCCTGGGATCCGGCCCCGCATCAGGCTCCTTGCTCAGCCTGTTTCTCCCTCTCCCTCTGCCTGCTACTCCCCCTACTTATGTTTGTGTGCTCTCTCTCTGTCAAATAAATAAAATCTTTTAAAAAAAACCCACAAAACTTCAGTGGATGAATGGATAAAAAGCTATGGTAAAATCCTACAATGGAATACTATTCAACAATAAACAGAAATGAACTATTGATACATATAACAATGTAGCTGGATCTTAAGGGCTTATGCTGAGTTAAAACAAAAAACAGTCCTAAAACAAATACCATATCACTTTACTCATATATGGAATTTTAGAAACAAAACAGATGAATATAGGGAAAGGAAGGAAAAATAAAATGAAAACAGAGAGGGAAGCAAACCATAAGAGATGCTGAAATCTGGGAAACAAACTGAGAGGTGCTGGAGGGTAGGTGAATGGGGGGATGGGGTAACTGGGTGATGGGCATTAAGGAGGGCACTTGATGTAATGAGCACTGGGTGTTATATGCAACTGATGAATCACTAAATTCTACTCCTGAAACTAAAAACAAAAACAAAACAAAACAAAAAACAATCCTAAAGGTCGCATATTACATGATCCCATTTATATAACATTCTTAAAATGACAAAATTACAGTGGCAGAAAACAGATCAGCAGTTGCCAGGCGTTATAACTGGGGTATACCTATAAAGGGAGAGCATGTGGGAGTTTCTCTGGGGATTTCTGCAAGCTAGTTGTGGTAATGGTTATATGAATTTATACATGTGATAAGATTTCATAGAACTATACAGCAGGAAAAAATTTTTTTAAAGGAGTGTATGTAATGGAACGCCTGGGTGGCTCAGTTGGTTAAGCATCTGACTCTTGGTTTGGTTTCAGCTCAAGGTCATGATCTCAGGGTCATGAGATCAAACCCTGCATCAGGTTCTGCATTGACCGCACTCTCTCTCTCTCTCTCAAAAAAAAAAAAAAAAAAAAAGGAATGTGTATAAAATTTAATGAAATCCAAATAAAATCTGTAGTTTAGTTAATAGCATTGTATCAATGTCTGTTTTCTGGGTTTTATAATGGTATTTATTTATACTGGTTTTTATTCTGATAATTATACTATGATTATATATCTTATTCAGCCTATTTTCAATATATTTTTTTTAATTTTTTTATTAACATATAATGTATTATTTACCCCAGGGTACAAGTCTGTGAATCATCAGGCTTACACATTTCACAGCATTTACCATAGCTCAATATTTTTTTTAAGATTTTATTTATTTATTTGTCAGAGAGAGAGCACAAGTGGGAGGGGCCGAAGGAGAGGGAGAAGCAGGCTCCCACTGACCAGAGAGCCCAAAGTGGGGCTGGATCATGACCTGAGCCGAAGGCAGACACTTAACTGACTGAGCCATCCAGGTGCCCCTATTTTCAGTGTCTTAACAAAATGTATACACAGAGATGCACATAGTAATAAATTTGCATCATTTGTACTCATATGAATTTGAGTTTGGACTTTTTATTCCTTATTTGCATTTATTTGTTGAAATGTAGGCTTAGCAAAGACCTTGTTTTTTTTCCACACCTGTGCTGATGACATCTAACCTATTATCATTAGGGAAAGTTGAGTAAAGAGTACATGTGAATTCTCTGTATTATTTTTGCAACTTTTAAAAAAAAATTTTTTTTAATTTATTTTAGAGAGAGAGAGAGTGCAAGCACAGAGGGGAGAGGCAAAAGGAAAGGGAGAGAGAGTCTTTAGGAGACTCTGCTCTGAGCACGCAGCCAGATATGGGGCTGGATCCAATGACCCTTGAGATCATAAACCAAAGGGAAACCAAGAATCTGATTATCACACAACTGTGCCACCCAGGTGTCCCTATTTTTGCAACTTCTATGTGAGTCTAAAATTATTTTAAATAAAAGTTTTTATTTTATTTATTTTTGAAAGAGAGAGAATGCAAGCACATGTGGGGGAGAGGCAGAGAGTATCTTAAGCATGTTCCATGCGCAGCACAGAGACCCAGGCAGAGCTGGATCTCATGACCCTGAGATCATGACCTGAACCAAAATCAAGAGTCGGACACTTAACCAACTGAGCCACCCAGCTGCCCCAAAATAAAAGTTTTTAAAAATTATACTTTATTATGTGTAGATTTAAATTTCAACCTATAACCCAAAGTTATGGTATGATTATATTGGGAGTCGGAGGGAAGGAGGTAAGTGGTAATAGTAGTTTTATCAAATTATTAAATCTTCACTTTCTAGAGTAGAAAACAAAGAGTTAATGCCTAAAACTGAAAAAGCAAGAGACAGCAATAGAAACATCCTTTGGCAGGGCACCTGGGTGGCTTAAGCATCTGCCTTCAGCTCAGGTCATGATCCTGGGGTCCTGGGATCAAGCCCCACATTGGGTTCCTTACTCAGTAGGGGGCCTGCTTCTCCCTCTCCCTCTGCCTGCTGCTCCTCCTGCTTGTGCTCTTTCTCTAATAAATGGATAAAATCTTTAAAAAAAAAAAAAAAAGAAACATTCTTTAGATACATAAAGGTAAATCCCAGAAGAAAGGACTATAAAATGACTATAAATCCCCTAAGGAGGATTTGGGTATAGAAAAAAGGATAAAAGATGGCTCTTTTTTATTATAAACTTTACATATACAGTAGTATACTGTTTCACTTCACCAAAAAATTTTTGCCCATGTACTACACTGAATAAAAATTAAAATTATTTTAAAACTCTACAGATTCTCATGCTCTACCGCCAGACCTACTATGTAACAATCTCTGAAAAGATCTACTTATTTCAATGGTGTTAAAAGACTTAAACTGGTTAGTTCACAGGAGAATAAAGCATTAGTATAGAATCATGGACTTGAAAATCCCAATGCAGGCTTGGCTATATTCTGTGGACTCAAAAATGCACCCTCAATCCTAGCCAGCAGACTGAAATAAACATTCAACTCATTACAAAGAGGACCAAGACAGAGTTTAAATGGGTCAGCACAATCTATCACCACTACAAGAAAACCTCCTTAAAAGTATATAAAAATAATAAATTAGTAATAGAGTCTTAGCACATTAAGGAAAGTTACATTGACAAGTTGAAACTAATTTCTCTTGCAATCTAAAATGATAGTAAGCAATAATTTTTATTGTATAAGTGGATTAAATGTATTCTCCTCCTTCAAAGTAGCTTATCTTTGAGGTTCTGCTGAATTTTGGTTGCCATAACAACCTGAGTAAATCTTTTATTGCTGCAGACATCTGTAGCTATTTATAAATGCAACAGCTGGATCTGTCCAGCTAAATTTTTTTCATAAGACACTAAAGCATTTTCATTTGCTCTGAATAAACTTGAGAAAAATGTCAGGAACATTAAAAGTAAAACATTTCTATATTTTAAATATAGAAATTTACTATAAATTATATAGACTAAGTCAGGATGGAAAATTATTGCATTTTCATTGTATTCTTTCCTGAGGAAATATCGATGTCAACACAAAGCTTTCTAAACTGTCAAACTTTTTCTAAATTAAAATATGCTTATTTTAAAATAAATGTATTTATCGTTAAAAATACAAACAATACACAAAGAAGTAAACACTAGCATTTATGTAAAACATTTATCAGCAGCTAAGACAACCTAAATTTATTAAGAAAAAGTAGAACAATTATTTTATAACACAATCCTTTCTTTTTTTTTAATTAAGATGTTGGTTCTATTAAAATGACTAATGATAATGAGACTGGAGAAATGCTTGTCTTCACTGGTATGAGTTTTTGAGGATTTAAAAATAAAAGGTTTATACTGCAGCAGTAGCAGTTGATTAGAAGCTTCTTAGATAGGATCTGTGCCCAAGCTACAAAGTGTCTCAGATAGTGTTGGCTCAACAGATCACTCGGATTAAGACTGCTATATTTGGAACCTATGGTTTTTAATCACATGAAAAAAAGTTTTAAATTATGTACAAATAAATGTATTTGAATGATAAACGTAACAAACATTTTCTTTCCTGGATTGAGATTTTTCATCTTCTGTGCCCATCTCCTTTCAAACTTCTTTCCCCAACTGTAATTCATATGTTTTAAAAGCATATATAGTATCTTATGCATCAGTACATTTGGGAATAGTCTATTAATTTGTATGAAAATTAAATTTCACACCTTATCTATATTTAATCAGTATGTTTAATTTTATGATAATTTGGGGGCGCCTGGGTGGCGCAGTTGGTTAAGCAACTGCCTTGGGCTCAGGTCATGATCCCGGAGTCCCGGGATCGAGTCCCACATCGGGCTCCCAGCTCCATGGGGAGTCCGCGTCTCACTCTGACCTTCTCCCTTCTCATGCTCTCTCTCACTCTCTCTCTTTCCTAATAATAAATAAATAAATAAAATCTTTAAAAAAAAAATTTATGATAATTTGTTTCACAATAATTAAACAACACACAAAATACAATTTTCTAAGGGGAAAAAATTAAGAACCAAACAACAGGCAATCCAAATAATAGTGGCAATGTTATTTCCAAATTCCAAAAGATAACTAAAATGCATAAGAACCATTCTCCTATATTCATTACTGTTGTATTTTGAAATAAAGTATATCTAATTACTAAATGAAGTCTTCTCCTTTCACCTAAATCATTCAGAGAATAGCATAATCACAATCCTAAGAAACCATTCCTGTGCCTGGAATTTCAAGTCAGTCCGCCTTTCATGCAAGTAGCCACATGATTATTTTCCCATTACTTTTAGAGTTCCTTTCCTGCCCATTCCGTTCCTTGAAAAATTTGTCAGAAGTGCTTATACAACAGGAATAATGCCCATTTCAGCTTGTCTTCAACTAGAAACAATTCTCCTTGGGTAAAAGAAATGAGGATAAGACTTTATTTTTATATATTGCCCTTTTAGTTTAAAAAATGCTCATATTTTGCTCATATCAACATATTAGCTGATGCACAAATAATGCTTTGACATGGTAAGAGAATTTTTCTCATTTTGAAAATCAGAAAAAATTAGGCTAGAAGGGTTTGCCCTAGGTCAGACAAGAAGAGCAAGAATAATCAGAACTCAGCTCTCCTAACATACTTTTTTCACAACACTCTGATGCCTCAACATTTTGTAAGTGACTGAAACAGTAGGGCAACTGATTTTGACAGCCTGCAGTTTTTACAGACCTTGAACAACAGAATCAATTACAATCTGTATTTTCCAACAGCAAGTCCTGGTAGTATGGCAGACCTTTCTCATATAGTTTTGATTATCAACCAGAGGCTTAAACTTATGCTTGTTAGAATTTCCCTACAGAAAAAAAAGCACACTGTATTCCAGAAAAGAACCATCTATTAGATCCAAATTTTCACACTTCCTGTTGATGACCAATGTTTAAAATATGATCTTAATCAAAGAACATTTTTACAAATGGGGTACACCTTTAAGAATGTGAACACACTGTCATTTTAAGAAACACAATCACAGTATAAGGCCAGAATAGAAGGGGAATAGAAACTGGCTCCAACTTTGGTATTCTTCCTATCTGTTAACAGTATAGCAAATACCTAGAAGTTGTTCTAACCATAATTATCAGCTAAACCCATAACAAAGTAAGAAGCAGTCTCATATTCCCTCTTGCTTTGAAAGAAAGAGAGAGGGCGAGAGAGAGAGAGAGAGATTTGGGACTCTCTTTCCAAAAAAATCAGATTTAACAACTCTACTTCTAACTAAACACCCCACACTGCTGCTCATGTTTTATAATGCCTGCTCCTATTCACATACTTGTTTATTCAGTGCAATGATCAGTGCTTCCTTTCTTTGATCTACTTTGCACTTTCACTATTGTTGTTACTGACTTCCCTCCATTATTATATCTCTCTTCCATCTCTCTTTTTGGTAAACCTCATCTCTATCTGGGCTGTTTGTCTTCTGCCGCCGGACTCTTTCTGACACTGCCACTTCAACTACCACTTGAAGCTTGCCTTCATCAACAATTTACACTGTAAATGGTTTAAAATTATCCCTTACTTTTCTCTTAACATCCTATCAAAATCTCATTACCTGGATGCATTTCAGTTAGTTATTAGAAATGCAGTTGATTAAACTAGTTCATAGTAAAAGATACCTACCTCCTAAATAATTGGTATAATTTCAAACAGAACGAGGGAGAAATTTGGGAAAGGGCAGGTTTTTTTGTTTGGTTTGGTTTTTTAATATTTTATTGTATTTTTTCAGTGTTCCAAGATTCATTGTTCATGCACCACACCCAGTGCTTCATGCAATACGTGCCCTCCTCAATACCCACCACCAGGCTCACCCACTCCCCACCCCTTCCCTTCCAAAACCCTCAGTTTGTTTCTCAGAGTCCACAGTCTCTCAGGTTTTGTCCCCCCCTCCGATTTCCCCAATTCACCCTTCCTTTCCTTCTCCCAATGTCCTCCATGCTTTTTCCTTATGCTCCACATGTAAGTGAAACCATATGATAACTGACTGACTCTGCTTGACTTATTTCACTCTGCATAATCTCTTCCGGTCCCGTCCATGTTAATACAAAAGTTGGGTATTCATCCTTTCTGATAGAGACATAATATTCCATTGTATATATGGACCATATCTTCTTTATCCATTCATCTGTTGAAGGGCATCTTGGCCCTTTTCACAGTATGGCGATTGTGGCCATTGCTGCTATGCACATTGGAGTACACGTGGCCCTTCTTTGCTCTACATCTGTATCTTTGGGGTAAATACCCACTAGTGCAATTGCAGGGTTATAGGGTAGCTCTATTTTTAATTTCTTAAGGAATCTCCACACTGTTTTCCAAAGTGGCTGCACCAACTTGCATTCCCACCAACAGTGGAAGAGGGTTTCCCTTTCTCCATATCCTCTCCAACATTTGTTGTTTACTGTCTTGTTGATTCTGGCCATTCTAACTGGTATAAAGTGGTATCTCAATGTGGTTTTGATTTGCAAATGACACTACAGACAAAGGTCTGATATCTAAGATCTCTAAAGAACTCCTCAAACTTAACACTCAAAAAACAGATAATCACGTCAAAAAATGGGCAGAAGACATGAACAGACTCTTCTCCAAAGAAGACATACAAATGGCTAACAGACACATGAAAAAATGTTCATCATCATTTGCCATTAGGGAGATTCAAATCAAAACCACATTGGGAAAGGACAGTTTTAACACAATTCAACTCACTCCCATCCCTGCCTCTAACAAACAATAATGTTAATAAGTTAGTAAAGAGTTAATAAGCCCAGGAAAACACTTTCACCAATCTCATCAGCTCTCAAAATAGAAGTTCCTTTCAGTGCTAAGGAAGACTGCACTTACTATTCTATTTCCATCTTTTCTGCTAGTTTCCTGAGGCCCTAATATTTGCCCTTCAGTCAAGGGAGTCCATTACTATTACACTGGGAAAATAACCTGCCCTAAACTAAGTTAAATCAAACACCTAAAGTGTGTATATCTATACCAAAGATGCACAATATTCTGGTCCCTGAGTGGCACCCACTGGAAAGCAGACTTAATGTAGAAATCAGATACAGAAAGACAAATACTGTGCTATCTAACTTAAGTATGGAATCTGTAACACAAAACAAACAAAACAAGATAGAATCAGACTCAACTGATTCTGAGAATCAGAACTGAGAACAACTGAGAACAAACTGATATTTGCCAAAGGGGAGAGGTGTGAGGAGATGGATAAAATAGGTGAAAAGGATTAAGAGGTACAGTCTTCCAATTACAAAGTAAATAAGACAGGGAGATGTAATATACAGCATAGGGAATATAGTCAATAATACTCTAACAAGTTTGTATGGTGACAGGTGGTAACTAGACTTATTGTAGCAACCATTTTGTAACATATAAATACCGAATCACTAAATTATATACGTAAAACAAATATAATATTGTATGTCAATTATTCTTCAATTTAAAAAAATTTATAAATGTAACAGTTTTTCTAGTAAACTTCTTATTCTTCCCTAAGTATAAAAATACAAAGTTTAAGTAAAGGACCCTAACATTAATTATATATAATGTAATCATTTACATGAATTGCTTAACATTTATACTTTAAACATCATATCTTACAATTAGAATTTTATTCAACATTTATTCTGTATTTTAAAGTAGTTGTGGTTAGAAGTCCTAACTACATCAATCAGACAAGAAAAAGTTATAAAAAGTTACCAAGTTGGTAAGGAAAAAATAAAACTGTCACTATGTGCATATGACATGATTTTATGTATAGAAAACACTAAAGAATCCACCAAAAAAAATTATTAGAGCTAATAAGTGAATTCAGTAAAGTTGAAGGATACAAAATCAACATACAAAAATCATTTGTTTCTATACACTAATAACGAACTAGCAGAAAGAGAAATTAAAAAAACAATTCCATTTACAATTGTACCAAAAATAATAAAATATATAGGAATAAATTTAACCAAGCAAGTGAAAGAGCTATACTATGAAAACTATAAGACACTGATGAAATAAGTTGAAGACAACACAAATAAATGGAAAGAATACCATGTTCTTGGACTGAAATAATTAATATTGTTAAAATGGCCATGTTAGTCAAAGCAATCTACAACTTCAATGCAAATCCCTATCAAAATACCAATAGTATTTTTCACAAAACTAGAGGGTAAGAAGAAATAATACTAAAATTTGTATGGAACCACAAGACACTGAATAGTCAAAGCAACCTTGAGAAAGAACAAAGCTGGAGGTATCACAATCCCAGATTTCAAACATACTAAAAGCTATAGTAATCAAAACAGTGCAGTACTAGCAAAAAAAAAAGTAGACACATAGATCAATGGAATAGAAATAAACCCACACATATATGATCAATTAATCTACAAAAGAAGAATATACAATGGGGAAAGGACAGTCTCTTCAATAAATGGTGCTGGGAAGGGGCGCCTGCGTGGCTCAGTTGGTTGAGCGACTGCCTGCGGCTCAGGTCATGATCCCGGAGCTCCGGGATCGAGTCCCACATCGGGCTCCCAGTTCCATGGGGAGTCCGCTTCTCACTCTGACCTTCTCCCTTCTCATGCTCTCTCTCACTCTCTTTCCTAATAAATAAACAAAATCTTAAAAAAAAAAAAAATGGTGCTGGGAAAACTGGACAGCTACACACAAAACAATGAAAGTGGACCCCTTTCTTACACCATCTGCAAATATAAACTCAAAATGTATTAAAGACCTAATGTAAGACATGAAACCATAAAACATCTTAAAGAAAACATAGGCAGTAATCTCTTGGACAACGGCCTTACCAATATTTTTCTGGATCTGTCTCATCAGGCAAGGGAAACAAAAGCAAAATGAAATCACTGGGACTACATCAGACTACAAAGCTTTTGCATAGTGAAAGAAACCATCAACAAAATGAAAAGGCAGCCTATTGAATGGGAGAAGATACATGCAAATGATATATCTGATAAGGGGTAGATATCCAAAACACATAAAGAACCGCTACAACTTAACACCAAAAATAACCACCACTCAAAAATAACAAAACCCAAAATATCTAATTAAAAACTGTTCAGATGCCCTGAGCAGGATCTGAATATTACTCAGTCCCTGCCCCCAAAAGAGAAATCTTGCCATTCGTGATAACATGGATGGACCTAGAAGTTATAATGCCAAGTGAAATAAGTAAAAAAAAAAAACTAATACTGGGGTACCTGGGTGGTGCAGTCAGTTGAGCATCCACCTCTTGGTTTTGAGCCCAGGTCAAGATCTCAGGGTCATTAGATTGAGCCCCATGTCAGGCTCCATGCTCAGCATGGAGTCTGCTTGGGATTCTCTCTCTCTCTCCTTCTGTCCCTTCCACTCATGCTCTTTCTCTCTCAAATAATAAAATATTTTTTAAAAAAGACTAATACCATATTTCACTTACATGTAGAATCTAAAAAACAACACACATACAAAAACAGAAACAGACTAACAAATACAGAGAACAAATTGGTAGTTGCCAGAAGGGAGGGGAGTGGGGGATATGAAATAGATGAAGACATTAAAAGGTATAAACTTCCAGTTACAAAATACATAAATCAAGGGGATTAGAAATACACATGGGGGATACAGTCGATAATATTATAGATAATGTTTATCTGAATCTACTTACATATATATGAAGAGACACTAGAAGGATATAAAGAAACCGGAATGGGAGTAGAAGGAAAATGAGAGCAAGATTTGTCCATGTAGGCCTTTAAATATTATTTAATTAATTATAAAACTATATAATTAAAACTATTTATTTCCTTTGGAAAAAAATAATTGTGTATGGTGACAGAGGGTAATTACACCTATCATGGTGAGCATTTCATTATGTATATAATTATCAAATCACTATGTTGTACACCTGAAACGAATATGTCAACTATAATAATAAAAAATTTTTTAAATAGTATCGTATTGGGGGCACCTGTGTGGTTCAGTTGGTTAAGTGTCTGCCTTTGAGATGTGGGGAGACTGGTGTGCTTAAAGAGGGCATGGAAGCTCTGTGTCCTTTGCCCATACCTTGCCCTATACATCTCTAATACCTGCCTGTTCCTGAGTTACATTCTTTTACAATAAACCAGAAATCTAGTGGGGAAAAAAAAAAGTGTCTGCCTTTGGCTCAGGTCATGATTCCAAGGTCCTGGGATCATTCCAAGGTCCTGGGATCAAGCCCCACATCTGGCTCCCTGCTCAGCAGAGAGCCTGTTTCTCCCTCTCCCCCTGCCTGCTGTTCTGTCTACTTGTGCTCTTTCTCTATGTCTCTGTCAAATAAATAAATAAAATCTTTAAAAAATTAAATAGTATAGTATTGGTATAAAAACAGACACACAGATCAATGGAACTTAACAGAGACTCAGAAATAAACCCATGTGTATATGGTCAATCAATTTATAACAAAGGAAGCAAGAATACACAATGAGAAAAGGACAATCTCCAATAAATGGTGTGGGGAAAACTGGACTGCTACATACAAAAGAATGAAACTAAAAGGGCACCTGGCTGGTTCATTTGGTAGATCATGCGACTCTTGATCTCAGGGTTATGAGTTCAAGCCCCACATCAGGCATAGAGTTTACTTACAAAAAAAAAAAGAATGAAACTAAAGCCCTATTTTACACCATCCACAAAAATTAACTTTAAATGGATTATAGACTTGAATGTAAGACGTGAAACCATAAACAACTAAAAGAAAACATAAGCAGTAAGCTCCTTGACATTTGTCTTGCAGTGAATTTTTGGATCTGAATCCAAAAGCAAGAGTAACAAAAGCAAAAATAAACAAGTGGGACGAGGGGCACCTGGCTGGCTCAGTCACTTAAACATCCAACTCTTGGTTTCAATTCAGATCATGATCTCAGGGTCACAACGTGGAATCCCGCAACGGACTCCACGCTCAGTGGGAAGTCTCTTTGAGAGTCTCTCCCTCTCCTTCCATCTCTGCCCCTGCCCATACTCATGCATGCGCTCTTGCTCGTGCATGCACTCTCACTCCCTCTCAAATGAATAAATAAAACCTTTAAAAATAAATAAATAAATAAATAACAAGTGGGCCTATATCGAACTAAAAAGCTTCTGCATAGCAAAGGAAACCATCAACAAAATGAAAAGACAAATTAATAAATGGGAAATAATATTTGCAAATCATATACCTGATAAGGGCTTAATATCCAAAATACATAAAGAACTCACACAACTCAAGAGGAAAAAACCAAACAGTGAAATTAAAAAATGGGCAGAGAATCTGAATAGACATTTGTCCAAAGAAGACATATAGATGGTCAACAGGCACATGAAAAGATGCTCACCATCACTAATCATAACGGAAATGCAAATCAAAACTACAATGAGATTATCATCTCACTCCAATCAGAATGGCTAGTATCAAAAAGACAAGAAATAACAAGTCCTGGCAAGGATGTGGAGAAAAGCAGACCTTCATGCACTGTTGGTGGGACTGTAATTTGGTATAGTTGCTATGGAATCTAATACGGAGGTTCCTCAAAATATTAAAAATAGAACTACCATATAATCCACCAATTCCACTTCTGGGTATTTCATAGGTGAATAAAAGATATATGCACCCATATGTTCATCAAAGCATTATTGACCATATAAGGAACCAACATAAGTGTCCATCAATGGATGATTAAAGATGCCATGTGCATGTGCACAGCTATTCAGCCATAAAAAAAGATAAAATCTTGCCATTTGTAACAACATGGATAGATCTTGAGGGAACTATGCTAAACAAAAAAAGTCATTCAGAGAAAGACAAATACTCTATGATTTCACTTATATGTGGAATCTAAAAAAAGAAATGAACAAAGCAAACAAAAATCATAGTTACAGAGAATAGAATGGTGATTGCCAGAGGCGAGGAGGACTGGGAAGTGGGCAAAACAGGGCAAAGTCAAAGAGTACAAATTTCCAGCTCTAAAATAAACAAGTCACAGACATGTAAAGTACAGCATGACTATAGACAATAATATTGTAAAGCATACTTGAAAGTGTAAAAGTAAATCCTAGAGTTAACTTTGTATGATGACAGATAATAACCAGGTTTATTGTGGTCATCATTTCACAATGTATACGAATATTGAATCATTATACTGCATACCTAAAACCAAAACAATGGTATATGGCAATTATATCTCAATTAAAAATTTTTTTTTAATTTAAAATACAACTACCCGGGCACCTGGGTGGCTCAATTGGTTGACTCCTGATTTTGACTCAGGTCATGATCTCAGGGTTGTGAGATCGAGCCCCACAACAGGCTCTATAGTGGGCATGGAGCCTGCTTAAGATTCTCTCTCTCCCTCTCCCCCTTCCCCTAAATCCCCTCCCCCCAAAAAAGAACTACCATATAATCCAGCAACCCCACTTCTGGGTATACATCCAAAGGAAATAAAATCTCTATCTTGAATAGTTATCCACACTCCCACGTTCACTGCAGCATTATTCATAGCGAAAATATTCAAACAACCTAAGCATCTGTGGATAGATGAATGGATAAAGAAAATGTTACACACACACACAACACACACAGAACATCATTCCGCCTTAAAAAAGAAGGAATTCCTGCCATTTTAATAATACAGATGAACTTGGAGGACATCATGCTAAATAAAATATGAAAAAAAAAAAAGGTGATGTCAGAGTAACAGAGTAGAATGGTGGTTACCAGAGGCTGGGATAGGAGAAAAGGGAGGATACTGAGCAACGGGTCCAAGCTTTCAGTTATAAGAAAAAAAAATTCTGGAGACCTACTGTATGGCATGTTGACTATTGCTTTTTTTTTTTTTAAGATTTTATTTATTTATTTGACAGAGAGAGATCACAAGCAGGCAAAGAGGCAGGCAGAGAAAGAAGGGGAAGCAGGCTCCCTGCTGAGGGGCTTGATCCCAGGACCCTGAGACCACAACCTGAGCTGAAGGCAGAGGCTTTAACCTACTGAGCCACCCAGGCACCCCTATGTTGACTACTGTTAATGATAATGTATTGCATACTTGAAATTTGATGACAGTAAATCTCCAGTGTTCTTACCACACACAAAAGTAGTAACTACAGGAGGTGATGGGGTATGTTAATTAGCTTGATTGTACTATTTATTTTACAATGTATACATATATCAAAACAAGATGTATAACTTAAATATATACAGTGTTTATTTGTCAAAAATAGTTTTTTTAAATAGTCACTACTGTTATTCTGTCCCTATTTTATTCACTCTTATTCAGATATCTTGTATTTTATTTTATTTTTTTTTTAAAGATTTTTTATTTATTTATTAGAGAGAGAGACTGAGAATGAGAGAAGGTCAGAGAGAGAAGCAGACTTCCCGCAGAGCCGGGAGTCCGACATGGGACTCGATCCCGGGACTCCGGGATCATGACCTGAGCCGAAGGCAGTCGCCCAACCAACTGAGCCACCCAGGCGCCCTTGTATTTTATTTTTTTAAAGATTTTATTTATTCACTTGATAGAGAGAGAGAAAACATAAGCAGGGGGAGCAGCAGAGGGAGAGGGAGAAGCAGGCTCCCTGCTGAGCAGGGAGCCCGATGTGGGTCTTCATTCTAGGACCCTGGGATCCTGACCTGAGCCAAAGGCAGATGCTTAATGGACTAAAGCACTCAGGCACCCCATTTTGTATTTTATAGTCATGTATATACATATTACTTATTGTAGTCTAATAGGTACATTCCTTTAGGACACTGATCATGTCTTATACAGCTGAATCCCAAGTAATAAAACACAGAAAAAGAACATTTAGCCCACATTAAAATAGGTCCTGTGTCTGGTTGGTATACCACATGTCCTATCTTCTTTAATCCTCCCAGCAATCCCGTGAGGTAGGCACTATTACCTAACCCCATTTTCCTAATGACAAACTTGAGGTTTGAAAGGTTAAGGACAAGGTCACATAATTACTAAGTGGAGCCAGAATTAATTCCAAGTCTGACAACAAAATCCATGTCCTTTATCACTGTGTTATATTGTTTCTTACATATTCAAGAAAAAAAATGTAGTTAGAAAAATGGCTATGGAAAATTAGGGGGCACAAATCAGCAACCATAACAATTGTTACGGTATAAGATTCTGTCACCTTATTTAATAACGATTTATAAACAAAATAGATTTTTATATATTTCTTCACTGAAGATTTAATGAATACTTACATACCAGGCAATGCTCAAAGATTTCTGTCCTTATGGTGTTTATATAAGAGGTCTTTCCAGGAAGAAAGAAAGTTTCAAGGAAGTAAGAGAAAGCCACTACAAAATGACAAATTACAAAATGAAGATGGTAACCATCAGTATAAATTTTACGCAGGATCTAGGTGGCCTAATTATCATTGGTTCATATGTCGGTCACGATGAAATGGTGCATGAAATACCAAGAAAATAGTGAACTTGGCGACTATATTAAAAAGCTTACACTAATTAAAGGCTGTATATGGAAATAGGCTTCAAATTTCTGTAATTAAAATCCAATGATCTTCTTTGCCTGCATCCCTACAATGTTAAGTGGTTTGGGTTCATCTTTTTAAATAAAGTCTTTAAGACAGAAATGAAGATGTATTTATTATCTTTGTCAGTGCCAACAAGTAGTCATTAAAATATGCTTTTGGGTAAAGATGTTCTGAACTAAATATGAATATATTACTTATTGCCTGTGTGGCGTTAGGCAACTTATTTGACCTCTCTGTGTGCCTCAAGTTTCTCATCCGAAACATAAAAATAATAAGAGTTCCTATACTCCATATAGCTTGTTACAAGGGTTAGAGAATGTGTTCAAAGAACTTAGCACAGGGTATGAATAAAACTCCACTGTTACTAAGTTCTGCTTCTTTTTTTTTAACTGTTTAGAAATATTTACTTTTTAAGTGAGGTACTGAAAATAGACTAGATCCAGTACAGATTTAACTTTAGGAAAAAAATAGAGCTTATTCTTATAAGGAAACACAAGTATTTTCTAGGAAATAAGGAAAATAGAGTTTTTTCCTACCATACAAGTTTTAGATAAAAAGCATCTGCATAGCAAAGGAAATAGTCAACATAACAAAGCGGCAACCCACAGAATAGGAGAAGATATTCGCAAATGACACGACAGAGCTGATATCCAAGATCTATAAAGAACTCCTCAAACTCAACACCCAAAAAACAGATAATCATATCAAAAAATGGGCAGAAGACATGAACAGATACTTCTCCAAAAAAGACATACAAATG
This sequence comes from Nasua narica, assembly GCA_028533885.1. Lineage (NCBI taxonomy): Eukaryota > Metazoa > Chordata > Mammalia > Carnivora > Procyonidae > Nasua > Nasua narica. The sequence goes on along the minus strand of CM052804.1, from coordinate 28,003,831 downwards.
GCTAACAGATACATGAAAAAATGTTCATCATCATTAGCCATCAGGGAGATTCAAATCAAATCCACATTGAGATACCACCTTACACCAGTTAGAATGGCCAGAACCAACAAGACAGTAAACAACAAATGTTGGAAGAGGATGTGGAGAAAGGGGAACCCTCTTTCACTGCTGGTGGGAATGCAAGTTGGTGCAGCCACTTTGGAAAACAGTGTGGAGATTCCTCAAAAAATTAAAAATAGAGCTACCCTATAACCTAGCAATTGCACTACTGGGTATTTACCCCAAAGATAGAGATGTAGTGAAAAGAAGGGCCACGTGTACCCCAATGTGCATAGCAGCAATGGCCACAATCGTCAAACTGTGGAAAGAGCCAAGATGCCCTTCAACAGATGAATGGATAAAGAAGATATGGTCCATATATACAACAGAATATTACACAGCCATCAGAAAGGATGAATACCTAACTTTTCTATCAACATGGACGGGACTGGAAGAGATTATGCTGAGTGAAATAAGTCAAGCAGAGAAAGTCAATTATCATATGGTTCCACTTACTTGTGGAGCATAAGAAATAACATGGAGGACATTAGGAGAAGGAGAGGAAAGTGAATTGGGGTAAATTGGAGGAGATGAGGCATGAGAGACTGTGGATTCTGAGAAACAAACTGAGGGTTTGGGAGGGGAGGGGCATGGGGGGATGGGTGAGCCTGGTGTTAGGTATTGAGGAGGGCACATATTGCATGGAGAACTGGATGTGGTACATAAACAATGAATCTTGGAACACTGAAAAAATTTTTTAAAAAATAAAAAAATGCTTGGGAATCCTTACTGTTAACCAGTTTGAGACATGGCATGATTTTTTTATAGCATGTTTTGCTTGCTTGAATGTAAGAATTTTTCTAGCTTCTCAGTGAATGCAGGACAAAGAAATCAGTATTTAATACTTCAAATTTAAAGAGATGAGAAAGAGAAAAATACTAAAAAGGCAAGTCTAAAAATGTAATTGCCCCCAAATGGTAACACATTTGTAAAACTCCAAGGAACTTTCATATGTTAAAATGAAAATAGTAAGCATTTTCAAAAGTCTCCTGAAACTATCTGTTAAAGCATGCTACATGGTACAATCACGGTGAAAAAGTCTGGTGGTTCCTCAAAAAGTTAAACACAGAATTATCATTTGATCCAACAATTCCAATCCCAGGTATAGACCCCAAAGAATTGAAAGCAGGGACTCAGAGAGATAATTTGTACACCAAGTTTCATAGCAGCATTATTCACACTAGCCAAAAGGTGGAAACAATGCCAAGTGTCCATTAACAGATGAATGGATAAACAAAATGTGACATATACAGACAATGGAATATTATTGTCAGTAAAAAATGAGAGTCTGAAACCTGGAAGAACATAGATAACCTTCAAAACATTACATTAAGTGAAATAAAACAGACACAAAAAACACATATTGCATGATTCCACTCATATGAACAAAGTACCCAGAATAGACAAATTCATAAAAATGAAAAGCAGAATACAGGTTACAAGAGCAGGGTGAAAGGGTGGAACAGATAGTTATTGTTCAATGAGTAAAGGAGTTTCTGTTTGGGATGGTGAAAAAGTTCTAGAAATAGTGGTGACAGTTACACAATATTATAAATGCATTTAATGCCACTGAATTGTACACTTGAAAATAATTAAAATAGTAAATTTTATGTTATATATATTTTACCCAACAAAATAACACAGAATGTATAGAATGTATATATTATTACAAAGAGTAAAGAGAAGGAAATATTTTCAAATAAATAGGAAATCCTTTACTCTATAGTTAAAATAACAATAAAAAATGTCTTCTAACACTGAGAGTGGAAGAACAAAATTATGTGTGGGAATTCAACATCATTATCTTCTCACAACAATGATTAACATATAATATACTATAAAGAGCAATTAACTTATCATTCCTAAACTGAGACCCAAAAGCAATGTCAAAATCAGTCCTAGTAGATAATCAACGTTTAATTTATATAATCTGATACAAAAACTCTTCAAAACACTAAGGGGAAAAAAACAACTCAAAAAATATTCTTTGAAAAGAATAGCATGAATAAAGCTACAAACTGGGCGCCTGGGTGGCTCAGTTGGTTGGGCAACTGCCTTTGGCTCAGGTCATGATCCTGGAGTCCCGGGATCGAGTCCCATGTCGGGCTCCCGGCTCTGCAGGAAGTCTGCTTCTCCCTCTGACCTTCTCCCCTCTCATTCTCTCTCTCAAATAAATAAATAAATAAATCTTTAAAAAAATAAAAAATAAAGCTACAAACTAAGTAAAAACAAGAGAAAACCCATACCCTCCCTGCTCATGGGTATCTCTACAAGACTATATGGTTTTTCTCAATTAGCTTTACTTCAGGAATAATACACTGGCAGGGGCGCCTGGGTGGCTCAATCAGTTAAGGACCTGACTTTGGCTCAGGTCATGATCTTAGGGTCCTGGGATCCAGCCCCACATCAGGCTATCTACTCAGCTGGGAGTCTGCTTATTCCTCTGCCCCTCCCTTGGCTCATGTTCTCTCTCTTCCAAATAAAATCCTAAAAATAAAAAAGAATGATACACTGGGAGTCTGACAAAAACTATGTGATGGGGATCAAAATCAGAAGAGTACTATTACCATATGCAAAAGCAGGATATATATTCTCCAGGTAAAAAAAATTCTAGTTTACACAAAAGAACACAAATCACATGAAATCCTAAACCAGGACCATCAATTTAGGCTTTAAGCTCCTTGTTTGTTTGTTTGTTTTTTCCAAGTTTTTATTTAAATTCTAGTTAGTTGACATATAGTGTAATACTGGTTTCAGGAGTGGAATTTAGTGATTCATCACTTACATATAACACCCAGTGTCCTCATCACATCAAGTGCCCTCCTTAATATCCATCACCCATTTTGCCCATTCTCATCCACTGCCCCTGCCATCAACCCTCAGTTTGTTCTCTATAGGTAAGTCTCTTACAGTTTGCTTCCCTCTCTTTTTCCCCCTTCTCCTATGTTCATCTGTTTTGTTTCTTAAATTCCACATATGAGAGACATCATATGGTATTTTTCTTCCTCTGACTTTTTTCTCTTAGCATAATACACGCTAGCTCCATCCATATCATTGTAAATGGCAAGATTTCATTCTTTTGATAGCTGAGTAATATTTCGGTGTATATATCCCACATCTTCTTTCTCCATTCATCAGCTGATGTACATTTGGGCTCTTTCCATAATTTGGCTATTGCCGATAATGTTGCTATAAACATCGGGTGCTCATGTGTCTCTTCAAATCAGTATTTTTGTATTCTTTGGGTAAATACCTAAATGTGCAGTTGCTGGGTCATAGGGTGGTTCTTATTATTTTGAGGGAACTTCGTAATGTTTTCCAGAGTCAAGCTCCCTATTACACTGTGTTTAAGACTCCTGAATACAGTGGTGCTCAGTTACAACAATGTCTAAGCCATAATTTCCAGTTAACACTGATTTTAAGGAATTCAAAACAATATTTATATATTTTCACCCTAACTCACAGACCTAAATATAGTTAATTTGGTAGAAGGGAAGTTTTTATTTTCCTACTGAAAATTCTGAATTTGAAGGCAAAGGTCTAAGTGGTTTATCCAATAAATCAATGGCAAGAACTTCAAGAATGGAGGGAGGAGGGTGGCTGGCTCAGTTGTTAGAACACGTGACTCTTTATCTTGGGGTTGTTAGTTCAAGCCCCACGCTGGGTGTAGAGATCTATAGATAGATAGATAGAAAGAAAGAAAGAAAGAGAGGAAAGGGGAGGGACTTTTATTTAGCAGCTACATGAACTAATAAAAATATTTGACCTATAAATAAATATTTTTCACAGCTCATGTAATTTATTCCTTAAAACACCTGTGGCACAGAATTACACAACTCAAGGGTGTACCATTCACAGCTTGGTCTATGTCAGGAGTGAGCAAACTTTGGGCTGTGCAGACAAGTCTGGCTTAATACTTGTTTTATAAGTGAAATTTTTATTAGAATACAATCATACCCATTTGTTTACATATTGTCTATGGCTGTTTGTGTATTATAACAGCACGGTTGAGAGGTTATGACAGATATCTCGTGGCCTGCAAAGCCTAAAATTTTACTATCTGGCCCTTTACAGAAAAATATCACTATGGGCTCCTGGGTGGCTCAGTTGGTTGAGTGTCAGACTCTTGATTTCAGCTTAAGTCATGATTTTAGAGGCGCCTGGGTGGCTCAGTTGGTTGAGCAACTGCCTTCGGCTCAGGTCATGATCCCGGAGTCCCGGGATCGAGTCCCATATCGGACTCCTGGCTCTGCAGGAAGTCTGCTTCTCCCTCTGACTTTCTCCCCTCTCATTCTCAGTCTCTCGCTCTCTAATAAATAAATAAAAAAATCTTTATAAAAAAAAAAGTCATGATTTTAGGATTAGTAGATCTAGCCCCATGTGTCAAGCTCTGCGCTCTGCGCCAAGTTGGCTTGTCTTTCTCCCTTTTCTCCCTCCCCTCCCTTGCTCTTGTGTTCACTCGCTCTCTCTCAAATAAACAATATCTTTAACAAAACAAATATATATATATATATAAATAATATAATCGCCAATCCTTGGCCTATACAAATGCCACCTTTGGAACACTGTAATGCACAGCCTATGCAACAGCCCTCAAACAAGTTCCTGAAGATGATATTCATATTTGATAGATGAGAAAACTAATACTCAGTGATATCAAGTAAAGTGTCTAAGGTCATGTAGCTTTTAGGTGACAAAGTCAACTTTCAGATTCAGATCTTTCCACTAAATCACACAAGACCATGTACAAATGGGGATAGTTGTAATACCTCCCATAGCTGTTATTAAGTCTCAGATAAGTGGGGACACCTGGGTGACTCAGTCCGCTAAGCATCTGCCTTCGGCTCAGGTCATGATCCCAGAGTTCTGGGATCGAGCCCCACATCCGGCTCCCTGCTCGGCGGGAAGCCTGCTTCTCCCTCTTTTACTCCCCATGCTTGCGTTCCCTCTCTCACTGTCTCATTCTATGTCAAGTAAATAAATAAAATCTTTAAAAAAAAAGTCTCAGATAAGTGCACAAAAATATTAAGAGAAATGTTTGTTATCAATATTATTACAGAGTCAAAATCAAACACACATAATGTTTAGCCTTACGTTTACTTTTAACCTCTCACAAAACTGGGGCTTTAGCCATGCATGCCTCCATATTTACCAAACCCTTAAAATGTGATCCTCACACTCCTATTTCCAACATACTCCATCTGTCCAAATACTACTCTTTTTCCAGAATCAATTTAAATGTCACATTCTTAGTGACACTTTCTCTGAGTCTCTAATCAATCTTCATTGCTCTTTCCTGCATTATCCTATCATATGTTAACTGCAAACACTGTTTAACATTTGTTTCATTTTATTTTCTATTACTCACTGATCTATTATTTCTCCTTCTAGATTTTACATTATTTAAGAAACGATTTGGGGTGGCACAGTCAGTTAAGCATCTGACTCTTGGTTTTGGCTCAGGTCATGATCTCAAGGTCATGAGACTGAGCTCTGTATCAGGCTTGGGCCCCACGGAGCCTGTTTAAGACTCTCTCTCCCAGGGCGCCTGAATGGCTCAATGGGTTAAAGCCTCTGCCTTCAGCTCAGGTCATGATCTCAGAGACCTGGGATTGAGCCCTTCGTCGGGCTCTCTGCTCAGCAGGGAGCCTGCTTCTCCTTCTCTCTCTGCCTGCCTCTTTACCTACTTGTGATCTCTCGCTGTGTCAAATAAACAAATAAAATTAAAAAAAAAAAAAACTCTCTCCCTCGCCCTCCGCCCCTCCCCACTGCTTGCTCTCTCCCTCTCTAAAAGAAAAAAAAAAAGAGAGATGATTTCATACTCACCCCATATCCACTTCAACCTTCCTTCCTACCTAGAGTGTCTATCTAAGTTCTTTGTACGTAGGGAATATACATTGGACTACATTACATTGTTCACCTAGGTCTGCTTTATGTTCCAATCTGTTGCTTATCATACCAAAGTAGGTTGCCTTCAGTACATCTATCCACACTGCTCAAAAAAAGCAAGGGGGAAGCTGGAAAAAGTCTTGTAAATGAAATACAGAATTTTCAATTTCTACAATGTTCACTATGATATTCAATACTTAAAATGTGAATTCCTCCCTATAATTTGTCACGATTAATGATTTTATCAGGTTTATCAACAGAATCATTCCCTCATTTAATCTTTAGAAAATTGTTCATACTCAAATCCTCTCATAAATAAACACAATGTTCCAACTCAGCTGTTGGCAGTAGAATGTGTTCACAATGAACAGCCCCTATCCTGGCAAGAATGATAGGATTAGCTAATTATAATATAGTCTTCTATATCTGTTTTCATCAAGATAAGGAACAATCTCGATTTATCAAAAGGCAAACAGCCCAGAAAGACATCTTAGGGCTTTTCCACAAATACAGAGGTTTCAGTAAGTCAATTTAAATTCGACTTTTCTCTACCATGTACACAATTTTTCTACGATAAAGAGAAATACCAAGGTCTGAAGTTTTCATGAGAAATGGGCCAAAACAATTCCATTGTACAAGTATTTCAAATAAGCGGGATATTTATATAGACCTGAAGTTTGACAAAAAGAGGATAGATAGATAGATAGACAGACAGACAGATAGATATAAACAAAAGAGAGGACAGTCTCTGCTATAAAAGAGCTTGGGTTTCCTTTGGGGGAGGAAAGAATAAACATAGGAAATAACTTGAGAATAATAATGAACTCTATAGCTTACAGGCAGAGATTCAAAATATTTCTCATATCGGGGCGCCTGGGTGGCTCAGTGGGTTAGGCCTCTGCCTTCAGCTCAGATCATGGTCTCTGGGTCCTTGGATCGAGCCCCACATCGGACTCCCTGCTCAGTGGGGAGCCTGCTTCTCCCTGCCTCTCTGCCTATTTGTGATCTCTCTCTATGTCAAATAAATGAATTAAAAAAAAATATTTCTCATATCACTGCCACATCACAAATTATTATAACTACTACCCTAAAAAAAAAAAAAAGGCAACATTATTTGGTCCTTAAGATTGATCCACAGAAATTGAAGGGAATAAAAAGTAGATTATTTTTCATTTTTGGCAAACTGTATTCCATTCACTTCAGAAAGACTTAAGGAAACCTTCAGAGTAAAACAAGACATGCTATTTATCCTTCAAACATGTAGGAAAGTAAATAAATCACCTGAGGTGAGCATATTACATGCAGATAAAAAAACAATGAAACCTCAATCTTCTACCATTTTCTTATAACAAAATGTAAAACTAATATGAAATGTATCTTTTGCTATGAATTCAGTATCATAATATGCTGAACAGACAATATTAGAAATTCTCATTCTCAGGGAATTTACAGAATAAAAAAACGATATGGATTTATGTAACATCTGTCCTGCCTTTATCTTTAGTTCATCTTTTAATCACAAAGAATGATAATGTTAATTAATAAGACCTTATTTTTCTTCTTCTCCAGCTAATGATATGAACTACGAAAATAAAATTATACCATGACAGGAACAACAAAAATCCATTCACCATATACTGGCTAATCAATAAATAGTAGTATCTTACAGAGACACTTCACTTATAGGATATTTCACAGATGCCCACAGTTTAAAAATTCTCCATTTTTTCCTATTAATTTTACTGTGATTGCACAATGTATAAAAAGCAATAGCAGATTTTGAAGATGTAAAGCGATTTGATTGCCAAGATTTACTTTTGACACAACAGTGCACAGAAGAAATTCTAAAATTTCTATTTCAAAAGGCAAAGCCCCATTTTATGTTCCTATACATAATTTTTCCTATTTTTTACCCCAATTGATTAGCTTAAACATTTCCAACCATTCATTTCAGGCAAATAGAACACCATCCTGAAAAAAGTCCTCTTAACAGGTCACCTAAAAATGTTGACTAAACTATGAGAATCATCTTGAGATAAATGAACATAAATTCATAATGAAAATCACAAAATATATAAAGCATGCTTCTGTGATTAAGGGTCAGCCGAAATAATAAATGTGAGAGTTTGACCCACAAATATAGTGGAATTACTGGCTACAGAATAACATTTAATGAAAAGGATATAAAAATATGACTAAGGAACAAGACCCTGCTAAATGAGCAGGCAGAAAGGAAAAAAAACTAAACAGAATTTCTAGAAATTTGGATATATAATAATTAAAATAAGAAACCTGGTGGACAAGTTAAACAGCAGGGTAGGTGAACCTAAAGTGAGAATTTGCAGTTTGAACTGGAAGACAGATCTGAAGAATTTATTCAAATACAAAATGGAAACATAAAAGAATAAAGTTAAGACAAAAGGAAGCAAAGTAATAATGCTTAATACAACTACTCAGAGTTCCAAAAGAATGAATCAGAATAATCAGGAAGCAAAATCTGAAGAAATAATGCTAAAAATCTTTCAAGCTTGATGAAAACCATCGTTTCTCAGAATCAGGGAGCCTAACAAATCAGAAGCATGACAAATAAAAAGAAGACCACCCTATATGGATTGTAGTGAAACCAGAAGAGCCCAAAGACATAGAAAATATTTTAGAGGCCACAAGAGAGAAAAGATAGGTAGCTGATAAGTAGATTGACAATTGATTTCTCAATAGCAACAATAAAACTCAAAAGCCAGAAGAATAGTTTTTAAGAAGTTAAAAATAGGGGCGCCTGGGTGGCTCAGTGAGTTAAAGCCTCTGCCTTCGGCTCAGGTCATGATCTCAGGGTCCTGGGATCGAGCCCCACATCCAGCTCTCTGCTCAACAGGGAGCCTCTCTGCCTGCCTCTCTGCCTACTTGTGATGTCTCTCTCTGTTAATTAGTTGGTTAATTAATTAAAAAGTTAAAAATAATCAACCCAGAGGTGCAATACACAGGAAAATTATCTTAAAAGTATAAAGAGCAAAGGGGCGCTTGGGTGGCTCAGTGGGTTAAAGCCTCTGCCTTTGGCTCAGGTAATGATCTCAGGGTCCTAGGATCAAGCCCCGCATCAGGCTCTCTGCTCAGCAGGGAGCCTGCTTCCCCCTCTCTCTCCGCCTGACTCTCTGCCTACTTGTGATCTCTCTTTCTCTCTGTCAAATAAATAAAATCTTTAAAAAAAAAAAACTATAAGAGCAAATAATGACACGTTCAAAAAAACAAAAACTGGTAACATTAATTACTAAGAAAACTTCTTTATTTTTTTTTTAAAGATTTTATTTATTCATTTAACAGAGAGAGAACACAAGCAGGCAGAGAGGCAGACGGAAGCAGAGCCCGATGCTCACCCAGCATCGGGTGGAGCAAGGAGCCCAATGCGGGACTCGATCCCAAGACGCCGGGATCATGACCTGAGCCAAAGGCAGTTGCCCAAACAACTGCGCCACCCAGGTGTCCCAGAAAACTTCTTTAAATATACTTCTGGGGCACCTGGCTGGCTCAGTTGGTTGAGCATATGACTTGATAACAGGGTTGTGAGTTTGAGCTACGTGCTGGGTGTAAAGATTCCTTAAAAATAAAATCTTTAAAAAATATAAAAAATAAGTATACTTCTAAAGTATGTACCTCAGGAAAGAAGGAAACTTAGAAGATTTATCTTGAGATGATGGAACCCTAATTTAAAAAAGATAAACATGAAAAACTTAAACACTGTATAAAATAACAATGAGATCTAATTTGTATAACTAAATTAAAAATAGAAGTAAAACATCAGACAACAAACACCCATCCTTAAGTAAATCTTCAGAGTTTAAACATTTAGAAGTCCTTCTCAGGTTACCTGGCTGGCTCAGTCAGAAGAGCATGCAACTCTTGATCTTGGGGTCATGAGTTCGAGCCCTACATTGGGTGTAGTAATTACTAAAAATAAATAAATAACCTTAAAAAAAAAAAAAAGAAAGAATCCTTCTCGGGGCGCCTGGATGGCTCAGTGGGTTAAGCCTCTGCCTTCGGCTCAGGTCATGATCTCAGGGTCCTGGGATCGAGCCTCACATCAGGCTCTCTGCTCAGCAGGGAGCCTGCTTCCCCCTCTCTCTCTGCCTGTCTCTCTGCCTACTTGTGATCTCTCTCTCTCTGTCAAATAAATAAATAAAATCTTTTAAAAAAAAAAAGAATCCTCGTATAAGGAAGTTGGGTAAGTATTATTATTTTACTTTGGATTTTAGATTAAATATACATGTTAACATTTGGACTCTGAGAAACAAACTGAGGGGTTTGGAGGGGTGGGGGTGGGGGGTTAGGCGAGCCTGGTGGTGGGTATTAAGGAGGGCACGTATTGCATGGAGCACTGAGTGTGGTGCATGAACAATGAATCTTGTAACACTGAAAAAATAAAATAATTTTTAATGCTATTTAAGGGGAAAAAGAATAATTAATAGTACACTGTGTAACTTCTAAAGAAGGACAAGAAAAAGAAAATGGAGGGGGGACGAAAGAGGTGGAGCAGGAAAAGAACCACAGGAAGGACAAAAATAACAAGAAATAGAAAAAAGTATAACAGTGAAAAACATGAAAGATAGAAATAAGTCTGCTAGGGGCGCCTGGGTGACTCAGTGGGTTAAGCCTTTGCCTTAGGCTCAGGTCGTGATCTCAGGGTCCTGGGATCAAGCCCCGCATCCGGCTCTCTGCTCAGTGGGGAGCCTGCTTCCCCCTCTCTCTGCCTGCCTCTATGCCTACTTGTGATCTCTCTCTCTGTGTCAAATAAATAAAATCTTTAAAAAAAAAAAAAAGAAAAGAAAGAAGCCTGCTATATCAGTAGTAAAAGTATAAAATATCTACAACTAAAAAGTTTATCAGTCCAGATATTTTAAAATTAAAATCCAACTGTATATCTTCCCAAAAGACATATCTAAATCATAAGAAAAAAAACTGAGAATAAAAGGATGAGTAAAGTTGTACCAGACAGGGGCACCTGGCTAACTCAGTTGGTAAAGCATGTGACTCCTGATCTCAGGGTCATGAGTTTGAGCCCCAGGTTAGGTGTAGATTTTATTAAAATAAAATCTTAAAAAAAAGTTGTACCAGACAAAACTAACCAAAAAAACTGTTTAGAAATATTATTACCAAGTAAGATAAACTTTTATGTAAAAAGTATTACTAAGGTAAAGAGGATCACTATATGATGATAAAAGGTTCAGTTCACCAAGAAGACATAAAAATTTTGAACTTGTATGTGCCTAACAGCAGAACTCCAGAATAAAGCAAGTTTTAATACAATTAGGTGAATAAATCAGCTCATCTCTTTCAGTAACTGATAGACAAATCAGTGAGGATATTAAAAACCTAAATGAGATAATAAAGTTTTATTTTATGATTATATTTATAGTATGCACCCAACAATTGGAGCATATACGCTCTGTTCAAGCATATGTGAAATGTTTTTGTGTTTGGATTCTGTTTTTTAAGATTTTATTTATGTGACAGAGAGGAGAGAGATCACAAGTAGGCAGAGAGGCAGGCAGAGAGAGAGGGGGAAGCAGGTTCCCTGCTGAGCAGAGAGCCCCATGCGGGGCTCAATCCCAGGACCCTGAGATCATGACCTGAGCCAAAGGCAGAGTCTTTAACCCACTGAACCACCCAGGTGCCCCAATGTGAAATGTTTTTGAAAAATGGCCATACAGGGGTGCCTCGGTGGCTCAGGCAGTTAAGCGCCTGCCTTTGGCTCAGATCATGATCCCGGGGTCCCTAGATGGAGCCTGGAATTCAGCTCCCTACTCTGCAGGGAGTCTGCTTCTCCCTCTACCTCTGTTCCTCCTCTCGCTTATGCCCTCTCTCACTCAAATAAATGAATAAAAAAATCTTTAAAAAAAAGATAGGACTATAGAAAATTTTTAAAAAGCAAAAGCAAAACCTGTGCCATATATACATGAACAGGCATATCTCCAAAGACAACAACCACATGGCCAAAAGACACATGAAAAGAATGTTCAACATCACTATAGGGGAAATGCAAATCAAAACTACAATGAGATATCACCTCACACCTGTCAGAATGGCTAAAATAAAAAACAAAAGAAATAGTGTTTTACCAGATAATAACAAAATATTTTCCAGTTAACATCCTCACCAGTAGTGTATAAGGGTTCTTGTTGTGCTACATCTTTGCCAATACTTGGCATGATCCAACTCTTTAATTTCTGCAAATCTAGTAAGTATAAAAACTTTGTTTCATTGAGTTTATAATTTGCATTTCTTTGGTCTCTAATGAGGTTGAGCATCTTCTTAAGTAGTTCTTTGGCTATTCTTGTTTCCTCTTTCAGAAATGCCTATTCTGGGGTGCCTGGGTGGCTCAGTCATTAAGTGTCTGCCTTTGGCTCAGGTCATGATCCCAGGGTCCTGGGATCAAGCCCCGCATTGGGCTCCCTGCTCAGCGGGAAGCCTGCTTCTCCTTCTCCCACTCCCCCTGCTTGTGTCTCTTGCTGTCTCTCTCTCTCTCTGTCAAATAAATAAATAAAATCTTTTTTAAAAATGCCTATTCTTATTACTTGTCTATTTTCCTATTAATTTGTCTTTTCCTTATTGGTTTATGGGAGTTCTTTCTTTATCAGTTATACGTATTACAACTATCTTCTCCCAATTTATGGCTTCTCTTTTCATTTTTCTTACATTCTTTTTTAATGAATTTTTTTAAGATTTCTTTCTTTATTTAAGAGACAGTGAGGGAAGGAGAGGGAGAAAGAATCTGAAGCATGATCCCCACTGAGTGCGGAGCCCCATGCAGGGCTCAATCCCATGACCTCAAAATCACGACCTGAGGTGAAACCAAGAGTCCAGTGTTTAACAGACTGAGCCACTCAGGCACCCCCATAATTTTTTTTTAAGTAAGGCTTGAACTAACGACACTAAGATCAACACCAGGGCTCAGATCAAGAGTCAGATACTTAATGGACTAAGTCACCCAGGTGCCCCTCTTACATTCTTTTTTAAATTGAGATATAATTCACATACTATAAAGTTTACTCATTTAAAGTATAGAATCAAGGGTTTTTAGTATATTTGGAGTTCTACAACCACCAATACTATCTTATTCCAGAATATTTTCTCACCTTGACAGAATTAGCCAAAAAAGTATATTTTGAGTTTATATACTAACTGCTGCTTAAACATTACTTACATTTAAAATTGAGCAATAAAATATTATATTCAGTTCAACTCAGATGCTTATTTATTAAACACCTACTATGTGTAAAGCATTCTGAAATATAAAACAATAATATCCAAGATATAGTTCTGACTTGCAGGATTAGAGTGGGAGCTTAAAAATCAAGTATGTTCACTAAAACACTTTCTCAATTTTTTTAATTATAAAAAAATCAAACATACACAAAAGTAGAGATAACATAGTAATTTCTTATGCATTCAAGTTTAATAATTATCAACACAACACATTTTCTAATGCTGCTATATCAAGCTATCAACATTCACCATAAGATTTGAAGACCTCGGGGCACCTAGGTGGCTCAATGGGTAAAGCCTCTGCCTTTGGCTCAGGTCGTAATCCCAGGGTCCTGGAATCAAGTCCCGCATTAGGCTCTCTGCTCAGCAGGGACCCTGCTTCTCCCTCTCTGCCTGCCTCTCTGCCTGCTTGTGGTCTCTCTCTGTCAAATAAATAAATAAAATCTTTAAAAAAATAAAATAAATAAAATAAATTTAAAAATTTAAAAAAAAAAAGATTTGAAGACCTCCTTTAAAAAGTTTTTTTTTCTTAATATAACCATGACAGGGTACAAACTGGAAAACATGGAATAATATAATTAGATTATCCTGCATGGCTACTTTCATATTTTCTACCTCACCCCATCTCTCAATTCTATATCACAAATTTCCCCAAGACCTAGTCTGACAAATGTTGAGCCCTCCTTAGAAGGAGAAGAAAGGGAAAAAATTGAATTAGCTAAGACAGAACTATCATTAGCACACAGAGGAAGAACAGAAGGCTAGAAACTCATGCATATTGAATTTTTTCTGTATTATATTTTTTACCATTTATTATCAGTCTTCCAATTCTATCCCTATATTGTCAATAACTAACTTTTCCATCTATACCTCTTTTACTGCATAGTTTACATTTTTTTTCAGAGTTTACATTTCTATCATATTAATTTTCTCAGCAAAACTATAGTAATAAAAAAAACTGGAGTAAGTCCAAGACAGTGGAGGAGTGGGAAACCTTAATTTCATCTGGTCCCAGAAATTCAGCTAGATAGCTAACAAACCATTCTGGACACCTGCGAACTCAACTGAAGATCAAAGAAAAGAATAGCCACAACTCTATGAATAAAAAGTAACCACTTTCTGCAAGGTAGGAGGTGAAGAGATGTTAATCTGAGGTGATGTACAGGAAGATAGACGGGAATGGGAGGGAGCCTCTGTCAGCTGGCTATCAGCAAGTGATGGAGCAGCAGAGCACAAAATCGGAACTTTTAGGATTGTGCTCTGGTGAGGGATGTTGCTCAGGAATGGAACCCTCATTGGGACAATGTGGTCTCGGGATGGTCAGGGTCACAGGAAGACCAGGGGTGCCTGAGTGGGGCAGAGTTCTCAGGTACGGAGTGGGAGCTGGCTGCAAAGAGTGAGTCCAGGAGGGGGCTCTCAGCTTAGTGTTGCCATAAACCATGATCCACACCCAGTTGTTTGAGAAGGGGCCCAACAAGTGGCAGAACTGGGGAGACACCCCTTCCTCCCTGGAGAGGAGCAGTGCAGGAGCATGCTGCAGGACTCCGCTGGGTTTGGAGACTCCAAATGGGGTGGTGTGCCTGAGATAGGAATGCTTGGTCACAGGCTGGGTGAGCACGGGGTGCAGATAGAGACCAGGGAGACAGAGGAGACTGCCTGCTCTTCTTTGAGGGATTCCTGAGGAATGGTCACTATTTTCATTCTTATCCTCTAAAGCTCCACGGAAAACCTTCAGGGAAAAAAAGCTACACAGAGCAAATCCGAGCAGATTACTTAGCCTGGCTGCTGACAAGGGCCATGCAAGAACATTCAGCCAAGACCAACTTTACCAATCAGTGAGAACTGCAAAACTCTAGCGCTAGGAGAATACAGCACATAGAATTCATGGTTCTTCCCATGATTCTTCAGTTGTTCATCTTTAACCTTTTAAATTTTTTTTTTTCCTTTAAATTGTTCTTTCCTTTTTCAACCAACTTATCAATCCTTTCTAAAAATCTTTTTTTTTAAGATTTTATTTATTTATTTGCCAGAGAGACAGATCACAAGTAGGCAGAGAGGCAGGCAGAGAGAGAGGGGGAAGCAGGCTCCTTGCTGAGCAGAGAGCCTGATGTGAGGCTTGATCCCAGGACCCTGAGATCATGACCTGAGCCGAAGGCAGAGGCTTTAACCCACTGAGCCACCCGGGTACCCCTAAAAATCTTTTTTAATTTTCATCCTTACAGTCATATTCCATCCCTTCATCATATTTACCCTTATACATATGCAAATTTTTCTTTCTTTAAAATTTTGGGATGCAGTTTCTTCTAACAGACCAAAATATACCCAAATCTAGCATATGGCTCTGTTCTACTAACCTGCCTAATCATATTCTTTTTTTTTTTCCTCTTCTTCCTTTTCTTTGGTTTTCTTGGGGGGGAGGGTTGTTAGCCTTTTTAAATTTTCATCTTTATATTTACATTCTATCTTCTCAATATATTTAATTTTATGTTTGTATATATAAGATTATCTTTCCTCACAATTTTGAGATGGGTTTTCCTCTAACAAACTGACCAAAATACACTCAGGAAATGGCATATAGCTCTATTCTGTTCACCTGTATGTTTATACTTTTTTCGTTGTCATTGTTGCTGTTTTCTTTTCCTTTGTTTTTTCGTTTTTTAAATTTCCATTTTACAGTAACGTTCTATCCCTTCATTGTATTTAATTTTATTTTTGTACATAAACAAGTTTTTATTTCGATACAATTTCAGGATCTAGTTTTCTAAATACCACAGAATAAATACCACAGACCAAAATACACACAGAATCCAGTGTAATCCTCTATTCTGCTCACCTGTCTGATTATATTCTTCCTTCTGTCCTGCCTTCCCTGGTTTTGGGTCTCTTCTGATTTGTTTAGTGTATATTTCTTTGGAGTTGTTGTTGTCCTTTTAGCATTCTATTCTTTTGTTTATCTATTCTCTGGATAGAATGACAAAAATGAAAAACTCACCTCAAAAAAGAACAAGAGGCAGTACTGACTGTCAGAGACCTAATCAATATGGACATTAGTAAATTGTTGGAACTAGAGTTCAGAATAATGATTATAAAGGTACTGGCTGGGCTGGAAAAAAGCACGGAAGACACTATAGAATCCCTTTCTGGAGAAATAAAAGAATTAAAATCTAACCAAGTTGAAATCAAAAAGGCTACTAATGAGATGCAATTAAAAATGGAGGCTCTAAGTGCTAGAATAAATGAGGCAGAAGCGAGAATTAGTGATATAGAAGACCAAATGATGGAGAATAAAGCTGAGAAAAAGAGAGAGAAACAACTACTGGATCATGAGGGGAAATTCAAAAGATAAGTGACCTATAAAGCAAACAATATTAGAACTAGGATCCCAGAAGAAGAAGAAGAGAGAGGGACAGAAAGTATATTGGAGCAGATGGAAAACTTTCATAATCTAGGGAAGGAAACAGGCATCAAAATCCAATATGCACAGAGAACCCCCCTCAAAATCAATAAAAATAGGTCAATACTCTGACATCTAAACTTACAAATCTCAGAGAAAAAGAGAAAATCCTGAAAACAGCTTGGGACAAGAGGTCTGTAAACTACAAGGGTAAAAACATTAGATTGGCAGCAAACATATCCATGAAGACCTGGCAGGCCAGAAAGGAATGGCATGATATATTCAGGGTACTAAACTAGAAAAATACACAGCCAAAGGTACTTTATCCAGCTAGGATATCATTCAAAATAGGAGTGATAAAAAGCCTCTAGGACAAACAGAAACTAAAAGAATTTGTGATCACCAAACCAGCCCCACAAGAAATACTGAAAGGGGTCCTCTAAGCAAAGAGAGAGCCCAAAAGTAACATAGACCAGAAAGGAACAGAGACACTATAAAGTAACAGTCACCTTACAGGCAATACAATGGCACTAAATTCATGTCTTTCAATAGTTAGCCTGAATGTAAATGTGCTAAATGCGCCAATCAAAAGACATAAGGTATCACTGGATAAAAAAACAAGACCCATCGATATGCTATCTGCAAGAGATTCATCTTAGACCCAAGGACATCTTCATATTGAAAGTGAGGGGGTGGAGAACAATTTATCATGCTAATGGACATCAAAGAAAGCTGTAGTGGCAGTCCTTTTATCAAACAAATTAGATTTTAAGCCAAAGACTGTAATTAGAGAGAAGGAAGGACACTATATCATAATTAAAGGGTCTATCAGATAATAATATCTAACAATATTTATAAATAAATAAGCAAATATGCCGCTAACATGGGAGCAGCCAATTATCATAACAAAATCAAAGAAACACATAACAATAATACAATAATAGTAGGGGACTTTAACACTCCCCCTCACTGAAATGGACAGATCATCTAAGCAGAAGATTAACAAGGAAATAAGGGACACACTGGACAAGATAACTTCACAGATATATTCAGATCATTCCATCCCAAAGCAACAGAATACACATTCTTCTCTAGTGCACATGGAACATTCTCCAGAATAGATCACATCCTGGGTCACAAATTAGGTCTCTACCAATACCAAAAGCCTGGGATCATTCCCTGCATATTTTCAGACCACAATGCTTTGAAACTGGAACTCAATCACAAGAGGAAAGTTGGAAATAACTCAAATACATGGAGCATCCTACAAAAAAATTAATGTGTTTACCAGGAAATTAAAAGAAGAATTAAAAAAAATTCATGGAAACAAATGAAAATGAAAACACAACCATTCAAAATCTTTGGGATGCAGCGAAGGCTGCATATATCCTAAGCGGGACGTATATAGCAATACAAGCCTTTCTCAAGAAATAAGAAAGGTCTCAAATACACCACCCACCCCTACACCTAAAGGAGTTGGAGAAACAACAGCAAATACAGCCTAAGCTCATGAGGAGAAGAGAAATAAAAAAGATGAGAGCAGAAATCAATGAAAGAGAAACCAAAAGAACAGTAGAACAGATCAACAAAACTAGGAGTTGGTTCTTTGAAAGAATTAATAAGATTGATAAACCCCTGGCCAGACTTATCAAAAAAGAAAAGAGAAAGGATCCAAATAAATAAAATCATGAATGAAAGAGGAAAGATCACAACCAACACCGAAGAGATACAAATAAGAACATATGAGCAATTATATGCCAACAAATTAGAAAATCTGGAAGAAATGGATACATTCCTAGAGACTATAAACTACCAAAACTGAACCAAGAAGATAGAAAACCTGAATAGACCCATAACCAGCAAGGAAATTGAAGCAGTTATCAAAAATCTCCCAACAGGGGCGGCTGGGTAGCTCAGTTATTAAGCGTCTGCCTTTGGCTCAGGTCATGATCCCAGGCGGGATCGAGCCCCATGTCAGGCTACCTGCTCAGTGAGAAGCCTGCTTCTCCCTCTCCCACTCCTCCTGCTTGTGTTCCCTCTCTCACTGTCTCTCTCTCTGTCAAATAAATGAATAAAATCTTTATAAAAAAACTCCCAACAAACAAGAGCCCAGGGCCAGATGGCTTCCCAGGGGAATGGTACCAAACATTTAAAGAAGAATTAACACCTATTCTTCTGAAGCTGTTTCCAAAAACTGACATGGAAGGAAAATTTCCAAACTCATTTTATGAGGCCACCATTACCTTGATCCCCAAACCGGACAAAGACCCCACCAAAAAGAAGAATTACAGACAAATAAATATCTCCAGTGAACACGGATGCAAAAATTATCACCAAAATACTAGCCAATAGGATCCAACAGTACATTAAAAGGATTATTCACCAGGACCAAGTGGGATTTATTCCTGGGCTGCAAGTTGGTTCAAATCCGCAAATCCGCAATCAATGTGATACACTATATAAATAAAAGACAGGACAAGAATCATATGATCCTCTTAATAGATGCTGAAAAAGCATTTGACAAAGTACAAAACCCCTTCTCGATTAAAACTCCTGGGTTATGGACATTGGGGAGGGTATATGCTATGGTAAGTGCTGTGAAATGTATAAGCCTAATGATTCACAGACATGTACCCTGGGGCAAATAATACATTATATGTTAATAAAAAAATAAAAATAAATAAAACTCTTCACAGTGATAGATGGAACATACCTCAATATCATCAAAGAAATCTATGAAAAACCCACAGTGAATATCATTCTCAATGGGGAAGAACTGACAGCTTTTCCCCTAAGGTCAGGCACACGGCAGGGATGTCCATTAACACCACTGCTGTTCAAAACGGCACTAAAAGTGTTAGCCTCAGCAATCAGAAAACAAACTAAATAAATAAATAAATAAATAAATAAATAAATAAATGGCATCTGAATCATCAAAGAAGAAACCAAACGCTCACTCTTTGCAGATGATATGATACTTCATGTAGAAAACCCAAAGGACTCCACTCCAAAACTGCTAGAACTCATAGGAATTCAGTAAAGTGTCAAGATATAAAATCAATGCACAGAAATCAATTGCATTTCTATTACACCAACAATGAGACGGAAGAAAGAGAAATAAAAGAGGCAATCCTATTTACAATTGCACCAAAACCTTAAGATACCTAGGAATAAATCTAACCAAAGAGGCAAAAGAATCTGTACTCAGAAAATTATAGAATACTCATGAAAGAAATAAAGGAACACACACACACACACGGAAAAATGTTCCATGCTCATGGATTGGAGAACAAATATTGTGAAAATGTCTATGCTACCTAGAGCAATCTACACATTCAATGTAATCTCTATCAAAATACCATCAATTTTTTTTCACAAAACTGGAACAAATAATCCTAAAATTTGTATGGAACCAGAAAAGACCCTGAAAAGCCAAAGGAATGTTGAAAAAGAAAACCAAACCTGGCGGCATCATAATTTTGGACTTCAAGCTCTATTACAAAGCCGTAATCATCAAGACGGTATGGTACTGGCACAAAAACAGACACATAGATCAATGGAACAGAATAAAGAACCCAGAAACAGACCCTCAACTATATGGTCAACTAATCTTTGACAAAGCAGGAAAGAATATCCAATGAAAAAAAGAGTCTCTTCAACAAATGGTGTTGGGAAAATTGGACAGCCACATGCAGAAGAATGAAACTGGACCACTTCCTTACATCATACACAAAAATAGACTCAAAATGAATGAAAGACCTAAATGTCTTTAGGAAAAAGGAATTCATCAAAATCCTAGAGGAAAACACAGGCAGCAACTTCTTCTACCTCAGCCGCAGCAACACCTTGCTGGACACATCTCCAAAGGCAAGGAAAATAAAAGGAAAAATGAACTATTGGGACTTCATCAAGATCAAAAGCTTTTGCACAGCAAGGAAACAGTCAACAAAACCAAAAGACAAAACCAACAGAATGGGAGAAGATATTTGCAAGTGACATATCAGACAAGGGTCAGTATCCAAAATCTACCAAGAACTTATCAAATTCAACACCCAAAGAACAAATAATCCCATCAAGAAATGGGCAGAAGACATGAACAGATACTTCTGCAAAGAAGACGTCCAAATGGCCAACAGACACAAGAAAAAGTGCTTAATATCACTCGGCATCAGAGAAATACAAATCAAAACCACAGTGAGATACCACCTCACAGAAGTCAGAGTGGCTAAAATTAACAAGCCAGGAAACGACAGATGGTGGCGAGGATGCGAAGAAAGGGGAACCCTCCTACACTGTTGGTGGGAATGCAAGCTGGCACAGCCACTCTGGAAAACAGTATGGAGGTTCCTCAGAAAGTTGAAAATAGAGCTATCCTACGACCCGGGAATCGCATTACTGTGTATTTACCCTAAAGATACAAATGTAGTGATCCAAAGGGGCACGTGCACCCGAATGTTTATAGCAGCAATGTTCACAATAGCCAAACTATGGAAAGAACCTAGATGTCCATCAACAGATGAATGGATAAAGAAGATGTGGTGTATATATATATATATATATATATATATATATATATATATATATATATATAATGGAATACTATGTAGCCATCAAAAGAAACGAAATCTTGCCATTTGCAAAGATGTGGACAGAACTAGAGGGTATCATGCTAAGTGAAACAAGTCAATCAGAGAA
>CM052804.1:27920516-27981997 GCA_028533885.1 Nasua narica | reverse complement strand
ACAACAATTTCTAATGGATCAAAGACCTAAACATAAGGCTAAAAACTATAAAGTTTCTATAAGAAAACACAGGAGAATATCTTTGCAATGTAGGGATAGGCAAAAGTTTCTTACAGCCGGAAAGCAATAACAATAAAGGAAAAAAACTTACATCAAATTTTTAAAATTCTGCTCACTCAAAATGCCATTTAAAAAAAAATAGGTAATTCAAACAATACAAGAAATTGTTTTCAAAACACATACCCAACACTCACTGGACCATAATATATAAAGAACTCTTACAACTCAATAACAGAACTGACAATACAATTTAAAAATGGGCAAACTAGTTGAATGAGTACTGAACAAAAGTTATACAGATATACAAACACATGAAAAAATCCTCAATATTATGTCATCAGGAAAATGCAGTTAAAACCACAAGATACTATTATACACCCATAAAATAACCAGAATTAAAAAGACTGACAACACCAAATGTTAGTGAAGAGATGGAGTCAACTGGAACTCTCATACATTTTTGGTGGCCACATAAAATGGTACAAGAACTTGGGAAAACATCAGGCAGTTTCTTAAAAACTAAATGTATACCTAATGACTCAGCATTTCTATTCCTGAGGATTTACCTAAGAGATATAAATGCTTTTTGTACAATCTATCTACAAAAAATCTTCCACAAGAATGTTCATAGAAGCTTTATACATAATAGCCAAAACCTGGAAATAGCTCAGATGTCCATCAACAAGAGAATAAATGAAAAAATGTGGTACATTCATAGAATGGAACACAACTCAGTAATAAAAAGACATAAACTACTTTTACACAACAAAATGGATGAATTTCAATGACATGCTGACTGAAAGAAGCATTATACAAAAGATTACGTATTTTTTTTAAGTAATCACTATACCCAACATGGGGCTCAAACTCACAACACCAAGATAGAGTTCTGTGCTCCCCCACTGAGCCAGCCAGATGCCCCAAAAGCTTGTGAATTGTATGATGCCTTTACATGAGATTTTAGAACAAGTAAAATTAAATCCATGGAGGAAAAAATAGTAGTTCCTCTGGGAGATGTGGGTGGGGACTGACTGAGAAAGGACATGAGGAAACCTTCCAGAATCAGTAATGTTCTAATCCTGATGGGGGTTTTGAGTTACCAAATATATGCATTTGTCAAAATTCACCAATAATACAATAAAGATTAATGTATTACATTGTATATAAATTTTACTTTATAAAAATAAATATTGAGCTGTAGAAAATTATTTGTTTATTTAGATATTTAGGGGCAAGATCTGCAACTTACTTTAAAATGCAATTGAGAGGGGCGCCTGGGTGGCTCAGTGGGTTAAAGCCTCTGCCTTTGGCTCAGGTCATGATCTCAGGGTCCTGGGATGGAGCCCTGCATCAGGCTCTCTGCTCAGCAGGGAGCCTACTTCCCCCTCTCTCTGCCTGCCTCTCTGCCTACTTGTGATCTCTGTCAAGTAAATAAATAAAATCTTTAAAAATAATAATAATAAAGGGCGCCTGGGTGGCTCAGTTGGTTGGGCAACTGCCTTCGGCTCAGGTCATGATCCCGGAGTCCTGGGATCGAGTCCCACATCAGGCTCCCAGGTCCACATGGAGTCTGCTTCTCCCTCTGACCTTCTACCCTCTCATGCTCTCTCTCACTGTCTCTATCTCAAATAAAAATAAATAAAAAATCTTTTTAAAAAATAATAATAAAATAAAACGCAATCAAGGGGCACCTGGGTGGCTCAGTCAGTTAAGCATCTCACTTCAGCTCAGGTCATGATCTCAGGTCCAGGGATTGAGCCTCGCTCAGCAGGGAGTCTGTTTGTCCCTCTCCCTCTCCCCTTCCCTGCTCATGCTCACTCTCTCTCTCTAATAAATAAGTAAAATCTTTAAAAAAAAATAAAAATGCTGCCAAAACACAATGGCTAGAAGGATCATAAATGGATAAAACATGTTAAAAAGCAAATATAGCAAGACAACTGTAGAATCAGTTGTGGGTGTTCACTGTTCAATTCCTTCAACTTTTGTATGTTTGGAAAACTGTATATACATTGCAGGAAAAAAAGTAATACTGAATCAAAAGATAAAGTTAATGTCACATTAAAATACTACAGAAAATCAAAATGTAAGTTACTGGAAAATATTCAATTGCTTAACATTTTAAACATTCCAAACTTTATACACAGCTGAATGACTATATCTGCCCAATTTAAAACTGATCTAGACTTGGCCTTGGGTGATATTTTAAAAAGTATTTATAGCATAAATATAGAATATCAAACTCAAGTATAACCATGTTGAAAAATAACATTTTGGGGGTGTCTGGGTGGCTCAGTTGGTTAAGCATCCAACCATTTTTCAGCTCAAGTCATGATCTCAGGGTTGTGAGATCAAGCCCTGCATCAGACCTGCTCAAGATTCTCCCTCACTCTCCCTCTGCCCCTCCCATACTTGTGTGTGCTCTCTCTCTCTCCCTAAAAAAAAAGAAAAAAAAATGACATTTTGTTATCAAGTGATAATAGCTCATATTTCAACTTTGATAATTCAAGGTATTATAACAAGACAGCAAACCTTGGGTATATTTAAAATATAGTATGTAGTTTATGTGGACAAAATGGATAGAAACCCTGTAATTATAGAATTATACATATATACACGAATAATGTAATGTACTTAACACAAAATTTATACTCTAGATCTCAGAAGTAGTTTGCTTATCTTTATTACGCTATAAAATTAAACATAGTATTTTACAAAAGCATTTAAAATACATTTTAAATGTGAGATGTTAGCATATTATACATAGTGGTGTAATCATATGTACCCTTATATTTGTATCTCTATCTACCTATAAAGAGAATCAGCAAAGAGGGAAAGAGCAGTAAGAATAGAGAGTTCAACAGGAAAGTTCAGGCAGAAGAAATATGAGAACCAAGTTCAAATGGAATAAAAAAGAATGAAGAGTATATGCCAAGCCAACATAATTATTAAACAGCCACTAAAAAGGTAGTAAAATTCATGTACAGCAAAACGAACACATTGTTCGAGGTTATTTATGACTCTAACACATAGGGAAGACATGAAAAATTGTAAACAATTAATTGTGGTATAAACTAATAATAATAAATTTCTGTCCTCGAAAGAAAAAAATCAAAATAAAAGCTCAAGGAGAGAGATACACTTAAATTGGAAACTTCTAGGAACATCTCAGTAAGGAAGTGGACTTAAAATGGCTCCCCCAAAATATACACAGGTAGAAAGGAGAGGGAAGTCTAATGTAAGGAAAGGGAAAGGCACATGCAAAGAAAAATGCAAAGGTAGGAATAAAAATGGTGTGTGGTGAAGAAGGAGGCAAAAAAGAACACTGTTAAGTATGACCAGAGTGGACTTCCTGGACCACATTAAAATTAAATTAGGCAGAAAATTCATGTGAGGAGTAATGGAAAATAAAATGGGTGAGGATGACAGAATCACAGATTTCATCTGAGCCTTAGCTTTCCTTCAGGAGGTAGGCCCACCTCTGTGTTCCTTGCCATCAGTCCCTCTCATCACCTGCCTAACCTGTGTGTGTGTGATGTGGCCTATTATGATTAAGTTCCCAAAGTTCAAAGGTTCAGTGCTTACCTGTGACCTCTGGCAGGAAAATACTACCCCATTCCCACAGGTCCTGAGTGTGCATATTACATCAATCTGTAAAACCTGGAATTATGTTTTTAAACAGAATGAAATATTCCTATAAAAGGTGGAACGTTGTTCTGCTAGTGAAATAATTCTTAACCTTTGTGGAGTTACAGACTTCTCTGAGAATCTAATAAAAGCTCTTTAGCCTTACTGCAGCAGATACAAAGCACATACACCATGTATGAGGAATAGAGCTAAGAACAGGACAGATAGTCTCTGCCTTCATAAAATGTAGAGTTGAGCAAGAAAGACAAAATAAAACAATTATAGGCTGCCTTCTCTGATCATCTAAATTGGGTTTTCCCTGCATTCCTGTTTTTATCATAATCTGGTAATCTGTGATGCTCTCTATTCGGGTTATCTACTACCCTGTTAATAAGCTACTCCTAAAGTAGCAATGTATCAGCCTAAACCAATTTATATTCTCTCTCTCTCTCTCCCTCCCTCCTTCTCTCTTTCTCTCTCTCTCCCTCTTTCTCTCAGGTTGGCAATGCCCAGCTGTGAAGTTCTCACTTTAACTTCTTACATGTGCTTGCAGTCAGATGGTATTGGAGGATAAAGTCATCTAAAGGTTCAACTAGCAGGGGACCCTGGGTGGCTCCGTGGGTTAAGCCTCTGTCTTCGGCTCAGGTCATAATCCCAGGGTCCTGGGATTAAGTCATAATTGGGCTCCCTCCTGCCCCTCCTCCTCCCCATGATGTCCCTCCTCTTAAATAAAAAATAAAATATAACTAAATTAAAATAAAATATATAAAGGCTTAACTGACCTGGATGTTAAACATGGCTCGCTCATATGCCCAGGTGATGCTATCAAAACTCAGCTGGGGGCGCCTGGGTGGCTCAGTTGGTTGAACAACTGCCTTTGGCTCAGGTCATGATCCTTGAGTTCCGGAATCGAGTCCCACATCGGGCTCCCAGCTCCACGGGGAGTCTGCTTCTTCCTCTAACCTTCTCTCCTCTCATGCTCTCTCTCACTTTCTCTGTCTCTCAAATAAATAAATAAAATCTTTAAAAAAAAAAAAACTCAGCTGGGGCTGTGCAATACCTACACAAGACCTCTCCATGTGGCTTGAGTTTCTCATAATATAGTGGTTGAATTTTGAGAATGATCATCCCAAGATAAAATATTCTAAAAGACCCAGGTGGAAGCTGCAGAGCTCCTTAAGATTTGGCCTCATAAGTTCCAAAACATCACTTCTGCCACATTCTTTTGGTCAAGGTATTAAGGACAGCCCACATTCAAAAAGAGAATTAGACTCTTCTTGACATGAAAAATATGTATATATATGTATACAAATGTATGTATGTATATGTATACAAATGTATGTATGTATATGTATACAAAGAGAAGGAACTGATTGTGTCTACCACAGACTACCATAATAGAACATTTGTTTGGTATCTGCTTTTCCTACCTCTTTTTTTTTTTTTTAAGATTTTTTATTTACTTATTTGACAGAGAGACACAGAGAGAGAGTGGGAGTGGGAGCAGGGGGAGTGGGAGAGGGAGAAGCACGCTTCCCGCCCAGCAGGGAACCTAATGTGGGCCTTGACCCCAGTACCCTGTGATCATGACCCCAGGCGAAGGCAGATGCTTAACGAATGAGCTACCCAGACGCCCTTTTCCTACCTCTTTAAAGCAGGAGGCATATCTGACTTTCTCAATGCTAGGTACACCACAATGTCTGACACATAATAAGTTCTCAATAAGTGCTGAATATTTCATTTCTTCAATAAAAATTTCCCAAGTACTAAAGAACCACCATACATTATGCCAGAATGAAAATTCTATAGCGCCCACCTGTAAGAAATTTACTTTCTGGTAACAAAAACAAAACAAGCAAAACTCTGAAACTGGACCACTATCTTTCACCACAAACAAGTTAACTTAAAACAAGTTAGACCCGAATGGAAGACCTGAAACCACAAGACTCACAGGTATTGAAGATAATTTTTTGGATTTGACACCAAAAGCAAAAGCAACAGAAGCAAAAATAAAGCAGGGCTATATCAAACTAAAAAGCTTCTACACTGCAAAGTAAACCATCACAAAAGGCAACCTATAGAATACGAGAAAATATGTGCAAATCATATATCTAATAAGAGGTTAATATCCAAAGTAAATAAAGAACTTTTACAACTCAACAGCAAAAAAAAAAAAAAAAGTCCAATTTAAAAATGGGCAGAGGGGCTACTGGGAAGGGATCGAAGCCGGGTCACCTTTATCAGGCTGGGAACCAGGGGTTTGGCCTTGGCAACCTCAGGGCGATGTGGTTCAAAATCCTGCCCGGGACTGGCATCATGGCCATGTGCTTGGTCACCCCTGGCACAGCCACGGCACACATCCACAGGTTCAGTAAAGGGCAAGGAAAAAAGGGTTGCCTACTACTCATATCAGAGGAGTTTGATGCAAAGAGATAGGCATATCTCTGGAGTTAATCGTTACTATGTGTCAAAGGGTTTGGAGAATATGGATTAAGGAGGCATTTTCCTGATTGATGAAAAATAACTTGGTCATGCATATCTAGCCCTTCTAGAAGGTTATGCAGTGTATTAACGTAGTGCATAATAAAAACAAAAGTAAAAATAAATTAAATAACAAACAAACAAATAAATAAAAATGGGCACAAAAGTGACTGGATGGCTCAGTCATTAAGTGTCTGCCTTTGGCTCAGGTCATGATCCGAGAGTCCTCAGATTGAGCCCTGCACTGGACTCCCCGCGCAGAGGGAAGCCTGCTTCTCCTTCTCCCTCTCCCACTCCACGTGCTTGTGTTCCCTCTCTCATTGTCTCTCTGTTAAATAAATAAAAAATCTTAAAAAAATTAAAATAAAATAAAAAATAAATTAAAATGGGCACAGAGGGATACCTAGGTGGTTCCATTGGTTAAGCATCCGACTCCTGATCTCAGCTCAGGTCTTGGTCTAAGCGTTGTGAGTTCAAGCCCTGTTATGGGTTCCATGCTGGTTGTGGAGCTTATCTAAGGAAAAAAAAATGACTCTCTCTCTTTTGGGATGCCTGGAGGTTCAATTGTTAAGCAGCCAATTCTTTTTTTTTTTTTTTAAGATTTTATTTATTTGACAGAGAGAGATACAGCAAGAGAGGGAACACAAGCAGGGGGAGTGGGAGAGGGAGAAGCAGGCTTCCTGCTGAGCAGGGAGCCCAATGCCGAACTTGATGCATAGCTCAATCAGGACGCTGGGATGATGACCTGAGCCGGAGGCAGACACTTAACGACTGAGCCACCCAGGCACCCCAGCATCCAACTCTTGATCTTAGTGTTGTGAGTTCAAGCCCCGCACTGGGCTCCACACACAGTATGGGCGGGTGGGGAGAAAGAAAGAAAGAGAGGGAGGGGAGGGGAGAGGGAAGAAGAAAGTTAGGGGCACCTGGGTGGCGCAGTCAGTTAAGCATCTGCCTTTGGCAAGTCAAGATCCCAGGCCCTGCATCCAGCTCCCTGCTCAGCAGGGAGTCTGCTTCTCCCTCTCCTTCTCCCTCTCCCCCTGCTTGTGTGAGCTCTCTCTCTCTCTCTCAGAAATAAAATCTTAAAAAAAAAAAAAGGTAAAAATGGGCAGAAGATCTGAATAGACATTTTTCCATAGAAGATACAGATAGCCAACAGATATATCAAAACCACGAGATACCACCTCACATTTTCTAGAAAGGCTATTATCAAAAACACAAGTAACAAGTGTTGGTAAGGATGTAGACAAAAGGTAACTCTTGTTCATCTTACATTCTCAGTGGTAATGTAAATTGGTGCACCACTACACAAAACAGGTTGGAGTTTCCTCAAAATATTAAAAGTAGAACTATCATATGATCCAGCAATTGCTTCTGAGTATTTATCCTAAGGAAACAAAAACACTAACTTAAAGGGTATATGCACCCCATGTTCACTGCAGCATGATTTACTGGTTTATAACAGCCAAGACATTGTAGCAATCTCAGTATCCCCTGAGAGATGAATGGATAAAGAAAAAGTCACACACACACACACCCCAGAATATTATTCAGCCATTAAAAAAGAAATCTTGCTGACTGCAATAATATGGATGGATCTAGAGGACACTGTGTTAAGTAGAATAAGTCAGATAAAGACGAATACTGTGTAATCTCACTTACATATGGAATTGAAAACAAAAACCAAAGGGGGGAAAAAAAAACATACAGAGAACAGATGGGGGTTGCCAGAGGTGGGGATAGGGGGTGCACTATAGGACCATAGCTGATTCTTTTTTAATACATCATACAGTGAGACAGAGGTTAGCTAGTGAATTTTGCTAGACAGAGGTCAGCTAAGTGATTTGGATAAACTGAAATGAAAAGTGAGTATGTCTCCTATGTTCTTATGGAAATAATAGGCTTGAGCTTCAGTGAGAATATGAGACTAGAAATGTACAGGTCTATAGTCATAAAAGAGAGAGAAAATCATTTAATTGCTTTTACCAGGCAATCTTTCAGCTCAAAACAGAGGTACATTGTATATATAATGGGTTTGATGGTCCATTTTGTGGTCTGTTGTTATGAAAATTTTAAATTTTGAGGATACAAAGGCAACATGACTGAAGCACCTGCTGCCTCACTGTTAGGATTAATTCCAATGATCTGGCTGGTTGGGTGAGCTCTGGGTCATCCACCATGAGTAAATTTACTCGAAATCATTTTATCTAAAGGCCAATTGGCTGAATACACTTTAACTCTTTAGTTGATAGGATTTGCCTTCGTAATAGCACATAAAGGAAAGTTCAATCTGCATGCTCTAACTCGCTGCTACTGCCACCAGAGACTGAGAAGCACAGGAAGGAAGACCGAGGCTTGAAGTTTCAAAGTCTCACTGATAATGCATTCATTGCAATTATATTCTTTTTTTTTTAAGATTTTATTTAATTATTTGACAGAGAGAGAGAGAGATCACAAGTAGACAGAGAGGCAGGCAGAGAGAGGGGGAAGCAAGCTCCCTGCTGAGCAGAGAGCCCGATCCCAGGACCCCGAGACCATGACCCGAGCCGAAAGCAGAGGCTTTAACCCACTAAGCCACCCAGGCACCCCTGCAATTATATTCTTGAACATGAAAAAGTCTCAACACCAGTAAGGAACTAGAGTAAAAACAAATTGAACATTCTTTTAAATGTTACTAACATGAAAACTGATCAACTAACTCTATTTAAAAAGAAGCAATTCAGGAAATTGGCATTTGGTGAAATGGACTGCTTCCGCTAAGCAAATGTACCATTATTCCTTCACAATTACATATGAATCCCTCTTGAAGCTACACCTTGATGAAAGAATACTATTCTACCAGATTGAAGAGACTCATTCTTCTGTCTAGGGCATACAAATAACTCTAGTCGCCTTGTTAATCTTGAGGAAGTAGTCTCTTTGGATGAAAATCAAGGAAAGAAAGACTTTATGCAGTGATGTGTTGAAAGATTGCAAAAATAGAAACCAGAAATGAGTTTGTATAAAGAACTGGCATTTTCATGCTTTAAAGAAAACAGCTATCTCTAAATGTGACAGAAGCCATTTTTTCAGACTAGTAGCATTTCAAAATTAGTTTCTTTTTAAATATCATTTTATTCTTATAATTGTGTTTTTCCTCTTCATATTTCAGGTTATAGCAGTAATTTTGAGCTGTAATTTCAAATACTAAATACATTTAATAATTCTATAATTCAAATAGCTATAATAGCTGAACACTATTAAAGATACATCATATAGGACTTCGATGCCTTGATCAGAAATGCTATTGTGCGTATTCTCCCCAAAACATTAAAAATCTTTACAATATCAAGAAGTTTTGATTTTCATTTAAATATTAAAGATTTCTAATTCATTTTCCATTTGTTCAACAATTTTTTAAAGACTTATTTTCATTTTTCATTTTTATTTTTTTAAGATTTTTTTTTTTTAATTTGGGAGAGAGAGTGAGAGAGAGGATAAAAGCAGGGTGAAGAGCAGAGGGAGAAGTAGACTCCCCACTGAGCAGGGAGACAAATGCAGGCTCGATCCCAGGACTCCAGGATCTTGACCTGAGCTGAAGGCAGCCGCTCAACTGACTGAGCCACCCAGGCGCCCCTAAAGATTTATTTATTTTAGATAGAGAACACACAGGTGGGGGGAGGGGCAGAGGGAGAAGGGTTGAGAGAAGTTGACTCCCTGCTGAGCGCAGAGTCAGATGATGGGCTCAGTCTCACAACCCCAGGATCATGACTTGAGCCGAATTCAAGAGTCAGATGCTTACCCAACTGAGCCACCCAGGCACCTGAGTGAAACAATTTCTGTATTTGTTATGTATGCTCTCTAGCCCCTTAGGAATAGCAATGCTGGGGCAACGCTGGGGCAACGCTGGCTCAGTGGGTTAAAGCCTCTGCCTTCGGCTCAAGTCATGATCTCAGGGTCCTGGGATCGAGCCCTGCATCGGGCTCAATGCTCAGCAGGGAGCCTGCTTCCCCCTCTCTCTCTGCCTACTTGTGACCTCTCTGTCAAATAAATAAATAAAATCTTTAAAAAAACAAAAAAAGGAATAGCAATGCTACACAAAATAATATGATTAGTTCAAGGATTCCAAGAATAAAAAATTATTAAATTTATAGGGAAAATCTCAGTCTTAAGATTCCTATTTAAAAAAAAAAAAAACAGGGACGCCTGGGTGGCTCAGTTGGTTGGGCAACTGCCTTTGGCTCGGGTCATGATCCCGGCGTCTTGGGATCGAGTCCCACATCGGGCTCCTTGCTCCGCAGAGAGCCTGCTCCTCTCTCTGCCTCTGCCTGCCTCTCTGCCTGCTCGTGTTCTCTATCTGTTAAGTGAATAAATAAAATCTTTAAAAAAAAAAAAACATATTTGGGGCCAATAATGCATTGATACTTAACAACTCATGTGCATTCAGAGAACTTCTGCCTCAAACACCCAGCCTAATACAGTTTACTACTGAAGAAACCTTGCCATTATAATTGCTTATGTCCAATCTGAGAGCCAGAGGAGTTTGGAGTCACACAGCCTGGTATGCCCTCTTTTCCTTTTATTAAACCAATTTGGGCAAGTTACCAAACTTTTCTGAGCCTTGAATCCCTTATGTAATAGATTTTGTAGGAGAATTAAATACAACTATGCACACAAAGTATTTGGCACATTTCCTGACCCAGTCAGAAGTATCATTGTTATATTCAATGAGCCAACGGCAACACATACACACACACTCAGAATTCCCCAAATCAAAATTACAACTAGCCTCTAATTAATTTTCTGTACATGTTTGGAAGAAGTCTTTCCAGAAATTTATCTAAGGAGATTATCCAATGGAAGGCTAACAGTTTACACACAAGGAATATAAAAGCAATGTTACTTAAATAATAGACTAAACCAAAATATTCTAAATAATGGGCTGTAGAACTAAATACAAGGGCTAAAACTATACCAAAACCACAAGTGATAAAAGAAAAAAACACATAAATTGGACTATATAAAAATTTAAAACTTTTTTTTTAATATTTTATTTATTTGACAGAGAGAGAGAGAGAGATCACAAGTAGGCAGAGAGAGAAAGGGAAGCAGGCTTCCCGCTGAGCAGAGAGCCCCATGCGGGGCTCGATCCCAAGACCCTGAGATCACGACCCAAGGCGGAGGCTTTAACCCACTGAGTCACCCAGGTGCCCCAAAATTTAAAACTTTTATGATTGAATGGTACCATCAATAAAGTGAAAACAACCCACAGAAAAGGAGAAAATATTGCAGATCATATATCTGATAAGAGACTTGTATCCAGGGCGCCTGGGTGGCTCAGTTGGTTAAGCGACTGCCTTCGGCTCAGGTCATGATCCCGGAGTCCCGGGATCGAGTCCCATATCGGACTCCCGGCTCTGCGGGAAGTCTGCTTCTCCCTCTGACCTTCTCCCCGCTCATTCTCAGTCTCTCTCTCTCTAATAAATAAATAAAAATTAAAAAAAAAGAGAGACTTGTATCCAAGGCCACGCAGTTGGAAGAGCGTGAGCCTTCATTTCAGGGTCATGAATTTGAGTCCCATGTTGGGTTCTCAGGCCTCTGCTGGGATCCCACAGTGAACTACTGTTCACTTCGTGAACAAATAATATCGAACTTTAAACTTCTCAATATCTAGAACTATCTTCACCTCTCCAATGAGACTGCTGTTGCCTGATACAGATCCTCTTTGGTCTCGTCCGGATTTTGTTGTTGTTGTTGTTGTTGTTGTTTGGTTTCAGTTTTTAGAACATCACTTCTGTCTCTATCGTTATGAAATACAAATGAAAATTTTCCTCTGTTATAAAGATAGTTGCTTAGAAAAACCACAAAACCATCGAGTCAAGATATCTGAGTTCTCCTTTACTAAGGTATTTTTAAGTACTTTACTAAGGTACATTTTAAAAAATGTTCTCTTTGACAGAAAATATGGGAACAAAGTAGGAGCTATTAATATTAAGTAGGGATTTATCTTCCTTATTCTTGTTTCTGAATAGAATTATAAAATCTTAAAATTATCTTTAGCACATTCCCCACATCTGTAAATTCTGGATTTTTGCTGTTCTGACACCTAAATGTTTATGTCACTTTTCTATATTCATCTTCTTTTTTTTGAAGACTTTATTTATTTATTTGACAGAGAGAGAGAGATCACAAGTAAGCAGAGAGGCAGGCAGAGAGAGAAAGGAGGAAGCAGACTCCCTGCTGAGCCAAGAGCCTAATGAGGGGCTAGATCCCAGGACTCTGAGATCATGACCTGAGCCGAAGGCAGAGAGGCTTAACCCACTGAGCCACCCAGGCGCCCCTATATTCATCATCTATAAATATCCTTTTAAAACCTGAACTAAGGGCGCCTGGGTGGCTCAGTTGGTTGAGCAACTGCCTTCGGCTCAGGTCATGATCCCGGAGTCCTGGGATCGAGTCCCACGTCGGGCTCCCGGCTCCACGGGGAGTCTGCTTCTCCCTCTGACCTTCTCCCCTCTCATGCTCTCTCTCACTGTCTCTATCTCAAATAAATAAATAAAATCTAAAAAAAAAAATTAAAAAAAAAATAATAATAAAACCTGAACTAAGATTGTTCCAAGTGAAGTCAAAGTAGTATTAGTTGCTTTTGCCTTTTTAAAAACTCATTACTAAAATCTATAATTGTATAATTTCACAATTATTTTTGAGTGTTCCTCAACTTCCTAGTCTTGGGTCATAAGGTCATGACTATATTTTTTGTTCACTTTTTTAAAGTTTTCTTCCTACAATCTAGGTTATGTAAGTATATGACTACTTCTAGAATTCTCCATCCTAGCTATAACAAACTCCATAATGGTAGAGTCACTCTGTCTCCAAAGGTTTCTTTCATTCCTACCCACTAATCAATTCTTCCTCATTGGTTATAAATAAATCTAGAGCAGCAGTATCCTTCATTGTACACTTTACCTCCCCTCAAGTTATTTTTACTAAACAAATGACATTTTCTGATAAAAAAAATTAAAACATTGTAAACACAAAAACTTTTAAAATATATCTGAAATCTCACCATCCAAAAGCATTACTAATAATTTGGTGTATATCCTCCAAGATTTTTTTCCCTCAAACACATACATATTTCCCCCTTACATTCTTTTTTTTTTTAAGATTTTATTTATTTGACATAGAGAGAGAAATCACAAGCAGACAGAGAGGCAGGCAGAGAAAGAGGGGGAAGCAGGCTTCCTGCCGAGGAGAAAGCCCGACGTGGGGCTCAATCCCAAGACCCTGAGATCATGACTTGAGCTGAAGGCAGAGGCTTTAACCCACTGAGCCACCTAGGGGCCCCTCCCCACTACATCCTAAAAGAGAAAAGGTCAACAAGGAAAGAATGTGTCAAACACCCACTACTATGTTTCAAACTAACTGGGTTGGCCATGAAGTCTGCTGAGATATTTCACTTTTGTTAAATGTTTTCCTACTCAAAAAACATCTACATTTACTCCAACTTATAAATCTTATGGTCATGCTCTACCCATCTGTATTTACCATCAATGCAAGCATCTTAACAAAATTAGAACTCCTGTCAGAAACTTACTAATCTTGCTAATTATGAGTTGCTTAGTTATCAGAACTATAATTAGATATATCCATTTTAAATAGCTAAAGGGAATATCCAATACAAAAAATTAATTCTCAAAGAATGAACATAAAAAGCTATAAACATAAGAGGAAAACATAAGAAAATAGGTAGGGGAGGTTAGTTATACTCTTTAGAACATGACTCAAATTCCAGAAGACATAAAGAAAAAAAAAAAGTTATTTAATCAAGTACAAAAACACAAACTTTTTTTTTTAAAGATTTTTATTTATTTATTACAGAGCGAGAGACTGAGAATGAGAAGGGAGAAGGTCAGAGGGAGAAGCAGACTTCCCGCAGAGCCGGGATTCCGATATGGGACTTGATCCCGGGACTCCGGGATCATGACCTGAGCCGAAGGCACTCAACCAAATGAGCCACCCAGGCGCCCCAAAAACACAAACTTCTATACAGAAAAAGATTCCATAAAAGTTTCAAAAGATGGGGCGCTTGGGTGGCACAGCCTGTTAAGGATCCAACTCTTGGTTTGGACTCAGGTTGTGATCTCAGGGTCGTGAAATCAAGCCCCAGGTTCTGTGCTCAGTGCGGAGTCTGGTTAAGACTCTCTTCCTCGGAAAAAAAAAAAAAAAGACTCTCTTCCTCGGGGCATCTGGGTGGCTCAGTCAGTTAAGAGTCTGCCTTCGGATCAGGTCATGATCCCAGGCTCCTGAGATTGAGCCCATCATCAGGATCCCTGCTCAATGGGGAGCCTGCTTCCCTCTCTACTGGTGCTATTCCCTTTCCTTGTGCACTCTCTGTCAGATAAATAAATAAAATCTTAAAAAAAAAAAAAAAAAAAAAAAAAACCTCTCCTCTCTCCCTCTTCCTCTGCCCCAGTGTATGCACTTTCAAATAAATCTTGTAAAAAAAATTAAGTTTCAAAAGATGATATATAGACTGAAAGAAGCCATTTCCAACACATAACACTCAAGAGACTAATATCCATTATACATAAAGATTTCCTACAAATCAGTAACAAAGATAAATACAAAAACACAAAAGGATATAAATAAGCATTCATAGAAGAAATACAAATCACCAATAAGCAAATGAGAAGATGCTAAACCCATACATTCAAGTTGAACAGATATGTTTTG
Source organism: Nasua narica (assembly GCA_028533885.1). Lineage (NCBI taxonomy): Eukaryota > Metazoa > Chordata > Mammalia > Carnivora > Procyonidae > Nasua > Nasua narica. The sequence continues at coordinate 27,967,123 of CM052804.1, read as the reverse complement.
CTCATCACATTGGCAAAAACTGAGGTTGAAAATATCCCTGTTACCAACAACCAAAATTAAAAGGCAACCTAGTGAATGGGAGAAGATATTTGTCATATATGATATGTCAGTAAGGGGTTAATATCCAAATTATATAAAGAACTCATACAACTTAACACCAAAAAAAGACGCAAGCCAATTAAAAAATGGGCAGGGGAACTGAATAGACATTTTTCCAAAGAAAGAAATAAATATGGCTGATAAGACACATGAAAAGATGCTTAACATCACTAATCATCACAGAAATACAAACCAAAAACACAATGAAATACCACCTCATATCTGTCAGAATGGCTAAAAGGAAAAAAAATCACAAGTGTTGACAAGGATACTGGAGAAGAAGGAACCCTCATACACTGTTAGTAGGAATGTAAACTGGTACAGCAACTATAGAAAAGAGTATAGAAGTTCCTCAAAAAAATAAAAATAGAACTACCATATTACCCAGAAATTCCACTTCCTGGTATTTATACCAAAAAAATAAAAACATGAATTTAAAAAGATATATGCATCCCTACGTTCACTGCAAACTTATTTACAATAGGCAAAAAATGGAGCAACCTAAGTGTCCACAGATAGATAAATAAAGCTATGCCTGTGTGCGTGCATCTGTCTGTGTGTATGTATATGCAATGTAATATTATTCAGTCATAAAAAAATTATGCAATCTTGTCATTTGCAACATGGACAAACCCAGAGGATACTATGCTAGGTGAAATAAGTCAGACAAGGAAAATAGCAGATGATTTCACTTACATGCGAAACAAACAGAAAAGAGACTCGTAAATATAGAGAACTGGAGGTTGCCAGAGGGAGGGAGTGGACAATAGGTAAAATAGGTGAAGGAGATTAAGAGGCATAAACTTCCAGTTATAAAATAAATAAATCCTAAGGATATAAAGTATAGCATAGGAGATGTAATCAATGATATTGTAATAACTACGTATGTGACAAATGGTAACTAGACTTAATGTAGTAATCATTTTGTAATGTACATAAACGGAAAATCACTGCGTTACACACCCAAAACTAATAAAATACTGTATGTGAATTATACTACTTAGAAAAAAGAAAATATCCAGTGTTAACAGCATGGAGAAATCATTTCTTTCATATACTATTAGATGTAGTACAAACTGATATAAACTTTCTGAAGGGTAATTTGAAGAATTAAATGAGATTTTTTAATTTGTGTGCCCTATATTCCAACAGTCTTAATTCCAGGAATTTATTCTACAATATATACAGATATACAAAAAGATATATGTTTAAAAATGGCCACTGCATGGATATGTAATGCAGAGCATGGGGAATATAGTCAATAATATTGTATTGACTTTGTGTGGTGGCAGAGGATAAGCAGGCTTACTATGATCATGAATGAATGCATAGAAAAATCTTTTTGTAAATCAAAAATCATTTTGCAATATATAAATATACCAAATCAACATGTTGTACACCCTAAACTTATACAATATATTTCAATAAAGCTGGTGGGAAAATTAACAAAAACACGAAACGTCCAGGACCAAGGTAAGGAAAGTTATAACTCTACTGGGGGCCATAAAAAGAACTTTAATAATTTAAAAATGCATCTCGTCTTTGCATGGAGAAGAAAAAGAAAATGTGAAAGGACATATATCAAACTGATAAAGAAGAATTTTACACTGTATGAGTTTAGCAAAAATTTATTACAACTAGCATGAATTACTTGGTAAATACGCTCTCATACCCTTTTAAGTACTTATACTCACTGGCTAAAAATTGGGGAAAAAATCAAATTTGTCAAAATAAAAGGGGCATTACCAAATTACAGAATACTGATATAAAAAAAAAAAACAGTACTTTTCCAACCTCAGGCTGCAACTCACTACTGAAATGCAAAATCAGTTTGGAGGAAAGGATGTAACAAGGCTATTTCCTAAAAAATTTAAAAATTAAATACAGAAGAAAAATCAGAACACATAGCATTAGTAACTACTGCTTTACAATCTTTTCATACAATTAAATATTTATGTGTATTCTTAACCACAAAGTAAAATGTATTTACTACTGTGGATTTTGAGTAGAAGAACACTTAGACCCTTAGCAATCTTTTAACACACTGTTTTCAAGGAACATTTAATGAAAATGCAGGGCACAAAATTGTACGTATCATATATGTAAGTATGATCTCAAGTGAGTTATAAATATTTACATAAAAAAGGTCTAGAAAAAAAGGACTAGAGAAAAAATATTCCTAATGAATGGCTATTTTAAGTGACAAAATACAAGTAATTTTTCTTTTTTCATATAGTTTCAAACACTCCTACATAAGCATGTGTCTTTTACCTAATCAGAAATAAAAATGGTGTTCAAAACGTGTTATTATACATATTTTAAGAGAATTTTAAAAATATGTAAGGATATATTCATTTATTCATCAAGTATTTATTGAAAACTTACTATGTACTAAGCATTCACTATTCTAGATGTTAAGGATAGGATATGAACAAAACAAAGTCTCTGCCTTCATGGAGCTTATATACGAGTAGGAAGCTCTATACAGAATAAGTTCATATAGAATAACTTTCTTATAAATTAAAATTCTATTTGAGAAATAGGACATTATCATTCTTTCAATAGTCACTAAATCTCTTATGTACCCTTCTAAAGGTACTCATTCGGCACTCCTCTTAACTATGCTTGACTACTCCTAGTCATCAGGTAAAATGGTATTCTATATTAGTAGCATAATCAAATCTCTGATTTACATTTTTTAAAACTTAAATATTGGGGCGCCTGGGTGGCTCAGTTAAGCATTTGCCTTTGGCTCTGGTCATGATCCCAGGACCCTGAGATCTAAACCTGAGTAGGGTTCCCTGCTGAGCAAGGAGTCTGCTGATCTCTCTCCTTCTGCCTCCCCACCCCGCTTGTGCTCACTCTCTAATAAATAAAACCTTTATTTTAAAAAAGTAAATATTCAGAGTTTCATACTACTGTCAAATTAAGAGGAAAACAATCTTGCTCATAAAAAAATGTTTACTCTTTCTCCACTATAACAAAATACAGATCAAAAGATGAAAATATAAGAAATATCTCTGGGGGGAGGAGCAAGATGGCAGAGGAGTAGGAGACCTAAATATCATCAGGTCCCAGGAATTCAGCTAGATAGTTATCAAACCATTCTGAACATCTACAAACTCAACAGGAGATCAAAGAAAAGAATAGCAGCAATTCTATGACCAGAAAAGCAAACACTCTCTGAAGGTAGAAAGTACAGAGAAGTGAACCAAGGCGATATACAGGAAGAAAGACCGGGGGTGGGGGGGAGGCACAGCCGGCTCCTGGCAAGTGATAGAGCACTGGAGCACAATATCAGAACTTCTAGAAGTCTGCTCTGTGGAGGGACGTCGCTCCAGTGACTAAGCAGGGGGTGGAAGGGTGGAAACCTCACTGGGACAGTGTGGTCTCAGCACCCTCGGGGTCACAGAAAAACCAGGGCAGGGGTGCCTGAATGTGGCAAAGCTCCCAAGTATCGGAGTGGGGAAGCTGGTGGCAAAAACGAAGCCAAGGAGTGGGCTATCAGCTTGGGGTTGCCACAAATCGTGATCCCCGTAACAGTCAGTCCACTGCTCTTCATGCAGGGACCCCACAAGTGGCAGATCCGGAGAGACCCCCTCCCTCCTCCACCAGGAGGAGCAGTGCAGGAGCATGCTGCAGGAATCTGCTGGGTTTGGAGACTCCAAATGGAGTTGTGTGCCAGAGACAGAAATACTTGGTCACAGGCAGGGTGAGCACAGTGCGGTCAGAGATCAGGGAGACAGGAGTGATTGACTGCTTTTTTCTGAGGGCTCACGAAGTGGAGGGCCGAGCTCTTGGCTCCTCCGGGCCACAGACTGGAAGGCTGCCATTTTCATTCTCGTCCTCCAAAGCTGTAGGGAAAGCTTTCAGGGAATGAAAGCTACCGAGAGCAAACTGGAGCATATTACTTAGCCTGGTCCCTGGCAAGGATGCTGCAATTCCATCTGGGGCAAAGGCACTTGAGAATCACTGCAACAGGTCCCTCCCCCAGAAGATCAGCAAGAACATCCAGCCAAGACCAAGTTTACTGATCAATGAGAACTACAAAACTCCAGTACTCAGGGAATATAGCACATAGAATTCATGGCTTTTTCCCCATAATTCTTTAGTCTTTCAAAGTCAAACTTTTAAAATTTTCTTTTTTAATTTTTCCTCTTTCCTGTTTTAACCATCTTATCAATACCTTTTTAAAAATCTTTTTTAATTTTCATTTTTACAGTCATATACTATCCCTTCATTGTATTTAACCTTATTTTTTGGTATATATATGTGTTTCTTTCTTTAAAATTTTGGGATACAGTTTCTTCTAACAAACCAAAATATACCCTAAATCAAGTGTATGGCTTTGTTCTAGTCTCCTGACTGATTACATTCTCTCCCTTTAAAAACAAAAAACAAACAAACAAAAAAAACCTTTTTCTCTTTTGTTGACCAACTTCAATTCCTTTTTTAAACTTTTTTAAATTTTCATCTTTATACTCATATTCCATCCCTTCATCATATTTACCCTTATTTTTGTATATCTGTAAGTTTTTCTTTTGGGATGCAGTTTCTTCTAACAGACCAAAATACACCCAAAATCTAGGGTGTGGCTCTGTTCTATTTACCAGCCTGATCATTTTTCCCCCCTTTCTTTTCCCCTGGTTTCAGGTCTCTTCTGATTTTGTTTAGTGTATATTTTTCTGGGGTCATTGTTACCCTCTTAGCATTTTGTTCTCTCATTTATCTATTCCCTGGACAAAATGACAAAGCAGAAAAACTCACCTCAAAAAAAAGAACAAGAGGTAGTACTGACATCTCGGGACCTATTCGATAGAGACATTAGCAAGATGTCAGAACTAGAGTTCAGAATGACGATTATAAAGATATTAGCTGGGCTTAAAAAAAGCATAAAAGACACTAGAGAATCCTTTTCTGGAGAAATAAAAGCACTAAAATCTAACCATGTTAAAATCAAAAAAGCTATTAATGAGGTGCAATAAAAAAAATGGAGGCTCTTACTGCTAGGATAAATGTACAGAAGAGAGAATTAGGGATACAGAAGACCAAATGATGGAGAAAAAAAGAAGCTAAGAAAAAGAGAGATAAACCACTACTGGACCACGAGGGGAGAATTTCAAGAGATAAGTGATACCATAAGATGAAACAGTATTAGAATAATTGGGATCCCAGAAGAAGTGGGGGGCAGGAGGTATATTGGAGAGAATTATAGCAGAGAACTTTCCTAATTTGGGGAAGGAAACAGGCATCAAAATCCAGGAAGCAGAGAACCAGCCCCCTCAAAATTAATAAAATAGGTCAACACCCCATCATCTAAGCATAAAACTTACAAGTCTCAGAGACAAAGAGAAAATCCTGAAAGCAGCTCAGGACAAGAGGTCTGTAACCTACAATGGTGGGTTGTATTAGATGGGCAGCAGACCTAACCACAGAGACCTGGCATGCCAGAAAGGACTAGCATGATATATTCAGAGCACTAAACGAGAAAAATATGCAGCCAAGAATACTATATCCAGCTAGGCTGTCATTGAAAATAGACAGAGAGATAAAAAGCTTCCAGGACAAACAAAAACTAAAAGAATTTCCAAACACCAAACCAGACCTAAAGGAAATATTGAAAGGGGTCCTCTAAGCAACGAGAGAACCTAAAAGTAACATAGACCAGAAAAGAACAGAGATATAATATACAGTAACAGTCACTTAACAGGCAATGCAATAGCGCTAAATTCGTATCTTTCAATAGTTGCCCTAAATGTGAATGGGCTGAAAGCCCCAATAAAAAGACACAGGGTATAAGAATGGATTAAGAACAAACAAAAATAAAAACAAACACAAAATAGGACCCATCAATGTGCTGTCTGCAAGAGATTCACTTTAGACCCAAAGACACTTCCAGATTTATAAAGTGAGGGGGTGGAAAACAATTTGCCATACTAATGGACATCAAAAGAAAGCTGGGGTGGCAATCCTTATATCAGATAAATTAGATTTTAAGCCAAAGACTATTAAGAGATAAGGAAGGACACTATATCATACTGAAAGGGTCTGTACCACAGGAAGATTTAACAATTTTTAATATCTATGGCCCTAACAGGGGAGCAGCCAATTATGTGGGCCAATTAACAACAAAATCAGAGAGGCACATTGCCAATAATACAATAGTAGAGGACTTTAACACCCCCCTCACTGAAATGGACAGATCATATAAGCAAAAGATAAACAAGGAAATAAAGTATTTTTTTTAAGATTTTATTTGCCAGAGAGAGAGAGAGATCACAAGCAGGCATAGAAGCAGGCTCCCTGATTACCAGGGAGCCTGATGTGGTGCTCAATCCCAGGACCCTAAGATCATGACCTGAGCTGAAGGCAGAGGTGTTAACCCACTGAGCCACCCTGGCGCCCCATTTATTGTTTTTTTTAAGGAGATGTAGGACTCAATGCCAGGACCCCAGGACCATGACCTGAGCCAAAGGCAGCCACTTAACCAACTGAGCTACCCAGGCATCCTGGAAATAAAGGCTTTAAATGACACACTGGACCAGATGGATATCACAAATATATTCAGAACATTCCATCCCAAGGCAACAGAATACACATTCTTCTCTAGTGCACATGGAACATTCTCCAGAATAGATCACATCCTAGGTCATAAATCAGGTCTCTACCAGTACCAAAAGACTGGGATCATTCCCTGCATATTTTCAGACAACAGTGCTTTGAAACTGGAACTCAACCACAAGAGGAAAGTTGAAAAGAACTGGAAGTTGAAAATACATGAAAGCTAAAGAGTATCAAGAATGAATGGGTCAACCAGGAAATTAAAGAATTTAAAAAGATCGTGAAAACAAATGAAAATGAAAACAAAACCCTTCAAAATCTTTGGGATGCGGCAAAGGCAATCCTGAGAAGAAAGAATATAGCAATACAAGATTTTCTCAAGAAATAAGAAAGGTCTCAAATACACAACCTACCCCTACACCTAAAGGAGTTGGAGAAACAACAGCAAATACAGCCTAAGCTCATGAGGAGAAGAGAAATAAAAAAGATGAGAGCAGAAATCAATGAAAGAGAAACCAAAAGAACAGTAGAACAGATCAACAAAACTAGGAGTTGGTTCTTTGAAAGAATTAATAAAATTGATAAACCCCTGGCCAGACTTATCAAAAAAGAAAAGAGAAAGGACCCAAATAAAGAAAATCATGAATGAAAGAGAGATCACAACCAACACCAAAGAAATACAAACAATTATAAGAACACATTATGAGCAACTATATGCCAGCAAATTAGACAATCTGGAAGAAATGGATGCATTCCTAGAGACACATAAACTACCAAAATTGAACCAGGAAGAAACAGAAAATATGAACAGACCCATAACCAGTAAGGAAATTGAAGAAGTCATCAAAAATCTCCCAACAAACAAGAGCCCAGGGCCAGATGGGCTCCCCAGGGGAATGCTACCAAACATTTAAAGAAGAATTAATACCTATTCTTCTGAAGCTGTTTCAAAAAATTGACATGAAAGTAAAACTTCTAGGGGCACCTGGGTGGCTCACTAGGTTAAAGCCTCTGCCTTCGGCTCAGGTCATGATCTCAGGGTCCTGGGATCGAGTGCCACATCGGGCTCTCTGCTCAGCAGAGAGCCTGCTTCCTCCTCTCTCTCTGCCTGCCTCTCTGCCTACTTGGGATCTCTTTCTCTCTGTCAAATAAATAAATAAAATCTTAAAAAAAAGAGAGAGAAAGAAAAACTTCTAAACTCATTTTTTGAGGCCAGCATTACCATGATCCCAAAAACAAAGACTCCATGAAAAAGAATTACAGACCAATATCCCTGATGAACATGGATGCAAAAATTCTCACCAAAATACTAGTCAATAGGATCCAACAGTATATTAAAAGGATTATTCACCACAACCAAGTGGGATTTATCCCTGGGCTGCAAGGTTGGTTCAACATCCGCAAATCAATGTGATACACTACATAAATAAAAGAAAGAACAAGAATCATATGATCCTCTCGAAAGATGCAGAAAAAGCATTTGACAAAGTACAGCACCCTTTCTTGATTAAAACTCTTCACAGTGTAAGGATAGAGGGAATATACTTCGATATCATAAAAGCCATCTACAAAAAGCGCAGAGTGAGTATCATTCTCAATGGGGAAAAACTGAGAGCTTTTCCTCTAAGGTCAGGAACATGGCAGGGATGTCCACTATCACTACTGCTATTCAACACAGTACTAGAAGTCCTAGCCTCAGCAATCAGACAACAAAAAGAAATAAAAGGCATCCAAATTGGCAAAGAAGAAGTCAAACTCTCTACTCTATGCAGATGATATGAGACTTTATGTGGAAAACCCAAAAGACTCCACTCTAAAACTGCTAGAACTCATACAGGAATTCAGTAAAGTGTCAGGATATAAAAATCAATGCACAGAAATCAAGTTGCATTTCTATACACCAACAAGACAGAAGAAAGAGAAATTAAAGAGTCAATCCCATTTATAGTTGCACCCAAAACCTTAAGATACCTAGGAATAAACCTAACCAAAGAGGTAAAGAATCTGTACTCATGAATACTCATGAAAGAAACTGAGGAAGAAAGAAAAAATGGAAAAATATTCCATGCTCATGGACTGGAGAACAAATATCATGAAAATATTTGTTTCCCTAGAGCAATCTACACATTTAATGCAAAACCTATCAAAATACCACCAACTTTTTTCAAAGAAATGGAACAAATAATCCTAAAATTTATATGGAACCAGAAAAGACCCCGAATAGCCAGAGGAATATCAAAAAAGCAAACCAAAGCTGGCAGCATCATAATTCCAGACTTCAAGCTCTATTGCCAAGCTGTAATCATCAAGACAGGAGGGTACTGGCACAAAAACAGACACATAGATCAATGGAACAGAATAAAGAACCCAGAAATGGACCCTCAGCTTTATGGTCAACTAATATTCAACAAAGGAAAGAATGCCCAAGGAAAAAAGTCTCTTCAATAAGTAGTGTTGGGAAAACTGGACAGCCACATGCAGAAGAATGAAACTGGACCATTTCCTTACACCACACACTAAAACAGACTCAAAATGGAGAAAAAAATCCTTGCGGGGAACACAGGCATCAACCTCTTCAACCTCCTCCGCAGCGACTTCTTCCTAGAAACATCGCCAAAGGCAAGGGAAGCAAGGGTAAAAACGAACTATTGGGACTTCATCAAGATCAAAAGCTTTTGTAAAGCAAAGGAAACAGTCAACAAAACCCAAAGACAACTAACAGAATGGGAGAAGATATTCGCAAATGACATATCAGATAAAGGGCTAGTATCCAAAATCTACAAAGAACTTATCAAACTCAACACCCAAAGAATAATCCAATCAAGAAATGGGCAGAAGACATGAACAGACATTTCTGCAAAGGAGACATCCAAATGGCCAATAGACACATGAGAAAGGGCTTCCTATCACTCGGCATCAGGGAAATACAAATCAAAACGACAATGAGATACCACCTCACACCAGTCAGAATGGCTAAAATTAACAAGTCAGAAAACGACAGATGTTGGCAAGGATGTGGAGAAAGGGAAACCCTCCTATACTGTTGGTGGGAATCCAAGCTGGTGCAGCCACTCTGGAAAACAGTATAGAGGTTCCTCAAAAAGTTGAAAATAGAGCTACCCTATAACCCAGCAATTACACTACTGGGTATTTACCACAAAGATACAAATGTAGCGATCTGAAGGGGCACATGCACCCCAATGTTTACAGCAGCAATGTCCACAATAGCCAAACTGTGGGAAGAGCCGAGATGTTCATCAACAGATAAATGGATAAAGATGTGGTACAGATATAAAATGGAATACTATGCAACCATCAAAAAACAGAAATCTTGCCATTTGCAAAGACGTGGATGGAACTAGAGGGTATCATGCTAAGTGAAATAAGTCAATCAGAGAAAGACAATTACCATATGATCTCACTGATAAAAGGAATTTGAGAAACAAGACAGGATCATAGGGGAAAGGAGGGAAAAATGGAACAAGAGGAAACCAGAGAGGGAGACAAACCATAAGAGACTCTTAATCTCAGGAAACAAACTGAGGGTTGCTGGAGGGGAGGGCGGTTGGAGAGATGAGGTGGCTGGGTGATGGACATTGGGGAGGGTATATGCTATGGTGAGTGCTGTGAATTATTTAAGACTGATGAATCACAGACCTGTACCCTTGAAACAAATAATACGTTATATATTAATTTAAAAAAATATATAGATCTTTCCCATGCAAAATTAGTAACCCTTCAAGAGTTCCACAGATAATTCAATCTTCATACTGCCTTTATATTTATTAGATTATAAATTTACAGTGAAAAAATAAAAATAAGAGCCACGTAGGGGCGCCTGGGTGGCTCTACTTAGTTAGGCATCTGCCTTCAGCTCAGGTCATGATCTCAAGGTTTTGGGATTAAGTCCCATAGTGGGCTCCCTGCTCAGTAGGGAGGTCTGCTTCTCCCTTTCCCCCCAGCTTGTGTTTTCTCTCTCTCAAATAAATTAATAAAATCTTAAAAAAAAAAAAAAAGCCATGTAATCAAGTATATCCATGATCTTCTTATTCAAGATTCCTGTAGCCCACCTGCTCTTTTTAGAAGCCTTTATTCTAGGGGTAAAAAACTCTCTTCTTTATTTTCCATTCTGGGTTTCACTCTAGGTCTCTTCTTTTGAGCTGTCCAATTATAACAGACGCTGGTGGTATTCAATTAAACCTTTTAAACAAAGTTAGTGTTTTTTAAAACACAAATTAACATGTTAAAATATATAAATATTTATAAAATATTATTTATATATGTAAAATATATAAGTATATATATTTACACTTATGTATATGTAAATATATATGTGCAAAATATATAAACAAAATATATAGCATTCATAACAGATATTTTTACAAGTTGCTTAAATCACCCTCAGCATTTATTCAAACAAAGCAATTAATGACACCTAAAATGACTAATTTACATAATTAAAAATAAGGAAATCACACAGATCAAGAGCAAATATTTTATACACGTGTTCCACAGAAACATCAAAAATGCACTTTTTGTAGAGAAAAACTTTATAGTAACCTTTATCAGAAAGTATATTAAACATCTTATATACATGAAGTTTAAATCACCACTATGCAAATTTACCTAGCTTTCTCATTTCATAAAAATCAGTTAAGTGTTCCAACAGCTTCCAAAAATTAAAATTATTGTACTTTCACTTGGGCCGAGCAGTGCTGAAAATAAATATTCCCACACGCACTTTTTTAACTACAAATGGTCATCTAGTGTAATCACAAACACCAAAATGATATGCTAAAAGAGTCTTCTGACACCCAACTATTTTAAGTAAAGAAACCTGAATATTACTACATATAACCAGTAAAAACAAAAATAGCATTAAGACAATTTTTAAAAGATAATGTTCAGATGTAGGTTGAATTTTTTTTTTAATTTTTACTTGGAAACATTTGTCATCTTATTTCTGTAAAACGCTCTTGATAATGACTAAGATAAAATCAAATTTATTGCTAGTTTAAAAAATAACATTATAAAAGTGGTTGAGGGGCCCCTGGGTGGCTCAGTGGGTTAAAGCCTCTGCCTTCAGCTTGGGTCGTGATCCCAGGGTCCTGGGATCGAGCCCCACATGGGGCTCTCTGCTCTGCAGGAAGCCTGCTTCCCCCGCTCTTGCCTTTCTGCCTACTTGTGATCTCTATCAAATAAATAAATAAAATCTTTAAAAATAAATAAATAAAACATGATAAAAGTGGTTGAGTGTTGACTATGAAGCTATACCATATGAATTCATATCTTAGCCACTTACCAGTTGTGTGAACTTGGACAGGATTCTTACCCAGTACCTCAGTTTCCTTACCTGTAATGAATGTGTGGTTGATAACACTGCCTAGCTGGTTGTTGTGAGAATTAAGTAAATTAATATATGCAAAATACCTGAACCAGTGCTCTACAAGCATTACTTAAGTATTTTTTTTTATCTTTATTACTACTGTAAAAACAGCTTAAGTGGGGCACCTGGGTGGCTCAGTGGGTTAAGCCTCTGCCTTCGGCTCAGGTCATGATCTCAGGGTCCTGGGATCGAGCCCCACATCGGGCTCTCTACTCAGCAGGGAGCCTGCTTCCCCCTCTCTGCCTGCCTCTCTGCCTACTTGTGATCTCTCTCTGTCAAATAAATAAATAAAATCTAAAAAAAAAAAACAGCTTAAGGGGCACCTGGGCGGCTCAGTGGGTTAAAGCCTCTGCCTTCGGCTCAGGTCATGATCTCAGGATCCTGGGATCGAACCCCACATCAGGCTCTCTGCTCAGCGGGGAGCCTGCTTCCCCCTCTCTCTCTGCCTGCCTACTTGTGATCTCTCTCCTCTCTAATAAATAAATAAAATCTTAAAAAAAAAAACAACAGCTAAGTTTACAAAACTATTATATATCACACTAGAAATAAAAGAACTACCTGAATGAAAATCCATATTGAACTTGCTTCCTACAACTTATCCTAGCCTTTATCAACTTCAACAGTGCATATGCCAAGATAACCGGCATTCTATCAACAATTGCATATTTTTAAAAAATCACAGATACAAACATTCACTGACAAATCTAAAACACAATGTGTTGTTAAAGAAAGAAAAAATATATATCATTAAATGCTATCTAAACCATACTATTTCTTACAATAAAACTATTAGTCCCAAACTATATTACATAAAGTCATGGCCTTCAAAATTTCTATGCATGGGGCGCCTGGGTGGCTCAGTTGGTTGAGCAACTGCCTTCAGCTCAGGTCATGAATCTTGAGTTCCGGGATCGAGTCCCACCTTAGGCTCCCAGCTCCGCGGGGAGTCTGCTTCTTCCTCTAACCTTCTCTCCTCTCGTGCTCTCTCTCACTTTCTCTGTCTCTCAAATAAATAAATAAAATCTTTAAAAAAAAATTTCTATGCATATAGCAACAGAAGAATATGCAGATTAAAACATTCAACGCATCTTTCATAGTCTTTAATTATAAAACCATAGTGCTTTACTTCAAATGTATTCATAAAACATGGTCACTAATATACATAATGATTTACATCTAAATATGCTTTTTAAAACTGACAGTTCCAAAACACAGAACATTGATCTTCACTAACACAGAAAAACTGCATTGAAAATATCTTCCTATTCACTTTTTTCTTCTTATATTTTATGCCCTGCTTTGTATGAAATGTTTATTATTTTTATCACTAGGCACATTTGCACTTTCATGTAACTTCAACTTTATTTTTTAAGTAGGCTCCATACCCAATGTGGGGCTTAAACTCATGACCCTGAAATTAAGAGTCACATATTCTATCAAATGAGCCAGCCAGGTGCCCCTCATGTAACCTCAATTTTCATTTGGATTCTTACGTTCTCCCTGACACAGTGGATTCTCAATTTTGATGTATGTCATAATTACCTAGGGTTTTTATTCAAAACAGGATTCCTGGAACCTAAAGAAATTCTCCTTCAGTAGGTGTGGGCAGGAGCACAAGAACCTGCATTTTTAAATTTAAAAAATAATAAAGATTTTATTTATTCACTTGACAGAGAGGAGGGAGACCAAAAGAAGGCAGAGAAGCAAGCAGAGAGAGAGGAAAGCAGGCTCCCTGCAGAGCAGAGAGCCCGATGCAGGGCTCGAACCTAGGACCCCGAGATTGCGACCCGAGGCGAAGGCAGAGGCTTTAACCCACTGAGTCACCCAGGCGCCCCAAGAACCTGCATTTTTAACAAAACATTCCAGATGATTCTGAAGTAGGTAATTCATGTCCAACACCATTAAGAAACACTGCTCTAATGGTTTCATTTATGATATGGACGCTGTGCTTTAATTCACTAAATATTAGTTCAATGCCTCCTATGTACAAAGCTTAGTGCTGTGATCAAACATGAATTCTGCTTTAAGGAAGGTACATACAGTTTAACAGAGGAGACAAAACATGCATATAAATGACATATAAAAAGGAAGGAATTATTGAATGTCTTCTAAAAAGATACAGATAAAATACTAGGGAGTTCAGGGAAGGGAATAATTATTCCCAGCTGACCTTTAGGAAATTCTAGTTGTAGATAACATTGAATTCAAAATGAGTGTTGAAGGCTGTGTCTTTAGATCATAAAGACAGAAATTAATAATTCTCTCACTGAATGATAAATGTGTCTAATAATAAACATCACTCTTTCTGACTCAGAAAAACCATTCCCTACTTCCTAATTTTTATATTTCTAATCTGGGTTATGGTCTTGTGTTGGCCTGTATATCCATCCAGCAGCTTGATGTGGTTCTATCTCTCCAAACATGTCTCTGAAAGGATCTGTTTTAGTACTTTTAGTATTTATTTGTCCTCTGAAAGATAAGTTCACAAGTAGATACTGATACAGAGAAACATACTTATCCTTTCATAAATATTTAGGAAGAAAATAGGATTTAAGCATAGTTGAAATGAGAACATTTTAGGCAGTCTTCAGTTCTAAAATCTCCACACAGGTTGGCAGCAGGTAGCATGATGAGAGAAAATGATCAGGAAAAAAAAAAGAAAGAGAGAAAGAAAGAAAAAAAAGAGAGATTTTACAATTTAGAAGCCATTGTTCTAAAAGCCAAATAAAACAAATTACAGAGCAGAAGAAAGAGTATAAGGCTCTTCTGTTTCCTGATTATGGGGCATTTTGTTTAATATTCATGACATTTCTATTTAGTTTTAAACATTCCGGTATCTTCCCAGAGATATAGTGAATACAGAGTCTACAATGCCCAATATTGACTGAATAAATGAATGGGTAATTGACTTTCAGGTTATTTCTCTGGTCTTTCTTGAGGTTTACCCTTTCCTATTCAGAGAAATAAGAGTCAGCCAGACAAGTCCCAAATGGGCTATCCTTTGGGCCTTTGTACATGGTAGTCTCTCTATTAGAATGCTTTTCAGCTCCCTCCTTCTCTTGGCTAATTCCTATTTAGTCTTCTAATCTCTAAAAATGTAAATATCCTCCTTCCACAACCTAATGTCCTACATTGGCACATCTGTCTCAGTGTCCCCATAAAATGTCCCCCCTGCATCACTGTATCTTAACTCTTATCAGTATACAGAGGCAGCAAGAGAACAAGCTTTGGAAGTTCAAATTCTGATTCCACCACTTACTATGTGACCCTGGAGGAGTTACCTAAACATTAATTTCCTGATTTAAATATAGAAAAGAATAGCATATAATGTGCTTAGTATATCACCTCATACATAACAGAATTAACAATTTTTATGATACATTGTACTGTACTTGCTGGTTATCTTCTCTGCCTTTTCCTCTAAACCACACACTTCTTGAGGAAAGAAACATATATTTTATTATAGTATAAGCAGCATTTAGCACAGTACTTGGTATATAGTAGGTACTTAGTATTTTTTTGATGACTAAATATTATTCCCATTAGAGTAAAATTAATTTGCCACTTGAAATCCTTTTTGTAATGAGGTGGAAAACAAGTGATTAAGTAAAGAAAATAAACTCCATTAATAGTTTCAAAAAAGGATACTGTCTTTAACTCTAATCATATTGTTTTTAGGATTTACTGTTACTTATACATATTACAAAATACTAAATGATTCAATATCTTGCTTAAATATTGCTGGTAAGATATGCCTCAGGAACCGAACACCCATAATTTTTTGGTATATATTAACCATAAAATTACCAAGCCACACATAAGGCTATCTTTATTTAGATAATGACTTAAGAAAAGTTATAATAAATCACTTTTTAAAACCAAGGAAATTCTTAACCTAGCAAAGCTTAATTAAAATCTCCCTTTATAGTCCTTAGGGAAATGAGAAGAAACTCAGTTTCATGGTTTGGTAATTTTAACCTATGTAAGACTATAAAGATATACTAATTAATGTAATATTTAATGGACTTTTCCATTTAATGTCTAATTAGTTGGTGAATAAGAATATTTATAAGGCCTCTTTCTGAGAAAATGCTTTTATATTTGATCTCCAAAATATCTTTTTTTTTTGATCTCCAAAATATCTTAACTTCAATACATTTTTACAGAACTATACCAGAAGCTGATATCACTTGTCCTATTTCCTCCTCTTTTCCTTGATAGTCAAAGATAGTTTTACTTTTTAGTATTATATCTGAATATAAACTGATATTTTAATATATAACATGGTGTTCTGATTCTGAAGGACAAGGTTTACTTTGAGTCATTTTTAATGCATTATGCAAAAGAATAGTGATTTTACAATGATAATGATTCCAATACTATGTTACTGCATATGGACCCACAGAATTGTAATCCATGACACTTCTAGATTACAAGTGATCATTGCTTTCTGTTAATTCATAATCCGCTACTTATTAATGACTAATATGTACTTCACTGGCTTCTAGAAGATAACGTATTGAATATATGATGTTAGTACAGACTGCGAAATGAGCAAAAGTATTTCTTTTTAATTAAAAAAAAAGTTTTGGGGCATCTGGGTGGCTCAGTGGGTTAAAGCCTCTGCCTTTGGCTTAGATCATGATCTCAGGGTCCTGGGATTGAGCCCCGCATCGGGCTCTCTGCTCAGCAGGAAGCCTGCTTCCCTCTCTCTCTGCCTGCCTGTCTGCCTGCTAGCGATCTCTCTCTCTCTCTCTCTCTCTCTCCTGTCAAAAAAAAGTTTTAAGATTTCTTTCCAAAAGAAATACAATATTAAGGGTGCCTGGGTGACTCAGTTGGTTAAGCAACTGCCTTCGGCTCAGGTCGTGATCCCAGAGTGCTGGGATCAAATCCCACATCAGGCTCCCAGCTCCACGAGGAGTCTGCTTCTCCCTCTGACTTTCTCCCCTCTCATGCTCTCTCTCACTGTCTCCAACTCAAATAAATAAATTTAAAAAAAAATACAATATTGAGTGGATGACTACTTACATTAGGTATTGAAACTGTATGAACCTATACAGTTTTTTAAACTTATATAAATAGGTGCTGTTGGCTACTTCAATAATTCATAATGAAATTAAAAGATCTAAAAAGATTTCAGGATTAGTCAAGTACAAAATGAGAAAAAAAAATCTCTAAGCACCTTAGTGAGTGAATAGTAATATGTCTGCCTGCCATTGTTATGAACTATACACTGTTCTATTTTTAATAAGCAGCACTAATTTTCAGTCTTTTCTTTCATTAGAAGAAAGAGTTCAGGAAAATTTAAATGCAAAAAATTTATTTTTTAAAGATTTTATTTATTTGACAGAGAAATCACAAGTAGGCAGAGAGGCAGGCAGAGAGAAAGAAGAAGCAGGCTCCCTCAATCCCAGGACCCTGAGATCATGACCTGAGCCGAAGACAGAGGCTTTAACCCACTGAGCCACCCAGGCACTCCAATGCAAAAAAAAAAAAAAAAATTAAGATTTTTTGTTTAACAGAGCACACTGGAAGGGGGAGTGGCAGGAAGAGGGAAGAGGAGTAGCAGACTCTCCGCTGAGCAGGGAGCTCAATGTGGGACTCAATCCCAGGACCCTGGGATCATGACCTGAGCCAAAGGCAGATGCTTAACCAACTGAGCCACCCAGGTGCCCTAACTGCAAAAATTTAGACTGTCCTTTATTTATACGTAAAACCTAAGTAAGATAGACTTTTTAGGTAGAAGATGAAATAAAAATCCAACTACCCTCTCTCCCTCAAAAAGGAGGTTATAGTTAGCCAGGAAAGTAGATGTTCTGTGAAGAAGAAACAGCACCTACAAAGGCAGACAAGTGAGAAATGACATGATATCTTTAGAGAAATACAGTGAATTCATTTGTGCTAGAAAATCCAGTGAGGCAAGACTAGAGGAAAGACTAATGGTTGGGAGCCTACTAAAGTAATCAAGGCAAGAAGTGATAAGAGCCTCAACTAAGGGGAACCTGGGAGGCTCAGCCGGTTAAGCATCAGACTCTTGATTTCAGCTCAGGTCATGATCTCAGGGTCATGAGATCGAACCTGCTTTGGGCTCTGTATTGAGCACGTAGCCTGCTTAAGATTCTCTCTCCCTCTCCCTCTGCCCCCCTGTCCAGGCTCTTGCTCTCTCTCTCTAAAAAAAGAGAGAGAGAGGAAGAGGCTGATCTAAGTAACAGCAGCAGTCAAAATTCAAGCAACTTGAATTGTTTCTTCACTGAAATTCTTCCCCATAGAAATATGTTTGTAACATAGCATGAAAATCACAAAATGAACTTCAAAGCTTTAACCTCTCAAGTCAGTCTGTCTGATTCATGTCTTAGTGACAACCCTAATGGTGGAAACTTGAGAAAGTTCTTTAAACTTCCTGCACCTTTGGCTTTCACATCTGCAAAACAGGTGTGCAGAACCTAATATCAAATAAAACAGTTCTTGGACAAGCTCTCAATAAATGTAGTAGCAACAACAGAATCAGGAGCAGCTTATAACTACTAATTGCACAATTATTTCAGGTGCAGACAGTGCTGATTCTCTGCAGGTTTATATTGTTAACTAAGTCTTATAGAAACATATTTATATTTATCAATCTAAGATTAGAGAACATCCTGACAAAGAGCATTTAAATGCAAGTTCATATTTATCTGTTTAAAACACTGAAAATTGTTTCTAAATGCAGTTAACTTTCCATGACCTTGAAAAGTTGAAGATATTTTTATTCTTCTAACAGTATATACAAAGATTGTGAATATGACAAATCCAAGCAATAGATGAGACTGTATTTATAAGCTGCCTTAAACCAAGGCTCTATGAACTGATAAATATTCACAATTGCCAGAAATCAAATCTCAAAACTTCAGAGATCATTTCTACTGCAAAATCAGTGAGAGCCTGATTTAATGACTATCACCTCTCATATTTATGTAATAACTTGCTAGGTTCAATAAGAACATGTTCACAACATGATTCTTGCCCTCTAGAGTTTTGGCCTAAGAAAGGATTTTATGTGTCACATACTTCAAACACAATCTTATAAACACCATATATACATATCACCTTATATATATATAAACACCATATATACATAACACCATATATATATACAGATCACCTTAAAAGCATTACATTTTATTTTTTGGATTTTTTTTGGGGGGGGGGATTTTTTGGGTTTTTTTAATGCAAAGGTGAAATTAGTTGTACCACAATTTACTTCTCAAAAAACAGGCTTATTAAAAAGCAGAATTTTATTTTAGTTTTTATTTTTAGATTCACAAAGTAGAAAACTCTGAATAAGAAAGTACTATATAAGGATCAAAGATCAAAGGTTGTGTCTTGTGGTAAGTAGGTCAAATACTTCAAATCCATACAAGAACTATAATGTTTCTGTGGGAATTTTATACATCATTATGGAATCCAGTCACCAGGAAAAAAAATTATGTTTGATATTTCTAGCCAGCAGACTGGTCTTTGATTCTTTTTCTTTGATGACTTAACTAAAATAAGAAGTAATGGACTGGTCTTCCTCAGACCTATATATCAGAAGGTAAAGTTTTCAGTGAAAATACACACAAGGAATTAAGAATAGTTTCAATCTTTTAACTAGCACATTACTCTCTATACAGTATTATTATTCTTCCTCAAACTTGTCATGTGAACAATATTCTCAAAGAATTTACATAAAAACTCTTTTTAAGTCCCTGAAAATATTCATTTACAAAGTTGTGGAGTGTTAATAATGAGAACTGTAAACATATTTCTGCAGCTAGTTGAAAATGTTAACAAACATACCAAAAATAACATAAAATATGAAGCCAAGCTCCTCTGCCATTCAGAGGAGAGAAAAAGAAAATAATAACAAAGAGAAAGAAGGGAAGGAGAATAGGCCTATAAAAATCTGGAAACAAAACAATCTGGTAGATCAAGCAGAGAAAAAGTTGATAATTTGTTCATTTATTCAACAAATAACTGCCTATTATGGGCCGGAACTTCGACTGGATGCTAAATACACAAAGAGCAACAAAATATTCTTTATCTGTTGCCTTCAGTCTGGAAAAGACACATTAAACTAATGCATGCATGTATGTGTGTGTGTGTGTGTGTGTGTGTGTGCGCATATTAAACTGTGGTAAATGGATATAAAGAAAAAGTAAAGGATGCTACGAAAACCAAAAGTAAGAATTTAGACCATGGGTAAGGAAACAGCTCCATCAAGAAGAGATACTTTAAACCTAATGGTTCAGTTGGGTAGTTGGATTGAAGGGAAAAAGTTGCTTGGGCAATAAACCCAGAAGTACAGAGGCCCTTTGGACAGAGCATGGCAGATTCTGGAAAGTAAATAAAGACCACTGTGCTCCAAACATCAAAACTGAGCACAAGCAGAAGTAGGTCAAGATGAGGCCAGACAATTGCTATATGGAAAACTGATCGAAGAGAGGGAAATGTGAAAGGAGAAATAGCAGTTTAGAGTAATGCTACTGCCAGCTAAGTAAGAGCTGATGAAAACTTGGTCCAGGCCTGTGGAAATGGAGACAAAAAGAAATAGGTAAAGTATTTTGCTTTCATTTAGAAGGGAATTAAAAGACCTTTAAACAAAATAATTAAAATATCCTGCCATCTTGCTTCTCTACTTCTCTACCAATACAAGTGTTACAAATAATTACTAAAACGTCCCCCAAAGATTCCCTACTCTAACCACTCTAAAATGTGGATACTAATGAAATATCACTCTTGTGATTGTGTTATATTAACCACATGAGTCCGTAAAAGCAGAGAGCTTTCTCTGGCTGGAAGCAAGAGAAGCCAGAGAAATCTGAAGCATGAGAAGGACCTGATATGCCATTAATGGTTTGAAAATGAAGAGGGGGGACACCTGCGTGGCTCAGTCAGTTGGGCATCTGCTTTCAGCTCAGGTCATGATCCCAGAGTCCTGGGATTGAGTCCTGCACTGGGCTCCTTGCTCAGCAGGGAGCCTGCTTCTCTTCCTCTGCCTTCTGCTTCCCCTGCTTCTCTCTCTCTCTCTCTCTCTCTCTGACAAATAAATAAAATCTAAATAAGTAAATAAATAAACCAAGAAAAAGATGAAGAGGGCCATATGAGAAGGACTATGGGTGGCTTCTAGGAATGATAATCAGCCCCCCACCTGACAGCCAGCAAGGAAATAAGGACTTCAGATCTTTTAAAATGATCTAGATTCTGTTTACAACTTGTACAGACTTGGGAAGTGGAGTCTACCCCTGAGCCTCCAGACAAGTCCAGTCTAGCCAACACACTGGTCTTGACTTGATGCGTTAAGCAGAGAACCCAGCTGAGCATTCCTGGACTTCTGACCTACGAAACTGTAAGATAATAAAGGGTATTGTTTTAAGCCACTAAGTTCTGGTAACACATTCACACAACAACAAAAAACTAATAAAAAACTATCACCCTGTATAGTTTGGAGGAGAAGTTAACAATTTGATCATTGAAATCTGAATCAGATTATTCTTTTGTCACAGAAAGAACTGTAGGGGGGGTGCCACCTGGGTAGTTAAGTGTCTGCCTTTGGCTCAGGTCATGATCCCAGGGTCCTGGGATTGAGCCCTGCATCAGGCTCCCTGCTCAGGGGGGAGTCTGCTTCTCCCTCTCCCCACTCCCCCTGCTTCCTCTCCCACTTCACTCCCTCTCTCGCTATGTATCTCTCTCTGTCAAATAAATAATTTTTTTAAAAAAGGGGGGTTGCCTGGGTGGCTCAGTTGGTTAAGCAACTGTCTTCAGCTCAGGTCATGATCCTGGGATAGAGTCCCTAATTGGCGCGGGGGGGGGGGGGGGGTCCCTGCTCAGCGGGGAGTCCGCTTCTCCCTCTGACCCTCCCTCCTCTCAACCTCTTTCTCTCATTCTCTTTCAAATAAATAAAATCTTAAAAAGAATGAAAGAAAGAAATGTAGGAAAAATAAGTTCAACTTGCTCTTCCTCCAAAGACTAAATAAAGATGTATTTAGTGATTAGAGAACCCATTTAAATATGACTGAAATTAACTGTCAGATATATATTAAAGAATCAAAGTTTTTGTTATTAAGTCTAAACCTGTGCCATTCGATTTAGTAGCCACTAGTCTCATGTGGCTACTAAATATTTGAAACGTGATATTCCAAAGTGAGATGTGCTATAAGTATAAAAGATAGAGGATTTTAAAAACCTGGTATAAAATTTTAAAATAACTCAATAATATTTTAATACTGATTACATGTTAAATGGTAATATTTTTGATATAAAATATTTGGATATATTTGGTTAAAGAAATTATTAAAACTAAATTCACCTCTTTTCAATTTAAAATGTGGTTTTCAATTATATATGTGGTTCAGTTATACTCCTATTGGAAAGCATTGGTCTAGACTTTTAGGCAAGTGTCCTCTCAAATAACGAGAACATGGACAAACCAAACCTCGCATACAATGAAGTTGGACAAACTAATTTGCGATATCTAACAGATTAAAGGTGTATGTAACTTCAATCTGACAATTCCACTTTTAGGTATATACCCAAGAAATCTATGAATATGCACAAGGAGACATATTCAAACCGTAGAATTATTTGTAGGACAGAAAATGCCAGCTTCTCCATCAATGTTTTATGTTCTTTTTTCTACAGCGTAGAGCTGTTCTCAATCCTATTTGCTGTGAAATATGGACTACAGGTGGTGCCAACATGACTTGCATTCCAGTCAATGCAAAGTGAAAGGAATATTTGCCCCTTCTAAAGACTGGCTGCTAAAAACCTCCAAACCATTATCCATTCTTATGTCTGCTGGATGGATGTTGGTGCCTGAAGCAACCTTGGAAACCACAGGCTGAAGACAACATACCCTCTATTAGCCTGGATCACTTAATCACTCTATAGAACCCAGCCCTTTCTTCTCCGCTGAAAGTCAACTCTGTGAGCAAGAAATGAACACTACGTTAAGCTTTTGAGATTTCAGGATTTACCCATTAGCGCAGCTAGTATTAAACTAATATACTGTATAATACACAAAAAATAGAAACAACCCAAATGTCTGTCGATAGATTAAGTAATAGCACAACTGGACAATGGAATGCTATATAGTACCTAAAATGAAAAAAAAAAAAAACCAAAAACTTGGATCTCTATATAAAAACATGAAATTTTTTCAAGATAGCTAATTACGAAACCAAAAACAAATTAAAAAGCCCAACATATATTGAGACCATACAAATACATATGTAGTAAAAATATAAAAATATATAGAACAGGAGGGTACATTCCAAGAATTCCCAGATTACCTCTGGGAAGAAGGAAATGGGTTCAGAGAAGAAAGTGAAAACAGAGTCTTTAATTCCATATGAAATGCTTTATTTCCTTAAAATAATCCTAATTATGATTATTTGCTAAAACTGGATGATGGGTATATGGATATTTTGCCTTATTATTCTACTTTGTAAATGTTTAAATTATTTCATAACACCAATATGTAAATATCTTTTAACATAGTCCCAACACTAGAAATATACTCTAATAGAAAGTAAAGTTTGTTCAAATTATGAACATCACACTATTCTTAGAGTAACCAAAACTTGGTTAACACCTAAAATATCCAGCAGAATTGTGATTAAATTACTGAGCATTCATTTTAAAATTACGTAGGATATAATGGGAGGTGGAGTGAGATATCTGGAGGTAAGGATGAAAAAGATTGGCCACAAATTGATAATTGCTAAGGCTGGGTGATAAGTGTACTATTATATTTTTATATACTTTAAATTTTCTATAATAAAAATTTTTAACATTAAAATTTACTAAGGTTTTTTAATTTTTGTACTAAGTTTTTTTAACTTAGCAGCTTAAAATAGTAAGAACTAGGGGTGCCTGGGTAGCTCAGGTCACGATCACGGGGTCCTGGGATGGAGCCCCTGTCCGGCTCCTTGCTCAGTGGGAGCCTGCTTCTCCCTTTCCCTTGGCCTGCCACTCCCCCTGCTTGTGCTCACTTGTGCTATCTCTCTCTGTCAAATAAATAAAATCTTAAAAAAATTAAAATAAAATAGTAAGAGCTCTATGTTTATTTTTAGAACTACCTTTTTTTTAATCTCATCTCATTCATTGAATCAGCAAATATTCTTTTGTGTGTCCTTTATGTACCTCTCATTAACTTAGGAACACAATGGCAAATGTATAGTTAAAAACCCAATGCAAATGCCTCCAAACACTTGCTCAGGCACCCTACCAAAATATTTGGAGAACCATGCATGCATACACATACACACACACATGCATATATGTATGTATATGTATGTAGATATTTAAAATTATGTACATACACACTCATGTATACACACCTGCACATGTGCACATACACAACTGTCACCAGCAATATGTTTTTTTTAAAGTAAGCTCCACGTCCAACGTGAGGCTTGAATTCATGACCCTCAGTCACATGCTCTACTGACTGAGCCAGCCAGGCACCCCTCATCAGTAGTATTTCAGTATTTCTTTGACTAAACTATATTTCATTATTTCACATAATCTATTTAATAAATCCATTTTTGTTAATTTCTGATCAGATAGGATTGTATCATCTTTTTTTAAAAATCTAAAGTAGGGATGGGGAAAAATAATCAAAAAATAAAAATTTAAAAATTTAAAACTCTAATGTAACTAAGTATAGGGGAAGCATAGGCTTTCAAGTTTTGGTGTTTTTTTTTGTGTTTTTTTTTAGATTTTGTTTACTTATCTGACAGAGAGAGAGATCATAAGTAGGCAGAAAGGCAGGCAGAGGGAGAGAGGGAAGCAGGCTCCCTGCTGAGCAGAGCCCAATGCAGGGCTCAATCCTAGGACCCTGAGATCATGACCTGAACCAAAGGCAGAGGCTTTAACCCACTGAGCCACTCAGGTGCCCCTGTTGTTTCTTATGCTTACAAATATATTCAACCCGTGATTTCTTTGCAGGAATGTTTAAAGCCAAATATCTATTTGTGAGGATTAGTTTTTTTAGAACCAGGAAATATAATCAATAAATCCATTAGTGCAGGTAAATCGCAAGACTTCATAATGTTCTGAAAACTGAAGGGAGGATCACTGTTGACTCTTCCTACCTGTGAAACTTGCATTTCATCAGTATACCTCATTTACCACACTTGACGTGAAATCAGTTGTTATACCGAACTGCCAATCTCAATCAATACATCAAAAAAATTTTTTAAAGATTTTATTTAGGGCTGCCTGAGTGGCTCAGTGGGTTAAAGCCCCTGCCTTCCGCTCAGGTCATGATCTCAGGGTCCTGGGATCAAGCCCCACATGGGGCTCTCTGCTCAGCAGGGAGCCTGCTTCCCACTCTCTCTCTACCTACCTCTCTGCCTACTTGTGATCTCTCTGTGTCAAATAAATAAATAATCTTTTTTAAAAAATTTTAAAAAATAAAGATTTTATTTATTTATTTGACAGAGAGGACAGCGAGAGAGGGAATACAAGCAGGAGTGGGAGAGGGAGAAGCAGGCTCCCCGCTGAGCAAGGAGCACGATGCAGGGCTTGATCCCAGGACCCTGGGATCATGACCTGAGCCAAAGGCAGGTGCTTAATGACTGGGCCACCCAGGTGCCCCAGTACATCAAATACTAATAGCACCCAATTTCATATTCTGTATACAATTTCATACTTTGTATGAAAATAGATTTCAATATTTTCTTCTTTCACCCCAATGGATTATTTTGGGTATATCTCACTTTGAAGACCACTGCTCTAGTAGAAGACATATATTTGTTGACAAAAAAAATAATGAATCAAAACAAAAGGAGTAATCACTGGGTTTCTAGAGGGGCACATGGAAGAGACACTAACTTATGACTGTGAGTATGGCAAAATGTTGTTAAATGGAGACCTTAAGAATGGGTAAGAGATTGGATTGGGCAGACTGGGAGGTGAGGAAGCATGATATTCCAAGCAGAAGGAATAGTGTGTTATATGCAAAGGTGCAGAGGTAACAGCAAACACAGCACATTCAAACTAGTATATTAGTAGTCTAAAATGGCTGAAGCGTACTTTCTAGAACTGTAGAGGTAGGATGGAGTAGGTATTTAGGGAGTCAGAGATGAACTGATGGGATAAGATTATGAAGCCTCCTCTGGATTTTATTCGAAAGGCAATGGAGAGATAAGTGATGAAGGTATATAGTAAAGAATTTGGCCTTGCCCAAAGAGGTCGAGCCTTTGTCCCTGGCTCCTGGGAGGTAACCTCGAAACCCTGGAATTTCTGGAGTAATAGTAGTATTATATATGGTGAGACCCCTGGACCACATGGTATCAGCGTGACCTCTAGTTCAACCAATCAATCAATAAGTCTCAATAAAAACTCTGGACACTGAAGCTCAGGAGAGGTTCTTGAGCTAGAATACTCTATGTGTACTACCACACATCAACCCTGGGGAGGGGAGCATTGTCTTCAATGTTGAAGATAATGAAAGTTACACATTTGAAACTCTCCTAGATTGTGCCTATGCCTGTCTTTCTTTGGCTGGTTCAAATTTGTATCTTTTCCCTAAAATGAACAATATTCATTAGTATAATAGTCTTTAGGGAGTTCTGTGAGTCTTTCTATAGTGAATTATCAAATCTGGGGTGGTTTTGAGAAACCCCTAAATTTACTGTTGATGTCAGAAGTGAGGGTGGTCTTGTGTGGATTCTACCCTCTTTGTAGTTGTAACTCCTTGCACCTGGGGTCAGAAGTCTTGGGCGGACTTGGTGGTCTGGAGGATTGTGCTTTTAACCTCCCAGTTTGGCTAACTCTGGAAAAAGAGTAAAAATATTTAAGTAGTAGGTGACAATTACACAATCTACATAATCTAGATTCGAGAGAAATCACTTTGGCTATACTGGCTATAATTGACAATAGATCAATTCAGTAAAACAGTTCTAAAATATTGCATGCATTTATTATTGATTCTTAACGTTTAATAAACTGAAGAAAATGTTTAAATGGTCCTAATATGTAAGTCTACTGGGGAGACTATATTGGAGAAGGGTAAGACTGGCAAAAGATGACAATGACAGTGGGAATGGAAAGGGACATATCTGTGAGATATTTACAAGGCAAAATAGATTGAATGTGAGGGGTGAGAGAGAGAAATCAGGAATGGACCCACCAGAAAGAGAATCAGGTTTTAGTTTTGCTTATTTGAGGGGAGACAAGAAGTTGGAAGATTGAATTAAGTGCTGAACAGTTTGAGAAGCCTTTCTGATACGTAGGTAAAGCTGTTCCATTAGCAGTCAAAGCAGAGATGGAGATAGAGTTGGGAACCATTGGCATAATAACAAATAACAAAAGTCATGGGAGAAATTGATATTGACTACAAACAAATAAGTCACCAGAATGGAAAAGGTTAAGGATGAAATATCAATATTAAAGGGACAGTTAGAGTACTAAAAATTCACAGAAAAGCAGCAGTGTGAGAGGCAGGAATAAAACCTGAAAACTAAGGTTAATGATAAATGCTTGAAATTTTTTTTCTTCGTTTTGCTAATGAAAATTTTCTTCACTTCTTAAAGTGAACATTTATTACTTCTTAATAAGAAAAAAGGTGTAGTTTTAAATGAGTAATATTTTAAAATTTGCATCCATGTATTTTTTCTATTTATATATGTAAAAGTGAGACAAAGTTTAATCATTTTCTGACCTATCTCAAACTTATTAATGATTCACATAATTCAATATAACTGAATTCTTAGTATCTAAAACCAAAGATTTTCTTTTCCAAGCAATTTTTTTAAAGATTTTATTTATTTATTTGACATAGAGAGAGAGAGAGAGATCACAAGTAGGCAGAGAGGCAGGCAGAGAGAGAGGGGTAAGCAGGCTCCCTGCGAGCAGAGAGCCCGATGCAAGGCTCGATCCCAGGACCCTGAGATCATGACCTGAGCTGAAGGCAGAGGCTTTAACCCACTGAGCCACCCAGGCGCCCCTCCAAGCAATTTTAAAAGTACCTCCCACCCCTCATTACTATCTGGAACTACTTAACTTCACCAGGCTGCTGGAATATCTGTCTCCCCCTGAAGAAGACCAACAAAGACTAAATAAATAACTGAGGAAACAATTGCTCTAAAAATGTAATGACACAGAGCTCTAGTAAAGACTTCAGAGTATGTGTTTCTTCTGGATTAAAACAAATAGATATCCCCAGTATAGTGTAGATAAATAAAATACACCATACTGACCCATGTAACCTAGGCATGTAGGCTCATATTCACATCTGCTATAAGATCAGTTATAAACTTTTATTTGCAAATTATTTCAAAGCTATAAAATACCTCACTTCTACCTTTACAAAGAGATTACCTCATTAACCTCAGAAATCCTAATACTATGTCACTAGAAAATATTTATTTTAATCTCTTGGGGGGACATTTAAGCTTAAAATAAAACAGATCCTTTTATACTAGCAGCTGAAGGTTCTAAATCATTGGAGTTTTTTATTGACAATAGATCAATTCAGTAAAACAGTTCTAAAATATTGCATGCATTTATTATTGATTCTTAACGTTTAATAAACTGAAGAAAATGTTTAAATGGTCCTTAAGAAGGCATTTATATTCCACAACAGAGGTTCTTTCTCATCCAATGAGATTTTTGCTGTTTCCAAATGGTTCTTACTCTTTCAAAATGTTATTTGTTGTTTTTATCCAGTAGAGAAATATGTAAGTATATATTTCCCATTTTTAATGCAAAATCTTTATCCCAAATACTACTCTGAAAAATTTTTAAGTTGCTAATTATAACTATATTTTGTCTATTTAAATCTTGATCCTTCACTCATCTAAGTAATTGCTTATCTCAAGTTAGTCCTGACTTTGAGTTTACCAAAATGAAGAATGTTAAATATATCTGCTGTTCCTCTTATAAAATTCTTGAGAAGGAAAATATTGAGAAAAAATTCACTATGTTTTAATTTTCAACCAGTGTATACCTAAAACAGTAATCAGAAGATAAGCACCTTTATTTCTTTTCTTCAGAGAATCTGTTTGTTTAGCAGCTCCATATTGTATATTTCTAAAATCCTGACAGAAAACACACACTAGAGACTTATAAAACTGGTATTAAATGCAATGTTATTTTCTTCTTACACTAGTCCCAATTATCAAATTGGTGAATATAGAGTTCAGGTAGCTCTATTTAAGAATTTCAGCATCCTTTGACAAGCATGACAGAATTTTTAAAGTATATTATAAATTCCCAATGAAGAGTGAGAAAATGTTTGGGGAGAAAAAAATCGCCTTTCCCAAATAAGCAATTTCAACATATTTCTAATCAGAATTATTTCAAAATATTTCCTAGGAAATCTGAGGACCCATCATTTCAAATATGTAAAGGAGAATTTTGCAGGTCACAGATTATTTTGAGAAATGTCAAAATTACTTGTACATAATTTGTCATTTCTGAATTTAGATCCGCTTTATCTGTAAAATAAAGTGCTTAGACAAAAAACTGATCTACTTCTACAGTATCTTCCAGTATTGACTCTGGTGACTGATATGATTTTCTTTTATAAATAAGAAATAATTAAAAGTGTTAATTTAAAAGTATATTTTTTACACAATGAAGGCTTTCTTTGCTTTTTTAATCTGTTAAGGATCTTAAAGATACTTTACATAAACAAGCCAGCCATTTTATATCTGAATAAAAATAGGTTAATAGCTTTTGTACAAAATACAGTAAAAATGACAAAATTTCTGATTTAAGGTGAAATAATATTTTCTAAGTTTGCTAGTTTTACTTCAAATCCAAACTTCTGTTCTCAAATGGCCATTTTATCATTTGAATATTTTTTCTAGTTTTATGCATATTGAAATTAATCTTGCTTCCTTTCCATATGGAAAAAACACATCTACTTACCATCTTATCATCTTTATATAGATTCCATTTTTTAAAAAACCTTCTTGAATGGCAAATGTTCATGGTTGTTATAAACTAATGACTTTTTAATGAACCTTCTCTAATGTTTAAATGTGTGTTTAATTGTCACTGCATTTGAAAAGGTAAGAACTGTCAAAAAAGAATCAGTCTGATGCTGAGATGAATTCCTCCACTCTGTTAAACATTTCCATTTTAACCAGGAAGGATTGTCTTTATTTAGTGTTTAAAAATGATATTTCATAAGCCCTTTTCTCTGATAGTTTACAAACACTAGGAAGAAATACTCTAAAATGTTAATACTGTTTATTCCTGGTGGTGGTATAACACGCCATTTTATTTTTTATATTTCCCAGAAAGCATTATTACTTTGGTAATCGGATAGTATTTCAAAATTAAATTTTAAAAGGCTTATAAAGTATAGGACATCACACAGTCCACTTCTCCAGTAGACAGGTTAAGTGCTTTTCCCCTATTGATAAGATTCTTCTTTAACAGGAAGAATGATTTGATCAGGTAGCTAGCTGTCTGTCAGGTTGGATGAAGACCTGACATTTACTTTCCAGGTCTTTCTTTTAAGTTAGGCTTTGAACTTAATTGCATTGAATTTTGTAGCAGTAAACTTTTTGGGGGGCCAGAGTAACACCTTTCAATACAACTACCAGCAGAATGCCAAGAGACTCTCAGGTTTACCAATATTTTCAAAGACTTGTCAGTATTCTCTGTCATTTCAGAACAATTCCATTTAAAAGAAACGCAATTGTAAACTGCTTCTATTTCAAGCCCATAAACACCAGACCTGGGATGAAAGGCAAAGCCTTGACCTTTCTATTTTAGACTTTCATCTGTGTGGCTAAGCCATCTGCTTTCTCTCTCCTACCCCATCTACTTAATGGACTGAAAATACTGCACCTAATTGCAATTTTACCAAACCAGCCTGACTTTTCCACTTTAACGAAATTACGACTCTTGTGTCTTTCACCTGAAGACTCGCTCGTAAAAATGTTTACCCTTCCCTCTCAATTCCTTCCCACCTCTCTCAATTATGAGTTATCAAATATCTTTAAACTGAAATACTCGGCTTCCGTGGATTAAGCCAACTAAAGACCTCTTCACTTTCCACACCGAGCGCCTGGTGGAAAATCTATTCGTCTCTCCTCCTGTGGCTATAAAGCCGGTATTATTATCATTGTTGTTGCGGTTACGCAGGAGACACCTCGCATCTCAGCCTAGAAGAGTCGCGTCTCTCCGCCGCCAAACAACAGGGGACTCAGACTGGGAAAAGACAGACCCGGGTGGGAGGAAACCTCCACGAGGAAGAAGGGAGCTGTTAAGAAGGAGCTCGTAAGACTGGAAGAAAGGACCTTCCGAAGCACGAAGGGAAAGCGGTGTCTGTAAAGTGGAGCAAGAAGTGGGCTGCCGAGGTGCAACGGGAAGAAGGGGCCGGGGTCGGCTGGAGGGCGCCGGGGGCGGCTCCCGGGTCAGGCAGGAGGCGCGGGGGCCGAAGCGGGCGTGGGCAGCTCGCACCGACCGCCCGAGTCCGAGCAGCTAGGGCGCTTCCAGCGGCGCGAGGCGCGGGAGAGGGGGTGAAGAGAGGAAAAGAGAGCAGTTGAGGGGCCGAGAAAGCCGCGTCGAGGCCGGCGCGGCGGAGACAGCGGGCCCACCCCAGCCAAGCCCCGCTACTTAACTATTTGTAGAGCTGCTGCAGGCACAGGTCCAGGCTCTCGCCCTCCACCTCCTCACGGGTGATGCGCTCCGACAGCGGCCGCGGGAGCGGGGGTAGAGGCGGCAGCTGGGGCTGCGGCGGCGGCGGTACGGCCGACTGCCCCCGGGCTGCCGCCGCCTCCTCCTCGTCGCCCTCCGCCGCTGCCACCGCCTCTTCCTCCACCGCCTCCTCTCCGGGCTCGGGGTCTTCCTCCTGCTCTTGCTCGCCCTCCTCCGTCGCGACCACAGTGGCCACCTCCTCGCCAGGGTCCTCAACCGAAGCCTCGGCCGCCTCAGCCGCTACCAGTTCGGGCTCGGGCTCGGGCTCCGACTCGGGTTCGGGTTCCGGCTCGGGCTCGCCGCCGCCGCACGGTCCGCGAAACTCGCCCAGGAATAGCTCCAGGAAGCGCCGGTAAGTTTTCTCCTCTGGGCTGCAGCCGGCCATCGTTGCTCATGCCCCGGGGCCAACCGGGAAGTGGGTGGGAGGGGGGGAGTCCAGGAAGGGGAGGGGGCTGCTCTCGAGCCTCGGGCTCCCGCAAAGGTTGTTAACGGCCGCACCGGCACGAGCTATCAGCACTAGGTTGCCTGGAGAGGGCTCCTGCAGGCGTGCGCGCCGCCGAGCGCGGACGTGCGCGGCCCGGGGGTGGGGGCGGAGCGCGCCGCCCCCTCTCGGGTCTGGAGGGAAAGTTGTTGGCGGGCGCGCGCGCAGGGTCCAGCGGCGGCCCACCCTCCAGCCCTCCAGAGAGCTCAGCCCACGCTGCCTAGAGACTGTTGCCATGGTAACCGGCTCTAATTAAGAATTTCAGGGTCCCTCCCGTCGAGCCCGCGGAGTCGAAAAGGACACTCGACTCGCCCTCTCTCCAACTCAGCATATCTTTATTGTATGGATACCCTAGCCTCAAGTGGATAAGAGTGAACTAAGACATATATCCCCACATCTAGCTGTTGGTTCCCACTTGGATTGGATTTACCTCGGTTTTCCTTATCCGTCCCTGCGCTGCCTTAGCGTAGGTATCTGTTGAAAGATACTGCAGTGTCAATATCTTTTGTTGTTGATGACACTAATTTAATAAGTAGTTTGGGGGAAAGGGGTATCACACACCTTTCAAGTGGTAGGTTCCTTTGCATATATCATTTGATTCAGTGAAGAAAGTGGTGTCATCTTCATTTCGCAAAGACAGGAAACAAGATTAATATATATCTGCTTCCAGGTTTCAAAGCTACTCGCCATAGCATTGTAATTAGAACCCAGGTTGTCAGCCTCCAAAGCCTTGTAGAACCGTTTTTCCTTTACTCTTCTCTTCTTTGCTTCTGCAATATGTCTATAAAGGCTTATTTTTATAGGGCTTTATAGTTTACAAGTGTTTTCATACCTTTAATCCTTACAATAACGTCTCGAGGTAGAAGACATCATTATCATTATGATTCCATTTTATAGATGAGAAAGCTGACCCATAAAGATATGGTGACTTTGCTCAAGGTCACACACAAATGATGCAACAAGGATAAAATCCAGGTCCTTTCACGGCAAAGCCATTAGTTTTCAGCATTCCAAGACACCCCTCTGTAATCTCTGCATAAAACATATTATACTTTATTACATAATATGTAGTTTTTGTATATTTTCTTTGCTCTTCTTCCCCATCCTTCGAGCCTCTTTTTCTTTCTTTCTTAGATTGAAACTGAAATGACTTTAAATGATCCTAATTTTCTTCCCAAACTATACACAAACCTATTATTTTCAAGCCTTACTGAGGGGGGGTGGAAGGAGAAGCTGTGTTGTGACACAGCTGTATAGATGATAGCATCATTACTGCATACTGCCATGTCCATGGCAACATATAATTCAGCAAAAACACAGTGATTCTTTCCCTACTTTGAAAAACATGTTCACAAATTACCCACCCCATCCTCTCCATTTATTGTTTCTGGGTTTTAGTTAGATCTAGGGTCTGAAATACCATTTGTAGTTGGCTATTAATGGAAGAAGAAGGAGTCTCCCTGCCAACTGTTTTCATATAATACTGTATTCTAAATCCCTGACCTGATACTGTTATTTTAAGATTAAGTGGGTTGAGCTCACTAATGTACATTATGGAATCATGTAAAATAGACATCCATTCTTTATCCTAGCTCAAGATGAAATAATACATGATAGAAAGCATATAGTGAGGAATGCACCTAAGTCCTCCATAACTATTTATTTTTGTCTCAGAAGTAAATGGAAAGACCCAATAAATAAGTTTGTTTCCAGACAAGCTAAATGTATTTATACATGTTTTGTTTTAAGTATCACCAGTGTAGAACAACTTTTCTATGAGATGCCAAGAAAGCCTTTAAACTCATTTGTCTTTGTTTTCAATCCACCTGTTCATTTCCATTTCAGAATGTCTAGAAAAGCTTGACAAAACTTTTAAGGCTGCAAACCTAAATGTCCACAACTTTACATTCCAACAACTGCTTAAAATCTCAGAATTTCACATAATGTCATTTGCTTCAAGAGTAGATAGGTCTCACCTATAAAAAATCATATCAAGCTACAGCTTCCTACTTTGTAATGTAGTTGCCTCTCTCATCTAGATGACATTTGTTTGTGACATTAATTTGTGACTCAATTCACATATCAAAGGGAAGTGTTATATGTTGGAGAAACATTACTACTAAGAGTAAAAAAGCCCACACCTCTATATTACTATAAATGAGAGGTGTGTTTGCTTATATTAATAAAGATATTCCTTCACAAATATAGATCCTATTGCATTCATTTGACAGAGTAGCTTTGCCAGAAGGTTGCTGACAGCAGTGCTGGGATCTCAGAGCAGCTGTGTAGGATGATTTTGCCATTGTCAAGAAGTCTTTTTAGTCATTATTTTGCATTGCTTTACTTCCCTTTTCAGTTCCTTTTCTCCTACACTTTCCTAATCCCCTTTCTTACTATCTATTAAAAAATAGTGAGCTATGAAAGTGCATGTACCAAGGGTATTTAAATTTTTTGAGGTTTTTTTTTTTTTCTTTATAAGAATTGCTCTCCTTCTAACCCTTAGCTTTTTGGAGGAAATACACAATGTCCTTTCATGGACATTCACAGTAATGATATCTATAAAATTAAAAAGAATTGTTGAGGGGCTCCTGGGTGGCTCAGTTGGTTAAGTGTCAGCCTTTGGCTCGGATAATGATCCCAGGATCCTGGGATGGAGCCCTGCATTGGGCTCTCTGCTCAGCCCAGAGCCTGCTTCTCTCTCTGCCCCTGCCACCCCCTCCCCCCCTCTCATGCTCGCTCTCTCAGTCTGAAATAAATAAATAAATAAAATCTTAAAAAAAAAAAAAAGAATTGTTCGGTTTGGCAATTTCTTATCATATGACCCAGGAATTCCTCTCCCAGATATTTACCCACAAGAAATGAAAACATGCACACCACCAAACATATACACAAAAAACCTGGTACGTAAATGTTCTCAATAGTTTTATTCATAATAGCTCAAACTTGGAAATAACCTAGGTATCCAATAATAGGTGAATGAATAAAGAAATTGTGATATATTCATACAATAGACTACTACTCAGTAGTAAAAAGAAATTGCTGATAAATACAATGTAGATGAATCTCAAAAACATGCTAAGTGAAAAAAAATCCAGGCACAAAAGGCTGCATACTATATGATTCTGTTTACATGAAATTCTAGATAGGCAAAAGTAATCTATGATGGTTGCTTGCAACTGAGGTGGGTTGGGAGATTCATGGCAAAGGAGTAAAAAGGAATTTGGAGGAGGTGGGGAATTAAAATGTTCTATATTTTGACTAGGTGGTCACATATGTATATTCATTTCTCAAAAATTATTAAAGCAGGGCACCTGGGTGGCTCAGGCGACTTGATTGATTGATTGATTGATTTGATTTGAGAGAGTGTGGGGTGGGAGGGTGGGCAGAGGGAGAGAGAGAATCCTCAAGCAGACTCCTCACTGGGCGTGGAGCCCAACACAGGGCTCAATTCCAGGACCCTGAGATCATGACCTGAGTTGAAATCAAGTCTGTTGCTTTACCAACTGAGCCACCCAGGCACCCCAAGTGTCTGACTCTTGATCTCAGCTCAGATCTTGATCTCAAGGTCGTGAGTTCAAGCCCCATGTTCGGTTCCATGCCTAATTTTAAAAAATTATTAAAATGTACATTTTGTGTAACTGTATTATAAGTAAATTATATACATAATACATAAATACATACATACATATTATACATAAATACATACATACATTTATACATAAATAAAGTTGATTTTAAAAATTAAACACAGGGATGCCTGGGTGGCTTAGTTGGTTAAGCATCTGCCTTCCTCTCAGGTCATGATCCCAGGGTCCTTGGATTAAGTCTCCCTGCTCTTCCGGGAGCCTGCTTCTCCCTCTCCCTCTGCCGCTCCCCTGCTTGTGTGCGCGCGCTCTCTCTCTCTCTCTGTCAAATAAATATATAAAATCTTTTTAAAAATTAAAAAAAAAAAAGTTAAACAGAATGGGGCACCTGGGTGGCTCAGTTGGTTAAGCATCTGCCTTCAGCTCAGGTCATTACCCTGAAGTCCCAGGCTCCCTGCTCAGCAGGCAGTTGTCTTCTCCCTCTCCCTCTCCCTCTCCTCCTCCCCCACTTGTGCCCTCTCCCTCTCTCTTGCTTGCTCACTCTCAAATAAATAAATAAATAAAATATTTTTAAAAAATTAAATAATATGTTAGTCCCTGTCCTTTTTGTTCTTGTATCACTCCTACCCCCTTCGCTCTGTATTGTAGGAAGGCTGAACCTTTCAAGCTATATTCACCAGGTTCCTTGACAGTTGACTTCCAGCTGAAATTTTCTCAGTGGAAGGCACTGGCAGGAAATTGGAAGGTGGGAGGAGAGGTGAAAACCAGGATATTATTCCCTGTCCCTTATCACAGTTATAATGCCTGGGGCATCTCCCTGGTAACTTTGCTCCCCCTGAATATGTCTATTGAAATTCCAACTTTTGCCTAGGACACCAGTCTCTGAGCTCCAGAAACATCAACTTCCTCCATTTGTCCATCAGCCTAGAGATGGTAGTGGCTTCTAGCTTCCTAATCTTGCCTGCTATGGACTCAATATTTGTGTTCTCCCAAAATCCATATGTTGAAATCCTAACACCCTAGGTGACACTAATAGGTAGGGCCTTTGGGAGTGATTATGTTATGAGGGTGTGGTCATAGGATTAGTGTTCTTAAAAAAAGAGGCCCAAGAGAGACCCTTCTCCCTTTCGACCACTTGAGGACACAATAAAAAGATGGCTTTCTAGAACCAGACACTGAATCTCCCAGAACCCTGATCTTAGATCTTCCAGCCTCCAGAACTGTGAGAAATATATTTTTGTTGATTATAAGCCACTCCGTTTATGATATTTTTGTTATAGCAACCCAAAGAAGACTGTCTTACCTTCCCTTTCAACTTTTCGGCCCTTCTATCACTTGTATAACCAATTTCCTAATTCTATTCCCTCTGATTTCTTAACTGGATCTCAACTGATACAATAACAAATATAGCTTTAAAGAACTATAAAATATATTTTATATATAATATAACTATAAAAGGATTAAGTGGACATCAAGCAAGTTTAGATCTTCAAAGTTGCTTCTGGGAACGCTGAGCTTACTTGAAGTTAGCAGTAAATGATTTCCTAGAATTAAAAGTTAAGATAGGTTGCCAGGGGTTCAAAGGAAGGATGAATAGATAGAATACAGAATTTTCAGGGCAGCAAAAACTATCCTGTATGTATCTAATATCCTATAATGGTGGATATATAACATTAACTATTTGTGAAAGCCCACAGGGTGCACAACACAATGAACCCTAATGTGAACTATGTACTGTAGTTAATAATGAATTAACTCAATTATTGGCTCAATTATTATAAATGTACCTAATATAAGACATTAAATAATTCTGGAAACTGGGAGGGGGTAGAGGGCATATATGGGAATTCTCCATCTTTTCCACTCTTTTTGTTGGTAAATCTAAAAATGCTCCAAAAAATAAAGTCTATTAATTTTTTAAAAGCTAATAAAAATATTTGACATATGGTAAATACTGGTACTTGTAACTAAGAAAAATCTATTAATTTCAACTTACCTTCAGTTAATATTTTCTTGCTTATGCAAATGTACACCTTATTTTCTCTTCTAAAGTATGCATGTTTTATCTCTTTTTAGACAAAAAATAGAAATACTATCTCCAGAAAAGCCTCAATTTTATTATTGCTAATTATAAAGATCTATCAATTTGAAATTGATGCCATATCTCAAGTGATAAAACAAATGTTTTTATATGTTTAAAAAAGTATTACTAACTATAATATATATAAATATAATCTCAGATCTAGTACCCAGGAAAATGTTTAAGGCCAGGTCTTAAGTGTTAAAATGTAAAAATAAGGATGTATAATTTTTCATTTTTAAAAATCAAAGAATGGCTAATGTCTAAGTACTTGTTAAGATGTCAATTCAGTTGTGTTGTCAAACTGACCAGTAGGGAGCAATAGAATACCTGACAACTGAAAAAACTAAGCACATGGAAGTGTTTTCAAATAAGAATTTCTTCTTCCTTTCTCCTCAATATACCCTAGCTACATCTTTTCCATTCTAAATCAATAACTTTAAAATAATCTCCATTTGCTGCCAAAAATATGACTGCTATATTAATTTTTATTCCTTTTCTATTGCAAGCTAATTGGTCATATTGTAGCAATAGTCCAAACCTGTCAAAATTAAAATTCACATTAGATAATAACAGGCCTACATGCACTATTTCATTGGTTTTAACAAACAAAGAAGTCCCCCAAACAGCTCCTTTTTTTTTTTCTTAATGTTTTAACCACTACTGATAATAATCTTTGTTTTTATCTAGCATAGTTCTTTGAGAACCAAAATTATTTGTGAACTTATGACATGCTTATGAAAGAGGAAGCAGACAGGGGTTTGGGGTAATTTCTGATGAAGTTACTCTAAATGACTAACATGTGGTATATTCCTTCCGTAATTAACAATTCTTCTAAAATGAATTGACTCTATTAAAAAAAATCCACTTCAATATTTTGCTACTAGTTTTCACTTTATAGAAACTAAAAAGTGCTTTATGGTGGTAAAAAAATCTATATTTTTATCTTCTAATCTTTAAGTCCCTTTACATATTTACTTAGAGTAAATACATGCAAGAATTGAGACTGATATTGATCATGTTCTATTTTAGTCAGCAGATGCCCATTACCCACACTGGAGCATTCCTCAAAAATCCAACTGCTTTTTAAAATAAAAGAAGCAGGCAACTAAATATGAAAACTTCACAAAGGTGGCTTCTATGCCCAGAAAGTTCCGAACACTTTATTCTTTGTTGAGTGTGGATATAATGGAATTGAGCCACAATGACATTTGTGACTAGAAGGGAAGATGGAAATGATTCCATTAACCTAGAGTGCTGTAACATATGGTAATCATAGGTGGTAGAATAGCTGTGTTGGACAAGAGTAGAAGTAAGCCATGTGGTGCAGACATTATCAATTACCACACATGGCAACCATGCTGACACAAGGTATCTTCTCCAGAAAGGAAATGATTTGGGCATATGAAATCATTTGTTGCCTTATGAAAGAGTGATCTATAAATGACATATCTGGCACCAATATAGCACACATGGTTTCTAGTAATCCTGCAAGTTGAGGACTATTAAGATCTGATGAACCTCCATAAACCGCAGCAAATCAAAATATTTATGCAAAATAAATTTGGGTCCTTCATGTATAAAATTTTTTTTTCAAATATCTTTTTAAATTATCAGATAAGGTTTTGGAATTTTGTATCTCTGGAAATATATGCCAATAATTTCATGAGTCTTGGGGCACCTGGCTGGCTCAGTTGTTAAGCGTCTGCCTTCAGCTTCGGTCATGATCCCAGGGTTCTGGGATTGAGCCCCGCATCGGGCTCCCTGCCCAGCTGGAAGCCTGTTTCTCCCTCTCCCCCTCCCCCTGCTTGTGTTCCCTTTCTTGCTGTCTCTCTGTCAAAAAAAAAAAAAAAAAAAAAAAAATTTAAGAGTCCTTAAGGTAGGGGCACCTGAGTGGCTCAATGGGTTAAGGCCCCTGCCTTCAGCTCGGGTCATGGTCTCAGGGTCCTGGGATCGAGCCCCGCGTCGGCCTCTCTCCTTGGCGGAGAACCTGCCTCCCCCTCTCTCTCTGCCTGCCTCTCTGCCTACTTGTGATCTCTCTCTCTCAAATAAATAAATAAAATCTTAAAAAAAAAAGAGTACGGGCATATGAAGAGGTTAAGATTAAATCTAAGCTGTACTGGGAGATGGAATTACAATAATTTGCTCCCAGTTTTGACAAAAATATTGAATTTGAAAGAAATATGTTAAAAATTGTGTTCTAAGAAAATCTGATATATAGGCATTCTTTCAGATGAGTGCAGGGTAGATTGAAAAGAGAAGAAATTGAAGGCTGAAAGATCAGTTGGGCAATGGGAGAGCATGAGAACACAGAAGGGAATGAGGTCATTGGGAATGAAAATGAACACAAGAAGCTAAAAGACACTGTACAGGAAAATCTGAAATTCTAAGACAGCACCCAAAGACACAAGTTAGAAAGAGCTGGGGCAACCAACCCAGGGAGGCTCTCAAGAGGCTGTTCTGGATATCTATGATGCATAACAAACTACCTCAAAACTAATGGCTAAAACAGAAATTATTTCATAGTATTTCACAGTTCTGTTAGTTGACTGGGCTCAGCTAGGTGGTTCTCATTTGTAGGTCTCATGAGGTTGCTGTCAGATAGCAGTTGGTTGGGTATAAAGTCATCTGAAGGTTCAAATGGACTAGATGTCCAAGAGGACTCACTTGGATTATACCTTTGTCATCTATATTGAAAAAAATTGAGTGAAAAGTGACCAACATGTACATTGTTTTCAAGATGCTAATTTGTATTGCCAAACTGAGAATTGAAGCTGGCTATTAACGGGGCTGAGGGGAGTGGTGGTGGTTAACTAGGCCTATCAATTTTAATGCCTACACATAACATCTCCAACATGATGGCCTTAGAGTAGTCAGATTTCTTACATGGTTGCTCAGGATTCCAAGAATGAGTGTTTCACTACATATGACAGAAAAGGCATGGCCTTTTATAAATGGTGTCATAAGTCAATAACATCACTGTGGTACACTATTTGTCAAAGCAGTAATAGGCTCATTCAGATTTTTTTTTAAGATTTTATTTATTTATTTGACAGAGAGAGAGAGAGAGATCACAAGTAGGCAGAGAGGCAGGCAGAGAGAGAGGGGGAAGCAGGCTCCCTGCTGAGGAGAGAGCCTGATGCGGGGCTCAATCCCAGGACCTTGAGATCATGACCTGAGCCAAAGGCAGAGGCTTTAACCCACTGAGCCACCCAGGAGCCCCAAGGCCCATTCAAATTTAAGAGAAGGGGACAGGGGCGCCTGGGTGGCTCAGTGGGTTAAAGCCTCTGCTTTTGGCTCAGGTCATGATCTCAGGGTCCTGGGATCTAGCCCCGCATCGTGCTCTCTGCTCAGCAGGGAGCCTGCTTCCTCCTCTCTGCCTGCCTCTCTGTCTACTTGTGATCTCTCTCTCTCTCTCTTTCTGTGTCAAATAAATAAATAAAATCTTAAAAAAAAAAAAAAGAGAAGGGAACAAAATGCATCCCACCTCCAGATGAGAAGAGTATCAAAGCATATTCAGAGACTACCATAGTGACAATAACCTGCATGAATTTACGACAAAGTATAGGAACTTGAACTTGGAGGTTCAGAAGTATGTGCTCCAACCTTAATTACACAGATGGATATTAACTAAAAAATCTCAAAAGAAACTGATGTATAAAAATCACAATAACATACAGATTTACAATAAGAACTACTGACTTCCATCGAGACCAGACATTTACATTGATCTGGCTGAAACTAAAGTAACTAGGATCCAATTTATCAACCAGTTGATCATTTATGTGCATAGAATCAGATAAGAGCTCACTATGATTCAGATATTTAATAGCATCAAATGAGATAGCCTGATGCAATCATTTCTAAAATAAGGATCAGATATCAAGACCAATCTAAGAAAGACCTTCAACCCTTTGAACAAGGCTTGAGTAGTTACATAGAAGCTTGCTCCATTTTGACCCTCTCTCTTCTACCATATGTAGTGTTTAGCAAGGCTTCTTTTGATTGACACATTTTAAGAATATGGCCCCATGCCATATTTTCTCAGGTTAGAGTTTCCAACCTCAGCATTTTTGATGTTTTGGGTCAAATAAATCTTTGTTGGAGGGCTGTAATGCATATTTTAGGATGTTTAGCAGCATCCTTTGACCTTTATCCACCAAATGCCAATGGCAACTATCCCTACAGCTGTGATGACCAGAGTATATCTACACTGCCAAATGTCCCCTGGGAGATAAAATCATCCCAAAGTAGAGAACCACTTCATTAATATAATTAAGAGCATGGGCTCTGGAGTTAGACTTCTTTTGAATTTCTTTTTTTTTTTTTTAAGATTTTATTTATTTATTTGACAGAGAGAGATCACAAGCAGGCAGAGAGGCAGGCAGAGAGAGAGAGGGGGAACCAGGCTCCCTGCTGAGCAGAGAGCCCGATGTGGGGCTTGATCCCAGACCCTGGGATCATGACCTGAACCAAAGACAGCTGCTGAACTGAGCCACCCAGGTGCCCCAAGTATCTCACTTTTGATTTGGGCTTGGGTCATGATCTCAGTGTCATGAGATCAAGCCCCGCATCAGACTCTGTGCTCAACAAGGACTCCTTCTCTCTTTCTCTCTCTCTCCCCCTTCTCATCCTCTCTCTCTCTCTCTCAATAAATAAATCTTTTAATAAATGAACAAATGAATGAATGAATGAATCAAAGGGCACCTGGATGGCTCTGTTGGTAGTTCATGTGACTCTCAATTTCAGAATCATGAGTTGGAGCCTCACATTGGGTGTAGAGTGTTTGTACATACATACATATATACATAAATAAATGAATAAATATAAATAAATCGAGAAACCCCAAAATTCACAAAGAAAAATGTGTTAGCCAAACTACTAGAATATTCTAATAATTGTCTTCCATAGAATTTTCCTTTAGAATTAGGCTGACATTAGAATAAACTTGCATTTTTCATAAAACTGCCTTCTAAGATATCACTTAATTCCCTTTAACCAGAGGTCCTCTGTCAAATTCAAGAACAAAGGCCACAGCTAACATGCACATAAATTCCAAATGGAAAGATTTAAAGATAAAATAACACTTTTTGAAAATTCTACAAGTAAAAATGGGAGCATTTAATAATCATGGAATGGGAAGTTCTAAATAGAACACAACACTCAGAAACCAAATAATGGTGAAAGATTGACTATATAAAAATCATACTTTTATAAGGCAAAAAAGTAAAGACAAACTGGGAAAAATACAGGGCACACAAGTCTAATGCCTTCCTTAAGATGTTAAGAATTCTTACAAATTAATAAGACCAACCACCCAATAGAAAAATGGACAAAAAATATGAACAGCCATGTCATAGAAAAAGAAATAGGGAAAATGGGCATACCTGGCTGGCTTGGTCAGTAGAGTATGCAAGTTTTGATCTTAGGATCTTGAATTCAAGCCCCATTTTACGTGTAGAGCTTACTTAAAAAAAAAAAAAAAAAAGCGTAACTTGAAAGTGATAGAAAAGATGTCCAAACTCACTTACCAAAAAAACAAAACAAAAATAATAAGAAAATGTAATATCACAGTATGAGCTGTCATTTTTATAAATTTATCAAATTGACCAAAAAAAGGTAAAATATTGTGTTGGCAGGGTGTGGAGAAATAATTACCCTCAAACATCATTGGTGGGGGTATAAATTAATAGTCTCTGTGGAGGATAATCTGGGTAACATCTATCAAAATTTTAAATGCACTCTGACCAATTCGTTATCTCTTCATAAAAAATCTGATCAACCTAAATATCAATCAATAAAATAATGATTAAACAATAGTATATTTGTACAAGGGACTATCACACATCAATTTTTTCATTGAGAAAATTCTATTTTACTGATAAATACAAAAAGGTACAAATTTGAGTCATAAAGAAAAAATATATTTTAGAGACATGGAATAGCTGTGGAAGGTCACACAAAAAACTAATAATAATGGTTGCTTCCTAAAAATGAACTGCGTGACTAAGGGACAGGAGGAAAGAAGTATTACTTTTCATAGAATTTAAAATTTTGGGCAAATATTACTTTTAAAAAATTAACTGAAAAACAAATAAAAAAGGAAGACCAGAAAAACATTCTTTCTCTCGAAGAACTAGTATATTTATCATTAGACCAAAAGTTATATAACCAATTATGCCTTTCTCTTTGCCTTCATTTACATGACTTCTTAATACAGATTCTCTTTGCTGCTTTGCTTTTGTCTTTATCTGTATTAATTTTTAGATTTTGAAATAGGTAGGACTTATTTCCATGAGTTCTCAGGTCTTTCTGAGAACCCACCTTTTTTTTTTTTAACCTAACTTTTTATATTCTCATAAAAATGGCTACAGATAAAATCATTATCAGAGTAATGGTGTGTTTAAAATCTCACATCTTACTACACATAATGAGAGCCAAATGGCTAGTGAGCATCAAA
Source organism: Nasua narica (assembly GCA_028533885.1). Lineage (NCBI taxonomy): Eukaryota > Metazoa > Chordata > Mammalia > Carnivora > Procyonidae > Nasua > Nasua narica. The sequence goes on along the minus strand of CM052804.1, from coordinate 27,922,789 downwards.
TGGATAGCTGAAGCACAGAAAGGCCAATATCAATGATGAACTAAATCTGAAAACAGACAAAGGATTATAATGTGGTTGAAATACATGAAATCCTGTCAACATGTTTTATGCCAAAATCAGTTCTGAGGGAGCAAAATGTTCTGTAAATTTTTAACAGTAACAGTAAATTTAGGCACTGACGTTAACTAAAAATACATATTATGAACAACCAGCCTCTTCTGCAACTCAATGTTTTTTTTTAAAGCAATAGAACATTTCAACATTATGTCTCAAAACTGAAATGTAATGTATTGGAATAAAATTCCTAGTATTATTGATTTTGAAAATAAAAAATGTGTAAATGTCACTCTTTCCCATATTTTTTAGTATTGCTCATTTAAATTGAATATTTAATAATGCCTTTACAGGGATGCCTGGGTGGCTCAGTAAGTTAAGCATCTACCTTCAGCTCAGGTCATGATCTCAGGGTCCTCGGATCGAGTCCTGCATCGGGCTCTTGCTCAGCGGAGAGCCTGCTTCTCCCTCTGCCTGTCGCTTCCCCTGCTTGTGCTCTCTTTTTCTCTCTGACAAATAAATAAATTAAATCTTAAAAAAAAATACCTTTACAAAAATAGAAATCACAAAATTTCCAACAATGAATTTGGCAATCATGTAGTCCTATACCATTTTATAAATAAGAGAAAGGCATGAGAAAATAAAGGTGCCAAAATTGACATGGATTATTAATGTCTCAGCTGAAATTAGAATGAAGGTATTCTGACTCTAGTCCTATGTTTTTTCTGCCACATTATAATCTGATAACTAGATGTAAACATTTTAGTAGAAATATTATTAACAAAAAAATACAGTAATTAGAAAATAAAATAACTGATTTATGTAAGTAAATTAGGGTTAAAATTTAAGCTAGTAGGAAGAGTTTGAAAATATTCCAATGACAAATCTACTGTCATAAACTTCATAAGCAATAAAAGTCAGTAAGTTTCAGGAAACAAAAAGTGTTACTCGCAAAAATTTGTAAGCCAAACACTATTAAAAACAACCCAAATGAGGGGCACCTGGATGGCTCAGTCGAGCATCCAACTCTTGATTTTGGCTCAGGTCATGATCTTGGGGTCATGGGATCAAGACCTGCATAGGGCTCCAAGCTCATTGGGGTCTCCTTTTCTTCCTCTCCCTCTGCCCTTCCCCTCATGTGCTCGCTCCCTCTCTCTCTCTCAAATAAATAAATCTTAAAAAAAACAAAATTTATTAAGAGAAGAATGAATAAACGAAATGTGGTATATACTTGTAATGGAATATTGTTCAGCCATAAAAACGAAGTTCTTATACATGCTACACCATGGATGAACCTTGAAAAACATTATGCTAAGTGAAATAAACCAGGCACAAAAGGAAAAATGTTGCATGATTCCATTTACACAAAATACACACTATAGATGCATTCACAGAAACAGATTAGAGATTACCAGGAGTTTGGGGGTGGGGGGGCAGTGCACAGAATGGAAAATTATTGCTTCAGGGATGCAGAGTTTCTGTTTGGGTGATGAAACGTTTTAGAAATAGTGGTGACGGGGTGCTTGGGTGGCTCAGTTGGTTAAGCATCTGCCTTCAGCTCAGGTCATGATCTTGGGGTCCTGAGATTGAACCCCACATCAGGCTCCCTGCTCAGTGGGGAGCCTGATTCTCACTCTCTCCACCTGCCACTCCCTGTTTGTGCTCTTTGTTAAGTAAATAAAATCTTAAAAAAAAAAAAAGTGGTGATAACTATACAACACTTTGCATGTAGTTAATGCCACTGAATTATACACTTAAAAATGGTTAAAATAGCAAATTCTATACCTATTTTATCACAATTTTTAAAAGTAAAAAAATACTTTGGGGCACCTGGCTTGCTCAGTCGGTACAGCACGTGATTCAATCTCAGGGTCATGAGTTCAAGCCTCTCACCAGGCAGAGTTTACTTAAAAAAATAATAGTAATAAAAAAAATCAAACAGGGGCGCCTGGGTGACTCAGTGGGTTGGAGCCTCTGCCTTCGGCTCAGGTCATGGTCTCGGGGTCCTGGGATCGAGCCCCGCATCGGGTTCTCTGCTCGGCGGGGAGCCTGCTTCCCCCTCTCTCTCTCTGCCTGCCTCTCTGCCTACTTGTGATCTCTCTCTCTCTCTGTCAAAAAAATAGATAAAATCTTTAAAAAAAAATCAAACAAAAAAATTTGTTTTAAGATTTTATTTGACAGAGAGAGAGAGATCACAAGTAGGCAGAGAGGCAGGCAGA
>CM052804.1:27830996-27920016 GCA_028533885.1 Nasua narica | reverse complement strand
CGGGTTCTCTGCTCGGCGGGGAGCCTGCTTCCCCCTCTCTCTCTCTGCCTGCCTCTCTGCCTACTTGTGATCTCTCTCTCTCTCTGTCAAAAAAATAGATAAAATCTTTAAAAAAAAATCAAACAAAAAAATTTGTTTTAAGATTTTATTTGACAGAGAGAGAGAGATCACAAGTAGGCAGAGAGGCAGGCAGAGAGAGAGAGGGGGAAGCAGGCTCCCCGCCGAGCAGAGAACCCGATGCGGGGCTCGATCCCAGGACCCCGAGACCATGACCTGAGCCGAAGGCAGAGGCTCCAACCCACTGAGCCACTCAGGTGCCCCATCAAACAAAAAGTTCAACGCCACTATTAAATTATATATATTTTACAGTAATAAAAAGTGCTCAGAAACATCAACTTATGCATGACAAATGGTATTATCAGACCATTGGAAAAATAGAATTTATTCTAAATCTTATTTGAGATATTTATTCATTCAACAAGTAGTTGTTAAATGTGTATATGTTATGCTTTTGATGGATGGATGGATAAAAGGAATGAAAACAGACATGCCAGCCTATCCCATCTACCTTACAGAGTTGCTACAAGGATGAAATTAAATAATATAAAAGTGTTTCAAAATCATAAGGCACTATATGAATGCTTTAAGTTACATATCCCCCCAAATTCAAACTAAAAGTTATAATACTCTGGAAAAAAATTCTTCAAAAAAGGATAAATTGTGGGGCGCCTGGGTGGCTCAGCCGGTTAAGCATCTGCCTTCTCAGTGGAGGGCCTGTTTTTCCCTCTCCCTCTGCCACTCCCCCTGCTTATGTTCTCTCGCTCTAATAAATAAATAAAATCTTAAAAAAAAAAACTGAAAAAGGATAAATTGTTTGTAAAACCAGGAAACAGTTAAAAAAAACTACTCGCCTGTTTGAAAAATTATAGATTTATGCATTAAAGATACTGGTGGGATTATCTCTAAGGTTTCCTCTAGCAATCATTGCATTGAAATGTTAAGCTTCTATCCTGAAAATAAAAAACAAAAATCCTGAGTTAGGTTGTCAGAGCTTTTAATTCTATACCTTATTGGGGCGCCTGGGTGGCTCAGTGGGTTAAAGCCTCTACCTTTGGCTCGGGTCATGATCTCAGGGTCCTGGGATCGAGCCCCACATCGGGCTCTCTGCTCGGCGGGCAGCCTGCTTCACCCTCTCTCTCTGCCTTCCTCTCTGCCTACTTGTGATCTCTCTCCCTGTGTCAAATAAATAAATAATCTTTAAAAAAAATCTATACCTTATTATATTTTATACCCTTAGTAACTTTTTTGAAATCAAACTTATTTTCCAAATGCATTAACGTGGAAAATGCTTCTCAGAGCAGAGCAGTTCTGAATTGCTAGGATTTGTTTACTCTTCCCAGAATGAGTAATTTTTAAAGTAGACTGTGTTGTACTTAATGTGGCTAGGACATTGCAAAACATAGAATTGACATAATACTGTGGAAATAAATGTGGTTTTTTGTGTGCAAATATATCTATGTGTATAAATGAATTACTAGAAAGGGTGATCAGAGCAGTGGCATGAAGAGGAGTAAAAGCCAATATACATCTTTTGGATTTACCACATCACCTAACCACAAAATGGAAGATGGATGCAATCATTGGTTAGCCAGGAGGTGAGACTTTAACTGATTTACTGGTAGCATTAGATCACATCATGAGTTAAAACAGAAGAGACTGGGGGGAAAATTTATACTTACATATTCTTTATAATTAAGAAAGAGTAAGTCCTTGAAAAAACTTTCAAAAAGCTAAGACTATTTCTTTTTGTATCCTTTTTTTCCCTTCACTTTCACAAATGGGAATGACCATCTATGAATACAGTTTAAAATGTCAAGAAGTCTGTCCCAGTGCTTTCCAAACTTTAATGTGTATAATTTGTCACCAAAGGATCATTATGTCTTGAATTATGTTACCACATGAATTGAGGGGCTGATAATGGCTCCCCCAAAACATTTGCAACCTAACCCTGGAATTTATGAATGCTAATTTACATGCCAAAAAGATTCTGCAGATGTGAATAGCAGCCTTGAGGTAGGGATATTATCCTGGATTATCTGACTGAGCCCTAAGTGTAATCACAAGTGTCCTTATAAAAGGAAGGCAGTAGACAGATTTGGAAAAAGGCAATTGAAACAGACTGGAAACAGAGATTGGAAGATGCTACAGTGTGTCTTTGAAGATGGGCTATGAGCCAAAGAATGCAGGCAGCCTCTAGAAGCTAGAAAAGGCAAGAAAATGGATTTTCCCTACACCCTACAGAAGGAATGCAGGCTTGCTGACGGCTTGATTTTAGCCCTGTGAAATGGATTTCAGACTCCAGAACTACAAGATAATAAATTTGTGTTCTTTTAAGCCACTAAATCTGTGGTAATTTTTTACCAAAGCAATGAAAAATTAATACAAATCATTTCAATTTCTTTAAAAAAGGAACTTGTATGCTTATTAGAAGCACTGTTTATAACACTAAAAAATACAGTAATAAACTCCAAAAAGAAGTTTGAAATTATGCACAACCATTAAAAATGATCATAGAAAAATTATGTGGAGTACAAGAGGATATATATTAGGCTCTTTAAAAAGCAGGTAATTTTTTATGATTTTTATTTATTTATTAGAGAGAGAGCATGAGAAGGGGGGAGGCAGAGGGAGAAGCAGATTCCCCATTGAGCAGGGAGTCCAACATGGGGCTTGATACCAGGACCCTGAGATTATGACCCACGCCAAATGTAGATGCCTAACTGACTGAGCCACCCAGGTGCCCCGATTTTTAAAAATTCTTTGTGTGCAAAAAAAAAAAATACAAGTGTGCTTGCTTTAAATTTCCTGTATTTTTTAAAAAAGATTTTATTTATTTGACAGAAAAGAGTACAAGCGGAAGTAGAGAAAGCACCAGGCAGAGGGAGAGGGGGACACAGGCTCCCCGCCACGTAGGGAGCCTGACATGGGGCTCACTGCGGGGCTCAATCCCAGCACCCTGGGATCATGACCCGAGACAAAGGCAGATGCCTAATGACTGAGCCACCCAGGTGCCCCAATATTTCCTGTATTTCTACAGACTGAATTCTCTTTCCAAAATTCATGTTGAAGCGCTAAACTTCAGTGTGACTATATTTGGAGATAGAGCTTTTAGAAGATAATTAATATTAAAATGAGGACATAAAGATGAAGTCTTAATCTGATAGGACTGGTGGCTTTATAAGATGAAGAGAGAAAGATCTCTCTCCATGCACATTACCAAGGAAAGGCCTTGTGAGCACGGAGTAAGTAGGTGGCCATCTACAAGCTTCACTGGAACCACACCATGCTGCCACAGTGATCTTGGACTTCTAGCCTCTAACACTGTGAGAAAATGTTGTTGCTGAAGTTTATGGTATTTTGTTATTGCAGCTCAAGCTGACTAAGATTTAAGTGTATATTATATGCAGGAAAATAATTATTTATTTAGCAAAGCAACAACTTTGAAAGGCTATTTTAAAGATTTTACTTGAGAGGGTAGGAGGGAAGGGGAGAGGGAAAGGTAGACTCCCTGCTGAGTGGGGAGCTTGACACATGCCAATTGATCCTGAGACCCGGGGATCATGACTTGAGCCAAAGGCAGATGCTTAACCAACAACCTCCAAACGCCCTGAAAGGCTATTTTATATAAAATCCACCTAAAAAGAGTTGCAAACAAAAAGAAGTAACAGTTGGTTTTGTCTATATTCTGGGTCCTATAGTTCTTTAAAGTAGCGTTATGATGCTTTATGTGATTTCTGTAGTTCTGATGCCTTGTTACACTGATATTTATCACTTATAAGCCCCTTACTATCTTGACTTTATGATCTGAGCAGAGAGAATATAAAATGATGTGTAATTTTTTAATAATGAATGCATTGATAATAAAAATATATGCCTTAAAGACCTCAAAAGTAAATTACAATCAGTCATCCTTCACTAAAGTAGTCATTTGAAATTAGTCTTATATAATTGGATGACCAAATGCTTGATTTGCTTGGGATGATCCTGATTTATGTCCACTGTCCTGGTATAACTGTTAAGAGTGTCTACTGTCATTCTCAAAAAAAGTCCTGGCAAACTATGGTTATTCTATATATAATCACTTATGGAATAATTATATTTTTAAAAAAATTTTTTTAAAGATTTTTATTTATTCATTTAACAGAGAGAGAACACAAGCAGGCAGAGAGGCAGGCAGAAGCAGAGAGAGGAGCAGGCTCCCTGCAGAGCAAGGAGCCTGATGCGGGACTCGATCCCAAGACGCCGGGATCATGACCTGAGCCAAAGGCAGTTGCCCAACCAACTGCGCCACCCAGGCGTCCCATATTTTTAAAATTTTATAAATTTAGTGGTCTGGGACAGGAAATACCAACTATCACTAAAATCAGGAGAATATGGTCGTCACAGTATATAATATTGAATTATTTAAACAATTTTCTTCTACTGGAAACCAGAGTAAATTTTGTGAATGAATTGAGAAGTACTAAGAAGAATCAGGTGCCAAAATATTTTTAGATGACTTTAAAACTACTCAAGAATCCAAATTTTTAATTTATTCAAACAGTGTTAAGATTATTCAAAGGAATATGTCAATACATCTAGAATTCTAGAATGGATCACACCATGTTTCAAAAATGTAGAAATAAGTAATTGTGAGTTTATCAACTTGACTATTCTGAAAAATGAATGTTCTAGACAATTTCTAGATAGGGTAACAGCTCCAAAGTCCTTCCCTTAACATAAAGTAACATAAAAAATAAACAAATGGCATAGATTTTAGGATTGGAGTCACTAAAATCTGATTGGTCATCTAAAATTTGTATCCTACCATTAAAACTGAATACAATAATATGCTGACTCATGGTGCTGGCTTTTCTTTATAATACTAAAAACAAGCCTTTTTCTTTTTTTGTAGTTTTATGGTTTTATTAACACAAATACGACGTACACATCAACTGTCCACTGTTTTTCTTGGCTGTGCAGCCCGGCATTGGGACTGGTGACTCTGATGGCCAGCTGGATTGATCTTTCCAGTGGCTTTGTGGTTCCTGGAGAAGACACTGGGAACAATCTCTGCACAGTAAGATTTGCTGCATATCAGCAGAACTTCAAGCTTCTTGACATTGTGGACCAGGAACTTGAGCACTGGGCAGCATGTGCTTTGTTTTCTTGTTGCTCCTGTAACCAGTTTTGGGCATCAAGATCTAGCCCTCGAATCCTCTGTGCACCCTATTGTCAATGACTCTGGGTTTCCACCAATTGTGCTTAATTTTGACAGATCAGTCTGACTGGTGCTGGATGAACTTCTTGATTCTCTTTTTAATAATATTGGGCTTCAACAGAGGTCTGAGGGTGGCCATTTTTGTCAAGTAAGAAATGGCTTAAAAACAGGTCATTTTTAAGAATTATCAAAACTACATTTAGGGGTGCCTGGGTGGCTTAGTTGTTCAGTGTCTGCCTTAGGCTCAGGTCACGATCCCAGGGTCCTGGGATCGAGCCCCACGGGCTCCCTGCTCCATAGGAAGCCTGCTTCTCCCTCTCCCACTAACCCCTGCTTGTGTTCCCTCTCTCACTCTCTCTGACTCTGTCAAATAAATAAATAAATGAAGTCTTTTAAAAAAATCTACATTTAAAGAGGAAAACCCAATAGGAATGTGGAAAAAAAAAATCTTTTCTTCCTAGGATTTTCTAGGCAACTAGCAAAGAAAAGAGGAAAAAACAATCTGAATGGTAAATTCAGATTGGCCACATGAGATCAGCTTTCCACACTTGCAAAACATTACCTGTATCATCTCCGCTGTTACTAAAAATGAAAACAGGGCAAAATATAATTGTAGAACTGCTTAAAAAATTTCAGAGTATCATACTCATTTAGGGTTTTTCACATTCACTTCATATGCTCTTGATTCATATATGCCATAGTGTGTTTATATTTTAAAGTGAAGAGTCTACTACTTGTATATATTACATCTCACAGCATCAACACATATGTATACTTTAACACTAGTCTTTGGATTCCTGTTCTTCTTCTGATTCTCGTGACCGTTTCCGGGAATTCAATGAAACTTCTGTTTGCAAAGAAGATGCAGTACCAACAACAGCATCTCTAAATCCCTGAGGCTGGAAGATGAAAAAAACATACAAGTATGGTTTAAGAACATGTAAAATAACAATTGGTTTTCCAAGTATTTTTAAGTAATTGATAAAAAAGCTATTTTATTCTTGAGACAGAAGTTATTAAGCACTGAGAATGAAGAGGTTAAACTTCTTGAATTGGTGTCCAAGCCAAAGCTGTACTAGCATATTTTAGATCTAGAGTATTTTATATCTGTATGTATTTATTTATATATTGTTTATACATACACACACAGAAATAATAGTGCATTATAAAAATGCACTCTAAAAGAGAATCTTAAACTTTATAGTGACTCTATTGAAGAGTAAAAGGAAGTAACGTGTACTAACTACTTAGTTGCTTTACAAATTTATTTTCACAATTAAATATTCAAAATTTAGTTTTCCAGTAAGGATACTTTAAATACACCTAAACAGTACAAAGACTAAGTCGATAATTCAGTTTCAGAATCTCTATTTCTGTGTCTGTCCTTAAAATGAGATGCCAAGAATATATTTGGCTCAACACTACTGATAAATATGCATATTTCAGCCAAAAAAGTGTGTTCTATGATTTTAAATTATAGGAAAATTAACATTTTAAAGCAGGATATATTTGGTGGCTATGATAGATCTATAATATCTACAGACTAAAATGAGTAATGTTAGTATTTCTTTCTTGGAAAATTTTTAACAACTTCCACTTTAAAAATTTTTAATATCCTGACATTACATATGGCATGGAACACATTAGCCTACAAATAAGTATTTCCTCTGTTCTTAAGAATAAATTTCAGTCCAATTGTCACCAGAATATTCTGTATATATACTATTTTGGGGATAATGTTCTAAGCATCAAAACCTGTCCTCAAATATGCTTGCTGCCTACAAAAGTTAACAGAGCAATTTGTAAATGCTCTCTTCAGATAATTACTGTCCACCAACACCAAAACCCCACTCTAATCAAATAATACTGACTGTGATTTGAAACAGTACTGTAGATTCCTTCTGGCTTGGTGATTTGTACAATGTTGCCAACCTGCTTAGAGAAAAAGAATACACACAAACACATGATCTTAATTAGTCTGGATGACGGATTTAATAATTTAAATTTACAGTTTTCACTACAATTCTATTATTTTCTTCCCTAAGGACATAGAATGCAAAGAAATATCAAAAAGACTCAATAGCTATATGTATGCATGTAATAAGTATTGTTTATATAAGTGGAATTTTAAAGCAACGTAAACGTCCAATGAGTAATTCAAATAAATTTCTACATGACAAAATACTACTGATGCTTAAAAAGATAATGTAGAAAAAATATTTAACAAAATAAGAAAATGTTAATAATATATTAAGTAAAAGTTATGCTGTATGAGCCCACATTTATGAGTATGTAAATGCACATATATAGAAAAATTACTAGAAGACTACAATCAAAAAGTTAATTGTTATTACAAGATAAGGATTGGTTTTTTTGTTTGTTTTTCCAACTTTCTGCAGTAACTGTGTACTTTTCATGATAGAAGTATTAAGAAAATTTCATGGGATATAAATGAGGAGCACATACTCATATCATACTAATACAAATAAGCAAGGAAGACACATTCTTTCAAAATGACTATATCCAGAAGAATCACTGTCATGATAGAACAAGGTCTGTTTAGGTAGAATCTTATCACGTACTCTACAAAGTAATAGAAAATTGAAAGCTGAAAGTAGTTAAATGTAAAATTCTAAGCTCTTCTTAAGGTTGCTCACATATTGTAAAAGCAACAAATATAAGCAAAAACTTTTATTAAATTATTTAAAAAATTCTTTTAATTAAGTAATCTCTATGTCCAACGTGGGGCTTGAACTCATGACCCCAAGATCAAGAGGCTTATGCTCTACAGACTGAGCCAGCCAGGTGGCCTATGCAGAAACTTTTTTTTTAAATATTTTTTTTTATATATCTTATTTGAGAAAGAGAGGGAGAGAGAGCAGGGGGAGGAGCAGAGGGAGAGGATCTCAAGCAACCTCCGAACTGAGCACGGAGCCGGATGTGAGGCTCAACCCCATAACCCTGAGATCATGACCTGAGCTAAAACCAAGAGTTGGAAGCTTAACTGACTGAGCCACTCAGGTGCCACCTAAGCAAAACTTTTTAAGTGCTTTTCAAAATTACTTTAAAACTGATGTAACTTATTCACAACAGGCAAAAGACAGAAGCAACCCAAGTGTCTGATAGATGGATGGATAAACAAAATGTAGTTTATACATATAATGGGATATTATTTAGTTGTGAAAAGGGAAGTTCTTGTTACATGTAACAGTGAACGTTGAAAACTGTGCTAAGTGAAAAAACACCAGGCACAGTAGGACAAATACTGCATCATTCCACTTACACAAGATGCCGACAATAGTCAAATTCATCGACAGAAGGTAGAATGGTGGTGGCCATAGACTGGGGCGAGGGAAGAATAGGAGTTAGTGTTTAATGGAAACAGTTTCAGTTGGGGAAGATGAAAAAGTTCGGGAGATGGATGGTAGTGATGCACAATAATGTGAATGTACTTCACTGTCACTAAACTGTACACTTAAACAATTAAAGTGACACATTTTATGATATGTACAATTTACTACAATTTAATTTTTAAAAAAAATTTTTAAGTAGGCTCTATACCCAACATGGGGCTTGAACTCACGACCCCAAGATCAAGAGTTGCATGATCTACTGACTGAGCCAGCCAGGCACCCCACAATTTACTAGTTTTAAAAACTGACATACACGATGAGCACTGGTTGTTATATGCAACTGATGGATTGTTGAACACTACATCTGAAACTAATGATGGCTAGTTGAATTTAAATGAAAAAAATAACCATGTCCCTCTCCCTACCATAAAAAACATTGATATAACTGCACAAAATGCAGATTCTAACTTAGAGAAAAATCATAAATTCTCAGAGTTAAAAGGATCACTTATTTACATACAATGCAATATTGATTTCTTTTTTACTGGCTGCTTGGAGTTTGTTTTGTACTTGATTCAAGGCACATGGTTAAAGGGTGTCGGGAAGGCTTGAGTGAAGCTTGGACAACAGAGGAGTTCTCTCAACTTCCCTTTTGGTGTTTTGCTGTTTTGATACCAAAGAATCCAAGTGCTTTTGCTTCCTATAGCCTGCCTAGTCTACCGGGAGGGGAGGAGAAGAGCTCTGATGAGCCTAGCGCCTTCTCAATGATCCTAGTGGCCTGAGTGGTGACACTCAGGATTGGGGCCCAGTGTTGGCTTTGCCAGGCTGGTCACCAGGCTGCTTCCTCAAGGCTTCCAGAGCCAAGTCAGAGGTGATCATGCTATTGGAGGCCTGAGGAGATTCTGAGCATTCTGGGGACTCCAACACCGTAGCCATGAATGAGAGAGTGGAATTCCCAAAAAAAGAACCTTGCCTACCAGTGACCTGAGTCAGCCTTGGGAAGAACAGGATGGTGAGGGATGGCTGCACTTCACAGGAACTGTTACCAGAAGCGGAACTCAAGACACACTGGCAATAGGTGGCCACAAGTGAGCTGCTGGAGGAGATGGCCACCATGCTACCGCTTGTGGGCTGGTGGAAACTTTGGCAGTAACCCCTCATGGTCCTTGGCACGTGATCATGGGCAGCAGGGAACAGGATATTAGGTCACAGAGCCCATGTGCAGAGGAAGCCTGGAAGGCTGCTCCATGACAGAGACAGGAGTAGTGTCTGATTTGTTTCCAAAGACAATTCAAAAAGGACACATTGGTTTATGATACATTACTCTTCAAAGTTTGAAATTGCCCTTCTACTCAGACACAATTCAAAAGAGAAGCAATCAGTGGTGCCTGGGTGGTGCAGTTGGTTAAGTATCTGACTCTTGATTTTGGCTTAGGTCATGATCTCAGGGTCCTGGGATCAAACCCCACTGAGCACTGAGCCTGGTTGAGACTCTCTCCCTCTCCTTTTCCCTCTGCTCTTCCCTCCTGGTGCACATTCACTCTCTCTCTCTCAAATGAATAAATAAATCTTCAAAATAAAAAAGAGAAACAATCAGAGATCACAGTCCATTAGTTTAATGTTTTAGGCTTGTATTTTTAGGACAAGAACAGCAGAATCCAAAATGTCATATACTCTGTAATTGCAATTATAGGCAAAAATGAATTGCTGTGTAATATGTAATATAAGAATAGTTGTGTTAGGGATGGAGATTATAAATTTTTACAATGTTTTAGCATTGATAATTCTATCGTTAATACAAAATGTAACAGAAAAATTGGGGCGCTTGGCTGGCTCAGTTGGTAGAACATGTGACTTTATCTCTGAGCTGTAAGTTGAAGCCCCATTTCAGGCAGAGATTACTTAAAAAAATTTTTTTTAAATAAATAAAAGTTAAAAAAATATACATATATATATACACACAAATAATAGAAAAATATAGGCATGGTTCATTTTAGCCTACCATATTAAAAATCACTCATTTTTTGATTCAATAAAACAAAAACCAGCTAACCTGAAAAATTAGTATCTAAATCACCTCATAATATCACCACATGTCCAAAAAGATACCCAATACATCTGAATTTTCTGAGAAAATTATTAAAAAGTAAATAAGCTTTTGGGGTGCCTGGGTGGTTCAGTCGTTAGGCATCTGCCTTTAGCTTGTGTCATGATCCCAGGTCCTGGGATCAAGCCCCACACTGGGCTCCTGGCTCAGCGGGAACCTGCTTCTCCCTCTCCCTCTGCCTGCTGCTCCCCTTGTGCTTGCTCTCTGTCAAATAAATAAAATCTTGCAGGGGGAAAAAAAGTAAATAAACTTTTAAGAAGCTTTTACATGTTTATTAAAAATCTTAAAGTCAAGTAGGTATTAAATATTCAGGGTGAAAAATTTCCTCAAATTCCTAAGTAAAATTAAAATAATTTTATATTTCATATCTGCATCTCAAGAAATCTTTTTAAACAACAAACTAAACCAAAGAATCACTTGGCTCATGGCCCCAGCTGAGATGAAGCTTAACATATGGCTGAACTACACAGTTTGGGTCAGGAAGAAATAAGACAGAAGCACAATTTGTGCTCTAAAGCTGAGCACACATATGAAACACTGTGTGGGGGTGTTGATATATTACTCCACTCTACCACCAGATCTTTTTGGCAAAGAGTGATATAATTCTGAACAATCTCAGCCTCATATTATCATGAATATGCAAACTGGAGGAAAACCCGCACAATATACAGGACAGAGACAAAAGTACTTATTTGAATAACTGTTGGAATGTCATTTCATCGTTAGTCAAAGGGTAAAAGTCTAGTGTTTCTGGTGAAAGATGGGGACTGGAGTATAATATAGGACACTAAGGTTCAAGTCTCAATATAAATTTGGCTAGTCAAGGTTTTTAGTTTTCTGCTCAAACTGGAAGTTTCATTTTTATAATTATTTTTCCCCAGTATGAATTTCTATTTTTGTCCTTTCAAGATAAACTAAGTTTTAGAACACATACAAGATTTCATGCAACTTTAATGACTTAAAGATAACTGGTTTCAAACAATGAAGAACAAAACTATTTTAATTCTATTAAATGAGGCCAACTTATTTTGATCATAATAAAGTATGCACATTACTTATCATATATCCCCGGCCTGGGGGAGAAAAAAAACCAGTTTGGATAAAAAAGAATTTATCTAAAAAGGAAGATAAGAGCTATACTTTCAGATTTGCTGGCAATCAATACAATACTATAATTACATTGTAGAAAAGCAATTACAAGAAAAGAAACAGACTCTTATAGAGTCAGCTATAAAATTTGGATACTACTACCTATTTCATAGTTATTTGGAAAATAAAATGAGGGGCACTTGGATGGCTCAGTGGGTTAAGCCTCTGCCTTTGGCTCAGGTCATGATCTCAAGGTCCTGGGATCGAGCCCCACATTGGGCTCTCTACTCAGCGGGGAGCCTGCTTCCCCCTCTCTCTCTGCCTGCCTCTCTGCCTACTTGTGATCTCTCTCTGTCAAATAAATAAATAAAATCTTAAAAAAAATGAATAAAACCTTTTAATAAATAAATAAATAAAATGAAATACTAATATATATATATACACATACACAATGCTTAGCACAATAAAGGACAGTTAAAATTTCAATAAATGGTAGCTATTAATTACTCTTAATCTTTCTGGGCAGCCTTGGTCTTCTCACTTCTATGTAGGTACAGATCCTTCAAAGAGTCATTGAAAGGATTATATGAAATATTATATATAAACTGCCCAATTAAATACCTATCAGAAGCAAGAGGTCCTAAAATAATAGTTTGGGATATAGAAAAAACTTATGGAATGGAGTTCCCCTAAATCTATCTAATTCAGGGCACCTGAGTGGCTTGGTCAATGACATGTCTGCCTTCGCCTCAGGTCATGATCCCGGAGTCCTGGGATGGAGCCCCATATCAGGCTCCATGTTCACAGGGAGCTTGCCTCTCCCTCTCCTCCCTGTTTGTGCTCTCTCTTGCTATCTCTCTCTCTCTCAAAAAAAATAAATAGATTCTTTAAAAAAAAAAATCTATCTAATTCAATGTTCAACACCATTCTCCAATTTCTTGGAAAGGATGAGTAAGAAGCTAAAAGTCATAAAATGGTTAATGCTTAAAAAATGAGCATAATTTTCTGATCTCATGGGTACCTAACCAATGCTAACTTCTAGAATTTGACAAAGAAGACAAACATCTTCTGATGAATGCATTAAAAGATCAAACATCTTGCTTTGCTCATATTTTTATTTTTTAGATGTATCCCATTAGTGAATATTTAAGAGTAGAGGAGGGGCGCCTGGGTGGCTCAGTTGGTTGAGCTGCTGCCTTCGGCTCAGGTCATGATCTCGGAGTCCTGGGATCGAGCCCCGCATCAGGCTCTCTGCTCAGCAGGGAGCCTGCTTCCGCCTCTCTCTCTGCCTTCCTCTCTGCCTACTTGTGATCTCTCTCTGTATCAAATAAATAAATAAAATCTTTAAAAAAAATAAAAGAGTAGAGGAAGAGGGGACGACTACTACTATATACTCGTTCAAGGAGAATCCCTAAAAACATTTTTGTACAGTGGAATGCACTTTACAGAAAACCTAGATCTGGGGAAGTATAAGCAATATGTTCAAAAGATTCTCATCTGGAGAACTGTTGCCAAATCTTTACAATAGGGTTAGTTGCTGAGGAAAGAATTCCTTTTGTGATCCAGAATACAATGACTTATTCACAGAACTGGGGGATGGAAGCCAATTGTAAAGCAGGGTTATGAGAAAAAAAAAGTTACCTGAGCTCTTTGGAAATGCTAGGGTTTTTTTAAAAAGATTTTATTTATTTATTTATTTGCCAGAGAGAGAGAGAGAGAGAGAGAGCACAAGCAGGCAGAGAAGTAGATAGAGGGAGAGGGAGAAGCAGGCTCCTGGCCAAGCAGAGAGAGCCTGATGCGGGATTTGATCCCAGGACCCCGGGCCCACGACCCAAGCCAAAGGCAGACATTCAACCGATTGAACCGCCTAGATGCCCCATGGAAATGCTATTTTTAAAAGAGATATAAACCACATGAGTTGGTTTCAAAAGATGTATGTAAGTATAATAAATTCTGCTATGAGCTCAGAGTAAGGAAAACTTAATTTGGTCAGGCATGATTTTTTTTTCAGTTCAGAGAAGAACAAAAAAAAATGTAGGCAAAAACTAAGACAATATCACTGACCAGACCCGATATATATTTAAGTAACCCTTTTCTCCGTCTTTACCCACATGCTTTCTCAATTTCTCCCTTTCATTACAGCATTTCCAAACCAACTGCTTTCAGTTATACAAATTAATCTCAAAGCAGAGGGGATGGTATAAATCTGACATTTCTAGAAGTGTAGAATAAAAGACTCCACAGCTTTCATTTGCCTATTTTAAAGAAAATGAAAGCTGGTTTGTTCACTTGCTCAGCAGCTTTAAAAACAAATGCAAAGGTGTCATGCTGTCAGTTTTATTTTAAAGAACAATACTTGTGAAAGGCTGGTAAGTAACGGGGAACAAAAGTAGGATAGCAAAATACAAAAGAAAACAAAAATAGACACGATTTCATACAAGAAATATATTAAGCAACTAAGAAAATCCATCCTTTTTTCCACATAAATTAGTCCTAAAGCTAACCTCAGAAGTTTTTCTTTTGTCCTGATTTTATTCTTTCAATCCCTTCTAGGAACACAGAGTACCCACCTCCTTCTGCAAGGCTAATAAATGGTACTTGATTTCAAAGAGCTTTAGAAGGTAGCATTCCTTGGCCACCTACTCATTTCAGGTGCACCCCATCATTTAAATATTCCAAAGAATTTCCTATGTTAGCTAAATGTGCATGTTTCTATGTTTTCTCTAGGTGATGGAGGACAAGGCAACAAATGCTTTCATTCATGAGGCACTGTAGATTTCATCCACTGGAGTAGATCTAAGAAAATATAACTGTTTAGTGTAATTAACCCAATATTCAGAATTATTAACTTGTTACTATACTGACCTTTGCTTTTGGTCCCAATGAAAGATTAGCCGTATTGTAGCAGCATGTCCCCAACTTTCCCCTGGTGGGAATAAGAACAGAACAATTGTATACTGCCTTACTGACAAGATTATAAATCTCTCAGAATGCCTCTGACCAAAACAGTTTTACTTTACCTAATTTAACACGAGAATATACTTATACTTTCAAAACCCCTGTTTTGTACACATGGGTAACATCCTGAGAGTAACAGATTTTTACCTAGCTGTGGAAATATTGAAGATCATTATCCTTTACTTGCTTTCAGAAAACTTTATAGTTTGAGTCAACATTTTGTCAATCTTCTGTATCATCAGACCTACTAACATATTGTTGGTTACCAGGAGAAAAGCAAATGACAGAATATTCTTGAAGAATTTAAAAGAAAAATCTCGAAGCATTGTGTCCTAACAAAACCATGACTGAGGTTATAGAGTCATAAGTCTGTTTATTGTAGTGTGATCTGTATTTAAACGGATTCACTATTCCTCCGGCTTAAGACTTTATTAAAGATTTTATTTATTTATTTGACAGAGGACAAAGATCACAAGTAGGCAGACAGGCTGGCAGAGAGAGATGGGGAAGCAGGCTCCCCGCTGAGCAGACAGCCCGATGTGGGGCTCAATCCCAGGACCCAGAGATCATGACCCGAGCCGAAGGCAGAGGCTTTAACCCACTGAGCCACCAAGGCGCCCCAAGACTTTTTTTTTTAAGATTTTATTTATTTATTTGACAAAGAGAGAGAGAGAGAGAGATCACAAGTAGGCAGAGAGGCAGGCAGAGAGAGAAGGGGAAGCAGGCTCCCTGCTGAGCAGAGAGCTCCATGCGATGCAGGGCTCCATCCTAGAGTGGCGCCCCAGGCTTAAGACTTTCTGAGGGCAAGAGTCATGAATATTTATATGCTTGGTGCCTGACACAATAGTTGTCAAATAGTAGATGCTTAACAAATGTTTGTTAAATAACTGAAAGGATGAGTGGGTATCTAAGGGCACTGTGCTCCATGCTAAGACTTATCAGTGAAGGGGTGCCTGGGTGGCTCAGACTTTAAGTGTCTGCCTTCGGCTCAGGTCATGATTACAGGTTCCTGGGATCAAGCCCCGCATTGGGCTCTCTGCTTGGCAGAAAGCCTACTTCTCTCTCTCCCACTCCCACTGCTTGTGTTTCCTCTCTCACTGTGTCTTTCTCCGTTAAATAAATAAACAAACAAACAAACAAATAAATATTTTAAAAAACGCTTCTCGGCGAATAATCAGATACAATCTCTGCTTTAATGGAGCTTACGGTATTCAACAAGCAACACAGGAAAGAGATAGAAAAAATGTGTAAGTTAAAAATGCTTATCTGGGGGTGCCTGGCTGGCTCAGTCAAAAGAGCATGTGATTCTTAAATTCAGGGTCTTCAGTTCAAGCCCCATGTTGGTTGTAGAAATTACTTAAATAAATAAAAAACTTAAAAAAAAATGCTTATCTTATTAATTACCCACCCAATGCAGGAACCAGCAAGGCCCGATTTCTATCAATCTTCGTTGTCATCTGATTAGTTAAAAGCACCTAAAAAAAATAAGTGAGAAAATTAGGTAAATCTCTCCCCAAAATTATCAAGGAAATAGTTCTGTGATTTCAGTATTCTGAATACAATTTTTTTAAAAGATTTTATTTATTTATTTGACAGAGAGAGACACAGTGAGAGAGGGTACACAAGCAGGAGGAGGGAGAGAGGGAGAAGCAGGCCTCCCGCGGAGCAGGGAGCCTGATGCGGGCCCGATCCCAGGACCCTGGGATCATGACCCGAGCCAAAGGCAACTGAGTCACCCAGGCGCCCCCTGAATACAATTTAAAGAAAAATATATTTAGGTAATGAAAACTTTTCATTAGATAATGAAAAATTTTTTAATTTGCCCATCAGTTATCTGAAAACATGATTCCATTGAACATAAACATTTTTTAACAGACAACAATTGTGAAAATGAAATAAAAATATAACAAATAATAAATACATAAAGGTGTAAAGAGACCATGTAGAAAAACTTCGACTAGGAGCACTGGAAAAACCTCACTTTTAAGTTTTGGATGAGTGCCTAGGTGGCTCAGTCAGTTAAGCATCTGCCTTCGGCTCAGGTCATGACCCCAGGTCCTGGGAGCAAGCCCCACATTGGGCTCCCTGCTCAGTGGGGAGTCTGCTTCTCCCTTTCTTTCTGACTGCTGCTCTTTCTGCTTGTGCTCTGTCAAATAAATAAAATCTTTTTTTTTTTAATTTTTTTTTAAATTTTTTTATTAGAGAGAGAGACTGAGAACGAGAGGGGAGAAGGTCAGAGGGAGAAGCAGACCTCCCGCAGAGCCGGGAGTCCGATATGGGACTCGATGCCGGGACTCCGGGATCATGACCTGAGCCGAAGGCAGTCGCTTAACCAACTGAGCCACCCAGGCGCCCAAATAAATAAAATCTTAAAAAAAAAAAAAGAGGGGTGCCTGGGTGGCTCAGTCATTAATCAGCTGCCTTCGGCTCAGGTCATGATCCCAGTGACCTGGGATCAAGCCCCGCATCAGGGTCCTTGCTCAGCGGGAAGCCTGCTTCTCCCTCTCCCACTCCCCTCGATTGCTTGTGTTCCCTCTCTCGATGTGTCTCACTCTGTCAAATAAATAAATAAAATCTTAAGAAAAAAGAAAAAAAAGAAACCACCAGACCAAAAGCAAAAATATCAGTAGTGGTGATAAACATTTATTGAGTACTTAATATATGCCAGAAACTATACTAAGTGCTTTACTTTCATTATATCTAGTCTTCACAATAACTATGAATGAGGTATTGTTATTAATATTTTTAAGATAATTATTCCAGTTTAACACATGAGAAACCAGAAGTTTAGAAAGATTGAGTCTGGTGTTTTTGTTTTTTCTACCACTGTTGCCTCTCTAAAATATATTTAATCAAAAGAGTGTGAGATACTTAATAAATAACTCACTGTTTCCATCTTTAGGAAAGTGGCAAATCCCACTATTACCATTTCTGGTTTTTATAGGAAACAGACAAAAATTATGAGAAAAGACTTAAAATCATAAAGAAAATACAGAAGTGGTAAAAAATAAAACCCAGTAATCAGGTCAAATGACTGCAGATTATAAATATACTGATCTGCTGATAATAAGTGTTGCTTTACTCAAGGATGGCCCCCAAGGCTAAAAATAGTACTAATTCTTTTGGATTAAACAGTGACCTATAGAAAAGATTCCATGTTTTGAAGGATAGTAATTTTATTTGTTATTTTTTAATTTTTAATTCCAGTTTAGTTCAGGTGTACAATATAGTGATTCAGGGCCCCTGGGTGGCGCAGTTGGTTGAGCGACTGCCTTCGGCTCAGGTCATGATCCCGGAGTCCCGGGATCGAGTCCCATATCGGACTCCCAGCTCCATGAGGAGTCCGCTTCTCACTCTGACCTGCTCTCTCTCACTCTCTCTCTTTCCTAATAAATAAATAAAAAAATCTTTAAAAAAAAAATATATAGTGATTCAACAATTCTATACATTACTCAGTGCTTATTAAGTGTACTCTTTATTTAAAGATTTATTTATTTGAAAGAGAGCAAGCAGGGGGGAGGGGGGAGGAGGGGGATTCCTTGAGCAGGCTCCCTGCTGAGTGCAGAATCTGACAGGGGCTTACTCCCAGGATCCTGAGACCATGACCTGAGCTGAAACCAAGAGTTGGGACACCTAACTGACTGAACCAAGATAAGTGTACTCTTAATCCCTTTTGCGTATTTCGCTCATTCCCCACCCACCTCCCCTCTAGCAACCATCTGTTTGTTCTCTATAGTTAAGAGTCTGGGTATATGTATATGTATTTACACACACATACACATACATACACATCTTTTTATCCATTCATCTGTCAATGGACACGGGCTGCATATATATATACATATATATATATATAAATATATATACACACCCACACATATACATATATATGTATGTATACATATAAACTGGTTGCATTTCTTTTTTTTTTTGTCAGAAAGAGAAACAGCACAAGCAGGGGGAGGGGCAGACAGAGGCAGAAGTAGGCTCCCCGCTGAGCAAGGAGCCCGATGTGGGATAGTGGGACTCTATCTATCCCACAACCCTGGGATTATGATGAACCAAAAGCAGATGCTTCATTGACTGAGCTACCCAGGCATCCTATCTTGGCTATTATAAATAACACTGCTATAAACATGGGGGTTCATATATGCTTTTGGATTAGTGTCTTCTTACTCTTGGGTAAATATCCAGTAATGCAATACTGGATCATATGTTAACTCTAACCAACAGTGCACAAGGTTCCTTTTTCTCCACATCCTCGCCAACACTTGGCTGTTTCTTGTGTTTTTTATTTTACCCATTCCGACAGTGTGAGGTGATATCTCACTGTGGTTTTGATTCGACTTCCCTGATGGTGAGTGATGTTGAGCATCTTTTCATGTATCTGTTGGCCATTTGTACATCCTCTTTGGAGAAATATGTGTTCATGTTGTATGCCTGTATTTTAATTGGATTATTTGTTTTTTCGGTATTGAGTTGTATAAATTTTGGTGTTTTTTTAATACTGCCGTAAAGCCAAAAGACATTTATTCTGTCATATAAGCATTGAGTTGTATAGATTCTTTATGTATTTTGATACTAACCCTTTACTGTATATATCATTTACAAATATCTTTTCCCATTCAGTAAGTTTTCTTTTAGTTTTGTTGATTGCTTCCTCTGCTATGCAGAAGCTTTTTATTTTGATATAGTCCCAATCATTTATTTGATATAGTCCCAATCATTATTTGCTTTTGTTTCCCTTGCCTCAAAATGAAAGATAGTAATTTTAAAGTAGAGAAAAAGACTGTTTAAGGCTTTAACTTAAAGGCTGACTGAATACAGTAAAAGATTATCTGGCACCTCTCAGCCCCAAATTCTCCAGAAAGAATTATTTTAAACATCCTTCCAATACAGATCTTCCCTCCAGAAATATGACAGATACAACTGCATGTTGACAGTGATAAAGAACTTCTATGAAAAGCAATGAGAAAAGATACCTACTCTGAAAAAGGGATCAGTTCCATAAGAAAACTAAGAAAGAAAAGGCTGTTTGGCTAGTCCCACTGCAGTGATAACACCCTAAAATTTTTGTTTGTGTACAAAGGAGAAATCTGTGCTCCATCTAGGTTTTAAGTAGGCACAAACTGGATGACATGACTTTCTTCTAGTTTCTCTTCCCTGAAGTGCCACAGTGGCTTCCCCATGTACTATTTCACATTAGGCATCTTAGAAAAAGCTAAGCAGGAATTTAAATTGGTATTTAACTGAGATATATGACTAACTGGCACCTCCAACATGCAGAATACCCTTTACAGACTACCAAGTGTTTATGGTCTAACAACTGGGATATTTACTTATATCAACACTTTTTGGTTAGAGGTGCACTATCCAATTCTGTAGCCATTAGGCACGCACACAGCTTTTAAAAATTAAATTAAAATTAGACATTCACTTCCTCAGTAGCACTAACCATTTTTCAAGTGCTCAATAGCCATGCAACTACTGTATTAGAGCATTTTCATCTTCCCAGGAAGTCCTATCAGACAGCACTGGTTTACAGAGTACAGGTATCCCCTGCTTTTCAAGAGTTCCTGCTATGCCACTTCACTTTTATGAAAGACCTATATTAGTACCTGTTTTTGCTAACCATAAGAAATCCAAAGAGAGGGGCACCTGGGTGGCTCGGTCTTTAAGCGTCTGCCTTTGGCTCAGGTCATGATCCCAGCCCCACCATCAGGCTGCCTGCTCAGCTAGAAGGCTGCCTTTCCCTCTCCCACTCCCCCTACTTGTGTTCCCTCTCTCTTTGTGTATATCTCTGTCAAATGAATAAAAAATCTTAAAAAGAAAAAGAAAAATCCAAATAGGATTTACACTTTTACAAAAAAAAGTGAAACACAAATATAGTATTCAGCACGCAGAGAACTATCATAGAGGCAGAGTGCACCCAGGCAGGGAGAATAGCATCACTACGCTCCTTCCCCTGAGAATGATACTCGGCATCAAGCTTCCATAGTTTTGAACTGCGTCTGTGGGCATTTGCGCTCTATCTTGATTTACTTTGTACATTCATTAGCAACATTTGTCGTAAGCTATCAGAAGAGCTTAAGAAAAGTTATTTTTTGAGTCTGGGATACACGAAAACAATTTTCCAAATAAATTACTGGTAGTTGCTTCTTTGCTTTATACCTTTTGGCTTACAAAATGATTTCGTTAGAATGCTCTATTTTTGGATAGTGAGGATATATAGTTTATCCATTATACCTTTCGAGGAAAATGTATATAGATGTACTGGCTTAGCAACTGTTTAACATCCCCAAATCAGAATTTGCACTTTTGGCAACTACTTGTAAAAGAATTACATGATGTCTGCAAAAACACTGGGTTTATCATATTAAAGAACGAATCTTTAAAACAGTGAAGTAACAATCACTTTTAAATTATAAACTTCACTGCTTTAAAAATACTTGTTATCCAAATGTCCTTCAATTGATAAACAAAATGTGATATATTGAGAAAATGCAAAGTTAATCAGCTATAAAAAGGATACTGATATATGCTACAACATGGATGAATCTTGAAAACACTGTGCTAAGTGAAAGAAGCCAGACATAAAAGGCCATATACTGGGACGCCTGGGTGGCTCAGTTGGTTAAGCAACTGCCTTTGGCTCAGGTCATGATCCCAGCATCTTGGGATCAAGTCCCGCATCAGGCTCCTTGCTCAGTAGGAAGCCTGCTCCTCTCTCTGCCTCTGCCTGCCTCTCTGCCTGCTTGTGTTCTCTCTCTGTTAAATGAATAAATAAAAAATCTTTAAAAAAAAAAAAAAAGGCCATATACTGAAAGACTCTATTTAGATAAACTATCCAGAAAAAAATGAACCCATACAGATAAGCAGATTAATAGTTCTTAGGGGCTGACGAGAGGGTGCAATGGGGAGTGATGGCTAATGGGCATGGGATTTCTTTTTACGGTGATGAAAATGTTCTCGAATTAGACATGATGGTTGCACAACTTTGTAAATATATTACAAACCACTGAACCGTACACATTAAAATGTGTTAAAAAACACATTAATGGTATGTTAATTAAATCTCAATAAACTGTTAAAAAAACATTTCTGCTAATAATCAAATTAATGCATCTCTAAAAGGATTCTATCATAGTTTGGCAAAAACTTTCAAAGACTAAAAGTTGGTAAAGATGTGGAAAAACAAAAATTCCCATTCATTGCTGTAGAGAACATACTCTGGAACATGCTTTCTGAGAGTGATTTGGTAATATATGACAATGCTTAAAAAGAGATATCCCTACAAAAAAATAAAAAATAAGTAAATAAAAACAGATATCTCTTTGACTTAATACTTTCAGAAATAACTGGATAGGGGCGCCTGGGTGGTTCAGTGAATTAACCCTCTACCTTCAGCTTGGTCATGGTCTCAGGGTCCTGGGCTCCGTGCTCAGCGGGGAGCCTACTTCCCCCTTTCCCTCTGCCTGCCTGCCTCCCTGCCTACTTGTGATCTCTTTCTCTCTGTCAAATAAGTAAATAAAATCTTAAAAAAAAAAAAGAAGGGAAGAACTGGATAAATGGACAAAAAAAGCATATATAAAGTTATTTATTTATTTTTTAAAGATTTTACTTATTTGTCAGAGACGGGGGGGGGGGGGGACACACAAGCAGGGGGAGGAGCAGGCAGAGGGAGAGTAAGGAGCTCTACCTAGAACTTGATCCCCAGACTCAATTGAGCCACCCAGCCATCCCCACTGCAGTTTTTTAAATGATGAAAAACTGAAGCCAACTTTAAAGATAATGGGGGGGTGTGATTAAAAAACTATGCTATATTGTGACTCAGTTGGTAGAGCATGCAACTTGTGATCTCAGGGTTGTGAGTCCAAGCCCCATGTTGGGTACAGAGATTACTTTAAAATAAAAATAAAAACTTAAAAAAAAAAAGCTTAGTACACCAAACTCAAGAGTAATCATCTCTGGGTAATAGATAATTTCCTTACTTTCTACACTTTTGATTGTTTAGAACTTCTTTTACAGAAAGTATACATAAAATTGCGAAATGTATTTTATTTATTTATTTATTTTTAAAAGATTTTATTTATTTATTTGGCAGACAGAGAGAGATCACAAGCAGGCAGAGAGGCAGGCAGAGAGAGAGGGGGAAGCAGGCTCCCTGCTGAGCAGAGAGGCCGATGCGGGGCTCCATCCCAGGACCCTGAGATCATGACCCAAGCCGAAGGCAGAGGCTTTAACCCACTAAGCCACCCAGGCGCCCCATGAAATGTATTTATTATCAAAGGTCCTAAATGCTTCTATACGTGGTAACCGAAAAATTAAAAACATCAACATCAAGCAAAGAAGAATTTATAAAGAGGGGAAAGTATGCCCTCAACCCCACAAAATCCTATTTCTAGAAGTAGTCATTATGAACATTTTGATCCTTTCAGAGCTTTTTGTTGATATCTATAAATATAAATGCACACATAGAATTTTTATTTTCCTCAAAAGTGGGATCACATTAAATATACTGTTATGTGACTTGAATCTTTTTACTTTTCTTTTTTTACGATTTTATTTATTTATGATAAAGAGATATCGAGAGAGGGAACACAAGCATGGGGGTGCTGGAGAGGGAGAAGCAGGCTCCCCGCGGAGCTGGGAGGCCACGGGGCTCAATCCTAGGACACTGGGATAATGACCAGAGCCTTAGGCAGACACTCAACAGTTGAGCCACCCAGGCACCCCTGAATCTTTTTACTTAATCGTATATTTGGATATATCTCTTTTCTGTGTTAGTACATGTATATTTACATTACTCTTCTTAAACACTGCATAGTATTCCATGTTACTGTTTACATTACTTTTTTAATCAGAAAAAATAAAGCTATTTCTGTTCAATAAAACAAAACTTAAGGAACTATGCAACCATTAGTCTTTAGTGCCCCCTACTGGGGGCTCTTCCTTGCTATTAACAGAATGCTAAATTATAAATTAATACAAGAAATAATTCAAACACAGGACACCATGGTTTTCAGTATATGGCAAAAAAAAAATCTAAAGACTCAAAAGAAAAGATATATGTTTTGAAATTATTTTATCGAGGAGTTCTTTATCTACTTATGCTATATTACAGATATGTGCTAAGGACTCCCTAATCAGGGTAAATACAAGATCAAGTTAAGTAGCTTGATCTTTTCCCATCTCCCTCCTGGACAAGTGTGTGTATTGGTGAGAGGTGACATAGGGATGCAGAGTGGAAAGTGATGGCAAATAGACAGTTAAAAAGAAGTCGTTACCTCACTCCTTTTCGTATTGTCACTTCCGAATTTACCTTTATATCTAACCTTACATTCCAAATATAGAAGAGTTAGCTCTACCTCCAAACATCTAGGATGCTCACACTATGTAATTTTTCTATCTTCCTGAGTCTGTGATTATACAACATGCATTTTAGTATATGTGCTGCTGAAGCTACAACATGTAATAATAAAATACCCAGAGTAAAAGAAAGATGGGGATGTTAGAAGAGCTTACGTGAAAAACATCAAATATATTTAGGTAAATAAAACCCAACACTGCAATTACCAAAGGTGGCATTTCTTTATCAAACAAGTCCATTTGAAAATATGGTATCTTGATTATGCTTGTTATTTTCTAGGAAAACTGATATACAACACTTATGACTGGAATTAATTTTTTCTAAAAGTCAAACAAAAACTACATTCAAAATTATGTGTCTGGGTATGCCTGGGTGACTCAGTTGTTGGGTGGCTGCCTTTGGCTCGAGTCATGATCCTGGAGTCTCCAGATCAAGTCCCACATCAGGCTTCCTGCTCAGTGGGGAGTCTGCTTCTCCTTCTGACCCTCCCCTTCTCATGCTTTCTCTCTTTCAAATAAATAAATAAATAAATCTTAAAAAAAAAAAACCAAAACCCTGTGTGTCTGTATTATGTACTTTTAGTCAAATTCTATTTAGCTATTTCTAGACATTAATATTTTACACAAGCTTGACTTTATTATAAAATTCTCTTGGCTAATAATACTTACAGCTAATCTGTGGCTATTCGCAAGGCTGATCATTTGTTGGGCTAGGCCATTTAGTAATCGAGTACGAAGGGATAGGTCATCTAGGTCATGACGAAAAGGAAAAGCAATACCATCCACTATCACTAATCGAACCTAAATACAGAAGAAATAATGATATTAGGTTTGGTATTAAGATAAAATTTTAAAAATGGCATCCCAAAAGCATGTTCATTGCAGGAAAAAAGAAATCCTTAAAATCTAGAGTTCTAACGCTCCAAAATAATCTATTCACCCAACGCTTTCTGCATTAATCACCAGAAGGTAAAATGTATTCTGGTTTGATAATTTATCAACTTGAAAAAGTAATTCAACATGAAGAAGCAATTACAATTTTCTTACACTTTACCACTATACACAATCTTTACAAAGGCATTTTACACTGATAAAAAGCACTTCTGAAGTCTTAGTAAAACAAAGTCTTCAATATTTCAATTTTACCTTCAAGATTTTTTGTTTAAAAAACTCTTCAAATATTAAATTATTATATCTTCTATAAAACTTCAAATTCTTGATATACTTTTCCTCCTTAATTTTAAATATAAGGCAACTAATCATTACAGAATCTGCTATAATATAAAATTCAGCATAAGGCAAGTTTATCTTGAATTCCAATCAAGAAGGTTCACTTAGAGATGAACACTTTCATGACAGTTGCATTTCTAATATAATCCAAATAATGGCTCCTACAGTGAAGCTAGAGTAATATATAAACCACATATCCAAGAACAATTTAGAAACTAATCCAAATGTAAACAAACAAAAAACACCCACCCTATAAGGTTATATATATATATTTTTTATCTAATAGCAATTAGACTAAAGAAGAGGATTTGATAACACCATGTCTAAGTAACACATTTTTTATCTTTTATTTAGAGTATTCATTGCTTCATTCAGCATGTGCTTACTGATACCTACTATATGTTAGTCATTGTTGCAGGCAGCAGGGAACAAGAGACAAGGTCCCTGCTTTCTTGGAGTTTATGTTCTAGTGGAGTAAAGGACAATGTAAACAAACACATAAATAATTTCTGATAATGATAGGAGTCATGAAGAAATGAAACTGGGTAAAATGATGATGAATAAGTAGATGATAAAGTAGAGGGAGGCTAACTTAGATTAGTGTCAGGGAAAGAGTCAATGAAAAGGGAGGCAACAGAACCGAGTCCTAGATAAGAACTTCTAGGAGGGAAAGAGAGCCCACATATAAAGAAATACACATATACTTATGGTGACACACAGTAACTAGACATCTTGTGGGAATTCTTTCACAATGTGTAAAAATATCAAGTCACTATGATATACACCTGAAACTACCAGGATATTGTACATCAATTATACTTCAATTAAAAAAAAAATACACTGGGGGGGGCGCCTGGGCGGCTCAGCCATTAGGCAGCTGCCTTCGGCTCGGGTCTTGATCCCGTGGTTCTGGGATCAAGCCCCACATCGGGCTCCTTGCTTATTGGGAAGCCTGCTTCTCCCTCTCCTATTCCTTCTGCCTATGTTCCCTCTCTCACTATTCACTGTGTCTCTCTGTCAAATAAGTAAATAAAATCTTTAAAAAAAAAAAAAATACAGGGCGCCTGGGTGGCTCAGTTGGTTGAGCAACTGCCTTCGGCTCAGGTCATGATCCCGGAGTCCTGGGATCGAGTCCCATATCGGACTCCCGGCTCTGCGGGAAGTCTGCTTCTCCCTCTGACCTTCTCCCCTCTCATTCTCAGTCTCTCGCTCTCTAAAAAAAAAAAAAAAAAAAATCTTTAAAAAAAAAAAATACACTGGGGCACCTGGGTGGCTTAGTCCTTGGGCGTCTGCCTTCAGCTAGGGTCTTGATCCTGGGATCCTGATCTCGGGGTCCTGGGATGGAGCCCCACATCAGGCTCCCTGCCCAGTGGGAAGCCTGCTTCTCCCTCTCCCACTCCCCCTGCTTGTGTTCTCTCTCATTGTCTATCAAATAAATAAAAAAATCTTAAAAAAAATACACTTTTGTTTCACTTTCATCACACTTGTTAACATAAATAAAAACATCAACCAGGATTCATATTAAAACAGAACTTGTTCATCATGAGGTGAGCAACTTCTTTTGAATTGGACAGCAATCAAGTGCTCATTGGTAGCATGATTTTGCCATAGGTCAGATATGGATACATAAGTTTAGCAAAATTAAAATTTAAAAAACTTCATATATGTTGGCAGTAAGAATGTAAAAACTCTTCGGCAACTATGAAGAAACAGTTCAGTGGTCCTTCAAAAAATTAAACATAGGGGCGCCTGGGTGGCTCAGTTGTTGGGCAGCTGCCTTCGGCTCAGGTCATGATCCTGGAGTCCCTGGATCGAGTCCCGCATCGGGCTCCCTCCTCAGCGGTGAGTCTGCTTCTCCGTCTGACCTCTTCCTCTCATGCTTCCTCTCTCTCATTCTCTCTCTCTCTCAAATAAATAAATAAATAAATAAATAAAATCTTAAAAAAAAAAAAATTAAACATAGTATTTCCATATGACCCAGCAATTTCACTTCTAAGTACATGTACCAAAGAACTAAAAACTGGTACTAAAACAAATAGTAAGTAAAGTAATAGTAAAACAAATAGTAAGTAAAACAAATGTATGTACATACATGTTCATAGCAGCCACAAGTCACAATAATCAAAAGGTAGAAAGAGCCCAAATGTCCATCAACAGATGAAAGGATAAACAAAAAGAAATGATGTATACACACAGGAGAATATTATCCTACCATAAAAAGGAATGAAGTACAGATACAAGCTACAAAGCAGATGAATTTTGAACCATCATGCTCAGTAAAAGAGCCAGACCAAAAAGATCACATATATATACGATTCCCTTTTTTTTTTAAGATTTTATTTATTTATTTGACAAAGAGAGAGACAGCGAGAGAGGGAACACAAGCAGAGGGAGTGGGAGAGAGAGCAGCAGGCTTTCCACCCTGCAGGAAAGCTGATGTGGGACTTGATCCCAGGACCCTGGGACCATGACCTGACGCGAAGGCAGACGCTTAACGACTGGAGCCACCTAGGCGCCCTCATATGATTCCCTTTATATGCTAATATCCAAAATAGGTAAATCCATAGAGACAGAATACAGATTGGTGGTTGCCAGCATCTTTGCAGAGAGGGAGGAAAGGGAGTAATTCCTTAAAGGGTATGAGTTTCCTTTTAGGGTGATAAAAACATTTTGGAACTAGACGTAGTGGTTGTCAACTTTGTGAATTTATTAACTGCATTGAATTGTTCACTTTTATTTATTTTTAAAGATTTTATTTATTTATTTATTTGACAGAGAGAGAGAGAGAGGGAGAGGGAGAGAGAGTAAGAGATAGAGACTGCGCGCACACACAAGCAGGGGGAGCGGGAGAGGGAGCGGGAGAGTCCTTCAGGCTGAAAATGAAAGAACACGAGATGGTAACTCAAATCCACACAAAGAAATAAAGAATACCAGTAAATATAACTATATATCTAAAACTCAGCATTAATATATTTTTGGTTTGTAACCCCTCTTATTTTCTTATATGATTCAAAAGACAACTATATAAAAAATAATTATAAATCTATGTTGACGGACATACAATGTATAAAGATATAATCTGTGACAATAACATAAAGGGGGATAAATGGAGCTATACAGCAACAAGGTTTTTGTATACTGTTGAAATTAATTTGGTATTAATTTAAACTACACTGCTATGAATTAGGATGTTCATTTTAATTCCCAGAGCAACTGAGAAAATAACTAAAAAATGTATGATAAAAGAAATGAGAAGGGAATCAACATGGTATAGTGGAAAATACCTAACAAAAAGGAAAGCAGGAATGGAGAAATTGAGAAACAAGATACAGATCTTCCTCAACTTACATCAGGGTTACATTCCAATAAACCCACACCAAGTCAAAACTATTAAGATGAAAATGCATTTAATACACTTAACCTACCAAACATCATCGTTTAGTCTAGCCTAATTTAAATGTACTCAAAAAACTTACATTAGCCTACACCTGGGCAAAATCATCTAACAAAAAGCCTATTTTATAATAAAGCACTGAATATTTCATGTAATTCACTGAATACTGTACTGGAAGTGAAATATAGAATGGTTATATGGGTACAGAATGGTTGTAAGCATATTGCTTGTTTACCATCGTGACTACATGGCTGATTGAAAGCTGTGACCCACTGCCACTGTCCAGCATCATGAGAGAGTACTGGTACTGAGTATCACTAGCCTAGGAAAAGATCAAAATTGAATGTACAGTTCTTACTGAATATGTATCACTTTTGCACCATTGTAAAATAAAAAACTTGGGGAGCCCGCATAACTCAGTGGGCTAAGAGTCTGCCTTCGGGGGCGCCTGGGCTGCTCAGTCGTTAAGCGTCTGCCTTCAGCTCAGGTCATAGTCCCAGAGTCCTGGGATCAATCCAGAATCCCAGGATGGAGCCACACATCAGGCTCCCTGCTCGGCGGGAAGTCTGCTTCTCTCTCTCCCACTCCCCCTGCTTGTGTTCCCTCTCTCTCTGTCAAATAAGTAAAATCTTAAAAAAAAAAAAAAGAGAGAGAGAGATGTCTTCCGCTCAGGTCATCATCCCAGGGTGCTGGGATTGAGTCCCTGCATCAGGTTCTCTGCTCAGCAGGGAGTCTGCTTCTCCCTCTCCCTCTGCTGCTTCCATTTCTTGTGTGCGCACATGCACTGTCTCTCTGTCAAATAAACAAAATCTTTAAATATAATAAATAAAATAGGGGCGCCTGGGTGGCTCAGTGGGTTAAAGCCTCTGCCTTGGGCTTGGGTCGTGATCTCAGGGTCCTGGGATCAAGCCCCGAATCGAGTTCTCTGTTCGGAGGGGAGCCTGCTTCTCCCTCTCCCTCTGCCTGCCTCTCTACTTGTGATCTCGTTCCTCTCTGTCAAATCAATCAATCAATCAATCATTTTTAAAAATAAATAAAATAAAATAAAATAATAAAAAACTTGTGAGTCGAATCATCCTAAGTCAGAGATTCAGGCACAGATTGGCAGAAATTTAAAAATGATCTAACTATAGACTTTCTACAAGAGACTGTTTAGATCCAAAGATACAAATCCGTGGGGCACCTGGCTGGCTCAGTTGGAGGAGCATGTAACTCTTGATCTTGGAGTCATGAACCTGAGCCCCACACTGGGTGTAAATGCTACTTAAATAAATAAAACTTAAAAACAAAACAAAGATACAATAAGAGTGTAAGGATGGAAAAAGATATTCCCTGCAAACAGTAACCAGGATAGAGCTGTAGTGGCTATACTAATATCAGACAAAAGAAACTTCAACAGAAAATTTGTTACAGGGGCGCCTGGGTGGCTCAGTGGGTTAAAGCCTCTGCCTTCAGCTCAGGTCATAATTTCAGGGTCCTGGGATCGAGTCCCGCATCGAGCTCTCTGCTCAGCGGGGAGCCTGCTTCCCCCTCTCTCTGTCCATCTCTCTGCCCACTTGTGATCTCTCTCTCTCTGTCAAATAAATAAATAAAATCTTTGATTAAAAAAAAGGAAATTTGTTACAAGAGACAAAGGTAAAAAATAATTTATGTAATATAAAAATTATATAATAATAAAAGGCTCATTCATCAAAAAGATACAGCAATTATATGCTATGATGACACCTGCAGAACCTCCTCCCCAGTTGCTCCACAGTGTGACTAACCCACCACTTGCCTGCTCACCAATAAAAGTTGACCCATTAAAAAAAAAGAGAAAGAAACGGATATATAAATATATATAAAACACTCCACTCAACAGCAGAATACACATTCTTCTCAAGTGCACATGGAACATTTTCCTGGATAGACCTAGATGTTAGGTAACAGGTCTCAATAAATGTATGAATATGGAATCGTATATAAAGTATCTTCTCTGACCACAATGGAATGGAATTAGAAACCAGCATCAGAAGGAAATTTGGAAAATTCACAGATATGTGGAAATTAAACAACACGCTTTTTTTTTTTTAAGTAATCTCTATATCCAACATGGGGCTCAAACTCATGACCCCAAGAGCACCTGGTTGGTTCAGTTGGAAGAGCACGTGACTCTTGATCTTGGGGTCATGAGTTCAAGTCTCACATTGGGTATAGAGATTACTTAAATAAACATTTTTTTAAAGATTTATTTATTTATTTATTTGAGAGACAGAGAAAGTGAGAGAGAGCATGAGAGGAGAGAAGGTTAGAGGAAGAAGCAGACTCCCCGTGGAGCTGGGAGCCCGATGTGGAACTCGATCCTGGAACTCAAGGATCATGACCTGAGCCGAAGGAAGTTGCTCAACCAACTGAGCCACCCAGGCGCCCAAGATTACTTAAATAAACTTTAAAAAACAAACCAAAAAGCCCCCAAATAACAACAAAAAACTCACAACCCTGAGATCAAGAGTCACATGCTCTTATTAACTGAGCCAGCTAGGTAACCCTAAACAACACATTCTTAAATAATGAATGAGTCAAAGAAGACACTACAAAGGAAATTAAAAGGGAAAATACTTAAAAATGAATGAATATAAAAACACAATATATCAAGTTATAAAATGCAGTGTAAGTAGTGCTCCAGAGGAAATGCAGAGCTCTAAACAACTGTATTTTAAAAGAAAGAAAGGAAGGAAGATCTTAAACCAATATGCAAAACTTGTACCTAAGGAACTAGAAAAAAGAAGAGCAAACTAAACTCAAGGCAAAATAAAAGGAGTAATAAAAATTAGGTGGAAATAGGGGTGCCTAGGTCACTCAGTCATTGGGCATCTGCCTTCAACTCAGGTCATGATCCTGGAGTGCTGGGATCCAGCCCTACAGCCCCACATTGGGCTCCCTGCTCAGCGGGAATCTGCTTCATCCTCTCCAGCTCCCTTTGCTTGTGTTCCCTCTCTCGCTCTCGCTCTCTGTCAAATAAATAAAGTCTTTTTTAAAAATTAGGTGGAAATAATCCAAACAAGAAAGAAACAATGGGGAAAATGGATCAAATCCAAAATTGATTCTTTGAAAAGATCAACAAAACTGACAAACCTTTAAAATAAGAGAAAAAGACTTGGGCACCTGGGTGGCTCAGTGGTTTAAGCATGGACTCTTGATTTCTGCTCAGGTCATGATATCGTGATCGAGGAATCAAGGCCCCTATAGGGCTCTGGACAACAGGCTCTCTACTCAACAGAGTCTGCTTGAGATTCTCTCCTCTCCCTCTACCCTTTCCCCTGCTCACACCCACCCTCTCTTCCTCTCTTTCTCTCAAATAAATATTTTTAAAAATAGAGAGAGAAGGGGCGCCTGGGTGGCTCAGTGGGTTAAAACTTCTGCCTTCAGCTCAGGTCATGATCTCAGGGTCCTGGGATGGAGTCCCGCATCAGGCTCTCAGCTCAGCGGGGAGCCTGCTTCCCCCGCCTCTCTCTGCCTGCCTCTCTGCCTACTTGTAATCTCTCTCTGTCAAATAAAAAAATAAAAATAAAAAGAAGATAGCAATATCTTTTCTGAGGGGTTTTGTAATAGGGAAGAGAAATTGGACTTAACCCCAAATACAACAAGGACAAGTGGGGATTTATAGTCAAGGAGCAAGGTGTCAGTGAATGGAAAATTACTAGGAGGAGACATCAAGGGTAGGATTCTTGGTAATGTGACCTAACAGAATTCTTGCTATAGGCAGGTCAAAGACATAACATTGAAAGTGGCAAATGAGGAACTTGCTATCAAGGGTGATCAGAAATTAAAGGTGGGAGATTCTCTCTAAATTAATTTACAGGATTCTTTGCTATTGTACCCTTCTGTTCACAGCAGTATTCGCAGTAATGAACTGGATTGGTCAGGCCAAAGACAGAATGTGGGTGAAGGTCGAGGCTTATTCAAAAAGGCTCAGAGGAGGCTGACTAAAGTTTGGTCAGAGAGTCTCTGTCATGTGTTTTATCAAGATTAAACATGCACATACTTGGGATGCCTGGGTGGCTCAGTGGGTTAAGCCTCTGCCTTCGGCTCAGGTCATGGTCTCAGGGTCCAGGGATGGAGCCCTGCATTGGGCTCTGTGCTCAGCGGGGAGCCTGCTTCCCCTTCTCTCTCTGCCTCCCTACTTGTGATCTCTCTCTCTGTCAAATAAATAAACAAAATCTTTTTTAAGATAAATAAGTAAAAATAAACATGCACATATTCTTTAATATACTAATACTTGAAATTTAATGCAATAAATAGGGGCACCTGGATGGCTCAGTTAGTTAAGCATCTGACTTCAGCTCAGGTCATGATCTCAGGTCCTGGGATCTGAGCCCTGATCTGTGCTCAGCGAGGAGTCCCTCTCCCTCTGCTCCTCCCCCAGATCATGCTCACTTACTCTTTCTCTCTCAAATAAATAAAATCTTAAAAAAAAAAATTTTATCCCATAAACATACTTACAAATGTACCCCAAGATATGTGTAAGGATTATCTCAAACCACTGTTAATAATAGTATCTAAAAGACCATCAATAAGAGGATTAGTTAAATAAATTAAGGTACTTAATCTTTTCCCCCCGATTTTTTTTATGTAGTAGAATACACAGAATATTCATCTTGAAAGCTGAAATTCTATTTCCATTAAACAGAAACTGCCCATTTTCCCCTTCCCCCCTCAGGCCCTTGTAACCACCATTCTATTTTATGTCTGAGTCTGACTACTCTTCACACCTCGTATAAGTAGAATCATATAGTATGTCTTTTTTTGACTGGCTTATTTCATTTAACATAATGTCCTCAAGATTCATCCACGTTGTACCATATGTCAGAAATTCTTTCCTTTTTAAAGATGAATAATATTACATTGTATGTGTAGACCACATTTTGCTTATCTATTCATTCAATGGACACTTGGTTTGCTTCCACGTTTTAGGTAATAAGAATAATGCGATTATGAACACAGGTTTACAAATATCTCTTCAAGACCCTGCTTTCAATTCTTTTGGTGATAAACACAGAAGTTGAATTGCTGGGTCATAGGTTAATTCTATTTTCAATTTTTTGAGGAACCACTATACAGTTTTTTTTGGCAACTGTACCATTTTACATCCCCAGTAAAAGCACCTTCTTGAAATGAAATAATATGTAGCTGAAAAAAAAGAATGAAAAGGTTTATCCACATGTGGTGATACAAAGATATGCAAAACACTAAGCAAAAACAGAAGGCACAAAACCACATTACAGTATTACCCCACTAACAAATATTAAGAATGGGTGGATAGATATTGCAACATGTACAAAAATTTTTTTGAGCAGACACACAAGAAACAATGAATAGTGGTCAGTTTAGGGAGAGGTACTAGGAAACAGTAGAAGGGAAGTTTTTTCATTTTATATCTTCCTAAAAAGTTTGTTAGAAGCTATTCCACCATTACTGGAGACAGAACATCTTTCTATATTATTTAAATTTCTTTAAATAATACTTTGAGCATAAATTATATATGTATATATGCTAAATGTGTGTAAATATAAGTAAACTGTAGGACAAGGAAGAAAAAGATTTTTCAACAGGCTTATGCTACTATACTATTAACTTATTTTTCATGCTAATCAAACATCTCCAAAGATATTCCAAGGGTAAACTGTATTTCAGTAGTTTGAGCCATACCTTTGAGTGTTCTGAAAGGAAGTCTGGAAGGAGATAAACCTGTGCCAACAGCTCTGTGTAGTCACGACAACGAAAATAGTAAATATGGGAAAGAATATTTTCAAGAGTGAAATCCTCCAAAGCTTTTGGGTGCTCTAGAATAAACAAAACAATTTTAAAATAAAATAGTTTTATTTGTTTGATATATTGGTGATTGTAGGAAAACAATACTTTTGAATAACAAAATACTTCACCGTGAATAACAAAACTATTTACTTTAATTGAAAGATAACAGAATTGTAACAAAATTACTATAAACTACCACTACATAATTCTTGACCTCTTATTTTCATCTTTTCCACTATTTCCTTACATGCTAGGCTATGTAGAAATTGTTTATACACATATACAACTAGAGTTTTAATGCCTGCCTTTTCATATTGTTTATACACATATACAACCAGAGTTTTAATGCCTACCTTTTCTAGTTATTGGCTTCCATTAAATAGAAGTAACATAATGGAATTATCTTTTTCTTGTTGTTGTTGTTTTGTTTTGTTTTTTTACTAGAACTTCAAATTAAGAGTTAAAAGCACAAATGTTCAAAAGAAGCATCTTTTTCCCTTATGGTAACTTTTTTCCATTATTACTATAGCATAATTTGATATTTAAGTAGAAACAATGTAAGATTCTCCTTAGATTATATATTTTTTTAAAAAACACTTTTGGCGTGGTGCCTGGGTGGCTCAGTTGGTTAAGCATCCAACTGAATTTCGGCTCAGGTCATGATCTCAGGGTGGGGAGACAGAGTCCTGCATCCAGCTCTGCACTCAGCAAGGAGTCCGCTTGAGATTCTCTCCCCCTGCACCCTCCTTGCTGCTGCTCTCTCAAATAAATAATTAAATC
The DNA here is from genome assembly GCA_028533885.1 of Nasua narica. NCBI lineage: Eukaryota > Metazoa > Chordata > Mammalia > Carnivora > Procyonidae > Nasua > Nasua narica. The sequence continues at coordinate 27,884,683 of CM052804.1, read as the reverse complement.
TTAAAAAGAAAAATAACTGTTTGGTTTTATACATATTCCAGAGAGAAACCAGTTAAAAATTACTGCACTTTAAAACATACTTAAGTTTTAACATTGGGGGAAAAAAACCCCACAAGAAATTAAATTTCAGAAAGTACTGCCTAGGGGCGCCTGGGTGGCTCAGTGGGTTAAAGCCTCTGCCTTCGGCTCAGGTCATGATCTCGGGGTCCTGGGATCGAGTCCCGCATCGGGCTCCTTGCTCAGCGGGGAGCCTGCTCCTCTCTCTGCCTCTGCCTGCCTCTCTGCCTGCTTGTGTTCTCTCTCTGTTAAAATAAATAAATAAAATCTTTAAAAAAAAAAAAAAAAAAGGACATCTAGGGGTGCCTGGGTGGCTCAGGAGGTTGCATATGCCTTCCGTTCAGTTCATGATCCCAGGACCTTGGGATAGAGTCCTGCATTGGGCTCCCTGCTGAGCAGGGAGTCTGCTTCTCCCTCCCCTCTACCCCTTCCAACTGCTCTCTCTCTCTCTCTCTCTCTCTCAAATAAATAAAATAAATAAAATCTTAAAAAAAATAAAAAGGACACCTAGTACTTGTATGAAAATTAAAATATCCAGCTACTACATTCATTTAAAGGGAATACAAGCATCTTATGAAAAGTATTAGGTTTTTTTGCCTTTTTTTTTTAAAGATTTTATTTATTTGACAGAGAGAAACATCAAGAGAGAGAACACAAGCAGAGTAAATGGGAGAGGGAGAAGCAGAAACGGGAGAGAGAGAGGGAGAACCTCCCTCCACTCACTTAGCAGGGAGCCTGACGTGGTGCTCAATCCCAGGACCCTGAGATCATGACTTGAGCTGAAGGCAGATGCTTAACGACTGAGCCATATAGGTGTCCCGAAAAGTTTTGATTTTTAGGGGCACCTGGGTTGCTCAGTGGGTTAAAGCCTCTGCCTTCGGCTCAGGTCATGATCTCAGGGTCCTGGGATGGAGCCCCCGCATCGGGCTCTCTGCTCAGCAGGGAGCCTGCTTCCTCCTCTTTCTCTGCCTGCCTCTGCCTACTTGTGATCTCTCTCTGTGTCAAATAAATAAAATCTTAAAAAAAAAAAGTATTGTTTTTTAAATTATTAAAGAATGAGGACTGCATAACCAAAAAATAAACTAAAGTAATGAAACCAGAAACTATTTAATTTAAAAGTAATTAAAAGGGCAAGAACTTAAATATCTTTGAGTATTTAAATTATTTAAATTTAAATTATTTAAATTATTTATATGTTTTCTTAAAAAATCAAACCATATTTCTACATGACAAAAATCTAAAAAACTTAACACAGTCATGAAGTCAATTACATTCTACTCAGAGCCCCCTAAGGTCAATCACCTTAATGTTCTAAATATTTCCAACATGGTTTTTCAAAGCTACCTTCAGTGGGAAGCCTGGGTGGCTCATTCAGCTGGGCATCTGCATTCAGCTCAGGTCATGATCCCAGGGTCTGGGGATCTAGGCCCACTTCTGGTTTCCTGATCAGCTGGGAGTCTGCTTCTCCCTCTCCCCCTCCCCCTCCTCATGCTTCCTCAGGCTGTCTCTCTCAAATACATAAAATCTTAAAAAAAAAAAAAAAAGAAAAGAAAAGAATAAGAAGTGAGGGCCATAAGAGAAGAAAAGGCTAGTCTAGGTTGTGGCATTTCTTTTTTTTTTTTTTTTTTTTAAAGATTTTATTTATTTATTTATTAGGAAAGAGAGAGAGTGAGAGAGAGCATGAGAAGGGAGAAGGTCAGAGTGAGAAGCGGACTCCCCATGGAGCTGGTAGCCCGATGTGGGACTCGATCCTGGGACTCCAGGATCATGACCTGAGCCGAAGGCAGTCGCTCAACCAACTGCGCCACCCAGGGGCCCTAGGTTGTGGCATTTCTAAGTCTAAAAGAAAGATCTGAGAGTTTAACACTAGGACACTGTCAAGTCATTAAGCTTCATTTCCAAATGGTTTTTTTGCTGAGGTTTGAAAGGTACAAATGCTAATTACTTTTATTATAGACAAAAAGAGGATCACATGCTAACTTACCCTCTCCCATATGTGTTCCTGCTATAAGGTGAAGGTGCTGAATGCAGGCAGTAGCAAGGTCTACCACTCTATCAACCATAAAACTTCCTTCAGTATCAATAAAAACTGCTTCACCTTCCACTCCTCCAAAGCATTCTGGTATCTGCACATCTACTGCCAACTGCATACTGTCAAGAGAAAGCTAAATGACCAAATCATTATCATAATCATCTCAGGCAGTGTTTTTCAAACTCCACATCACCACCACCATCATGGGGTGATGGTACCACCATCAGGCAACAGAGATGGCTAACTTTCTGCTCCAAATACATGTGAATCAATTGATATTTGGATTAGGGGGAGGGTGTACCCATAAAACCATGATTGAGGGCTTTTTTTAGTGGTTTTTAGGCCTCTTTCTTATACTAACCTACCTTCAAATATATTCTCAGGAATTAGTATAATAAAAACATATAATAAATACATATATAAAATATATAATATTTTTATATGTAAAAACACATATATTTATTATATATTTAATATATAAAGATACATTATTTTATATATTGATATAATAATATATATTAATATTTTATATTAATATATAATATTCGTATTTTATATTGTTATATATTATATACAAATACAGTATAATAGAAGACTACCTGTTTACCCTAATGATCACAATACAATGTTGCAAAAGAAACATTTTTGGATATCAAAAGAATTATACCAATTTAAAGATGGGGTACTGAAGTAACACAAATGGTAAGCTGATTTTTGTTAGATGTGCATGCATACACACACAAAAAATTAAGAGCACATACATGCTTTTTTGGTCTCCTGAATGCAGATCCACAGCACTATATTCTATTACTTACATAAAATGTCATTAAGCCTACCCTTAAGAAGGGAACATTTTACTTTACCATAATTGTGTTTTTCCAACACCTGGTACACCACAAATTTCTGTTGTTTTGGTTAAGGGTATTCCACCCCCAAGAATATTATCTAGTGCTGAACAGAAGGTAATTATGAAGCTTTGGGTATGCTCCTGCTCAAGAAGTTCCAGTGCTGTACACTTCTTGCCTGACTCAGCTGTAGCAGCATATCTTGGTTTATTCGTAAGAGATTCTCTTCTTAAAATTTGCAGAGTTTCTAAGGCTTCCTCTTTAGATATCCCAACTTCTGAAAGTAAAAGAAGGAAAGAAAAACCTCAAACACTGATTTTAGAAATTTAAGTCTTAACATGCTTTTGGGTTGCCTTCATTAATTTTTAGATAAGAGTGATGCCAAGAGTAAAGAAAAATAAAAATAAAACATTCCATGAACTATTGAATTTTTCAAGTTAATAAAGGCATTCATCTATACTTTCTTAGTCTTTACATACTTAAAAGATGTATTTATTACCTCAAAAACAGAATTCCGAAACCTAAAACTAAAGCATTTGAGTACCCACAAGAGGATCTCAGGAAGTAATAAAAATGTACTGGCTGGGAGGCTCAGTTGGTTAAGTGTCTGCCTTGAGCCCCACGTGAGGCTTCCTGCTCAGTGGGAAGTCGGCTTCTCCCTCTCCATCTGCTGCTCACACTGCTTGTGCTCTCTCAAATAAATAAAATCTTTACTAAAAAAAAAAAAAGTACTGGCAGTCAGCCCTTTTACTATCCCTTTTGGTTTTATCAAGTCATAGTTATCTTGATCTAATAAGGCATCTAAATTAGTTTTCAGAAGAGAATGAAAATGGCCTGACTAAAACAAGATTTAACTTTAGAAAGTGTATGTGCATGTATTATTCATAATAAAAACTTTTCATAGAAGCACTGCCATGAAAAATCCACATATCACTCCAAATTTTTTATGAGAACAACTATTTGATGCACAAATATTTTAAACAATACACTTATGCATCCCCAATTATACAATTTCATTCCTATCAAATACAATTTGAGAAGAGAAAATGGCGATTTACAAAACAAGCTGCTATGAAAGGAATAATGAAAGGTGGGGGTGACATCACTTATGAGTTTGATAGGTCAATGCCTGATTTGGTTAGGATATGAATATAAATTTGGCACCAAAAAAGACAATAATGGTGATAAGGAAATGAAAATCCTATCCGGTTAAAAAGCCTAAACTCTGGAGCTAGATTTCTTGGGTTTGTAAACTCTGACTGAACCCCTTTTATCAAGTTACTTAGTATGGGTGAGTTACTTTTTTTTTTTTTTTGCCTCAGATCTTTCCTTCTGTAAAACGGGAATGAGACAATACATGTTGAATAGCTGGGTAGAATACTGAGGCCATCCAAATGCTCAATAACTGTTAGCTATCATTATCATGCAGATTCTCTCATTTCTTTTCTGTAAAACCAACTTGTTGAAAGAAAAAGAGCCCATCAAACTTTGGGAGACATGAGTGCCTGGGTGGTTCAGTCGGTTAAGCGACTGCCTTCTGCTCAGTTCATGACCCCAGGATCCCATATCTGGCTCCCTGCTTCTCCGCCTCCCTCTGCAGCTCCTTCTGCTTGTTCTAACAAATAAATAAAATTTTTAAACAATGTTGGAAAACAGTATGCAGTGTTAAAATTTAAAACAGTTAACAGTGGGTCTACAACATTTATTCTTGAATGGCGAGTTGAAACCTCATTTTCCATTGTCAAGAGCAAGGACTTAAAATTGTGTCCTATCTTAAGAGCAGTTCTGAGCATGCCCTCGTGTAATGTGTACAGCGAGACTGACCGCAGCCAGCTTAGTTTTGTATACCTCATGATACAGTGGTTTCCACCAATGTATAATCTACAGTGCTCTGGAATGAGAGGTTTGGGGTTTCTCGTTTTGTTTTCCCAGCGAATTGCAGAAGAGAAGCAATGTCTTCTTCCTATTGCTTTCTCCAGGTGCTGGGGATTCTGCTCCCTTTCTTGCCTAGTGTCTCTAGTCCTATCACGAATCCTCCATTTCTCAAATGTAATCCTTTTGCCCCTTGGATTTTGGAACAGCTAAAACTAAACCAGCTGTCCAGGTACCAATCCTAGCTTCACATTTCCTAGTCCAGTCATCATGAAAAGTTGCTTAACCACCTCAAGCACCTATTTCTTCATCAGTATATTGGACATAATAATCCACGTTAACAGGGTTATTTGGGGTAATAAATTAGATAATCCTCAGGAGGATTCAACAGGCACGGGTAGAGAAAGCAATTAGTAAATGTTTTCAGGATTACAGCTCTAACCATTCACACCGTGTTTAATTGGATTCAAGGAGCGGTTTCACGTCGCAAATGCAGCCTTGGGCGGAGGGAGCTGGTGGAGAGTGGATGGAAGCCTGAACGCGGAAGAACAGAGATGGAGGCGGCACGGACGGCGGCCAGAGTGCCTTAACTTTCCGTCAGAAGTCGTTACCTTTGCTGAGCTCGGACGGTTTCATCTCTAGGAGTTCCTCAGCAGTCTGGAAACCTGCAGACACCAACTTCACCCGCACGGCTGGGGACAGCGGGAAACTCACTAAGTCCCGCTGCATTTCAAAGCCGGACACCTACGCGAACAGTAGCGCGTACCCAGAATAGCTAAGCCCGGGTCTCGACTCCGCTCGCCCGCTCGCGCGCGCCACGTGACGTCAGACGTAAGGCGGAAGGGGCGGTGTGTCTGGCCTGACTGCACGCGGTGTCGGGCTTGGCCCCTCTGTGGAGGAATTTTATATTTTCTCGTGCCCGTACCATTTCTGTTGTGATTCTTACGAGTCCCATTTAGTGTTTCCCCACCAAACATACATCCTGACAGTAAACATATGGGTAGAGACCTTAAGATGGAAAGCCAGGCCCTACACACTACATCTCCACACCTCAGCCCTGGCCTGTTGGGTGGAACCTCAAGAGTATTACTAGGAATGATCTACCCCCAAATAGGGGTAACGCACACACTAGCCAGTTACTGGTTTGGGGTATGAAACGGTCATATAAGAATTAATTGGCGTCTCCATTATAGGGTTCCACTTTCCTACTTTTCCCGGCGGGTATCCCCCTGCCTTCCCCCTTCGCCTTTCCCGCCCTCACCCTCGCCCGCGCGAGGAATTGTGGGCCAGCCCCCCACAGCCACTGGGAGCGGTCGGCGCCCAATCCCCGCACCCACGCACGCCTTCCCCGCGAGTCCAGTCTGAAGCCAGGTGGTTTCTGAGACCGTTGGTTCATGGCCTGCCTAACTTAAGAAGTAGCTGAAAAAGTAAGCAAGTAATGTCCCCGTAGTGGGCTGGGTGTGGGCTGCCGGTTCTGGGAGGGAGTAATTGGGCTACGCAAGAGCTCCTGCTCTGGTACAGAGTTGCGAAGGGACCCTTTCTAAAACAGAGAACTTTGAGGGAATTGAGGCGGTTTGGAAGGTGGGATACGAAGTCTTTCTTTGCCTAAGTGAGTGTGATTTCCTTTGGGCAGTAACTCGTTCGCTATATTTGGTGAGATTCTTACCCTTAAATTTTCTTTCCCCTAGCTTAAAGGAACTCCCTAAATATTGCAAATCAGAGCTCTTTAAGGATGTAAAATCTAAGAAGGAAACATATGTTGAGCACTTTAAGCAAATCCCACACATTTCAAATGCTCACAACCGTACCAGGAGGAAAACAAGGACACACAAGCTTAGAGCATAGTTTTCTTCAAGCCGGAATTAAACCTTACTACCCTTTCTTCTACCCCGAGCTACCTTCAAATTGGGAGCCCCTTTCGGGTGGGGTTTCGGGGGTAGAATTCGAGAAGTGTTTGTCCCCCGTTTGGTAGGACAGGCAAAGTGTGGTAGTACTGGTCAAAATGTGGATCATTTGCCACTCAATACCTTGTTTAACTACCAGTATGAATCACGTCTGGGCACACAGTGGGCATTACATAAATGTCCGCGGGTAGAATTCATGCTTATAAAGCAACCTGGGTCTTGGGTAAAGAGACGGTGTTATACTTGGTTTGCTCAAACTCAATGGAATCAGTCGTGTTTAGAACTTTGTTTCACTGGCAGTGGAGAGTTAAGGAAGTAGTTTATCTGTAGTCATATAGTTATGCTAATATCTTATTCTGAGCCTTGAGTTGTCTATAATTATTGTTTTTGCATCATTCTTCAGATTTCTTTAATACAGTTTGCTCTATAGTCAGTCTTTCAAAGGAGGGTCCAGGTTTATGAGGCCAGGCACCAAGAGCTTAACAAAACCAAGGGATTTTTGTGGAAGGTACACCTTCCTATGGTATGAGATTCACTTGATTTTTTTATTTTTTATTTATTCTTTTTTTAAGATTTTATTTATTCATTTGACAGACAGAGAGCGAGAGCAGGAACACAAGCAGGGGGAGTGGGAGAGAGAAGCAGGCTTCCTGTTGAGCAGGGAACCGGATGTGGGGCTCATCCCAAGACAGGACCCCAGCTGAAGGCAAATGCTTAACAGACTAAGCCACTCAGATGCCCCTACTCAAAAATATTTTTAAGAGAGGGAAGAATTGAATGATTTAAGTGGTAAGCCGTTTAAAATATTTTTTATTAAATAAATATTAATATATTGTAAAGTAAAATGGAAACATAAAAATAAATTTTCAAATAAACGTAAGACTTTGAAGAATGATCCAGTTTAACCTGGATACCTCAATAGTCTCCCAAAGCCGCCTAGGAATATGTTTTTTTTTTTTTTTCCGTTGCAATTTGGGGTTTCTTGATGAAAAAGTTTGAGAGGCACTGCTATGGACAAATGTGCATGAGCCTTGAAGTCACACAAATTTGAGTTTGTATCACATCTCTGGAAATTAGCAACTGTAAGCCTTGCAACGTTACTCAGTTTCCTCACCTACAAGTAAAAGATAACAATTCATGGGATTATTGGGAAGGTCAACTTAATAAATATAAAGTGTTTAGTATAGAAAAGGTACATAATTTTAGTTTATCCATTTTAAAATACTTTATATGTGTTTTTAGTTGAATAAAGCTTTGTTAAACACCTCGCTCAGTAGAGTGCTAATGCTGTGAGACATTTTTTAAGTGCCTACAATTGTAAAGTGCCAAAGGAAAGTGCTTTTACATATTTCATTTAACTTGATGCTTGCAGTAAATCTGTGAACAGTTTACTTGGATTCTTATTTAAAATTATTAAGATTAGGGGTGCCTGGGTGGCTCAGTGGGTTAAAGCCTCTGCCCTCGGCTCAGGTCATGATTTCAGGGTCCTGGGATCGAACCAGGGCTCTCTGTTTAGCAGGGAGCCTGTTTCCCCCTCTCTCCCTGCCTGCCTGCCTCTCTGCCTACTATGATCTCTCTCTCTTTGTCAAATAAATAAATAAAATTTTTAAAATAAAAAAAAGAAAGTTCTCCTTAATCAATCTCAGAGTACTCCTTATAAAAAAATAAAAAAATAAAATTATTAAGATTGGATCATTTAAGCAAGATTAAATATTTATTAAGTGCTAGTTATGTGCATGGTGACAGGGCAAATGACAGAAACTCAAAAAATTACAGAATTTCTGCCATTATGGAGCCTATCATCAGGATCATTATTGAGCATTTCTGGCTTCCATTGTTAACTAGATATGATACTAAGGGTAGGAAAGAGCTATTTCTGCCAATATCTATAGTAAATCTAAGTATCAAATAGATGTTTTCATGCTAACTGGCTATTTTCTAGAGATAGAGGAGAGGAGTAATCTGAATATTTCTGTTATAGCTGAGGAGAAATTTATTTTCCTTTAACCTAAAAATATAGAACTTCTAAAAATGGTGACCTTAAATGTTCAAGTGGATTTGGGAATGGAGAGAGAAATGTATGTTGCTTTGACTGAGAAAAAACTTTGAACCAAGGCTTAGATTTAAAGGTGGTTTTGATAAAACTTAAAGCCTCGGACACACATATTTGGAGTATCACTATCAATTGTACAAAGCCTTATACATAGTAGGAGCTCAAGATTTATTTGTTGTCCACAGACTCTTGAAATCTTGTCATTTCTGTGACTCCTATTTCCTCCATATCCATCGGGTTTTTCTTTCTCCCTTGGAAGCTCATCTTCCATAACCTGGTCCTGAAATGTTACAAGTTCTTTTAAGACCCCATAGCTGACCTTTTGCTGACTATCCTGTTCTCTTTCTTCTCTTGTTCTCTCATTCTCTCTCTTTATCTCATTCAGTGACTATATGCCAGTGATTCTTTTTTTCCCCTTAATTTTTAAAAAATATTTTATTTAAGAGAGAGACAAAGCATGAGCAGGGAGAGGGGCAGGAGAGGGAGAGGTACAAGCAGACTCCCCATTAAGAGCAGAGCCCAATGCAGAGTGTGATCCCAGGACCCTGAGATCATGAGAGATCATGACCTCCACAGAATTCAGACATTTAACCGACTGAGCCACTCAGGCACCCTAATTCTTAAATTTATGTTTCTAGCCTGGCCATGTTTTCTCACCTCCAGATGCAAATATCTGATTGCCTACCGGACAGTGTAAAGGTCTCCAACTCAGCTTTTTTTTTTTTCTTTAAGATTTTATTTATTTATTTGAGAGAGAGAGAGAGAGAGAGAGAAAACATGAGTGTGGGGGAGGGGCAGAGAGAAAAGGAGAAACAGACTCCCTGATGATGATGAGCAGGGAGTCCAAAGTAGGGCTCGATTCCAGGACCATGGGATCATAACCTGAGCTGAAAACACATGCTTAACCAGCTGAGCCACTCAGGTGCCCCCCGAACTCAGCCTATCTTAAACCTAACTCAAGGTCACCTTGGTGGCTTAGTCAGTTAAGGATCTGCCTTCGGCTCTGGTCATGATCCCAAGATCCTGGGATTGGGCCTGCATCAGGCTCCCTGCTCAGTGGAGAATTTGCTTCTCCCTCTGTCCACCCCCCCCCCTTTCTCTCTCTCAAATAAATAAAATCTTTCTTTTTTCAAATGAATGAATTCTTTAAAAATATATTTTAAACTTAACTCATTATCTTCTTCAGCCCACTCCCAAAATCTTGTCCTCTTCCTACATTCCCTACCTCCATAAATTGAATAGCCATCCTTCCATATGCACAGACAAGAAACCTAGGAGTCATTCTCAACACCTTCCCTTTTCACTCCCCATGTTTAATGCATACACAAATCCTATCAGTTTTCTCTTTAACATATCTTGATTCTGTTCATGCCTCCTCCTCTAGGCCAAGCTCCCACCATTTTGTTTGTAGGTACTCAAGATCATTTTAGCTGGTCTCTCTGCATCTTGTCTTCTTCCCTCTAGTCTGTTCTCCCATGCTGCAGCCAGAATGTTCTTTCTACAGTACAGTTCTGTATTTCAGCTCATGTCACTTCTTATTTTATTCCTAGGATACAGGCCAAATTTCTTAGTAAGACTCAAGTCTCCCTTTTAAGGCTCTCACGGCACCAAATGACTCTGTGATCATTTACTTAACATATGTCTCCCTGACTAGATTGAAAACTTCAGTAGAGCAAGACCACATGGATTTTACTCCCTGTGTTTTCCTAGAGCCCCTAGCCCAATGTATGGCTTTAGTAGGTTCTCAGTAAATATTTGTTAAAAGAATGGATGATTAGGGGTGTCTGGGTGGCTCAGTGGGTTAAAGCCTCTGCCTTCGGCTCAGGTATGATCCCAGCATCCTGGGATCGAGCCCCCGCATCGGACTCTGCTTGGCGGGGAGTCTCCTTCCCCCTCTCTCTCTGCCTGCCTCTCTGCCTACTTGTGATCTCTCTCTCTGTCAAAATGAATAAATAAAATCTTTAAAAAAAAAAAAGAATAGATGATTAGATGATTGACCTGCAACTCTCTCCCTCTATTTTTCTATTTTATACTTTAAATGTGAAAAATATAAACTTGTAGGAAATATATATACTTGTAGAAAACAAAATATAGAAAATATAAAGAAGGAAATAAAACTGGCTTATAAATTTTCTATTTAACTTAGATAATAATAACATTTTGGTTTATTTTAATCTTTCTACAAGTTCATATAATGTATTTATCTTACATATTTGTGGTCAAATTGTGAAGAAATTTGTTTATCTTTTGTTTTTCACTTAATAATTTGTCAGAAGCTTTCTCCCGTGTAATTACAAATTATTTGAAAATTAAACTTAGTGGTTGCATACGTTATGTCCTGAAACCCATCTTTCTAAAAAATTTTATTTATTTACTGGACAGAGGGAGAGAGATCACAAATAGGCAGAGAGGCAGGCAGAGAGAGAGGGGGAAGTAGGCTCCCCGCTAAGCAGAGAACCCAATGTGGGGCTCAATCCCAGGACCCTGAGATGACTTGAGCTGAAAGCAGAGGTTTTTGTTTTTCTTTTTTTAAGATTTTATTTGTTTATTTGACAGAGAGAAATCACAAGTAGGCAGAGGCAGGCAGAGAGAGAGGGGGAAGCTGACTCACTGCTGAGCAGAGAGCCTGATGTGGGGCTCAATCCCAGGACCCTGAGATCATGACCTGAGCCAAAGGCAGAGGCTTTAACCCACTGAGCCACCCGGGCGCCCCTGAAAGTAGAGGCTTTAACCCACTGAACCACTCAGGCGCCCCTGAAACCCATCTTTCTAATCTGGCCTACAACTGTATAGTTGAATTATTTCTAGTTTTGTTTTGTTTTTGCTGTCACGAAATAACATTCTCTCTCTCTCTCTCTCAAGATACATTTCTGGAAGTAGAATTCCTGGGTCAGAGAGTATACATTTTCATTTTGAATCATACTGCCAAATGTTTGTACCACTTACACTCCTACTAACAGTATATGAGGGCTAGTTTTCCCACCTCCATCCCAACACTGGCCTTCAGAGTCTTTAAATTTTTTTCCCTTTGTTATTGAGGTATAATTGACTTTAACTGGTTATTATCTTTTATTACTAAGAGAGGTTAAAATTTTTTTTCATATAGTTTTATTGGGCAAATGTACCTTATTGTAACTATCCCATTTATATCCTTTGCCCACTTTTAATTTGTAAAAATGGTAAAATACACATAAAATACCATCTCACCCATTTTTAAGTGTACAGTTCAGTAGTGTTAATTATCTTCACAATGTTGTACAGCTGATCTCCAGAACTTTTTTATCTTGCAAAACTGAAACTGTGCCCATTAAACAGCAGCTCCTCATTTTCCCTTCCCTCAGCCACTGGCAACCACCATTCTACTCTCTCTTTCTGTGAATCTGACTGCCCTTGATACCTTACGGAAGTGGAATCATGTAGTATTTGTCTTTTTGTGACTGGTTTATTTCACTTAACATAATGTCCTGAAGGTGTATCCATGTTATAGCATGTGTCCGTTTCCTCCCTTTTTATTTTTATTTATTTATTTAGTTTCCTCCCTTTTTAAATCTGAATAATATTCAATGGTATGTATGTACCACATTTTGTTTATCCATTCATCTGTGACTAGACACTTGGGTTGCTTCCACCTCTTGGCTATTGTGAATAACGGTACTATGAACATCTGTGCATTCTTTCCCACTTTATAACTGAGATACTTTAGGGGCACCTGAGTGGCTCAGTTGGTTAAACGTCTGCCTTAGGCTCAGGTCTTGATCCCGGGGGCCTGGGATTGAGCCCTGTATCGGGCTCCCTGCAGAGAGAGAAGCTGAGCAGGGAGCCCGATACAGGGCTCCTGTATGTGTATGTGTATGTATATACACACACATATGTAAATATACATATATATATATACAACCTCAGTTATATATATATAATTGAGGTACTTTACTTTAAAAAATATATTTGTAGGGGCACCTGGGTGGTTCAGTCATTTAAGCATCTTCCTTTGGCTCAGTCATGATCCTGGTCCTGGGATCGAGCCCCATATCCAACTCCCTGTTCAGCAGAAAGCCTGTTTCTCCCTCTCCCTCTGCTGCTCCCCCTGCTTGTGTTCTCTCTGTCTCTCTCTCTCTGTCAAATAAGTAAATAAAATCTTAAAAAAATAAAATATGTATTTGTAACAGGTTTATGTTTTTTTTATTATCAGAAACAACAACTAATATTTAGTTGTGCTTAGTATAGGCCAAGTATTCTACTCAGCTTTGACATCAGAACCCATGCTTTTTATTCCATATGCTGCCTATCCTCTCTGATATGCATATTGTATTATACAGGCTATCTGCCTAATCTCTATATTGCAAATATCTTCCCGTTCTGTCATTTGTATTTAAACTTTGAGGTTTTCTACTTTGTTAATGTTTGTTGTATGCCAGTGTAGTCAAAGTTTGTATTTAATTCTGACTTTGGTAACAGGGTTAGAAAGTCTTTTCTTTGGGGTGCCTGGCTGGCTCAGTTGGAAGAGCACATAACTCTTGATCCCAAGGTCGTGAGTTTGAGCCCCATGTTGGGTGTAGAGATTACTTAAATAAACAAGAAAAAAAAGACTTTTCTTCAAAATTATAAACATATTTACCTGTTTTTTCTACATATGGTTTGTGATTTAATTTGGATATTTTAACCTATCTGATTTTTTTAAAAGATTTTATTTATTTATTTGGCAGAGAGAGAGGCAGGCAGAGAGAGAGACAGAGGAAGTAGGCTCTCTGCTCAGCAGAGAGCCTCACGCATGGCTCGATCCCAGGACCCTGAGATCATGACTTGAGCCGAAAGCATGACCCACTGAGCCACCCAGGTGCCCCGTGAACCAATTTTCTACACACTCTATATGAGTTAATCAATATTTGTCCCCACCTATATGATATACCTACTTCTATCATATACTTTTATGTACTTAGGTTCTATATTCCTGGCATAAAACCTATTTAGTTATTTTATATGTTTTTTTAATATCCTACTAAGTCCAGTTCCTAAAGATGTTATAGTTTACATTTTTGTTCATGGGATTAATCTGTGAGGCTATTATATCTACGTTGTCTGGTTTTGGCAATAGTTTTTCAACCTTTGTAAAATAAACTAAAAAGCTTCTTCACTTTTTCTATGTTAACTTATATTATTATTTGACAAACATGTATTTCCTTATATTTTTCTAATCAAAGAAACGTGGCTTTCTTCAGAGGATACTAAGGTTTACAGGGCTCCTGTGAGGATTATAGCATTAATGTCTTTCTTAGCCAGTGTGGGCTATAAGAAAATGAGGGAAAGTCACCTTTTTGCCCTAAGGCAAACTGTCTCAGATGAATATTTTGATAACTAGACCAGTAATAATGAAATTCTTGCAAAATATTGGAACTAGCCTTGTGAAGAGTATGGGTGATTTAAGAGCTATGTGTTTCTTGTTTAAGAAAGCACTGCTGGGGGGAACCTGGGTGGCTCAGTTGTTAAGCCTCTGCCTTCGGCTAAGGTCATGATTCTAGGGTCCTGGAATCCAGCTCGGCATAGGCAGGCTCTCTGCTTGGCAAGGAGCCTGCTTCTCCCTCTTCACTCCCCATGCTTGTGTTCTCTCTCTTGCTGTGTCTCTCTCTGTCAAATAAATAAATAAAATCTTAAAAGAAAAAAAAGAAAGAACAAACGAACTGCTGTGGGGTGGGGGGACGTGGGTGGCTCAGTTGGTCAAGCGTCTGCCTTCAGCTCAGGTCATGATCCTAGGATCCTGGAATTGAGTTCCACATCCCACTGGGCTCGTTGCTCAGTGGGAAGCCTGCTTCTCCCTCTCCCACTCCCCCTGCTTGTGTCCCCTCTCTCACTGTGTCTTTCCATCAAATAAATAAATAAAATCTTAAAAAAAGACTAATTTTATTTTATTTTTTAAAGATTTTGTTTATTTATTTGACAGAGAGATCACAAGTAGGCAGAGAGGCAGACAGAGAGAGGGGGAAGCAGGCTCCCCACTGAGCAGAGAGCCCAACGCGGGGCTTGATCCCAGGACCCCGAGATCATGACCTGAGCCAAAGGTAGAAGCTTTAACCCACTGAGCCACCCAGGCGCCCTCAAAAAAAGAATTTTAAAAATACTGTTATTTTAAGGATATGAAACTGAAAAAAATGGGATGCCTGGGTGGCTCAGTGGGTTAAAGCCTCTGCCTTTGGCTCAGGTCATGATCTCAGGGTCCTAGGATTGAGCCCCGCATTGGGCTCCCTGCTGAGCAGGGAGCCTGCTTCCCCCCGCCTCTCTGCCTACTTGTGATCTCTCTCTCTGTGTCAAATAAATAAATAAATAAATAAATAAATAAATAAATAAATAAATAAATAAATAAATCTATCTTTTAAAAAGAAAAAAATGATATGAAACTGGCTAATTTCTTTTGGTGGAGAAATTCAGAAGAGTCCTATAAAATAAAAAGATTTGGGGAATAAGGTGTCTGTTGTGATCTTAGAGAGGTCGTTGAAGAACAGCTGGAACCTGGAAACTCCAATTTCAATTTACAGCGCATCAAGGATAGGATTAAGACTAGTAATAATATATGTGGATATGGAATACTGAAATTATTAACCATTGCCTGATACTGGATTTGCTGGTTTTGAAGAATCTAATATGAGTCAAGGAGGGCTGGGCAGTTTCTTGTAGGATAGAGTTTCCAGTAGTCTTGTTCTTGATTTCAGAAACACCATGAAAAAGAAATGGATGACAGCTTGAAGTGTAGAACACAGGGGAGTTGGCTTGGGGGGAGGGGTATGGTTGAGGATACTTAGAAACACAATTTATTGATGCCTGGAAAGGGAGACATTCTGGTCAAGCAGGCGGTTTCCAGTCGTGTGGACCGTTGTCACACTCCAGTTCTGCAAACCCATGGGACTTCCCCAAATGTCTGTGTAGGAAGGGGGCGCTGCGTAAGATTTCCCCTACTTAGCTCGCCTCAGAATTAGAACTAGTGTTTATATAACAGCTTTTTCAAGTAAGGGTGGTGATTTGCTGTATATTTGAAAGAGAACATATTTTGTACTTGTGCTTGAAAGCTTGAACAACCTATTCTTAGCAATACATGGACTGGATTTTCATATGAAGTTTTGCCAAATTTAATCTTTTTAGACTTGATCTTTCAGTTACGTGGCTTTGCGAACTGCGCCAGACTTCAGTGACATCATTAGCTCCCACACCTTGAAAGAAGAAACTAATTTATGTCGTTTATCTTTAAATCTGTAGAGTGTCTTTCCCTTTAAATTTTATTCAAACGGCGCTAGTAGCTAGGAAATAGGATGCGCTAAATGAGATCAGCAAAAAGGGTGTGGAATATGTAGATAAGCGCAGTGACTGCTGGTCGTGCTTACACTGGGCATACACTTCCTAGATTTTGGCAATATCTAGATATACAAAATATTGCTAATTAGCAACTGTGACTTAGAGATTCTCTATTTCAGAAGCAGCAGGGTCACTAGGATCCATGAGAAAAGTGATCCTATTTTAAGAGTAACTTGAATCTGAGGGTGAGGTGCCAAGCAACTTTTTCAACTCATACTTACCTGGCAGGGGAGATACCATGATCACGAAGGTGGTTTTCCCAGGGCGAGGCTTATCCATTGCACTCCGGATGTGCTGACCCCTGCGATTTCCCCAAATGTGGGAAACTCGACTGCATAATTTGTGGTAGTGGGGGACTGCGTTCGCGCTCTCCCCTGGTTTCTGTTCCTAAAGGAAGGTTGGGTGTTTAGATAGCATCATATGTAGAGTTTTTTTACTTTTGTCTGGTTTCCTATGACTGTCTTTGGTGTTTCATTAGATTTCTTTTTATAAGTTGTTGTGTGTGCTTCATGGTAGAGTAGTTTTACTAGGTTGTTATTATTTAGCCTACACTGTCAAGAAAGCTTAGTAATTACAGAACAGTGTTGCTGAATGCCATTTAGAGGAGTACCTGGGTGGCTCAGTAGGTTCAAGCTGGGGGTCACGATCCAGGAGTTCTATATCAGGCGCCCGGCTGAGCAGGAAGTGTGCTTCTGATTTTTTTCCCTCTCATGCTCTTTTTATCATTCTCTCAAGTAAATCAAATCTTAAAAAAATAATAAATAAATGCTGTTCAGAGTATGTAAATGAGTTTTTGGTGGACATCATACATACATTTGTCTGTCAGCTGTAGGTGTGCTGACCACCATAATTTCCTCAAATAGGGAAAACTGGATTACATGATTTTTGGTAGAGGGGGACTGGTATCTCGCACTTTGAAAAGAATGATGTACTTATTATTGTTTAGCTTTTAGTTCATTGGTATGACTTTCTGTAATCATTCTAATATCTATGATAGTATAATGATGTGTTGTGACCATTATTCCTTGTGTGGCTGTTCACTTGGTACCAGTTGTTTAGCCGAATGGAGTGTACTCTTCTGCCTGCCACTGGAGGGCTCACTTCGCACCACCTTAAGCTATCTGCATCTGTTTTTGCACTTGATTGTTCACTAGGTGTGTACTGTAAAAGAATAGGAAGAAAAGATGTGTGGGTAAGTTTGAGCACCTAGAAATGCACTTAGGGCAAAGGATAAAGGGGGTAAATAATTTAAGAGACTGTCTTCACTTTGTTGATTAAGAATGTGAGGGGCGCCAGGGAGGCTCAGTGGTTGAGCGTCTGCCTTTGGCTCAGGTCATGATCCCGGGGTCCTGGGATTGAGCCCCACATTGGGCTCCCTGCTCAGCGGGAAGCCTGCTTCCCCCTCTCCCACTCCCCCTGTTTGTATTCCCTCTCTCACTGTCTCTGTCAAATAAATTAATTAATTAAAAAAAAAAAAAGAATGTGAAATGAGGGGCACCTGGGTGGCTCAGTGGGTTAAAGCCTCTGCCTTTTCAGCTCAGGTCATGATCTCAGGGTTCTGGGATTGAGCCCCACATCGGGCTCTTCTGTTCAGCGGGGAGCCTGCTTCCCCCTCTCTCTCTGCCTGCCTCTTTGCCCACTTGTGATCTCTCTCTCTCTGTCTGTCAGGTAAGTGGATAAAATCTTATAAAAAAATAAAATCTCTTTCTAAATTATTTAAAAAAAAAAAAAAGAATGTGAAATGATAGATTACTTTGAAGAAGCCTGGGTGTTTATTATTTACCTCTTAACCGAGTAGTTAACAGTTTCAGAGGGGTGTCTTTTCAGGTATGTCTCATGAGCTGTATCCTTAGATTTTCCCAAAAATAAGGAACTGAAGGGGAGCCTGGGTGGCTCAGTGGGTTAAAGCCTCTGCCTTGGGCTCAGGTCATGATCTCAGGGTCCTGGGATCCAGCCCCACATCAGGCTCCCTGCTCATCAGGGAGCCTGCTTCCTCCTCTCTGCCTGCCTCTCTGCCTACTTGTGATCTCTCTCTCTCTCTGTCAAATAAATAAATAAAATCTTAAAAAAAAAAAGGAATTGGACTATAGTATAATCTCTGCTAGTGAAAGTGTTTCATGTTTTCTCATAGATCTTGATTTTTACCCCCAAATAATTTTATTAAAGTAACGTTATGTATGTGAAAAGCATCATACAGAAAGATCCAACCTGAATGACCCCTGATATACCCTTTCTCACCCTCCCCCATTCCTTTCCCCAGAGCACGACTTTTTTTTTTAAGTAAGCTCTAGGGGCACCTGGGTGGCTCAGTCGTTAAGCGTCTGCCTTCAGCTCAGGTCATGATCCCAGGGTTCTGGGATCGCAGGGAGCCTGTTTCTCCCTCTCCCACTCCCCCTGCTTGTGTTCCCTCTCTTGCTGTGTCTCTCTCTGCCAAATAAATAAATAAAATCTTTTTAAAATAAATTAATAAAGTAAGCTCTAGGCCCGACATGGGTATTGAACTCACAACCCCAGATCAAGACTGGCATGCTCCACCTACTGCGCCAGCGAGGTGACCCCCAGAATACTACTTGTAAAACTTGTTTAGCTGTTTTGTTCTGGAACCTGGACTGGATTGCCGACAGAAGAACCAAACAGCACTCGGAGATCTTGGAGTATAGTTGGATTTATTTGACACCAGTGGGCTCAGAGGAGAGTCATCTCCAAAAGTCTGAGCCCTGAGCACAAAGCAGGTAACTTATACCCTTTACTTCCGCATACTTGGTACTTTTGGCACACGAGGGAAGCAGGACAGAGAATGGAACCCAGATTGGTGAGGGGGGCAGGGCAGGGAGAAGAACCCGGAAGAGCCCAGGGCAGGGGCTGGGACTTCTTTGCTGGCTTGGTGGGCCATCATAAGGCACAGATTTTCCTTATCCGTTTTATCATACTTGCCTCAATAAATAATGTTTATGCTGGTATTTATACTGAGGATTTGGCTGATATTCTCTACCCCAGTACCTTCCTTCCTCTATCCTTTTATTATATTTATATAATAAACATAATTATTAATTATAAATGGTATATAAAAATATGATCTCTCAGTAGGCTTCTAAATGTAGATTCTTACTGATAATTAAATATAGTCACCTGAGTACTATTTCTGGCACTTTGTTTAAAACTAAATTGTGAGAGACCCAACATACAGATGTTTCACAACATACTTTTACATTTTCTTTCAAAGTAACACATACATTTCACTTAAAAACTCAAATAGTAGGGGGCACCTGGGTGGCTCAGTGGGTTAAGCCTCTGCCTTCGGTGCAGGTCATGATTTCAGGGTCCTGGGATCGAGCCCCACATGGGGCTCTCTGCTTGGCAGGGAGCCTGCTTCCCCCTCTCTCTCTGTCTGCCTCTCTGCCTACTTGTGATCTCCTTCTCTCTGGCAAATAAATAAGTAAAATCTTTAAAAAAAAAATAGTGGGTGCCTGGCTGGCTCAGTCAGTAGCACATGTGATTCTTGATCTCTGGGTCTATGAGTTCAAGCCCTACACTGGGCGTAGAGCTTACTTTAAAAAAATAGTAAAGGAGGGTTTAGCTCTCTTGCACCACCATCTCTTTTCAATTTTTCCTATTATAGTTTAAAACCAGTTGATCAGGGACGCCTGGGTGGCCCAATCGGTAAGAGTCTGCCTTTGGCTCGGGTCCCGATCCCAGGGTCCTGGGATTGAGTCCCACATTGGGCTCCTTGGTCAGTGGGGAGCCTGCTTCTCCCTCTGCCTGACACTTCTCCTGCTTGTGCACACACTCTCTCTGACAAAGAAATAAATAAAATCTTTAAAAAAAATTAAAAATGGAGTGCCTGGATGGCACAGTCGTTAAGCATCTGCCTTCAGCTCAGGTTATGATCCCAGGGTCCTGGGATCAAGTCCCATGTCAGGCTCCCTGCTCAGGGGGCATCCCTCCCTCACTCCCTCTCCTTGTGTTCCTTCTCTCGCTGTGTCTTTCTCTGTCAAATAAAAAAGATCTTAAAAATAAATAAATAAAAAATAAAGCCAGTTGATTACGGGCACCTGGGGGGCTCAGTGGGTTGGGGCCTCTGCCTTCGGTTCAGGTTATGGTCTTGGGTCCTGGGATAGAGCCTCTCGTCGGCCTTTCTGCTCAGCAAGGAGCCTGCTTCCCCCCCGCCCCCCGCCTCTCTGCCTACTTGTGATCTCTCTCTCTCTGTCAACTAAATAGATAAAATCTTTAAAAAAATAAAATAAAAATAAAGCCAGTTGATTAGATCACTTGGTTAAATCAATATTCAATATTTATAGTTCTCTTATACAAATATTATGCACAGCAGAACATTGTCATTGAATGTCATTAGGTTTCCTTTAATTTTGTTTTTTCTCTTTTTAGGTTTTTTTTTTTTTCCCTCTGTTTAATTTTGCCTTTTTTCACTTGGTTACTTTCTCCTCGGTTAGGAATTGCCTACTTCTTCCCACACCTTCCAACATCCCATTGTTTCCTACAAAGAAAGTCATACTAGATATACTTTCTGGAGCTCTTTCTACTTCTATTTTTCTCCTGTGTAAACCCATCACTTTTTTTTAAAGTTTATTTATTTAAGTAATCTCTACACCCAATGCGAAGCTTGAACTCGTGACCCCGAGATCAAGACTCATATGCTGTACCAATTGAGCCAGCCAGGCGCCTCTAAACCCATCACTCTTCCAGCCTACTACTATATAGGTAGGCTGCATAGGTAATAGTTTAAGTAGGCATCAGATTGTTTTGGAGTTAAATTTTCCTTCATCATGACAAAAATAATCACTTTATTGACTTCTCTCCAAAAGTTATTGAGAAGGCTTTCTGATTCCTGATCTTTTTAGTGTGACATATGTGACTAACCTTTAATTCTCTCTTAGAAAAGCTGAAGAATCATCTCTTTGTTTCTATTATTCTGTAATTTCCTAATGATGTGTCTTAGTGTGTCTTATAGTCATTCTTTTTATGGAGTGCTTGACAAGGGCTCTTTCAACCAAGAAATTTTCATGTTGGGAAATTCTCTTGTTTTATTTCATTGGTGATTTCTCCTCCTTGGTTTTTAACTTTCTAAGACTTTCCATATTTGTAAATTTAGAACCCCTACCATGGTCTAATTAAAAAAATGTTTTGTTTTCCTTCTATTCATATTTTTTGCTCAGTGCATATATTCAGTTTTTTACTTCTATAATCATATATTTAAGACCCCTTTTTCCTTATTTTTTATTTGTATAGCTCCTTATACTTATTTTTCAGATGCAAAGTCTTTTAGCTCTCGGAGGATTTTTTTTTTTAAGATTTTATTTATTTATTTATTTATTTATTTATTTATTTAACAGAGAGAGAACACAAGCAGGCAGAGAGGTAGGCAGAGGCAGAGAGAGGAGCAGGCTCCCTGCGGAGCAAGGAGCCCGATGCGAGACTCGATCCCAAGACGCTGGGATCATGACCTGAGCCAGAGGCAGCTGCTTAATCAACTGAGCCACCCAGGCATCCCCTCTCGGAGGATTTTAATGACAGTCTTTATTTTTTTTATTTTTCTTCCCTTTGCATAATCATTTTCCTCCAAATTGTCTTTTGGTTGGTTGGTATAGCCACTAGCTTTCATTTTGGAGGCTTTTGTCAGATGTCTGGTCATCCTTGGTAGTTCAATCTTCCTTGATTTTTTTCCCCATTTTTAAAAAATTTTTTTAAATTTTTTATTAACGTGTAATGTATTATTTGCCCCAGGGTACATGTCTGAATCATCAGGCTTACACATTTCACAGCATTTGCCATAGCACATACCCTCCCCAATTCCTTGATTTTTTATAGGTGTTCAATATACCATCTCTACCTATCACCCAGAATTTAGTGTAGTGAAAAACTGAAGCAACCTACATGTCCAGCAACAGGGGAACGGTTATATAAATAATGGGCCATTCATAAGATGGACTGTCATGCAGAATTTTAAAATTATATGAACAAGTGGATTGGAAGCTCTGAGGGCCAGGGTGAGGTTTTCAGCCTTTCTGTTTCCCTGCAGAATAATCTGCATGGTAGTCTTTCTGAAAGCCCATGGCTGACATCTTTGGGACTTCGTTTTATGGTGATCACATTCTTCAGAGGAAACTTCTAGTATCCTAGAAAGTAAAGGCTTGGTTGCCAGGGTCCTGGAAACCAAATGGAAAATGAGAGGGAGGTCTCAGCATTCGGCCTATGAAATTTATATGTACATTCTCTTTTCAGTAAATGTTTTAGGTTTTCATCTTAGCTTTTCCAGAGAGCTCCAGGGATGCAGAAATTTAAAATCATGCTTCCTATATATTTTTAATGAGAGAATAAAATTGGTTGGTAAAATAATATATGCAATAATTATACGCTGTGTGCTCTTTACTATTTTAAAAGAAACAAACAAGAAAACCCCCCTGTTTTAGAGGCCCACAGTCTAGGGTGAGGTAACTGAATGCCAGGCAGAGAGAAAGTAAGGCAGCAATATAGGCACAGGCTGGACTGCTCTCAAGGAAAGCACTCCATCCTTAGGGGGTGGGTGTTGTTAACAGACCATGGGTAGGGAGGGGTAGGAGACAGAGAGTGGGGCTTGACTGGGTGGAGGTCTGACCGAGTAGTTCCTCCGTGCTCTGTAGAAACTGAGGAAGAGATTCAGAGGCTAGAAGCTTATCTAGAGTCGTGCAGACGGTACACTGATTTGCAGTAAAGATCTTGGATTACAAAACCCTTGCTTTGCAATACACCGTGCTAACAGGTCGCCGGGACAGTTTCTCCTGGATACCCTTTTTTCTCCATCTCCTGGAATAGGAGGAAATGGTGCTGGGCGGGTGTGGAGCATTAGTATCTCAGGAGAGCCTGAAGCTAAACTAGCTCGTGGTTAAAAGCTCACTTATGTTCGTTTGCTGAAGAATACTTCACACAGGAAGATCTGAAGACCTTCAGCTACGCCAAAAGTTGAGAGGGATGGATTTCTGTCAGGAAAATTAGGTTGGGACAAATGGGAGGAGGAACTGGTCTACGAAGCCAGCCGCAAGGGGGCGCAGCTGCCGGCTCTGCCGGGCCAAAGCACGTGACGTTATGCCGGGAGGTGGAGTATGTAGATTTAAGACTCAGGGCCTTATGAAACCGTGTTTTCCTGGAAAGATGTGCATGATTATCTGTTGTTCCCAATACAAGATACATAGCACGAAAATCTAGTGTTGAGTGTTGCTATTTGTAGATAAAGGCCAGTTAGAGTTGTTTCAGGTGTGACCCCTACCTTAGAGTGGTGTGCACAGCAGCGGGTGTTGCTGTGTTCTTTTACAATTCATACTTACCTGGCAGGGGAGATACCATGATCACGAAGGTGGTTTTCCCAGGGCGAGGCTTATCCATTGCACTCCGGATGTGCTGACCCCTGCGATTTCCCCAAATGTGGGAAACTCGACTGCATAATTTGTGGTAGTGGGGGACTGCGTTCGCGCTTTCCCCTGTGTGATTGTACTTCATAAAAGCAGGCTAATTTCTTTTTTCCATGTGAAGAAAAATTGTGCTTTGTTTACTTTTGGACTTGGGGTTTATATTCCCGCTTGGCAGTGTTAACTGTATGCGCTTTCGTTATTCTTTTTTCTGAGTGTTGAGATGAGTAAAACTTTATTAGAACTGCTTTTTGTCCCTTTCTTTTCATCACATTAAATGTTATTATATCCAGTTTGTTTTATTGGTCAGCGTTTCTTCAGGAAGTCCTTGTTCTGTTAATTTCTACAGGCTCACCTGCTCCATCTTTTGGTATGATTTTTTTCTTCACTATGTCAGAGATTGCATTACTTCAACATTCAGCTTTCTCTTGTGAAGCTATCTGGTGTCCACGCAAACAAAACACCACTGAATTCAGGGTTGATTTAAACAATTAGGTACTGAAAGCAGGGTGCCTAAAGCAGTTTTAAAATAAAAAAGGTGATTTAAAAAAAAAAGGTGATTTTTTTTTTTTCTTGCCAGATGAAAATGTCATGGGGTGCCTAGGTGGCTCAGTTGGTTAAGGGTCCTGCCTTTGGCTTAGGTCATGATCCCAGAGCCCTGGGATGGAGCCCAGAGTCCAGGGAATCTGTTTTTCCCTTTCCCTACTGGTGCTCTCTCTAACATGCGTGTGCTTGCTCTCTCCCAAGTAAATAAAATCTTAAGAAAAGTACTTGCTCTCTCTCAAATAAATAAAATCTTAAGGAAATGTCAGGGCACCTGCGTGGCTCAGTGGGTTAAAATCTGCCTTTGGCTCAGGTCATGATCTCAGGGTCCTGGGATGGAGCCCCCACATTGGGCTCTCTGCTCAGCAGGCAGCCTGCTTCCCCTGCTCTCTCTGCCTGCCTCTACTTGTGATCTCTCTCTCTGTCAAATAAATAAATAGAATCAAGGAAGGGAGGGAGGGAAGGAGAAAGGAAGGAACAGAGGGAGAAGAGAAAGAGAGGGAGGAGGGGAGGGGAGAAAAAAAGAAAATGTCGGGGGCCTGGGTGGCCCAGTTGGTTGGGCATCGAATCCCGGAGTCCTGGGATCTAGTCCTGCAACAGGCTCCCAGCTCTACAGCAAGTCTGCTTCTCCCTCCGACCTTCTCCCCTCTCATGCTGTCTCGCTTTCTCTCTCAAATAAATAAATAAAATCTTTAAAAAAAAAAAAACCAGTCACATAGGGGGTGGTTGGCTGGCTCAGCAACAGAGTATGCAACTCTTGATCTCAGGCTCATGACTTCAGAGCTCCATGTTGGAATTAGAGTTTACTTTGAAAAAAAAAAAAGTCATACATAATATAGTCATTTTAGTGCATTCATATAATTTTATTTTATTATTATTTTTTAAAGATTTTATTTTATTTATTTGACAGAGAGAGAGACCACAGCAGGGGGAGCAGCAGGCAGAGGGAGAGAGAGAAGCAGGTCCGCCCCAGCAGGAAGCCGGAGTTGGGGCTGGATCCCAAAACCCTGGCATCGTGACCTGAGCTGAAGGCAGATACTTAACAACTGAGCCACCCAGGCGCCTCTTTTTATTTTTATTTTTAACGGAGGAAGGGGACCACGAAAGCAAAATGTGTAGACCCTTCAAAATCCTGACTGAACCTGACTTTATTTTTTTAGTTCTTACCACTTTTTGTATAGTTCTGGCAGGCAAGTCTGTTTTCCCTACAGGTTGTGATCTTATTATTGTAGGCAGAATATATCTCTACATTATTTATCTTAGTGCTTAGGCTAGTGGCTGCCATCTTAAAAGTTTAGGTAGCTGTGAGAAGTGTGCACTACATACCTATAAGTAATGACTTGAGAATAGGTTTTTGTTTTGTTTTTTTAATTAGTAGCAGCACTCAAAGAAATTCAAAAACAGTGAATGCCGAAGAGACTAGAGTAGACAATATGGTCCTCAGAATAGCAAAGAGTCTCTGAGTACCTCTGAAATCAAATCCGTGGGGGATACAAATAGTTCTAGAGCTCTCAGGGCTGGCTAGCCTGGCATTCATGGATATCATGAAAACAGCCAAAATTTTACCTTCCTTCTGTGAAATCAAAACTCCTGGAATGAAATTAGGAAGGTAGTTCCATAACGAAATGATATTATATAACAAAGTAGGCTGGGTCACACTTTGTGGATGAGTTCTCTAGCAAATGTCTAAATAGCATGATTGTGGTTTATATTGCAGAGACAGGGCCAGTGTGAGTCAGGAGTGAAGGGGTTCAGCTACCTGCAACCCAAGGTGCATGTAGGGTGGCTGTAGAGAGTTACTTATGCTTTTCCCTGTAGTGGGTTAGATTCAGTTTTTTGGCCCATTGGACAACTTGACAGTCGTACCTGCTCTATATAAACTTAACTCAGCTTTTAAAAATTGACTATATATTGGGGCGCCTGAGTGGCTCAGTGGGTTAAAGCTTATGCCTTTGGCCCAGGTCTTGACCTCAAGGTCCTGGGATCGAGCCCTGAATTGGGCTCTGTGCTCGGCAGGGAGCCTGCTTCCTCCCCCACTGCCTGCCTACTTGTGAGCTCTCTCTCTGTCAAATAAATAAAATCTTTAAAAGATAAAAAAATTGACTCTATAAATAAAAATACAAATTAAGTAATCATGCCGCCCTCATTAGATTTCTACGCATCAGTCCTTCCCTGATCCCCATGGACTAAGGAGTGGGTGAAAATTCATCTTTGAAAATTCATCTTTGAAAATTCAAAGATGGGTGAGATTCACAGACTGAGGGTCATGTGTATTGAAACAGAACATCTGAGTTGGTGGGGCAGCCATGATCTGAAAGAGACTAGTAGGTATGACAGTGCTGCTCTTCCCTAGATATTTGGGAACTCTCCGGATACTCACTGTACTGAGGGAGGGGTTGTGTTTCACCATCTTGGCTTATTTGGGGCCTTTGATTTAATTGGTTGTTATAGTTGGTTGTTTTATTGTCTATGTATATGTAAATTATTACTGATAATTATCATTTCTAGAGGGTATGTTAAAGCACTAATAGCTAAAATATGGTGAAATCACAATTTGAACCTAAGATTATTTAATGCTAAACCCAGTGTTCAAAACTTTAAATACTGGGGCCCCTGGGTGGCGCAGTTGGTTGAGCGACTGTCTTCGGCTCAGGTCATGATCCCGGAGTCCCGGGATTGAGTCCCATATCGGACTCCCGGAAAAGCGGGGAGTCCGCTTCTCACTCTGACCTGCTCTCTCTCACTCTCTCTCTTTCCTAATAAATAAATAAATAAATAAAAATCTTTAAAAAAAAAAAAAAACTTTAAATACTAAGTACAATACCCCTGTGGTGGTTCAACCAGGATTTTGTCTCCTTATTATGAAGAAAAAAACCGTCTAATAATACTGTTAAATCCTGTAACTTGTATCTCACAACCAGTAAAATTTAGGTCCTCTACGTTCTTTTTCTCTAAACCTTATATATAAATTTTTTTATATTATTATTGTTATATGTTACATATATTCTTATTATTTACTATTATGTTTGGTTAATACTTCATTTCCCTGTTTTGATATCTAGAGCTTTTGGGTGATTTTGGGTTTTGCAATTATAAGTAAATGTATGATGAACACTTTTCTCTAGAATTAATTCCTTTACATAAATTAAAAGAAATTTCTGGGTCAAAAGTATGAACATTTTTTGGCACAAGATGTATATAATTAGGGTTAACTTTTTTTTTTACTATAAGTAATATTATAGTTGTGTTATAGAATATCTAGGGGAAAAACATTAGTCCACAGTTCTTTGTTGACACTAACAAAATTATATTAGTTTGCACTTTGGTTTATTTCTCTTAAGTCCCTTAAATATCGTTTAGAAATAGTATTAATCATAGTATATATTCAATTTTATATGCTACTTTTATGGCATGCTACATTAAACAATTTAGCCTTCCCTCTCATTTTTTTTTTTTTTTAAGATTTTATTTATTTATTTGACAGAGAGATCACAAGTAGGCAGAGAGGCAGGCAGAGAGAGAGGGGGAAGCAGGCTCCCTGCTGAGCAGAGATCCCAATTCGGGGCTTGGTCCCAGGACCCTGAGATCAGGACCTGAGCAGAAGGCAGAGGCTTAACCCACTGAGTCACCCAGGTGCCCCTTCCCTCCCATTCTTAACAAACTTGAAGTTATTTGTTTATTTATTTATGTTTATTTATTTTTAAGATTTTATTTTTTTATTTGACAGAGAGAGAGATCACAAGTAGGCAGAGAGGCAGGCAGAGAGAGGGGGAAGCAGGGTCCCTGCTGAGCAGAGAGCCCAATGCGGGTTCGATCCCAGGACCCTGAGATCATGACCTGAGCCCAAGGCAGAGGCTTTAACCCATTGAGCCACTCAGGTGCCCCAAATTTTTTATGCTTTTATCCTGTTATTGTCCATGCCAATTTAATTCTCATGCCCAGCTGGAGATGCTAACAGGGTAGAGGTAAAGTTTTGTCTCTACAGAATCAAAGCCTTTGATAACACAGTTTCTGTAAACACCGTTGTTTTTCCTAGCGCACCTAGTCAGCAAGGGCAGAAAGGGGGGAAAAAAACACCTCAAGTGTCCTCTGTTATTGTTGTCTAAAAGGAAGGGAGGGGCACTCGGTTTGTTACCAAATCCAGGCCTGATGCTACTTCCCTTTGTGCGGAAAACTGCAGACTCGAATCTTGGGGAAGCCAGCTTTGATTCCCCAACTACACAGGGCACCTGTCAAGGAGTGAGGCTGGGTGGGGGTGAGGGACTCGAGGCTGCATTTCACCTGCATTCTCTTATTCCATCCTCACAGAAACCTTGTGAGGTAGGCAGGCGGTATTATTGCTTTACAATTTAGGGAAATGGAGGCTGAGAGACTGAGGGTATGACCTAGTCTCAGGGAGGAACCTTGATTCAGACCAGCGTAACCGACTGTGCTGTCTTGCCCTCAGCCGGCCGCAGGCCATCGCCTTCCAAATTGCCCAGCCCTGCAGCGCACAATTCAGACACGTAACAAATACACACCAGAACTTTTGCGTACGCCCGAGAACGCAGAGAATTTTAAAATCCCCCAGCCACACCTGTCGGTGACTGTCTTTTTTTTTTTAAAGATTTTATTTATTTGACAGAGAAACAGCGAGAGAGGGAACACAAGCAGAGGGAATGGGAGAGGGAGAAGCAGGCTTTCCGCCAAGCAGGGAGCCCTGTGTGGGGCTTGATTCCACGACCCCGGGATCATGACCTGAGGTGAAGGCAGACGCTTAACTACTGAGCCACCCAGATGCCCCAGTGACTGCCTTTTAAGTTATTGCGAAGCATAACTAGAACGAATTTATCCGTTTCTCCAACAAGCAGAGTGACGTCAAGAGTGACAAGGGAAAAGAGGCGGGCATATGGAGATTAAGGGCGCGGTGACTGCCTGTTCGAGTTTATTCTTCACAAAACAGAGTTTCCACTGCATATCCACTGGCGTGCTTTGATCATGTCATGTAAATAACCTTGAAGTTTGGAACCTAATGCCTAAAAAACTCGGAATGTAATTGACCATAACTATGTAGTGTGTTGCGGACTAGGGTGAAGAGCCAGTCAGCACCCTCAACTCATACTTACCTGGCAGGGGAGATACCATGATCACGAAGGTGGTTTTCCCAGGGCGAGGCTCATCCATTGCACTCCGGATGTGCTGACCCCTGCGATTTCCCCAAATGTGGGAAACTCGACTGCATAATTTGTGGTAGTGGGGGACTGCGTTCGCGCTTTCCCCTGGCAGTTGTGTACCAAAAGTAGTGTTTTTTTTGGTTTGTTTATTTATGAGAGAGAGATTGCCAGCAGGTTGAGAGAGGAAGCAGGCTCCCTGCTGAGCGACCGAAGAGCCTGATATTGGGCTTAATCCCAGGAGGCTGAGATCATGGCCTGAGCTGAAGCCAGAGGCTTTAATTCACTCAGCTACCCAGGCGTCCCCTAAAACTAGTATTTTTAAAGCATTCTTTTTATTCGTATGTGTTTATCTTTTCGTTTTTGTAAGTTGTGTTTTGCTTATACGTATATGCAAGTCTGGTGGTGATATGTAGGAAACAGAGAACTTTAGACAGCAAGCGATTCTTTTGGTGTAGAATTGTGTGTGGGTGTACTAATATAGTAGAAGACTATGGTAATTATTTTTGGGTCACGATAACTATCAAGGTCCTCTATTCATCCCCCAACGGGGGGGGGGGGGCGTCTGTCTGTCCTTTTCTCTCTTTACCTGTGCCGCGTGTGCTTTCTCAAATAAGGTCTTTTAAAAATATGTAAAACAAGAAACTGAACATCTTCCTGCAGTGATTGTGAAGTGTTGATTGTGAACCTAGGATAACATGTTAAGGTCTACTATTCCCTAGAGACCAGTTTTTAAGGATAAGTTGGGCTTTGTTTTTTGTTTTGTTTAAAGATTTTATTTAGGAGGGCGCCTGGGTGGCTCAGTGGGTTAAATCCTCTGCCTTCAGCTCAGGTCATGATCTCAGGGTCTTGGGATCGAGTCCCGCATCAGGCTCAGCGGGGAGCCTGCTTCCCCTCTCTCTCTGCCTGCCTCTCTGCCTACTTGTGATCTCTCTCTCTCTCTGTCAAATAAATAAATAAAACCTAAAAAAAAAAAAAAAAAGATTTTATTTAGGGGCGCCTGGGTGGCTCAGTGGATTAAAGCCTCTGCCTTCGGCTCAGGTCATAAGCTCAGGGTCCTGGTCGGGCTCTCTGTTCAGCAGGGAGCCTGCTACCCCCCCCCCCCCGCCTGCCTTTCTGCCTACTTGTGATCTCTCTGTGTCAAATAAATTAAAAAATTTTAAAAATAAAGATTTTATTTAACAGTAAGAGAGAGACAGAGAGGGGAGGGGGAGGCGGGGGAGGTGAACCGGGAGAGGGAGGGGGGAAGAAGGCTTCCAGCCAAGCAGGGAGCCTGATGTGGGGCTTGATCCCAGGACCCTGGGATCATGATCTGAGTTGAATGCAGATGCTCAATGACTGAGCCACCCAGGCGCCCCCACTTAGGGTAAGTTCTGTGGTTACCCGGGGGAAAAAAAAGAAAGATTAGAAATACTAATAAGGGAGTGAATGTTAGTGTGTAAATAATGAGCACAATTCACACTTCATTCTTCAAGGGATATGTGTATTCTGGAGCTTTAGGGAAAAAATAATCCTATGACACTGAAGTGGGTCTCAGGGTTTTATTTGAACTTTTTTTTCCTAGATTTTATTTGAGAGAGAGAGCACAAGCAGGGGGGCAGGGGCAGCAGGAGAGGGAGAAGTAGACTCCCCACTGAGCAGGGAGCCCTACAGGGGCTTTCCCAGGATTCTAAGATCAAGACCTGAGCCAAAGGCAGATGTTTAACCAGCTGAGCCACCCAGGTGCCCCATTATTTGAACTTTCCATACAAAGAATATTGTTATGTATTTGTGTAATGTAAATAAAAATAAAGAGATCAGGAACCATTAAAATGGGTATTATTAAGGGAAAAAACAAGGGCACCTGGGTGGTGCATTGGGTTGAGGGTCCACTCTTGGTTTCAGCTCGGGTCATGATTTCAAGTCATGGGATCTAGCGTTGAGATTCTCTCTCCCTCCTCTCCTGCCCCTTTTGCCAGTTCTCTCTCTCTCCCAAATAAATAAATAAACCTTAAAAAAAAAAAAAAAAAGGAAAAACAGTAAATAACAAGTGTTAGTAAGGATCTGGAAAACCTGGAACCCTTGTGCACTAGTGGTGGGAATGTAAAATGGTGTAGCAGGTATAGAAAACAGTATGGCAGTTCCTCAAAAAATTAAACATAGAATTACCATGTGAGGGATGCCTGGGTGGCTCAGTCAGGTAAGCCTCCAAATCCTTGGTTTCAGCTCAGGCTATGATCTCAGGGTTGTGAGATCAAGTCCCACATTGGGCTCTGCACTGGGCTTGAAGTTTGCAAAAAGAATTATCATGTGATCCAGTAATCCTACTTCTTGAGTATATACCCAAAAGAATTGAAAACAAGGATTTGAAAGGATACCATACACTAAAATGTCCATAGCAGGGGCGCCTGGGTGGCTCAGTCGGTTAAGTGGCTGCTTTCAGCTCGGGTCATGATCCCAGAGTCCTGGGATTGAGCCTGCATCAGGCTCCCTGCTCAGTGGAGAGCCTGCTTCTCCCTCTCCCTCCGCCTGCTGCTCTGCCTACTTGTACTCTCTATCTGTGTCAAATAAATAAAACCTTTAAAAAAAAATAAAATGGGGCGCCTGGGTGGCTCAGTTGGTTGAGCGGCTGCCTTCAGCTCAGGTCATGATCCTGGAGTCCTGGGATCGAGTCCCATATCGGACTCCCGGCTCTGTGGGAAGTCTGCTTCTCCCTCTAACTTTCTCCCCTCTCATTCTCACTCTCTCTCTAATAAAATAAATAAAAAATCTTTAAAAAAAAAAAAATAAAATGTCCACAGCAGTGTTATTTATAATAGTCAAAGGTAGAATCAACCCAGGTGTCCATTGATGGATAAATAGATAAGCAAAACGTGGTATATACATACAATGGAATATTATTCATCCTTAAAAAGGAAGGAAATTCTGACATAAGCTTCCTGGCTGGTGAAGATCCACTAACTGTGTTAGCCTTCTTGGCTTTTTCTTTCTCTTCACCTCTTTTTACACCCTCTGTGTCTCTCCATGTAACACTTAGTTATGCCCAATATGCATGTTTGTTGATTCATGTGGATAGAACTTCCCTCTCTTATTCCCTGTCTAGGGAGCACCAACAAAGTACCTCATGTCTGCCCAGCTATATACCAAGCATTGTGATTACAGGGATCCAATTTTTTTTTTTTAAAGATTTTATTTATTCATTTAACAGAGAGAGAACACAAGCAGGCAGAGAGGCAGGCAGAAGCAGAGAGAGGAGCAGGCTCCCTGTGGAGCAAGGGGCCCGATGCGGGACTCGATCCCAAGACGCCGGGATCATGACCTGAGCCAAAGGCAGTTGCCCAACCAACTGCGCCACCCAGGCGTCCCTACAGGGATCCAATTTTAGGCATCTTACATAGTACCTGTCACATTTGAGGACACATGGTGGGTATACCACAAAAATTTGATTGTATGATAGTCAGGTGTGTATGCCACATGTGGAAAGTTAAAATTTCTTTGCATGGATTTTATTGTGCGTACTAACAGCTAACAATTACACAGGGCTTGGTGCCGGGCACAGTTCTAAACACTAGCTCATTTAAGCCTCTAAGCAACCCTATGGTTATTATTATCTCCAGTTTTATGGATGAAGAAATTGAGGCCTATCAAGGTTAAATAATTTCTCCAAGGTCACAGTTAAGGAGGTGACAGGGCCAGGACCAGAGTCTGAACTGTGAACCTAACCCACTACATTATATTCTCCACATCCCTACATAGTGACTGCATTTATGTACTAACCTTTCAAAGTTAATAGGTTCCTAGTTTTCTTAATGATACAAAAACATGTATATTTCTTTTTTTTTTAAGATTTTTATTATTTATTTGTCAGAGATGGAGAGAAAGCGAGCACAAGCAGGGGGAGCGGCAGGCAGAGAGAGAAGCAGGCTCCCCGCCAAGCAGGGAGCCTGATGCGGGACTCGATCCCAGGATCTTGGGATCATGACCTGAGCCGAAGACAGCGCAGCTTAACTGACTGAGCCACCCAGGCGTCCCCAAACATGTATATTTCTAATTTTACTTTCCAGTAGCCCACTTTTTAGTCCTAGGAATTAGTGCTAAATATATTGTTTTTCAATTCCACCAGTAATACTGAGAATAAACACTAATCTTGTAGTTTTGGGTGCCTGGGTGGCTCAGTTGGTAAAGTTTCTGGCTTTGGCTCAGGTCATGGTCTCAAGGCTCTGGGATCAAGTCCCTCATTGGGCTCCCTGCTCAGGAGGGAGTCTGTTTCTCCCTCTCCCTTTGCTTCCCTGCCCCACACATGCTTGATCTCTCAAATGAATAAATAAAATCTTTTTTAAAAAATCTTGTAGTTCAGTAATTGTTCCCCTAATCATGTTCATTATAAATGAAAGTGGACAAGAAGGGAAGTGAATGTAAAAGAATCTAGGTTGCTTCATTGCATTTCTGCACTTGATCTTAGCCAAAAGGCCTGGCTGAGTTAAAATAAGCATGTTGTTTTCTTTTGAAACAGGATGTCTCGGGCTAATCATCTTCCAGTTCCCTGTCCCGTTCAGCTTGGTTCCTTAAGAAATGACTCCTTGGAAGCTCAGCTTCATGAATATGTCAAACAAGGGAACTATGTGAAAGTGAAGAAGATTCTTAAGAAAGGTAAGCACTGTGTTAAAATTGCAGATGCAACTTGATTCATATTTATGAGTAGTTTTGGAAGGAAAATCAGGTACATGATAAAGCTATGAGTTCTTGGGGAAATTGAAAGTTAAATTTGAGATGAGATTTTCCCTACAAATGCAGTCATATTGCTCAATAGAGGTCCTAAATTATTGTTTGGAGACTGTTTTGTTTTGTGCTAGGGAACCATAAGGTCTTCCAACTGTTAGACTCTTAAGATTTCTCTTCAGGCCCTACCCACCCACTTTTAATTCTGCCAGATTCCCTTTTCTCCTTTAATAAGTCTTCTGAAGCTTGAGAGTGTGGAGACCAGTTTTCACAGCTTTCCCCTTCTTCGTTCCTCCGAGGGACTTGGTGCTTTAGTTTCCAGGGTTTTTTTCTGCTGGATGTTATAGGCAGCTCCGCCTACAAGGCAGATGGAAATAGCAAATGTAGCTCAGGCAGTCTCCAAAAGAACAAACACTAAACCTTACATAGACAAAACCTCTACTGGTATTTGGCCCTTGATCCTACAGATCCAGACCTGTTTTGTTTGTTTGTTTGTTTTTTGTTTGTTTTGAGTAACCAGAAGTCCTGCTGAATTCCCCCTCTCCCTTCTTAGTATAAAGAGAGGTTTATGAAGCTTCTCTCAGCTGTTTGTGAAACAGGGTGAAACAGGGTGTGAAATTAGGGTGACCTAATTTCTCTGCAGTGTTTCTCCATTTACTTCATAAGCATTCCTGAGGACTTCCAGAAAAGTAACTCCAAGTTTTGCAGGATCCAACTATCCCACAAAATAATTCACTCAGAAAGTTCTCAAATGTTTCTAACGTACCACTCCTAGAGTCTATAGATGAAGTAGCTGATAATGAGTTCAATAATTTATTTGAAAGGTCCTATTGGTTTTTTTTCCCCTCAAAATTTCTCATTTTATTCCATAACACATTCATTTGTGTTAACATGATGTTCAGGGAGCGCCTGGGTGGCTTAGTCAGTTAAACATCTGCTTTTGGGCCTCGTCATGATCCCAGGGTCCTGGAATGGAGCCCTACATCTGGCTCCCTGCTCACCGGGGAGTCTGCTTCTCCCTCTCCCTCTGTGTATGTGTGAGCTCTCTCTCTTTCAGACAACAAAGAAACAAAAATAGATGCTCAGCATAGGTATGCTGTGACTTCTAATGTCTCCTATCCATACTCTTCAGTGTGAAAAGTAGAGTATTAGAACATTCATATCAGACATCTGAATGTTCTGCATTTTCAAATTCTTACCATTAAGCTTACAGCAGGTGATGGGGTTGACAGGTGTAACTGGGTATGAAGCAGGCAGGATTTCATCTGTGCCTGGGAATTTCATCTAAAGCCTCAGAGTGGAGAACAAGGTGTGACAAGGGGACAGTTTCTCTGACAGTATAAAGCAGGGCTTCTGAGGAGATGGCCAAAATTGGTCCTTGGACCTTTAACTCCATCATCCACCTCAGGCCTATCTAGGAGAAGGCAATGTGGTAGTGGTGGGGGTGTCAGTGGAAACAATTCCCTAAAAGACATTCATAGGAATAGAAAGCTGTGGCTTTTCCCCCTTCCCAGCTTCAAGCCAAATAAGAGGCCCTTCAGGTGAACCTCATTAAGAGAACTGTAGCACTTGCAAGCAGGATAGTTGGGAGCCTGTGTCTCAGCCTGCTCAACAGTAGAAATTGCAGCCCATGCCAGCTGCCACCAAGGTGGTTTGAAAAGAACCTGGCATGTTACCTGGAATTTAGGGGTCAGGAGGACAGCCATCTGCCTCCTTCCTAAAGCAGCCCTTGATGACTAGGTAAACAGAAGAGACCAGCAGTTGGATTAGCTACACACTTCCACCACTTAGTTGGGTAAGTATTACTCTACTCTATAGAGGGTAGCTGAGCCATCTAAAGGACCTCATCTGTGAAGGCAGGAAGAATCCCAAGAAGCTGGAGAAACAGCAAGAAGTCAGCATGAGAGGACACTGGCCCACATTAGGGTGCTATGAAGTGGAGTGGAGTTACCTAAGGGCCCACTAGCTCCTCTCACAGAAGAGCAGGCATTAAGAAGAAGCGAAAAGCTACAAAGATGATCAGCTACGTTTGAAGTCCTTGGCTCTTGTCATCTTGTTGGTCTTCCAGCTCTGGAGTTGCCAAAAACAGGCTTGAAATTAGAGGAGTGGAAGAGCAAGGAAGAGGTTTCGATTTCAACAGGACTGAACAACTTATTACCTGAAATGAGACTGTCCTTGAAGGCCTTCAAGTAACTTAAAGAATATGGAATCTGCCTGAGATGCCTCTCCAGAGAGGGAAAAGGAGAGCCAACCAAAAGAGTGTACTTGACGGCAGTAAAAGGGGAAAAAAACGTTTCCTGATTGTCCTACTTAGTTCAGTTATATAGATTAGTTCAGTTATATATCTAACCATATAGATTTATGAGTTCTAAAACCCAAAGGATGAGTTCCTGAGTTCCAGAACCTCAACCTAGACTTTATTCATTTTTTAATTACATGTATATTAATTGACCTTTGGATTAGAACACCAAGGACAGGGGTGCCTGGGTGGCTCAGTTGGTTAGGTATCTGCCTTCAGCTCAGACCATGATTCCAGGGTTCCAGACCTGCCCAGCGGGAGGCCTGCTTCTCCCTCTGCCTCCTGCTCCCCCTGCTTGCGCTCTTTCTCTCTCTGTCAAATAAATAAATAAAATCTTAAAGAAAGAAAAAAAGAAGAACATCAAGGACAAATATGTGGCCTTTTCTTCCAGGAGTATAATTCAGCAGAAGAAGCAGACATAAGTAATTAAAGTACTGAGAAGAACAGGAGGCAAAGAAGTACCTACATCTCAGCCTCCTTGTCTGGGGAGTACTCAAGGGAAAACTCTTAGAGGAAGCTATATTTAGGCCAGGACCTTAACAAAAAAAAGAGTTGAGTTGGGGGTGCCTAGCTGGCTCAGTCAGTGGAGCATGTGACTTTTGATTTCAGGTTGAGTTCAAACCCCAAATTGGATCGCTTCTTGGCCTTTTGGCTAAGATCGGACCCCACATTGGGTATAGAGATTACTTAAAAAAATAAAAATCTTAAAAAAATTGAATGCTGGAGTGATAGACCCACATACAGTTAGAGAGTGTGCTCTTAAGAGGCCAACGTATGGCATCGATGGTGAGGGGTTCCTAGAAACGCTGAAGAATGGACAATGGAAAAGTGTTAGATATGGAAGTGTCCAGACCAGAGGCAGGCTCTTGGATGAAAGTGATTGGAAGGCACTTTATCACTTCAATATATGAGAAACTGGGGATATATCTCAGGCCTGGGCAGATTGCCCAAACACTGTCCCTTTCTGACAGAATTTAAGTACAGAGCATTTGCCTGTCTCTGAGGAGATTCTATTAGAAGTGGTTAGATGAGATGAACCTGATGGTTTTTAGTCATATTACTGTGAAGCCCTGAAAAATGTGGTTGATTCAGAAAACCATGTGAATATCTAGATGGCACTGTGCTTCCTGGCATCCTGGAAGATGTGGGGCAGAAGTATTTTGACAAGAGTTAAGTGATAAAAACAGTTACACACTTCATATATAAGGTGTGTTCTTTGGGCAGAAACTGGGGTTAACTTTTGCCACAGGTAAACAGGTAGGCTGCTTTTGAGATTTATAAGCCAGGAAGGTGAAACATTCAGGACTGAACTTCAAGCGATGATGTGTTTAGATGTGCTTTATTAGAGAAATTAATTTGATTGGAGACTAGACCTCCTGAGGAAGACCACTTTGGCTTTCCAGAAAGAACCCGGATTTGATTTAGTACCAGACATACCTAGATTTCCCCAGTTGTGTAACATTAGAGCCTGCATCTGTAAGAATGAGGAATAACACCCTTCTTCAGTTGTTTAGAGGATGAACTGAAACAACGGATTAAAATACCTGTTATCAAGTAGGTATTCAATAAATCATCATGGTTATATTATGTGGTATTAGAAGTGTGCACCAGTTCTTACCTCTCTTTGCCTCCTCCTCCCGCCTCTCTCTCTCTCTCAAGCCAGAGGAAACCTGGTCTCTTAGAGTCATTGGTCTTTTGTAGCAAGCGAGACAGTCAGACGCTGACCAGTGACGTCAACAGCGTTTTCTTAGCCTACAGTGGGGCGGTTCCCAGGTGGTGCCGGGTGCGGTGGGCGGGGCAATACTGGTCCCTCCGGGTTGGAGTCAGAGTCAGAGGCATACAGTGTGTGATTGGCTGCTAGGAAGCCGCATACTAATGAGGCTTGTTACTGATTTAAGTGTTGCTGGAAAATTTCCAGGCGAAAAAAATGGTGTTTTAAATTTTGCTATTTGATCGAATTGTCATGAAATATCAAATAAAATACGTGAGTTGGCAGATGAGTTGACAAATATGTCGCCATGAGTGCAAAGTGTGAGGCTGCCATTGACCTAGCCAAGGCTGCCACTTCCAAATCAAGACTATACTTTCAGGGATCATTTCTATAGTTTGTAACTAGATGAAGCTTCTCTGAATGTGTAGAGTACCGGAAACCACGAGGAGGAGGTACAGTGTCCTTTCCTGGGCGTGAGGTTGACTTCGGGTGTTGTTTTTGTACAACTGCCCTTTGTCATTGATGATCGTTCTTCCTTTCTTTTGGAAAGGTTAGAGGGAAAGGATGCCGTCTGAGTGGTTTCTTTCTAGCGTATTTCTGTGCAAATTAAGGCGTGTAATAACTTGTATAGCTTTTAGGGGTTTGTTTTATGTTAATATGTGTTGTAGTTATCTTGATTTTCACACCGTGCACGTGGTTATTGGAGTTTTTCAAAAGGAGTGTTCTTTTTCATGGGTGTTTGCAGCCGGCAGGTGCAGGTGTTGAGTTCTTGAGCTTTAATTTTCATCAACTAAGTACTCTAGGTCCACAGTTCTAGTAGGGTGATCCCAGTCAGAAACAAGAGTTCCACACTTAACCCAATGAGCCACTGAGGCGCCGCTCTTAATTGTATTTTACATATAAATTGTCTTTCTCCACCTTTACTGCAGTCAGGTCTTTTCCAAAACTTTAGTCACATATTGGATCTCCTAAATTAATCGTTGAAGCTCTCTCTTTTTTAAGTTTCTCATCAGTTTGTATTACTGGTCTGGGCTATTTACTTTTTACTTCTAAGTTTTCTATTAAATTTCAGCTTTGTGAATATTTTAGTTTTTAAGCTTTTTTTAAAAAAGATTTGCTGTAATTGACATAAACATTAGTTTTTGTACAACATGATTCCATGTTTGTATTTATTGCAAAATGATAACCACAATGGCTAGTTAACATGTCACCATACCTAGTTATAGAAATTGTGTGTGTGTGTGTGAGAGAGATGAGCCCAGAGCACATTTAAGATATATTGTTAGCGACTTTCAAATATTCAAATAGTGAAGTATTATTAACTGTACTGGTTTGTACAGGGACACGTGGGTTGGCTTAGTTGTTTAACTAACTAACTGCCTTCCCCTCAGGTTTTGTCTGGGATCAAGCCAGGCTCCCTGCTCAGTGGGGAGTCGGCTTGAAAGTAAACTCAGCGCACCCCTTGGGGGGACGGAGGTCTTTTTATACCCTGCCTGAGGCTTCTCTTTTTGTTTTCTTTTTTTTTCCCTGAGAAAACTTTAATGCTCTGCCTGGGGGAATACATGCTTAGTCATTTAAGGCCTGTTGTCAGTATTTTCCAGTGCTTAGAGCCTATAAAGTTCTATGGTTCATAAATCATTCACTGGCACACCAGGCATCTCACCCTTAAGTTCTGGGTCTGCTCTAATGGGTAATCTCACTATTTACGTCATCTCTGTTTTGAACAAGATATCCCTGAAACCACAGGTTTAATAAATGTATAGCTTTAATGCATGGTTTGTTTCTTTTTAGTGAATATTGATAAAGTTCAGAGTTTACACTAGTTTATTTTTTCACTATTAACTAAAGTTTATAGTTTACACTAGGATTCACTCTGTGCTTTATATTTCTGTGGATTTTGACAGATGTATGTTATTTCCATCATGAAGTATCATACAGAATAATTTCACTGACCTGAAAATCCTTTATGGTCTGTTTATCCCTTTATGTGAACCCTGGCAGCCACTGATTTTTTTTACAGTCTCTATATTTTTGTCTTTTCCAGAATATCATTTAGTCGAAACCAAAGGGTGTAGCCTTTCCATAGTGGCTTCTTTCTTTCTTTTAGCAATATGCATTTAAAGTTCCTTCGTGTCGTTTGTTAGCTTCATAGCTCATTCATTTTTATTGCTGAATAATATTTATTGTCTGAATGTGCCACAGTTTATCCATCATCTATTGAAGAACATCTTGGTTGCTTCCAAGTTTTGGCAATTATGAATAAAGTTGCTGTAAATATCATGTGCAGGGTTTTTTTTTTTTTTTTTTACGATGTTAGTTCTTTGTCATAGAGTGAGCACAAGCAGGGGGAGTGGCAGGCAGAAGGAGAAGCAGGCTCCACACTGAGTAAGAAACCTGATGCAGGACTCGATCCTGGGATCCTGGGATCCTGAAGTGAGCCAAAGGCAGACAGTTAACCTATTGAGTCACCCAGGCGTCCCTCATATGCAGGTTTTTGTGTGACATAAGTTTTCAACTCATTTTGAGTAAATACCAAGGCGTGTAATTGCTGAAATTTATGGTACGAGTATTTTAATTTTGTAAGAACCTGACAAACTGTACCAAAGTGGCTGTACCATTTTGGATCCCCACCAGCAATGAATGAGACTTCCTGGTGATCCACATCTTTACCAGACTTGGTGTTTGGGATTTTTCTTAGTAGGGCATACTCGCAATACACCTAAGAAGCAAATGATAAGGCTATATCTGTAGTTATTTGGACCAGCAAGTTTTCATTCCCCAACAGTAGTTTCCCCATAACATGGAAGTATGAACCTGCTAAACAGTGGTGAAGAAAAGCCCCAAGGAAAGGTTCTGATCTTAACCCGGCTTCTCTGAACAGTGATTTTCTCAAGCTACAAGCAAAGGTGCAGAATACAGTTTGCCTAGTGCTTAGTTTGGGGAGAGAACCCATTTTTCTTTGACAGGGTTAAGGAATTTGCCTGAGACGCCACAGCCATTAAGTGAGGACTGAACTGGTTCCATAGAACACGAACCTGACACTAACTTCCCTGCTTCTTTGGGATACAGAGCTCTTAAAGAGATGACATCTAATGTAGCTCCCTGGAAATCAGTCGTTATTTGAAGGTGCTGGCTTGCAAAGTTTGTTTGCTGATTTTTCTGAGGAGGTAGCCACATGGAACCATCTCCCCAATAAGCAGTGTGTGGGTTTCCTTTCCTCAATAGAGGCCTGATTAGAAATTATCTTTTATTTTTAAAGTGCTCTTAAAAAAAATTTTTTTTTTTAATTTTATGACCAGATAGAAATGCTAAGAACTGCTTGGTGTACTGAGACCTTTCAGAGCCTGACACACAATTTGGATGTTTGAGGCTATTCCTCTGTTCTTTAAAAGTTAGTTACTTAGTTAGTTTGTTTTTACTAGGCTCCTTGCCCAGTGTGGAGCCCAACACAGGACTTGATCTCAAGACTATGAGATTAAGACCTGAGCTGAGATCAAGAGTCAGACACGTAACCAACTGAGCCACCCAGGTGCTCTTCTTTAAAAGTATTCTAAGCTAAAGTTTCTTCTTTGATGTATTTAAAAGTGTTCCACTTCTCATCCTCCCCTGAAATACAAGTCTTTACTATTCTTGTACTTTTAGTAGTCATTTACTTCCTCACGACCTCATATAGGTTTGTGTTTACTGAGCACATTCCTAGCCATTCACAATGCTAAAGGCTGGAGACTCAACGGTTATAATAAGTAAGAATACCTCCTCTCACCGTTTAGAGGTAGAACATAGACTAGCATAATCACCCGAAGAAAAAGAAAATCATAAGTGCTGCAAGGGTACTAGCTGTGTGGGAACCAGAAAGGATGACTCCTTGAGATCTAAAGATTTAAAAATTAGTGATGAAAGGGAAAACTTTTTAAAAAAATTTATCTGTTTATTTGATAGAGCACAGCGAGAGAGGGAACACAAGAACAAGAGAAATCACATTTAAGTCTGTTTTTTGGGGGGGGAGGTAAAGGTGTACAACCTGTCAGACTCACCTGGCAAGTTATTTAAACAAATAATAATAAGACTTATTTAGATTGAATTTTATTTATTTTAATACTGAGCAGCACCAAGAAGAAAACTAAAAAAGTTGTAATCTCTGTTTAGATAGACCTGATGATATTTAAAATAAAGGTGATACAATTTAAGATTTAAAAATTATAAATAATATGAAAATGTACATAATTACCAATTAAAGCAGACCCCCCCAACATCCCAAGCCCCCAAAGTAAGCACACTACACTTGTTCTTTTTTTCCTAGTTAAAAAAATAGATGGGGGGGGTGCCTGGGTGGCTCAGTGGGTTAAAGCCTCTACCTTCGGCTCAGGTCATGATCTCAGGATAATGGGAGCCAGCTCCTCTCTGCTCAGCAGGGAGCTGGCTTCCTCCTCTCTCTCTGCCTGCCTCTCTGCCTACTTGTGATCTCTGTCAAATAAATAAATAAAATCTTAAAAAAAAAATAGATGGGGGTGCCTGGGTAGCTCAGTCAGTTAAGTGTCTGCCTTTGGCTCAGGTCTGATCTCAGGGTCCTGGGATCCAACCCCTTGTCGGGCTCTCTGCCCAGCGAGGAGTCTGCTTTTCTCTCTCCCTCTGCCCCTCCCCACCATTTGTGCTCTCTCTCTCTCTCAAATAAATAAATAAAATCTTTTAAAAAATGAAGGGGAAAATTACTTTTTAAAATAAATTTCCAGGGGCACCTGGGTGGCTCAGTGGGTTAAAGCTTCTGCCTTCGGCTCAAGTCACGATCTGGGGATCTTGGGATCCAGCCCCACATCAGGCTCTCTGCTCAGCGGGGGGGCCTGCTTCCCCCTTTCTCTCTGCCTGCCTCTCTGCCTACTTGTGATCTCTCTCTCTCTGTCAAATAAATAAATAAAATCTTAAAAAAAAAGAAAAAGAAAGAAAAAGGGGTGCCCTAGGTGGCTCAGTGGGTTAAAGCCTCAGCCTTTGGCTCAGGTCATGATCTCAGGGTCCTGGAATTGAGCCCTGCATCAGGCTCTCTGCTCAGCAGGGAGCCTGCTTCCCTCTCTCTGCTTACTTGTGATCTCTATCAAATAAATAAATAAAATCTTTAAAAAAAAGAAAAAAAAGTAAACAAATTTCCAGATTCCCCCATATAAGACTGGCCTGGTGGCATGAGCATGCTATGAAGGCACACACACGAGTTGTTTCTTTCCTCAATGTCGGCTTTCTTCAATCATAAAGCAAAGTTAAATCACAGTTATAAAGCAGGTTCAAGATTCCAAACTCAATGACAGTTCACCATGGGATTAAGCTTGGCTTCTTACTCACCACACAGACAGGACAGAATACAAGCCACACAACACACAAGATAACCAGAGGGTGCAGATAGTTAACCAGCCAAATGCAAAGTCAGTCCGCGGGTGTGCAGTTGAGATAAGGCCTCAGTCTGGTCCGGGTCAGCTATGGGTACTTACTGCTTCTGATCTTCAAACAGTGAAGGATCTCCGTTCTGTTTGGAGATCAATCCAGCAGACCCGTTAGGGGCAGTTGCCTTTTTCAAGTGGTCAGACATAGGGGGGTTAGGTCTGAAGAGTCTGTTTCCTACCAAAATTCGTCCCTTGTTAAAGGGATTTAATCAGTTTTGGGTCTCTGCAGACCTCCTCCAGTTCTAGTCGTTATCAGTTCTGGGGTGTCAGCTGAGGTTGGTCTGGGCGTTATCTTCTAGCTGCAGTGCCTTAACTGCTTGTGTCATTGCCTGACAGGCTCCTGCTTGCCATGAGAGACTGCATTTTGCTCTCCGCACCTGGATACGTTGTTTTGAAAAGCAACCCAAAATCTTAAAAAAAGAAAGAAAGAAAAAGAGAGAGAGAGAAAGAAAGAAAGAAAGAAAGAGAAAGAAAGAAAGAGGGAAAGAAAGAGAGAAAGAAAGAGAGAAAGAGAGAGAGAAAGAGAGAAAGAAAGAGAGAGAGAGAGAAAGAGAGAGAGAAAGAGAGAGAGAGAGAAAGAGAGAGAGAGAGAGAGAAAGAGAGAGAAAGGAAGGAAGGAAGGAAGGAAGGAAGGAAGGAAGGAAGGAAGGAAGGAAGGAAGGAACGAATGAACCTGGGTGGCTCAGTTGCTTAAGTGTCTGCTTTCTGCTTGGGTGGTGATCCTGGGGTCCTGAGATCAAGCTCTGCATTGGGCTCCCAGCTCAGTGGAGAGCCTGCTTCTCCCTCTCCCACTCCCCCTGCTTGTGTTCTCTCTCTGGCTGTGTCTCTCTCTGTCAAATAAATAAAATCTTTTTTTTTAAAGATTATTTATTTGTTTGTTTGTTTATTTGACAGAGATCACAAGGAGGCAAAGGGGGCGGGTACGTAGGTTCCCTGCTGAGCAGAGACCCCGATGCGGGGCTCTATCCCAGGACACTGGGATCATGACTTGAGCTGAGGGCAGAGGCTTTAACCCACTGAGCCACCCAGGCGCCCCAAATAAATAAAATCTTAAAGAAAAAGAAAAAAAAATCTACCCAAGTGAGTCCAATATGTTCCTCTCAAGTCCACACACAAGTTAGTAACCAGGAGCCGGTCTCAAAGTAAAAATGTCAAATTAATTTATTAGCTTTCCAAATTCAGGGTCTTAGAGGTTAAAAAAAAAAAAATCCCACCCGAAGACGGGGCTTGTAATACACGAGATGCCTTAGTAATTGGCGCCCCCAGCGTACCCTTGTCTTAAACTAG
This sequence comes from Nasua narica, assembly GCA_028533885.1. Lineage (NCBI taxonomy): Eukaryota > Metazoa > Chordata > Mammalia > Carnivora > Procyonidae > Nasua > Nasua narica. Next base: position 27,840,071 of record CM052804.1, on the reverse strand, counting down.
TCCGGAAGTGTTAGCATCAGAAAGACAAGAGCTTCTGATTGGCTGTCTGGTCCGTAATAGGCTAATTAGGAAGTAGAAGACTTAGTTTTCTTAAAGAAAAAAGACTCTTAAGAGTATTCAGAGTGTTTTTAAAAAGTGGTGTATAAAAAATACTTTGAAAATATGTTTATGTGATATTTCTGAAATGGAAGAACGTGCGAAAAATGTCGCCATTAAAGAAAAGTGTGTGGCTGCCATAGACCTATCCGCGGCCAGCTGGCTAAGGTCAAGACTATACTTTCAGGGATCATTTCTATAGTTTGTTACTAGAGAAGTTTCTCTGAATGTGTAGAGTACCCGAAACCACGAGGAGGAGGTGCAGTATCCTTTCCTGAGCGTGAAGCTGACTTTGGGTGTTGTTTTTGCAATTACCTTTAGTCATTGATGATCGTTCTTCCTTATCTCTGGAAAGGTTAGAGGGAAAGGATGCCATCTGAGTGGTTTTGGTGGATTCTCTTATTGGTTTAAAAAGTTTAAGTGAAGGTGGCTTGATAGCATATAGAACTCCTTATTCCCTGTATGCTAATAGTTAAAGAGCCCATTTGACTGTTTAGTAATCTTTTTGCCAGGTTATGGGCTATTTTCTGATTGCATAGGTTGTTTTTTTAAGAACAAATGAAGAACTTAGTTATAGCACCTACCTGAAGAGCCAGGCATGGTTTTTTTTCCTACCATTCTAAGGGTGGTGGGCTGTTATTGAAAAGAGAATGACTTTGACCTGCTTTGTAGTTTGAGGTTACTAACAACTCTAGTAGGTTGGGGGCAGGTTTGGGCACCTACTGTACTCATCTAAATAGTAGGGAAGGTGCCAGTTGTGATGGAAAAAGAGAAGCTGATTAGATCTGGAAGTTTTTTTTTTTTTTTTAAGATTTTATTTATGTATTTGAGAGAGAAAGTGAGAGAGAGCATGAGAGAAGAGAAGGTTAGAGCAAAAAGCCGAGTTCCCTGGAACTTATCCGATGTGGGACTCTGTGGGACTCGATCCTGGAACTCAAGGATCATGACCTGAGCTGAAGGCAGTTGCTCAACCAACTGAGCCACCCAGGCACCGGAGCTGAAAGGTATTTAATATTGGCAGGATTTGGGGGATTGATTCAGTATGAGAGAGGGATGATTGTCAGGTTTTATGGCTTGAGCAAATGGTTCCCTATGTTAAGATGGGGAGAATGGAGGAGTAACGGAATTAGGTAGGTCAATGGGGTGGGAAGTGATGGTAGAGTTAAGTTTAGGGCACATTTAGGAGAAATTTCTGACCTTTAACAGACAGAACTCCGAAAGCAGACTGAGAAGGGGCTGCCAAATAGGTAGGTTGAAAACCAGATGAATGTGCTTGATCAAAGCCAAGGAAGGAAAGTGGGATAGAGAAATGTGTAGAAAGCATATGAGAAATTAAGATCCAGCTAGAAAAGTATCCATGGCATTTAGTGGTGACTTTATTGGTCTTGTGGTAGAGATAGAAACTGCTTTGGGATGGGCTGATCAATGATGGGATGTGAGGGCTGGCCACAGGGTGAAAAGAGCTCCCAGAAGATCAAGCTGTGATGGGAAGTATAGAGGTGGATATGCATTGGAGGGGGCGGGGGGGATGTGGGATGTAGATAGGGAAATGGGAGAATTAAAGATGGGAGAACATGGGGTACCTGAGTGGCTCAGTCAGTTGAGCATCTGCCCAGGCTCAGGTCATGATCCCAGGGTCCTGGGATTGAGTCCCGCATCTGGCTGGGGAGCCTGGGAGCTCCCTAGAGCTTCCTGGGAGCCAGCGGGGAGTCTGATTCTCCCTCTCCCTTCCCACCCCACATGTGCTCTCTCTCCTCTCTCAAATAAAATATTACAAAAAAGTAAAGATGGGAGAACAAGTCTGAGTGCAGATGGAAGAACTGGGTAGAGCAGGAGAAACTGAGTTTTAGGAGAGAGCAGCTTCCAAGGGCAGGCCTTAGAGTTGGCCAGAGTTGCTGGGGAGTGCAAAGGTAGGCGGTGTGTCCGTGTAATGAGACCATAGCGAGGGTTTTTCAAATGATAATTTCTAGTTCTGTGCCAAGTGTGAGGCAGCATCATTGCTGAGGGAGGCTGGTGAGGAAAGGTAGGAGAGATAAGAATAAAGAAGGAATGAGGGGTGCTGGGCTGGCTGAGTCAGTAGAGCATGCAACCTTCGATCTTAGGGTTATGAGTTTGAGCCCACGTTGGGTGTAGAGATTACTTAAACCTAAAAGAAATAGAATGAAAAGAAAGAAGGAAAGAAAGGAAAAGGAAAAAAAGAAAGAAAGTCCTATCTCCTGAGAGTGTGCCTCCTTTCCTTCCCTGCTGTTGAAGCTTTGAGATCACTTCCTAGTCTTGGAAGTACCTCCCCAGATCACAGTTAATTTCTCTTTCTTTCACTCTAGCTATGTACCATGTATTTCCTCCTTGATTTTCTCCTTTTGGATCTACCGTGGCCAAGCTTTCACTTTGAGCCCTAAATTAGTTCTTGGTCATCTTTAAAGGTTGGGGGCTGTGAGGGAAGTATATGCTCTGGAGTTGACCCCTTGGTCTGCTTTTTACTAGCTATGGGTTCTGGGGAAATTTCTTAACTTCAGTCTGTCCCTCTAACATAGGTAGATGTAGTAGTAATAGCATCAACACATGGAATTGTTTTAAGTGTTCAATTAGATAAAGGAAGTATAGTGGTTGAATACTCCTTTATGCCATTCTGAAAAAGCCCTTCCCTTAGATGAGAAATCTCTGTCTCTTCCACAGTCTTCCCTATTAGCAGCATGACCCACCAGGTTGTTCCAGGCACAAACCAGCTTATCACCTTTGAAGCCTCTTTCCCTCACCCTCCTTCACCAAGTCCATCAGGGTATCCTATTGACTCGACTTCCAGAACAGCCAAAGTTTCTCCTTTCTTGTACATACACCCAAATGCAAGCCACCGTGATCTATCCCACAGACACCTGAGGCAGTGGCCTCAAAACTGGTCTTCACAGCTTTAAACCTCTCAGTGGCTTTCCTTCACACTTAAAATCCAGACTCCCCTGACCTCAACCTTAGCCTAGAAAACCCTCAGATATCTGGCCCCTGCCTGCGCCTCACCTCTCCCTCATATCCTGTTGCTCTCTAGCTGTCTTCAAGTTGCTGGAATATACCACTTTGTTCCCTTCTTTGAATCTTTGCATTAGTTGTTTTCTCTGTGTAAATGTAACCTCCAAAGAGAGGCCTTCTTTGACCACCGATCTCTCTGTTCCAACATTTAAAATCCTTGGCATGCCTCATTATGTAACATTGTCTTGGGTATTTGTTGCTGTCATCTCCCTCACTAGAATGTAAACTCAGAGTGAGAGGAGGAACCTTTAATCACCATCATACTTCTGTATGCTCAGCACCTAGAATAGTATTTTAGTACATAGCAAAGCAGGATAAAAGTTAAGGTGACTTACCACCTCTACTGTTTAACAGCTGTGTGACTTTTGGCAAGTTATGTAATCTTTCTGTGTCTTAGTTTCTCCATCCATAAAACTAGGATGACTAACAACTGCATTTATCTAATATGTAAAGCACTTAGAATGATGCCTGGTACCTGGCAAGCCCTCAATAAATAGTAACTAATAGTGTTAAGAGTTAGGACTCGGAAGATGGCGTTGACCATGCTGGTCTTTCCACCATGGCCGGAAGCCCGGGGACTTCTCTGGAACTATTGGGAACTACTACAGCAGAAACTTCAGCAGAGTGGGCCAGGTTTTCCCAATCCTCCGTGGGGACCAGCATTAGCAGTCCAAGGTCCAGCTGTATTTACAGAACCAGCAAATGATACCAATGGAAGTAAGGAGATTTCCAGCCTTTCAGATAGTATCTTTTGGGTGGCAGCTCCTAACAACAGATGCAGCACTGAAGTTAACTGCTGTAGGAGAAGAAACCCTCAGAAACTTATTAAAGTTAAGAACAATATTGACATTTGTCCTGAATGTGGTCACTTGAGACTGAAACACGTCCTTTGTGGCTATTGCTATGAGAAGGTGTGCAAGGAGACTACAGAAATCAGAAGACAGATAGGAAAACAAGAAAGGGACCCTTTTAAGGTTCCTTCCGTGGAGACTGTGGTGCTGTACACAGAAGAGGTACCATCTGAACAAGATTGCCGTAAGAGAGTCATTGAACGAGACAGAAAGTGACCATCTGGTTCACCCAGAATTAAGACAAAGATGTTTGAAGAGGGTAACTTCATAGAAAACATTTGTCCTGAAAGAGAGGAAAATTCTTTGTTTTCACGTTAGTTTACACTTGTTTTTAAATCATCAGTCTAGTTAAAAATGTTCTCTCAAAGCAGTTAGTTTTCTGGGGGCAATTTGAAGAAAATACCAGCAGTAAACTCTGAAAATACTTGTTTATACAGAGGCACAATGGATTAATATGTCTGTTTCTGTTATGCTGTAAGGTTTTAAGTAAATGTAAAATTTCTAGTACAGGGAAATAAAACAAATGACTTATAATTCCTAGCAAGGGGGCGCCTGGGTGGCTCAGTGGGTTAAAGCCTCTGCCTTTGGCCCGGGTCATGGTCTCGGGGTCCTGGGATCGAGCCCCGCATCAGGCTCTCTCCTCGACGGCGAGCCTGCTTCCCCCTCTCTCTCGGTCTCTCTGCCTACTTGTGATCTCTCTCTCTCTGTCAAATAAATAAATAAAATCTTTAAAAAAAAATTCCTAGCAAGAATTAAAAAAAAAAAAAAAAGTTAGCACTCAAGCTTTGGCCAACGCATGAGGGGTGCAGGAATACCTGGCTCTGGGGTTCCAGCCACTTGTTGCTGACAAAACCCGAAGGCGGAGAAACAAGTCGTGCTAGAACAAGAAAGGAATTTATTTCAGTGAAGTCACCATTGGGAAGACAGCAAGCTAGTGTCTAAGACTAGTGTCTAAGATCTCCAAAATACCCAAAATACTTCCAAGTTTATATAAAGAAAATGGAAGGCAAAGGTGGGTGGGGGTACATGCAGATAGGCAGTGAAGGTTAAACGGATCACTGTCCTGGAGTCAATCCCGGGTAGGTCTTGTTGGCTCAGGGCAGTCGTTGTTGCTTGAGGGAGTAGTTTTGGTTCCCAACAAGTTACCTTTTTTTCTGCAGGGTCTTTTGCCTAAGTTAAGAGATAAACCGGAACAGGGACGCCTGGGTGGCTCAGTTGGTTAAGCGACTGCCTTTGGCTCAGGTCATGATCCCGGCATCTTGGGATCAAGTCCCGCATCGGGCTCCTTGCTCCGTGGGGAGCCTGCTCCTCTCTCTGCCTCTGCCTGCCTCTCTGCCTGCTTGTGTTCTCTCTCTGTTAAATGAATAAATAAAAATCTTAAAAAAAAAAGAGATAAACTGGAACAAAAATCTTAATTAGAAAGTTTGAGGTCATGGGCGCCTGGGCTGACTCAGGCAGTAGAGCCTATGACTCATCATCTCTGGGTTGTAAGTTAGAGCCCCACATTGAATGGAGAGATTACTTAAAAGTAAAATTTGGAAAAAAAAAAAAAAGTTTGAGGTCAAAATGGAGGCAGGCAAAGTCCTTTTTAAGTCCTTTTTCAAAGTAATGATGTCAGCTTCACCAAACAACTAGTTTTATTTTAGAAACTCAAAAGGTGAGGTAACTGGCTGACTTAGTCGGTAGAGCAACTCAATCTCAGGGTTGCCAGTTTCAAGCCCACCTTGGGCATTGAATTTACCTAAAAAATACATACGTACATACATACTCAGAAATTGTGAACATGGAGCGCCTGGGTGGCTCAGTGGGTTAAAGCCTCTGCCTTCGGCTCAGGTCATGATCTCAGGGTCGTGGTATCGAGCCCCACATCAGGCTCTCTGTTCAGCTGCCAGCCTGCTTCCCCCTCTCTCTCTGCCTGCCTCTCTGCCTACTTGTGATCTCTCTATGTCAAATAAATAAATAAAATCTTAAAAAAAAAAAAAGTGTGAACAGGTAGTCAGACTATGGTAGAAAACCCCAAAGGCATTGTTTTTCAGCATTGGTTCTCAGCTACCCAGTTCCCCTCCCTGCCACAGTCATGGTGCCCTGTCTCTAATTTACCAGCATTTGAAAGTCAAAACTCTTAGGACAGCGATTTCATGCAACTGCTATTGTTTACTGATCTCTTGAATCAGCTTGCTTCTCACTAGCAAAGGCCTGTCATTTCCTTTAGCTTTCAGGGGTGAGGCTGCTTTACTAGAACTGTGCAGGGAATGCCTCCTAGACTTTAAAGATGCAGGCTGTGATTGGCTGTCATTCAGCATTATGTTAGTTAAGCATGACCATTAATGTTTTAAGAAAGATTTTATTTATTTATTTATTTGAGAGAGAGAGACAGACAGACAAATGCGTGAGTAGGGGAGAAGGGCAGAGGGAGAAGCAGACTCCCAGCTGAGCAGGGAGCATGGTGCTGGACTCAATCCTGGGACTATCAGGATCCCCCTGCTTGTACTCTCTATCTATGTCAAATAAAGTCTTTTTTGTTTTTTTAAAGAGTTGCTTGCTTTATCAACTGAGCCCAGGCACCCCAGAGTTGTTTTTTACTGTTGAATGAATGAAAGAAGAAAGGGAGGGATGAGAATTAAAGATGTATTCCTACTGACAGTATTCCATTCCTTTTCTATCTTTTATTTTTACACATTCCACCAAATGCCTGGATGAATCTGAGTGTAATCTCATACCCATTTAAATAATTTGGTCATTTCCAGGTAAAACCATTTACACCTAAACTCAGCACCATTTTGTCCACAGCTCCAGGGTTCTCATGCTGACGGGTCCTATGGGAGAGAGCTAAATGCTTTGGTGTAGCACTTCCACTGTTAACAGCTGTGAAAGAGGACCCAGGAGTTCCTACTGTTTTGGGAGATGAGAAAGTTAGTCACAGTCCTTGTGAGCTAAAAGTCTCAGGCTCGAAGGCTGAAAAATCTTTGCTTTAAAAAGCAGGCAACTGGAGCCTGGGCGGCTCAGTGGGTTAAAGCCTCTGCCTTCGGTTCAGATCATGATCCCAGGGTCCTGGGATCCAGCCCCGCATCGGGCTCTCTGCTCACCAGGGAGCCTGCTTTCCCCTCTCTCTCTGCCTGCCGCTCTGCCTACTTGTGATCTCTCTCTCTCTCTCTCTCTCTCAAAAAAAAAAAAAAAAAAAAAAGCAGACATCTGGGGCACCTGGGTAGCTCAGTTAAGCATCTTTCTTCGGCTCAGGTCATGATCTCAGAGTCCTAGGATTGAGCCCCCCATCGGGCTCTCTGCTCAGTGGGAAGACTGCTTCTCCCTCTCCCACTCCCCCTGCTTATGCTCTCTCTCTTGCTGTGTTTCTCTCTGTCACATAAATAGATAGATAGATAGATAGATAGCTAGTAGTCATCTGACAGGTTGGCAAAGTTGGCAAATCTAATTTCAGACTACCTGGAGTTAAAATGGACTCCTTTTTATTGCTCAGTTTTAAGTAAATCAATGAACTCTTGCCACACATTTTAATAACTCTTCAGAACACGTGTTTTCAGTACATTTTTTTCCCAATGTCAAACTTATAATCTCTTGGTTTCTATATTTTCTTGAAGACATTTCTCCACTCTTCTGGTCCAAGTTGGACCACCATCTCTTTAGAACAACTTGAAGCCATGGTTTTCTCTCGGCCCCATTTTGGGAATTCCCTTAACCTGAGTTATAGCTCATCTTTTCTGGATTCCATTCCTCTGTTTTAGTCCATTCTTACATTTTACTGAAACAAACAAACAAAAAAGGCGGGTGCCCTGAAGGTAATTACCTTAAAATATGAAGAAAAAAAAAACCCCGAAAATCTGAAAAGTGTTTTTCCCCTATCTCATACTTGATTGATAGTTTGGAAGGCACAAAATCTAGGTTGCAATTGAGAACCCTGATGCCATTCAGATTCCTGATTTTTTTTTTTTTTATATTTTATTTATTTACTTGACAGAGAGAGAGAGAGAGAGGTCACAAGTAGGCAGAGAGGCAGGCAGAGAGAGGGCGGAAGCAGACTCTCAGCTGAGCAGAGAGCCCGATGCGGGGCTTGATCCCAGACCCTGAGATCATGACCTGAGCTGAAGGCAGAGGCTTTAACCCACTGAGCCACCCAGGTGCCCCAGATTCCTGATTTTTTTATGTGAAGTGGCCCTCCACTCACTCAGAATTTAATGTTCTTCTCTTTATCCCTGGTCTTCTTAAATGTCATGATAATGCTTCAGCACTAGACCTGTGAACCTCCATTGTGATACGTACTTAGTAGGGTCTTTGAACCTGGACACTCATGTTTTTTAAGTCCTTAAAACTTAATAAAATTTTTTCTTTTTTTATTGCCAAAGCTTTAGTCAGTGGATTCTAGTTTAACTAATCATTTTATTGCTTATTGCTTTGTGCCACCCTTTGTTTCATGTGAAAGAAAAAATTTTCTTGTGTTACCACATTGTAAGCTTCCTCACTCTAAGCACTATAGCAGAATACCGTTTCAAGTTTTTATTTTAATTCTAGTTAGTTAACATACAGTGTTATATTACTTTCAGGGGTACAATATAGTGACTCAACAACTCCATTCATTTCCCTGTGCTCATCACAACATCACTCCTTCATTCCCATTACCTATTTCACCCATTCCCCACCCACCTCCCTTCTGTTAACCACCAGTGGATTCTCTATAGTTAAGAGTCTGGGTTTTTTGTTTGTTTGTTTAACAGTTTCTCTCTCTCTTTTTTTCCTCCTTTGCTTGTTTTGTTTCTTAAATTCCACATGTGAGTGAAATCATGGTATTTGTCTTTTTCTGGCTGACTTATTTAGCTTAACATTATACTCTCTAGCACCATCCATGTTGTTGCAAATGGGAAGATTTCATTCTTTTTTATAGGTGAATAGTATTCCTTTGTTTTTTTTTTTTTAATTTTTTTATTAACATATAATGTATTATTTACCCCAGGGTACAAGTCTGTGAATCATCAGGCTTACACATTTCACAGCATTTGCCATAGCACATACCCTCCCCAATGTCCATATCCCTACCCCCCCACCTCCCAGCAACCCTTAGTTTGCTTTGTGAGTTTAGGAGTCTCTTATGGTTTGT
>CM052804.1:27820200-27830896 GCA_028533885.1 Nasua narica | reverse complement strand
AATAGTATTCCTTTGTATATGTATACTACATCTTTATCCATTCATTAGTTGGTGGATACTTGGATTGCTTCCATGTCTTGGCTAATGGAGATAAGGCTGCTATAAACATTGGGGTGCATGTATCCCTTTGAATCAGTGTTTTTGTATTCTTTGGATAGATAACCGGTAGTGTGATTGCTGGATTGTAAGGTATTTCCATTTTTAACCTTTTTTAAAAAGATTTTATTTTTTAAAAATTTTTTTAAAAGATTTTATTTATTTATTTGACAGAGAGGAGAGAGATCACAAGTAGGCAGAGAGGTAGGCAGAGGGGGTGGGAAGCAGGCTCCCCGCTGAGCAGAGAGCCCGATGTGGGACTCAATCCCAGGACCCTGAGATCATGACCTGAGCGGAAGGTAGAGACTTTAACCCACTGAGCCACCCAGGCGCCCCAATTTTATTTATTTTTTGAAAGAGAGACAGACAGCAAGAGAAGGAACACAGCAGGGGGAGTGGGAGAGGGAGAGGCAGGCTTCCTGCAGAGCAGGGAGCACAATGCAGGGCTCTATCCCAGGACCCAGGAATCATGACCTGAGCCAAAGGCATATGCTTAATGGCCTGAGCCACCCAGGCACCCCCATTTTTAACTTTTTAAAAAATATTTTATTTATTTATTCACGAGAGAGAGAGAGGTAGAGGGAGAAGTAGGCTTCCTACTCAGCAGGACTGGATCCCAGGTCCCCGGGATCATGACCTAAGCTGAAGGCAGACGCTTAACCATCTGAGCCGCCCAGGTGCCTTTTTTTTTTTTTTTTTTTTAACTTTTTGAAGAAACTCCATACTGTTTTCTAGAGTGCCTGTACCAGTTTGCATTAACACCAACAGTGCAAGAGGGTTCCTTTTTCTTCACATCTTCACCAACACCTGTTGTTTCTTTCATTGTTGATTTTAGCATTCTGACAGGTAGGAGGTGATATCTCATTGTAATTTTGATTTGCATTTCCCTGATGGTAAGTGATGATGGTGAACATTTTTTCATGTGTCTGTTGACCATCTGGATGTCTTCTTTGGAAAAATGTGTATTCATGTCTTTTGCCCATTTTTAAATTGGATTATTTGTTCTTTGGATGTTGAGTTGTTTAAGTACTTGATATATTTTATCAGATATGTCATTTGCAAATATCTTCTCCCATTCTATAGGTTGCCTTTTAGTTTTATTGTTTCCTTCACCATGCAGAAGTTTTATTACTTTAATGAAATTAGTTTATTTTTGCTTTTGTTTCTCTTGCCTCAGGAGACATATCTAGAAAAAAATTGCTGCAGCTGATGTCAAAGAGGTTGCTGCCTAGAAAAATCTTCTAGGATTTTTATGGTTTCAGGTCTCACATTTAGATCCATAATCCATTTTGAATTTATTTTTGTTATGGTTTAAGAAAGTAATACATGGGTGCCTGGGTGGTTCAGTCAGTTAAGTGTCTGACTCTTGATTTTGGCTCAGGTCATGATCTCAGGGTCATGAGATTGAGTCCTATGTTGGGCTCTGTGCTGAGTGCTTAAGATTCTCTCTCTCCCTCTTCCTCTGTCTGTCCCCTGCCATATTGCTTTAACTTGTGCACTCTCTCTCTTAAAAAAAAAAAAAAAAAGTGGTCCAGTTTTTTCTTTTGCATGTTGCTGTCTAGTTTCCCCAATACCATTTGTTGGAGAAACTGTCCTTTTCCCATCGGATATCCTTTCCTGCTTTGTTTAAGGTTAATGTACTATATAGTTGTGGGTTTATTTCTGGGTTTTCAATTCTGTTCTGTTGATCTATTTTTGTGCCAGTACCATACTGTTTTGATTAGCTCGTAAACAATAAATAGGTCAACCAGGATATAAAAGAAGAAATAAAAAAGTATATGGAAACAAATGAAAATGAAACAACAGAAGTCCAAAACCTTTGGGATCCAGCAAAAGTGGTATCAGTGAAGCTGATAGCAATACAGGCCTATCTCAAGAAGCAAGAAAAATCTCAAATAAACAACCTAACCTTATACCTAAAGGAGCTAGAAAAAGAACAAAACCTAAAACCAGCAGATGGAAGGAAATAATAAAGATTAGACTAGAAATAAATGATATAGAAACTAAAAAAATAATAGATCAATGAAACTAGGAACTGTTGTTTTGGTTGTTTTTTTAAAGATTTTATTTATTTATTTGTCAGAGAGAGAGAGAGCTAGTGAGCACAAGCAGGGGGAGCAGCAAGCAGAGGGAGAATCAGGCTCCCTGCTGAGCAAGGAGTCTGATGTGGGACTTGATCCTGGGGTCATGACCTGAGCCAAGGGCAGATGCCCAACTGACTAAGCCACTCAGGTATACCCAGGAGCTGGTTTTCTTGAGAAAAAAAAAAATTGATAAAATGGATAAACCTCTTGTCAGACTTTACAAGAAAAAAGAAGAAGGAAAAAAGAGAAAGAACTCAACATCATAAATGAGACAGAAGAAATAACAACACCACAGAAATACAAACTATAAGAGAACATAAGTATGAAAAACCATATGCCAACAAATTGGATAACCTCGAAGAAAAGATAAATTACTGGAAACATATAAACCACCAAAACTGAAACAGCAAGAAATAGAAAATTTGAACAGACTGATAACCAGCAAAGAAATTGAATCAGTAATCAAAAAAATCCCAACAGAAGTGATTGGCTGGCTGGCTCAGTCAGTAGAGCATGAGACTCCTGATCTTGGGGTTGTGAGTTTAACCCTATGTTGGATGTAGGAATTACTTAAAAATAAAATCTCTATTTTTTAAAAAAAGATTTTATTTATTTATTTATTTATTTATTTGTGTGAGAGAGAGTATGCATGCATAAGCTGGAGTAGAAGCAGGCAGAGGGAGAAGGAGGCTCCCCTCCCCACCGAGCAGGAAGCCCAATGTGGGGCTGGATCCCAGGACCCTGAGATTATGACCTCAGGATCAACTGACTGAGCCATCCAGGTGCCCCTACCTAATGGGTTTTTAATGCTCAAAGTGATATTTCTGGGTCCAACTTTTCATAGATACTGCCACATTGCTTTCCAAAAGCATTGTAACACTTTACACTCCTAACTGCATTTAGGAAAGTGTCTGTTTTCTCAAGTTCTGAATGTTTTCTCATTATTTTCTTCAAGCTTCAAGTTTATCTTTTTTTCCCCATTATTTCAACTCAAGGCACCATTTTATGTTGGTTTATTGAATATTGCAGAGTAAGGTGAAATATCCATCCTTCCTATACACACAATTATTTATCCTCTCATTCCCTTTACACCCCCATCACCCCATCATTCCACTTTCTCCCAAAGCTTTCTAGGTTTCCTGCTCTCAGAAACTAATACTTTATCTCCCCTGTTTGTTTAATGCCTGAACAGCATTGTTTACTGACTAAAGCCTTCTACAATTCTGAGCCGCAAATCTGAGGAATTAGGATGAGAGGGAGACAGTATGCTATAGTGCAGAGACTTTGGAGCCAGATTGTTGTGTGATCTCTGGCAAATTGCCCACCCACTATCAACGTCGGTTTTTCCCTCCATAAAACAGTGATAATGGTATCTTCCTCCTATTGTACAGTACTATTGTGAGGATTGTGTTAGGATGGTGCCTGACACACATGCTTATTAATATCAGGTCTTGCTTTCTAGGAGGACCAAAGATTAGGTGACTGACCCACCTTAGCTTTTTTGGTGCTGGTTGCTCAAGCCTTAATTCCCACAGAGCCATGCAAAGAGCTATATAACATTGCATATGTGGTGGGTTGCTTTACAGCAGAAGCACCCTGAGCTTATCTTCTATAATGGACAGTCTACCCTTTGCTCCAAAAGAAGCTGTTATCTTTATTATACTGGACAGTGAGCATGCCTACCCTTCGCTCTAAAGGAAGATACTGTATCTTCCAAAGTTTGGTATACAAACATCTTCAAAAAGATAGTCTAGAACACAGGGCAGTTAGTGCTTTATTTTCCTGACTTGGAGACACAGGAGCCATCTATGGAGAATTGTCTTCCCACATTGTTCTTTGCTGCTCTTCTCTACTCTTAGACTTGCTTAGGTCAAGTCAGTTTACCTGGCACTGAAGAGAGAGAAATTTGGCAGTTTCTGCCTTGAAGGTTAGGGGAGACAGTCTGGTAGGGAAGAAGACATGCCACATATACTTGTAACGTAGTGAGACCTGGGCAGTAAGAAATGTGAACCCCACTAGTACTGCTCTCAGCAAGATCACTGATCCTTCTTACTAGATTTCTCCAGTCTGATGCCGTTGACTGTTCCTCCTTTTTGAAACTAAATCTCTTTGATTTCCTTCTCTCCCTACTTTTTGGCTTTGTCCTTTCCGCTTGCCCTTTAAAATGTTAGTGGGCCTCAGGGCTCCATCCTCAACTGTCTATTTAGGTAAAATGTCTTGTGACTCTCTTCCCCCACGATGGCTTTAAAATGACAGATTGCAATGTTAAGGACCCCTGTCTTGCCCAGTTCTCTGCACTGGACAACTTTGCTTGGATTCATTCTTTCAGTACCAGGTGTTTGGAATATTGTGGGTATAAAAGGTCATTTCATAGTTTCTGCCCTTCCCAGACATAGTCTCACGCAAAGAGCAGGCGTTACTCAAATAATCACACAGAGAAGATGTTGGATCTGGCTAAGGAGGTCAGGGAAGAGTTCCCTGAGACAATGACACTTGGACAGATGTCTGAATGATGAACTGAAGTTAAGTTAGGGAAGGGATTGGGTAAGAACTCCTGTCTAAGGGAACAGCTTTTGCAGACCCCGTGGCAGAAGGGAATATGTTGAACAAAAGGGCTGAAGTTCAATATGGCTGAAGTGAAAAAGAATTTGGTGCTGGAGACTTGGTGTGTGGACCAGACCACGGACGGCCTGGTAAGCTATGTGGAGTTTTGTCTTTAGCCCAAGAGCTGAGGGCTCCCGAATCTTTAAGCAGAATTATGTATTGTTTTGTTTATACACACTGTTTATGTAAATAAAAATTACTTGATTTATTTTAAAAATCCCGAAGACTACATACATGGCTGGTTATTAGACAGGACTAAGTTTAAAAACCGGGAGTGCTTTGCAAAACTGTCTTTGGCTTGGGTCATCAGTTTCATCATCCACTTAGTTTTTTTCTCGCCGGGCCAAGGGAAGAGAAAGGATTCGTCGCCTCCACCATGGGTTTGAACTGAGGCGCGTCCTGGAATTCCGGCGCGCTTTGTAGTCGTCAGCAGTCTACGTAAAACTAAGGAGGCGGAACTGCAGGGCAATGGGTGGAAGGCGTGGGTGGGGAAAATGCCGTGCGATTGGCTGTTTATCAGCCGGATGTTAATTAGAGGGATGACTTGAAATGTCTTCTGAAACGCATTATGTTCAAAAACGCTTTGTCGAGCTTTGGTAATGGAACAGTTCTTTGGAAAACACATACTAGTCTACGTTTTGAAGAATAGTGAGTCTTAAAAAAGTCACCATGAGTCAAATGTATATGGGTTTCTGGCACTTCCGAAAATCAAAGTTTTGCTGGCTAAGACTATACTTTCAGGGATCATTTCTATAGTTTGTTACTAGAGAAGTTTCTCTGAATGTGTAGAGTACCCGAAACCACGAGGAGGAGGTGCAGTGTTCTCTCCTGAGCGTGAAACAGGCATTTGGTGTTGCTTTTTTTTGTAACTGCCTTTTGCCATTGATGATCGTTCTTCTCTTCCTTATGGGGGAGTGAGAGGGAGAGAACGCAGTCTGAGTGGTTTCGTGTTTTATAATAAAATGAAGAATACTTAAAGTTAGTGAGTGCTAAGCTGTTTTTGTTGTGGGGAGGTCGGCTGAGGTTTTTCAGGTTTTTGTGTGAACAGTGTTTTTTTTTCTTATTAGTATTTGGGTTGTTTTGTTTTTTCTGGTGGGTTCTGTTATTATTGAGGGCGTGGTAAGTGTGTTTGGGTTTTTAGATTGTAATGTTGTAAGGAGGGGCTTTTTTTGTTTTTCTTTCGTGTCTTCATTGTGTTTCGGTGTCACAGTTTTTTTATTTTTTTTTATTCAAGCTTTATTTGTGTTACAAAAGGAGAGGAGATAGGAAGAGCTGACCCACAGAGGCGGGGTTCAGGGATTTTAAACAGAAGAGGGACCTTAACTGACCACCCCGGTTTTTGTAATTAATGTTGGTTGTGTTTTAGTTGATATTTTATACTTGGGATTAATGAGGCTTTTTTTTTTTTCCTGTTCATTTTTTCTTTTTCTTAAAGATTTTATTTATTCATTTGACCGAAAAAGAGAGATTACAAGTAGGTAGAGGCAGGCAGAGAGGGAAGGAGGTATGGTTCCCTGCTGAGCAAAAAGCCCCACTTGAGGCTGGATTCCAGGACCCTGATATCTTGACCTTTGATTTGAGGCTGGATCCCAGGATCCTGAGATCTTGACTCTTCGAGATTCCATCCCAGGACCCTGACCTTGTGACCCGGGCGGAAGGCAGAGGTTTTAACCCCACTGAACCACACAGGAGTCTCCCCCGCCTTTTTTTTTTTTTTTTTTTTGAGAAAAGTAGAGGAATTTAAGCTTGTCTCCTGACATGAACTTTAGTTTTGTCTTAGGAAGTTTTCTGATCTATTGATTTTTGCTTTTACTTTGCAGGAATTTATGTTGATGCAGTAAATTCCCTGGGCCAGACTGCGCTTTTTGTTGCAGCATTATTAGGCCTTACGAAATTAGTTGATGTTCTGGTGGATTATGGATCAGATCCAAATCAGTAAGTATAATAATATCACAATATAGAAAAAAATATGGTTTTAAAATGAGTTGGGGCATTTGGAAAACAATTTGAGAAGATATTAAAAGAGCCTTTGCTAATTTATATCAATGAAATACCGTTGCATAGCAATGTCGAAACATAGTTTTAACTGCTAATAAAGTTTTCTGAGCAGTTTTACTAGGTCCAGTAAAATAAGGGAAACTTAATTGTTATTAAGTAGTACAGTTTGCATATTTCCACTCAGGTTATAATTTGATTTCTTTTAAGCAGTTTAATATACCCACCAACCAAGTTTATTAATATACTTGGCATCATTTTATCAGAATCACTTGCCTTGCTCCTGTAATTGTGGTCCAAAAGAACCTCAGTTTAACAGTTGGCCCAACTTTTAATGTGGAACAGTGTAGCACTTTTGCTTTTCTGAGGTCTTTCCCGGGCACCAGCTCACTTGATCTTCACAACCACCTTCTCCAGAGGGCGGGGACAGCAGGTACTTTCACAGTTCCTCTTTTTTTTTTTTTTTTTAAAGATTTTATTTATTTATTTGACAGAGATCACAAGTAGGCAGAGAGGCAGGCAGAGAGAGAGGGGGAAGCAGGCTCCTCGCTGAGCAGAGAGCCCAATGCGGGGCTGGATCCCAGGACCCTGAGATCATGACCTGAGCCGAAGGCAGAGGCTTTAACCCACTGAGCCACCCAAGCGCTCCTGAAAATCTCAATTTTTAATGAGAAATCTCCCAAATGTTTATTATTGTCTGTTAATTAATTAATATTTTTTAAAAGTAGGCTCTACACCCAGCATGGAGCCCAACACAGGGCTTAAGCTCACAACCCTGAGATCAAGACTTGAGCTGAGATCAAGAGTCGAATGCTGGGGCACTTGGGTGGCTCAGTGGGTTGAGCCTCTGCTTTCGGCTCAGGTCATGATCCCAGGGTCCTGGGATCGAGCCCCACACCGGGCTCACCGCTCGGCAGGGAGCCTGCTTCTCCCTCTCTGCCTACTTGTGATCTCTTTCTCTGTCAAATAAATAAATAAAATCTTAAAAAAAAAAAAAGAGTTGAATGCTTAACCTACTGACCCACCCATGTACCCCATGTCCATTATTTTAAATTCTTTTTTAAAACACTGTGTAGACCAAATAAAACATTCCTATGGGTTGCCAGATGACTCTGCAGGCCTCTAGTTTCAGCCTCTAGGAGGATATTATGGTTCTTACAGTGCAGTAGGAGACTGACCTAGCAATAGGAGAGAGGTCACAAATAAGATAACAAGTCGGTGCTGGCCAGCCTTGTTGGCATCACCTGTGAAACATGTAAAAAGCACACATTCTGGGCCTCATGCTTGCAGATTCTGATTTAGTCTGGTGTATACTCTAACACTCTGTGTTTTTTTTTTTTAAAGATTTTGTTTATTTATTTGACAGAGAGAGAGAGAGACAACAAGAAAGGGAACACAAGCAGGGGGAGTGGGAGCAAGCTTCCTGCTGAGCAGAGAGCCAGACACAGGCTCCATCCCAAGACACTGGGATCATGACCTGAGCCAAAGGCAGATGCCTAAGAACTAAGCCACCCAGGCGCCCTGATACTCTGTATTTTTTTTTAAGATTTTATTTATTTAGGGGCGCCTGGGTGGCTCAGTGGGTTAAGGCCTCTGCCTTCGGCTCGGGTCATGATCTCAGGGTCCTGGGATAGAGCCCCACGTCGGGCTCTGCTTAGCGGGGAGCCTGTTTCCCCCTCTCTCTCTGCCTGCCTCTCTGCCTACTTGTGATCTCTCTCCCTTCTGTCAGATAGAATTTTTGGAAAAAGAAAAAGGTTTTATTTATTTATTTGACATAGAGAGCGAGATCACAAGCAGGCAGAGAGGCAGGCAGTGGGGGGCGGGGGGGGGGGAAGCAGGCTCCCTGCTGAGCAGAGAGCCCAATGCGGGGCTTAATCCTAGGACTCTGAGATCATGACCTGAGCTGAAGGCAGAGACTTTAACCCACTGAGCCACCCAGGTGCCCCTTTTCTTATCTTTCTTATCTTCTCCTCCACCACTTTGTCCTTTATTTTATTTCTTCTGCTTCTCTTTCCCCTTCTGTCTTCTCCTGTTTGTGTTTCTTTTTCATAAGAAGCACAATAAGCTCTCTAGGTGATCTGATGTGCAGCCAGGTTAGGAAACCATGGCTGTATATATCAATTTTCACTGTATTCTGAGCACAATAAAGGCCACCCCTTTATGCTTTATTGGCTTTGGTGACATTTTTCTGAGTTGTGGGTTCTTTTCGCCCCCCCTTTTTTAAGATTTTATTTTTAATTAATCTCTACACCCAACACAGCACTTGAACTCATGACCCCAAGATCAAGGGTCATATGCTCTACTGACTGAGCCAGCCAGGCGCCCCTGAATTGTAGATTCTTCTTCTTTTTTTAAATAAGATTTTATTTATTTATTTGAGAGAGAGCACGAGCAGGGGGAGCGGCAGAGGGAGAGGGAGACTCAGACTCCCCACTGAGCAGGGAGTGCCATGCAGGGCTCCATCCCAGAACCTCGGGTGATGACCTGAGCCAAAGGCAGGTGCTTAACCGACTGAGCCACCCAGGCATTCCTGAGTTGTAGATTCTTAATCAGATTGCTGGCATCAGGGTTTGGCTGGCCTCTACCATAGAGTTGGGAGATAGAGACATTCGCACATGAGAGGGATGATCTCTGGTTAGGCTGTGCTTCACCACCCTGACCCTAGGACACTACAGACATGAAGAAATTGTTTCAGAGCAGCGAATACCAAGGGGCAATGGGAAAAGGAACACCAGGTTTAGAACCAGACTCATACCTGGGTATGTATCTCAGCTTTGCCCTTTTGTTTTCTTTTTTTTTTTTTTTAATTTTATTTATTTGAGAGAGAGAGAGAAAGTGAGAGAGAGCATGAGAGGGGAGAAGGTCAGAGGGAGAAGCGGACTCCCCACAGAGCTGGGAGCCCAATGCGGGACTTGATCCTGGGTCTCCAGGATCATGACCTGAGCCGAAAGCAGTTGCTTAACCAACTGAGCCACTCAGGCACCCGCCCTTTTGTTTTCTTACGTATTAATTGGAACATGATACCACCTTGAAGGGTAGAAAGGTAAGGGTGGAAAAAGGGGGTGTGTATAAAGCTCCTATTGGCACAGCCTCACAAATGGTATTATAATTCTCTTCCCGAAGGTTGCCTTTGTAGAAAGGGAGCCTTGTGTCACCCACTGAATCCCCAACCCTACTCTGTGGAAGGGAGAAGTGTTACAGACACTGATAAGAACACCTCCCCTTCCAGCCGCTGCTTTGATGGAAGTACTCCTGTTCATGCAGCAGCATTTTCAGGCAATCAATGGATCCTCAGCAAACTGCTGGATGCAGGGGGTGATCTTCGGCTCCATGATGAGAAGGGTCGAAACCCGCAGACCTGGGCTCTGACAGCAGGGAAGGAGCGCAGCACCGAGGTAAGGCTGGACCCGCTCTGTAACCACAGCCAAGGCAGAGCTCTGAGCTGGGAGTTAGGAGCCCAGAGGGGCTGATCCTGGGGACAGCACAGGGCTTGCTGTGGCCTTGCCTAATGGCACTGGATACACAGGCCTGGATTGAAGCAAGTTAACCAGCTATAAAATCTCAGGCAAGTCTAGTGAATCTTTTTGGTCATCCATTCAGTGAGGAGGGCAAACTTTTTTTTTTCCCTCCCCAAATATGTTTAATTTTTCAGTGTTACAAGATTGATTGTTCATGCCCCACACCCAGTGCTCCATGCAATACGTGCCCTTCTCAATACCCACCACCAGGCTTTCCCCCTTCACCCCCTCCCCTCCAAAACCCTCAGTTTGTTGCTCAGAATCCACAGTCTCTCCTGGTTCATCACCCCCTCCGATTTCCCCCCATTCACCCTACCCTTCCTTCTCACAATGCCCTCCATGATTTTCTTTATACTCCACACATAAGTGAGACCATAAGATAATTGACTCTCTCCGCTT
>CM052804.1:27729052-27819700 GCA_028533885.1 Nasua narica | reverse complement strand
GTGTATGGTGTAAGAGAATGGTCAAGTTTCATTCTTCTACATATAGCTCTCCAATTTTCCCAGCACTATTTATTGAAGAGACTGTCTTTTTTCCACTGGATATTTTTGCCTGTTTTGTCAAAGATGATTTGACCATAGAGTTGAACATCTTCACGGTGTGTTGCAGATGGTGGAGTTCATGCAGCGCTGTTCCTCGCACATGCAGGCCATCATACAGGGTTTCTCCTGTGACCTCCTGAAGAAGATCGACTCCCCTCAGCGGCTCATCTGCGGGCCGCCCCGGTTTGGCGGTCTCATACAGGGGTGAGTGTTGCCTGAATGGTGGGATATTTGGTGTCACCCCAGCCTTCCTTGTAGGAGCCCTGCAACGTGGACCACCAAGGTTCCCTCCACATGCATCCCGTTCGGCATCTGGCCCACTCTAAGCGGTGAACTCTGACAGAGAGGATGGGGCCCCTGCAAAGGCAGCCAGAGGAGCACCTTCTGCTGCCCTGCCCCCATGCAGGGTTGTGGGGGGCGGGGGTGAAGAGTGGCATGGGCTCTAGTGGGAACCACCCTATGGTTAGTGGTTAGCAGAGAAAGACAGTTTCAGGTCTAAGAAGCCCAGCAGGAAACTCCTCAGCAGAGCAGCCAGCTGGCTTTTGTGTCATCTCCCAAACCATGGAAATAGTGCTCCTTTATTCCTAAGATTGCAAAAGAACACGAATGCTTGCTTAACTGACCTTCCTCAGGCTGTTTTAAGCTAGCGTGAGAGATCTGATGCTAGCCAGGTGGGCAGCCTCCTGGTCTCAACACAGCTGCAGGAGGAGGGCCTCAGGCTTCTTTCCATGTTCAGCTACATAGCTCTTTTAAATTCTTAGGGCTTTGTTGACTTAGGGTTTGTACGCATGGAATCCTTTCCATTTTGATTTTCTCTGATGGCATCACTTTCTGTAATCAGGGTTGCTAGACTTGTCACCCCTTCAGGGGCTTTCTCTTCCTGTCCTTCCCTGAGCAAGTCCTGGTTTTCTTCTTAGGAAAGATGAGTTAATTCCCTTGAGGACTAGTTACTCCTGACTGCTCTTCCTGAGGCCACTCTTGTGGGTCGGCCTCTAGAACGATCTTTTAAAAATGGAAATCGAGTTGTGCCACTTTCTGCTAAAAACCCTTTAAGGCATTCTCTGTGTCTATCAGGATAAACTTCTAAATCCCTTATCTGATCCTGGAGGCCCTACTGGGTCCAATTCCTGCCGCCTCTTTGAGGCCACTCCCTCATTCAGAGTTTGGAGAGACTTGTTCCAGTCTGTAATGGTTTTATTTATATATGTTCTTGCCTATTTCTAATAAGACTGAACACTGCCAACTGAGAAAAGGAGGTGAAACTGAACAAGAGACAAAGGCCTTTTATTTGGGGGTGTCAGAATTGCAATTCAGGGAGCACAGATTCTGGTAGCAAACAGAAAAATGGAGGAAAGTGAGCCTTATTTGTGAGAAAGAAGAAGGGAGGTGGTAATTATATAACAGATAAATAAGAGAATAGGAAAGAAAAGCCTGTTAACTGGTGCTGTTGAGCTGCTTCTGATTACCATCTGTTTGATTGGTGCTATCAGGTGAAGCTGTTCTTAGTAGGCATCTGTTAGTTTTTCTTTTTTCTTTTTTTTTTTAATTTTTTTTTTAAGATTTTATTTATTTATTTGTCAGAGAGAGAGATCACAAGATGGCAGAGAGGCAGGCAGAGAGAGAGGGGGAAGCAGGCTCCCCGCTGAGCAGAAAGCCCGACGTGGGGCTCAATCCCAGGACCCTGAGATCATGACCTGAGCCGAAGACAGAGGCTTAACCCACTGAGCCACCCAGGCGCCCCCTGTTAGCTTTTCTGTGTTAAAGTTCATACCAACAGTTTTATGGCAGGAATGCCATTTGTTCTGTTGAATCTTATGGGCAACTGCTTGTAAAACCATTGCTGCTTCTGGCCCAGTTCAGGAGTTCATTATTTAGAAAGGAAGATGGAGCTTCAAAATGGAGTCTCTCATGTCCAGAGATTTTATACAATTCCATAATGCCAAGGGGGTGAGGCCCGTGTCTGTCTCACTCACTACCAGCGCTTCCCTACCTGTTGGACGGTGGGCCAGCCTCAAGGTAAATCAAAGTGAAGTGTTGAGAAATTTAAACAACTTCAGTTACTAATCTAGATGTAGCATCTACTTTATAGTTAGATGAAACATTATTCTTTTTATGGGGTTGGACCCCAGAGTGCCTAACAGGAGTAGAAGTACACACATCCCCCCTTTTTAATGTAAAGAAACCATGTGAGTCAGTGAGATAAGAAATGGCCTCTCAGATCTGAGTGGGGCCATGTCAGGTGAGATTCCTCACAGGTACATGTTTACACAGAGCCTGGCTGGGGCAAAGAAAAGCACGAATTGAGAAGGACAGATGGTTGTATGGTTGCAAATAACTGGAGTCCGTTTTCTCCCCTCCAGCCAGCTGAGTTCACTTACATAGACATGGCCTGAGGAATTTAGGTAAAAGAGCAAGAAATGGGGTTGGTCTGAGTGCAGCTATTGCCTGTGTCCCTGCTGGGGAACAGTCGGTTGGCGAACAGTCGGCTCCAACAGAGCTCTGCTTCAACAGAGTTCATACTCTCTGTAGAGCCACTCACACAGCGGGGCAGCCCCAGCCAGGAAGGGGGAGCTGTGTCAGTGGGGAGGCCTGCCCTTCTGCCACCTCAGAATCTGTGCCCCTGCGCAGGAAGCAGTTTATCCCCTGGATCTTCACTTAAACTTCATAGCAGCTTAAAGTGCAGAAGGGACAGCTCATGAAAAGTGGGCACATGGAGCCTCACAGAGCTCGCGTAGGGTGAGGATGAGTACATGCTGTCACCCACAGCTCCTTTGTCATTTGCTCCAGCAGTAGCAGAATGTTTTGTCCTTCAGTCTGAGCCTGCTCTGCTGCATCAGAAAGCATTAACCGAGCACCTGCTGCATGCATGGCACCGTGTCAGCCTCTGGGAGTGAAAGAAATACAAGCCACTCCTCTAAAGACACCTTTAGTTCATGGGGGTCCCAGTGTGCAGGTGGTGGTTTGGGCGTGCTATGTGGGAAGAGCAGTGGCTGGAATGAGCAGGGTCTGGTCCCTTCTGCTTCTCTGTGACCCCAGACCAGCAGGTTCCCCCCCTGTGGGCTTCATTTGTCCCATCGATAAAAATAAAAGTTGGAAAAGATATGTTTTGATTTTTTTCCAGCTTTGACCATCTGAATTCATTCTCTACTGCTGCATAATGAAACCACCCCAACCTCCCCAAACTTAGCAGTTTCAAATAGCAATAAACATTTGTGTATCATACCATTTCTGTGGGTCAGGACTCAGGGAATGCCTTAGTTGTATGGATCTGGCTCAGGGTTTCTTACAAAGTTGTAGTAAGATGTTAGGTGGGGCTTTATCATCTGAAGGTTTGACTGGGACTGGAGGACCCATTTTCAGGATGGCCTACTCACATGGCTGACAGATTGGGCCAGGGTGTTGGGCCTCTCCTTGGCCACTGGAGTGTCCTCACAACATGGCAGCTGGCCTCCTTAAGAGCAAGGAATCAGAGCGTCATCAGAACAGAAGCCCCAGTGGATCTAGCCTTGGAATTCAACCAGTCCGTCATTTCTTCAGTGTCCAGTTGAGCTAACAGGTCTACCCTATCTGACCACAAAGGCAGGATTACCAGGAGGTAGAAATCACAGGGCCTGCTCACAGACTGGCTGTTATATCATCTGTAGTTCCAGGATAAAAAGTCCAGTAGTCAAGACAAAATGAACTACATATTCTCATAGCTTGCTTTAGCATTGTTCCCCTGGATATAGGTGCTTAACTCTTAACTTTTCTTTCATTTAAAACTATTTCTAGAAACCCTAATGGCTCTCCTAATCGATTGCTTAAAGCTGGAGTAATTTCTGCGCAAAATATCTACAGCTTTGGCTTTGGGAAGGTAAGAGTTTGCAGTGGACACCCAGCGTTTTCGGGGCCAAATGGTGAGCCACCTGGCCCTGGCTCTGGCCCCCTTTCCCCCACTTCATACAGCTCTTCCTTATCCTCTCCAGAGAGGTAGTTCTCTTCTGCATAATAGAGACCCCTCAGTGTTCCTGTCCTTACTGAAAAATGGAGAAAGCCCTGGAAATTTCCCTTGAATGACCTTGGGCTACATTTGGGGCGTTTAGAAAATGATCCTTTAATTAATTCCCAGTGAGGGCTCCAGACTTGTCTCCTTGAAGAGAAATGCAGAGCTATACTGATCCCTGGGGTCTTATTTGTGTGTCTGTGTGTGTGTTTTGAAATTTATTTATGTATTTATTTAAGTAATCTATACCCAATGTGGGGCTTGAACTCAGGAGCCTGAGAGCAAGCGATCGGGAGCTACCGGCTCTTCTGACTGAGCCAGCCAGGTGCCCACCCCCCCATCTTATTTGTGATTGACTGGCCCTCCATAAGTTTTTGTTGGAATGCCTTTAAGGAATTGAGATTTTTTTTTAAAAGATTTTATCTATTTATTTGACAGAGAGAAAGATCACAAGTAGGCAGAAAGGCAGGCAGAGAGAGAGGGGGAAGCAGGTTCCCTGCTGAGCAGAGAGCCCGATGCGGGGCTCGATCTCAGGACCCCGAGATCATGACCCGAGCCGAAGGCTGAGGCCCCAAACCACTGAGCCACCCAGGTGCCCCTAAGGAATTGAGATTTTAAACTGAGAAATGTTTTGAGGGAAAATAGTATCTTTTGGGTTCTTGGTTCTGCCCAACAAAGAGAGACATTTGGGCAGGTGGCTGGGTGTCTTGGGTGCTGCTTGCTGACAGCTGAGGAAAGAAAAAGAATATTACAGGCTTGCAGGGGTTCTAGGCAGATTAAAGAGAGTATAAATCGAAGAATAGTGTCCAGGGCGTGGGGGAGTTCAGCAGGTTGGTCAGTAGCAGCTGTTGTTATTTTTGGCTGACTGACAAGATTCTTAGGGCATTTACTTTTCCTCTTCTCTCCCCTTGATTTGAACCTGTGCTCTGCTTTCAGTTTTATCTCACAGGGGGGGCACAGCTGGCCTACTTAGGATCTCTCCCAGTAATTGGAGAAAAGGAAGTGATTCAAGCTGATGATGAGCCTACCTTCTCTTTCTTCAGTGGCCCCTACATGGTCATGACCAAGTGAGCAGAAGCTGGCCCGTGGGAGGTCTGACGTCGTCCCACAGGAAGGGTGGGCTTCATGTGACTCCTTTATGGGTGGAAGCTTTCTCCTCCAACACAAGGAAACATGAAGAAATGTCTAAATCAGGGTTTCTCAACCCGGTACCCTTTGTCGTTGGGGGCTGTCCTGTGCATCGTAGGTGGTTTAAGAGCCTCTCTGGTTTCTACTCACTAGATGCCAGTAGCAGCCTCCAATGACCCCCTTCCCCTGCAGTCATGGCTGTGACAACCAGAGTGTCTAGAGACATTGCCAGATTCCACCCCGTCCACCCCCACCCCATTGAGAACAGCTACTCTAAAACGTTACTCATGATGCCGTTCTAAACTTTCTGTTTTCCAGAGAGTTTGAGGCAGCTTAGTGGTGACTGTTCGGCCTCTAATATAGGCCAGAGAGTATTGATTGAGGCTTCTGTGGAAGCTGGAACAGACATCAGCTACAGCTCTCAGCAGCCAGCTGCAGCAGGGGCAGCAGCAATGGGATTTGGCTATGACAAATCTGGGGTGTTTTCAGTCCCCAGAGACCTGGCCCCTGCAGGGTCCCGAGAGTTGTCCTGCCCAAGGTTTGTTGCCCTCCTTGAACCTGGATGCTTCCTCCATGCCTCAAAGAAACACCCTTCCAAAAAGGCCTCTACCAACCTCCTGAGGCCCTCTGTCCCCTACAGATAAACGTTTGTTTCCTGCCTGTGCCACAGATTTGTAGCCAGGTCCCCCTCATCTCTGTCCCACTGTTGTGGTCTTTGTCCAGGTCATCAGTACCCTTCATCCAGACTGTCCTCCTAGCCAGCCCCCCCATTCTCTGACACCCCTTCCTACCATTTCCCACACTGCTGGTGCAGTTGTCTTTCTAAAATGCAGATCTGATCGAGTCACTCCTGCCCTTGAATCCTTCAGTGACTTCTTGCCACCTATACTAAGTTCCTCAGGGTGCTTTAGGGTATGAGGATAGGGGTATGAGGGGAAGGGGAGGGAGGACTCAAGGGCGTGGGGGGGGCAGGGGGGGTGTTTTGTAGATTCTGTGTAACACCACGTCTTTGATCTTTGGCTGGGAGAGCAGCTCACTCCCTGCTGCTCAAACTTTCTCTTGTCCTTGTAGCCTCGTCTGGAATGGGGGCAGGGTCACAGTGAAGGAGCTGCGTCTCCCCACCCACCCGCACTGCAGCAGGCTTAGGCTGGCTGACTTGTTAATTGCGGAGCAGGAGCACAGCAGGTGAGAAGGAAGTCCAGGGGCCTGGTGCATTACAGTCCAGGTCTCTTTATGGACCCAAGTTCAGGGCTATACAGTACTGTCCCTGGGGTGTGGACACCAGCCCCCTCAGCCTCAGTATTTCCTGATTGTTGGAATGGGTTCATTTGACTCCAAAGGCTACCGAGAGAGGAGGTGGAATTAATGGGTAGCCTGAGCAGTGGGGATGGTGGTGGTGAGTGGCTTAATTCTGTTAGCTAGTTGACGTCCATAACCTGTGTCTCTGATGGTCCAGCCTCCCATCCAGCAGCCCCGCCGAGGCCATTCCCCTTTATGACCTTGTGCTCATCAGGACAGCGTGCAGAGTCATGTCTTCATAGACTGTGGCTGTGTGTGATATCCACACAACTGAGGAACTGAGTCTCTGCCATTGAGGACGTGCTGGTGGGTGTACCTTTGTGCCCTGGGTTTCCTGTGGCTCCAGGGTTAGCCCTTCAGCTCTTGCTAAGGCAGGATCTTGGTTCATGGTTTCACTCTAAGACTGCTGAGTGAATGGATCTGGTCCTTTGAGTAGACCACTCAACTCCTGCAAGAGGTGTGTCAGAGGCCAACCTCTTTTGGGTATGTCAGTGTAAAGGGACCCAAGGAAGCTGGAAGAACACATGTACATCATGTGGACTTTGACATGAGACTGAGGGGTGTGTGACCTTGGGCAAGTTCCTGACATCTCTCTGATCTTGGTTTCTTTATCTCAAAAATGAGTATGATGATCTATTTCTTACAGGTGGTAGGATGTGGATGATGTATAGAGAGTGCCTTGATCAGTAGCTCTTGGTGACATTGTCATTGTTGTTTGTTACTGGTGAGAGGTCATAGATTTCCCTATCCCATCCCCCTACCCATCCTGTTTTCTTAGACATAATGTACAAATGCTGTGTGTTTAGAATGTGTTCAGGGGGCCTAGAAGGAAAGAAAACTCTCATTTTTCCTCATGTCCTCCTCTGTGCCGCATCTGAAGCTGTTTTTGTTTTGTAGCAAGCTCCGGCACCCACACCTGCTGCAGCTGATGGCCGTGTGCTTGTCTCAGGACCTGGGGAAGACCCGCCTTGTGTATGAGCGTGTCACAGTCGGCACACTGTTCAGCGTCCTCCACGAACGGGTAAGTGGCTGTTTCCGAGCATTTCCTTCCTTCGCTACCCTCCCTACTTCTCCCCACTGCCCTCTTCACCCTACCCCAGCTGTGAAGTTTCCAGTTATGTTTGCGGGGAAGATAAACTTCCTAATTCTTTACTTTCTAGGGCTATATATCCACCACTTATGGCTGATAAGCACCTGGTTGGAACTAGTGTGATTTTATTGTTGTCTGTCCTATTTTTATCTCAGACCTCTCAGAGCTCAACAGACACAGAAAACAAACATGCATTTCTAGCTAACTGTAATCAAGCAGTCCCTGGCTGGCTTTCTTTCTTTCTTTCTTTTTTCTTTTTTTTCTTTTCTTTTCTTTTTTCTTTTCTTTCTTCTTTCAGATTTTATTTATTTGACAGAGAGAGAGTATGTATTCACAAGCAGGGGGAGTGGCAGGCAGAGGGGGAGGGAGAAGCAGGCTCCTCTGCATTGACCTGAGGAGAAGGCAGCCTCTTAACCAACTGAGCCACCCAGATGCACCAACTCCTGGCTTTAATTCCCTGTATTTTCACTTGTGCCTTTCAGGACTTTTGCTGTAGGAAGGGGTTTGTTTATATACAGATCTGTATCACTCCCTCTAACTTTTCAAATTTTCTTGTGGGAACATCTTTCACGGCCCACAGACTCCCTAGGAAATGTGCTTTGGGCTAAGATGTGGCTTCAGAGAGGTCCCGAAGCATTTGCTTTTCTTTTTCCATCACTTTGTTCTAAAGACCCTGGGCAGGAATGAGAAGAGACCCACCAGGAAAGCCCCTTCCCCAAAATGGCTCTAGCCATTCCTCCTGCCTGAGGACTTCCTATTAGTGTTATTTCTTCTTCCCTCCCATCCCCCTTGGTCTCTTGTCATTTAATGAAGGCATTACCTTAAAATGCCATTTCTGTGGGGAACAGGATAGAAAGCCCAGAAATAAACTCATGCTTATGTGGTCAGTTAATGTGCAATAAAGTAGGAAGGAACATACAAATGTTGTTGGGAAAATTGGACGGACATATGCAGAAGAATGGAACTGGACCACTTTGTTATACCATACACAAAAATAAACTCAAAATGGATTACAGACCTAAATGTGAGCCTTGAAACCATCAAATTCCTAAAAGAAATGATGGGCAGTAATATCTTAGGTATGGGCCTTAGCAACATATTTAAGGATATGTCTCCTCAGACAAGGAAAACCAAAGCAAAAATAAACTATTGGAACTACACCAAAATAAAAAGGTTTTGTACACCAGGGAAACCATCAGCAAAACAAAAAAGCAAGTGACTAAATGGAAGAAGGTATTTATTTGCAAAGGAAATATCTGATAAGGAGTTAATATCCAAAATACATAAAGAACTTACACAACTGACTAGAAAAAGAGCTAAATAATCCCATTAAAATGGACAGAGGACCTGAATAGACATTTTTCCAAAGAAGACATACAGATGGCGGATAGACACATGAGAAGATGTTCAACATCACTCATCATTAGGGAAATAAATATCAAAACCACAGTGAGATACCACCTCACACCAGTCAGAATGGCTAGAATCAGAAAGACAAGAAATAAGTGTTGGCGAGGATATGGGGAAAAAGGAACCCTTCTGTACTGTTGGTGGGCACGTAAATGGTGGAACCACTGGAAAATAGTATGGAAGTTTCTCAGGAAATTAAAAGTAGAACTACTATATGATCTAGCAATTCCTTTACTAGGTATTTAGGCAAAAAACCGAAAATGCCAGGGCATCTGGGTGGCTCAGTCGGTTAAGCATCTTCTTTTGCCTCAGGTCATGATCCCAGGGTCCTGCGATTGAGTTCCTGCTCAACAGGAAGTCTGCTTCTCCCTCTACCTGCCACTCCCCCTGCTTGTTCTCTCTCTTTCTCAAATAAATAAATAAAATCTTAAAAAAAAAAAAGAAAATGAGGGGCGCCTGGGTGGCTCAGCGGGTTGAGGCCTTAGCCTTTGGCTCGCGTTGTGGTCTCGGGGTCCTGGGATCGAGCCCCACATCGAGCCCCACATCGGGCACTCTGCTCAGCCAGCAGCCTGCTTCCCCCTCTCTCTCTGCCTGTCTCTCTGCCTACTTGTGATCTCTCTGTTAAGTAAATAAAATCTAAAAAAAAAAAAAAAAGAAAATGAAAATACCAATTCAAAAAGATAGATGCACCCCTATATTTATTGCAGCATTATTTATAATAGCCAAGATATGGAAGCAACCTAAGTGACCTAAGTGTTCATGAACAAATGTGAATGGGTAAAGAAGATGTGAGATATAGGGGTGCCTGGGTGGCTCAGTGGGTTAAAGCCTCTGCCTTTGGCTCAGGTCATGAGCTCAGGGTCCTGAGATAGAGCCCCGCATTGGATCTCTGCTCAGCAGGGAGCCTGCTTCCCCCTCTCTCTCTGCCTGCCTCTTTGCCTACTTGTGATCTCTCTCTCTCTCTGTCAAATAAATAAATAAAATCTTTAAAACAAAACAAAAAAAGATGTGCGATATATAGATATACACACACACATATAAATGTGTATATATATGTGTATAATCTATGGCATGTATATATGTATGTATAAAATATATAATATATGTATATACATATAGAGATTATTATAATATGAGATATATAACTCACATGTGGAATATTATTCAGCCATAAAAAATGAGATCTTTGCCATTTTCAACAATGTGGGTGGACCTAGAGAGAATATTATGCAAAGCAAAATAAGTCAGACAGGGGCATCTGGGTGGCTCAGTCATTAAGCATCTGCCTTTGGGTCCTGGGATTGAGCCCTACATCGACAGAGTAAGACAAATATATCATTTCAAATATGTCATTTCACTTGTATGTAGAAGCTAAAAAAACAACCATCCAAACAAAAACAGACTCATAAATACAGAAGCCAAACTCATGGTTGCCAGAGGGGCAGAAGGTGGAGAATGGGCAAAATAGGTGAAGGGGATTAAGAGGTACAAGCTTAACAGTTATAAAATAAGTCATGGAGATGAAAAGTATAGCATAGGGAATATAGTCAATAATATTGTAATAGTATATGGTGACAGGTGGGGACTATACTTACTGTGGTGAGCATTACATAACGTATAGAATTATTGAATTACCGTGTCTGAAACCTGAAACTAATACAACATTGTATGTTAATCATAATTCAATAATAAGTTTTTTTTTCAAAAGAATGTCCTTTCTCTGGAGAGAGACCATAATGACTTTAATCAGCCAGATAGGTTGGTGTGAGTGAATTTCCTTCTTCTTAGGATCAGTCATCTCACTGGGGCAGGGGCTGGACTGGTCCTTTAAGCTTCCAGGTTCTCCCAGCAGCACCAGCTTGAACGGGGTGAGATGCAGGACAGGTTCTTTGGTGGTGGTATGGTGGTGGTGAGCCCACCCTGGATACACAGACCAGGCTTTGAGAAATTCCTTCTCATTTTTTGTGGTATGAAGTAGCTCAGTCCAGGGAAAGGAGTCCAGCTTTGGAGCCGGAGGGGCCCTGGGTCAGTGGGACTTTAGGCCAGTCACTTAACCTCCCTGAGCTTCAGGTTACTCATGTGTAAAATGGGGACTCTAGGTAGCTGTGAGGAACAATTGAAAAGACTCTGGAAATCTCAAAGCATTCTGCAGCGCCTGGGGCCCAGTCCCTGTTGTTCCCGGCTGTTTTTCCCCTTGATTTCAGCGCTCCCAGTTTCCCGTGCTGCACATGGAGGTGATTGTGCACCTGCTGCTCCAGGTTTCCGACGCCCTGAGATACTTGCATTCCCGGGGGTTTATCCACCGCTCCCTCAGCTCCTACGCCATCCACATCGTCTCCACAGGGGAAGCAAGGCTAACCAACCTGGAGTACATGATGGAAAGGTGGGTGCTGTAGAGAAAGAATCTGATCTGGGTGGGCCTCTTCCTCATTGGTGGGCTGAATTGTTCATCACTGGGGAAAGAGGTTTCCCAAATGCCTTCCTCTGTCTGCCAAGGTTAGAAGGACTTTAGGGAAGTTACTTTTGCTCAAGACATTCTCATTTTAATAAATATTTAACAAGCAAAGGCCCCTGGTAGCCAATATGTGTAAATGCTCTATCTACTTCAAAATTTTCGGTGGCTTAACACAACTGAGGTGTGTTTCTTAATCCCATTGCCGTGTAGTGTGTATGTTGGAGGTGGGCACCCACAGTGTTCCGAGTTCCTCCCATCTGTAGTTCTGCTGTGCCTAAGCCTCAATCCTCACTGTGTTCTCTGCATTGCTGGTCAGTGAGGAGAGAACATGGAGGGGCACATTGTATTCGGGGGCCAGCCGAAAGTGGCTATATCATTGCTTCCTGCTTTGTAGTCCCCTCCTCACTGCAGGGAGGCTGGGAAATGTGTCATAGCTGTGCATCCTGGAAGGAGAGAGAAGGTGATGGGTGGGGTGCTGAAGAGCCTTACAGTTGGTCACACCTCCTACTCCTGGGCCAGGTACTTGGCTGGGTGGGCTCTAAGGGCATTCCCTGCCCTTTAGGCCATCAGGGCAGTGAGGGGGCAGAGACAAAAACAATGCCTTCATTCAAGGGTTGGTGGGTGGGCTTCATTTCCCATTTGACAGGTGACAAAGTCTCCCTGAGAGTTGGGGGTACCTGCTGTCTCCTGTCCCTACGCTCTGGAAGGCAGAGGATATCTCCTGTGCTTCCTTGCTGCCTTCCACAGCTCTGAGCCTTCAGCCCATTGTTGGTTCTGCTCTGCTGTGAAGCTTCAGCTACTGGGCCAACTTCTTGCTCAGCCCTGGCTACCTCAGCTTGCCTTTGCCCCCACCTACCTGCCAATCACTGAGGCTTTGTTTCAGTCTCTCCCTCGCTGGTTGCTGGTCTGGTCGTTGCTCCTTGCATATTCTGTAATGTATTTTTCTCACTATGTGAAAAGCTCTGTGGGGGCAGGGATTTCTGTTTTATCTACTGCTGTGCCTCAAATGCCTAAAACAGACCTTCACACAGTAAGCACTCAGCATATGTTTTTTGATTGAATGAAACAGAAAGGCTTTACTTCCCAGACTGTGCATGCCCCTAGTCTTTCTGCTTGCAGAGGAGAGTCAGGGGGCCTTGTTGTATTTGGACCCCATGGGCCTTGGCGAAGAGTTTGAATTTTTTTTTTTAAAGATTTTATTTATTTGACACAGAGAGAGAGAGAGAACACAAGCAGGGGGAGCGGGAAAGGAAGAAGCAGGCCCCCTGCTGAGCAGAGAGCCCGATGCAGGGCTCAATTCCAGGATGTTGGGATCATGACCTGAGCTGAAGGCAGCTGCTTAACAACTGAGCCACCCAAGTGCCCCGAGTTTGAATTTTTTATCCTAAGAATACTGGGGTGACATGAAGGGCGTTTTGTTTTGTTTTGTTTTTAGCAGTATGGTGTCATGGATGATTGACAGGCTAAGAAGGTCCCTTTGGCTCCTGCATGTGAAGAAGAGGCTGAGAGGGGACAAGAGAGAGGCAGGGAAGTAGTTGGGGTGTGACTACAGCAGTTCTCCATGTGAGTACTGTCTCCAGTGGAACTGCCTCAGATATGGGCCATTCTCAGTGCCAGTTTAAACCTTCCAGTGTCTCCCCATTGCCTACAAGATTAAGTCCAGGCACTTTGCAAGGTGTGGAAGACTTCCAAGATGGGGCTCCGCCCACAGAGCCAGCTTTGTCACTTCCTACTCCCTGCCTGGCATCTGAAGCCACTTTAAGTCCAGGCCATTTCTGGGTACTGCTGCCCACATCTGGAATAGTTGGCACTCACCTGTTTATTCTTTTAAACTCACCCTCAGGCACAATATCCCACCACACCCATGAAACCTGTACTGCAGCCCTGGTCCCCACAGCACTTTGCATATTCCATTCCTCTGCAGCCAAGTGCGTCTGCCCCACCAGAGAATGACCTCTGAGAGGGCAGGGACTGCGCATGTTCCTCCTCAGCTCGAGGCCTGCCACATTGTAAGTGCTTAGTCAGATGTCAGTTAAGTGAACAGAAGAGTCTGGATGTTAGGAAAACTTTAAATGGTTCAGAATGGGATTGACCACTTTGGCTATTTATGCAGGAGCAGTAGAAGCTGAGGGATTTGGACATTTTTGCCTTTGATAGCAGCAGGGGTTTTTCAGGAAGGCTGCAGCAGAGTCCAAGCTATTTGCTGGTGATGGAGTGACATCTGTTGTTGACATGGAGGCACGACTGTTTCTTCTGCCTGAGCTCTCCCAATAGAAATGTGAATCCTAGAGTGAAATAGACCTTTGGAGTTGGCTCAGCCCTGCCTTGTCTTTCACAGATGAGGAAACTGAGGCTCAGAGAGGGGAAGATATGGGTCTCAAGTTACCCAGATGTGGCTAGAATGAGGTGGTAAAGATGTTTCCTGGCTATTGGGGCAGAATGGATTGGAGGTTAAGGGTAGGAAGCCCAGCTAGGAGGCCATATTTCCCCGTCTGCTGGTGATTAAGGAATCAGAATAGAAACAAAAAATGTGAGATGCACTGAGGAGCTGGGGTCCACAGATTGGTCAAGTAAGGGGCTGGGAGGTAACTGAGTAAGAAAGTGTATGTTTTCTTTTGGATTTGTTGACCTCAGAATGGAACTTCAGGCCGAAACGTCAGTCAGCAATCAGTTACAGCTACAGCATACCCTTCTTTGACAACTGATAATGTAGCTGAGATCCAAGAAACCAGAATAACTTTCAATTCCACATTTATTTTTGGTAACATTCTCTTTGGGCTGGTTGGCTTGTTGAATGTCATTGTCAAGGGTAGCACTCCATCTCGTGGTATAAAAATGATACAGCAGTTTTTCTTACTCATCATCTCTTTCTTAATGGAATCTTTAGAACTAGAATTGACCTTGCAAGTGGTATCACATAGCCGTAGCCAAATATAATTTTAATGATGTCAGAACTGAAGCCTAGAAAAATAACTGCCCTAGAATGACAGCCAGAAAAGAAGCTCCCTCGCCCCCCAACTAGATTTAGCTGAGAAGGCAGGGGGATTGTAAGAGAGCAAGGTGACTAGAAGTAAAAGAGAAAAAATATAAATGCTGGTTGTGAGTGACTTGTCCCTTACAGAGCGTTAGACAAGTCTGAGAGACCTGAGAAGGTAGGTGGATGTTTCCCTTGAAGAATCACCCCACAAGGTAAAGAGCCAAGCATTCTAGGTCCTCAGAGTATATCTCTGATAGTAAAACACTCCATTGCTTTTCCTGTGATATTAATATGATATTGGCATGCCTCTAGGCTGTTCATACTATACTGGGTCACACCTAACTATTCAGTAATACAACCAAAAAGCCAATACCAACTTTTCTAACTTGATGGCTTCCTGAACTCACTACCATCTGCCAAAAGGTTGAAGAAATATTATTTAGGGAACTTTGATCAAAGTCTGAGATGCCCATCCCATCCTCAAATCTACCTTTTGCCAGATGAGCAAAGAACTTCTTGCAACTTGCTTTTTAAAAAATTAATTATTGGGGACCAGGATGGCTCAATCAGTTAAAGGTCTGACTTGATTTTGACTCAGGTCATGATCTCAGGATCATGAGATCGAGCCCCACATCAGACTCCATGCTTAGCAGGAAGTCTGCTCAAGATTCTCTCCCTGTTGCAGCACACGTTCTCTCTCTAAAATAAATAAATCTTTAAAAAAATGATCTCGTAGCATTCACAGTCTTTACCAAATGCCTTCCATAACATTCATATTAATAACTTACTTGTATAGTGCTTTATGGCTCAGAGTCTTGCCGCACACAAGATCTCATTAGATGCTCATGACAGCTGTAGACAGAAGTCAGTGCTGACCTCACCCAGAGGATTCTTGTTGGCCCAAGAGACATTTAGGATGCTCTGACTTCTCAAGGAAGCTAGTTGGGAAGTTGAGTTTTTCAGGCTGATCAGTGAATCTTTGCTGAACTGAGGAGGCTTGTTCCCAAGAGGGCAGAGTTCAGAAAAGAACTCTGGAACTGGAGGAGTCCCACAAGACTTTGATAAAGCAGATGGGCTTGAGGGGTCTTGAAAGAGTCTTATACTTATTTATTCAAAAGTAGGCATTGAGGCCCTCGTGTAAGTTTAGATATACATGATATAAAAGATGGATAAGGTGCCTCTTTTCATGGAGTTGACTCTAGTAGACGAAAGAAGAAAATAAGCAGTAAATAAATGAGCAAACCTTCAGAAAATAAGTCTCTGGAGCCAATAAAAGAGGACTATAGGTGGTCAGGGATAACTTCTCTGAGGAGGTAATTTTTTTTTTTAAGATTTTATTTATTTATTTGACAGAGAGAGATCACAAGTAGGCAGAGAGGCAGGCAGAGAGAGAGGGGGAAGCAGGCTCCCCGCTGAGCAGAGAGCCCGACTCGGGGCTCGATCCCAGGATCCTGAGATCATGACCTGAGCGGAAGGCAGAGGCTTTAACCCACTGAACCACCCAGGCGCCTCATGAGTAGGTAATTTTTGATTTAATACCTTTGTTATAAGAGGCAGCCAGTCACTCTGGGATCTCTGGGTAGCCCATGCCATGCAGAAGAAGCCAGTTTGCAGTGCGAAGACCTGAAGTGGTGACATCTTGGAGAACCTCAAAGCAGACCCCCATGACTTGAGGGAATGAGCAAGAGAGAATGGTCAGATGAAGTGGAGGGTGGGCAGGGCCCACTCTGGTAGATTGGAACAGCAGGCGGTGAGGGTTAGCTCAGAGTCTAGCTGGGTTTCTAGAAGCTCAAGGAGATTACCAGTCTTCAGAGGCAGATGTTTCACAAATGTACTATATGATGGTCATGATGATCCTTTAAGACATGAACCTGACCTTGTGTTTCCTTCTATAGCCAGGATGGACGTATACACAAGGACCTGACTCGAGTGCCCCTCCCGGCCCAGCTGTACATCTGGGCTGCCCCAGAGGTGATTTTACAGAAGGCAGCCACAGTGAAGTCGGACATTTACAGCTTTTCTATGATCATACAGGAGATTTTAACAGGTAGATCCAAGAGCACATTGACTGTGACCAGAGTCTCTACTCCTAGGTTAGATTTTTTTCCTCAGGAGTTTCTTAGTTTTATGAAAATGCAGGACATAGAAAATCTCTTCAAGGAAGCTTCTTTGTGCTTATGGAAGATACGAGATGATCTCCCAGAAGTCTTTCTCTTTTAACCTGTTCTTTGAGACTTAACAAGGCCCACCTATCATCCTGTCAATGGTAATACATTTAACCCAAGCAAAGTCTTTAAACTGAATATTGCTGTCAATGCTTAGGGGTCTCTGTGAGATGCCCCTTAAGAACTTGTAAATGAAAGGCGTCTGGGTGGCTCAGTTGGTTCAGCTTAGGTCATGATTGTGAGCCCTGGGATCAAGTCGCACATTGGCAGGCTCCCTGCTCTGCGGGGAATCTGCTTCTCTCTCTCCCTCTTCCCCTCCCCCTGCTCATACTCTGTCTTTCCCTCTCATTCTCTGTCTCACAAATAAAATCTTAAAAAAAAAAAAGAACTTGTAAATGAGAAAAGATTGGCCTTGGAAAAGTAAATTACGAAATCAAACACACCTAGGGTTCAGTGTATATATAAGCCGTGTCACTTGAAAGATGTGAAAGCCTTTCCAAATCTGCAAGACCCTAATGTGAAGGAAGTGACCATATATCTGAAGACACAAGGAATGTTTCAGCAGAGGAGAACACACAAACACACATACAGTAAAACCACATTCACTGAGGGGTAAGTGAGAGTCCCTTCCCATTTAGCAGTGTTTACAGTCTGAGAGGCAAAACCACACCTTCCATGAGAGGAATGCATTGGGCATTGGATCCTGAAGCCATGAAACATTCCCTGTGGTGCCAGCTCTGCCAGCCGGGAGCCCAGCAGGGATTTCCCTCAAATGGGTAAAGTGGCTTCTTGTTTATATGATTGGACTTTCAGGTAGCTTTTTCTTTTTCTTTTCTTTTTTTTTTTTTAAAGATTTTTATTTATTTGACAGAGAGAGAGAGATCACAAGTAGGGAGAGAACAGGCAGAGAGAGAGGGAAACAGGCTCCCCGCTGAGCAGAGAGCCCCATGCAGGGCTCGATCCCAGGACCCTAAGATCATGACCTGAGCAGAAGGCAGAGGCTTTAACCCACTGAGCCACCCAGGCACCCCTCAGGTAGCTTTTTCTATAAAGAGAAATTACTATTTAACAGGGTTGAGTGACTTGACTAAGTTTACCCAATTTTATCTGATTTCTTTTTTTTTAAACATGATCTAAAACAAAGTATTTATTTATTTATTTAAGATTCTATTTATTTATTTGACAGAGACACAGCGAGAGAGGGAACACACAGGGGAAGTGAGAGAGGGAGAAGCAGGCTCCCCACTGAGCAGTGAGCCCGATGTGGGGCTCGATCCCAGGACCCCAGGATCATGACCTGAGCTGAAGGCAGATGCCTAACAACTGAGCCACCCAGGCGCCCCTTTATTTATTTATCTTATATATAGAGAGAGAGTGATTGAGCACAAGCAGAGGGAGCAGGAGGCGGAGGGAGAGGGAGAAGCAGACTCCTCCTTGAGCAGGGAGCCCAATGTGGGGCTCGGTCCTAGGACCCTGGGATCATGACCCGAGCCGAAGGCAGATGCTCAGCTGACTGAGTCACCCAGGCGTCCCTTAAACATGAGTTCTTTTTTTTTTTTTTTTTAAGATTTTATTTATTTATTAGTGAGAGAGAGAATGAGAGGGGAGAAGGTCAGAGGGAGAAGCAGACTTCCCACAGCGCCGGGAGCCCGATATCGGACTCTATCCTGGGACTAAGGGATCATGACCTGAGCCGAAAGCAGTCGCCCAACCAACTGAGCCACCCAGGCGCCCCCTTTAAACATGAGTTCTTAATGCTATTCTTTCCTATGACTTTTTCTTTAACAGATAACATACCCTGGAATGGTTTAGATGGCTCAGTTATCAAAGAAGCCATAGTCTTGGGAAATTATTTAGAAGCTGATGTCAGGCTTCCAAAACCTTACTATGATATTGTTAAGTCAGGCATCCAGGTCAAGCAGAAAGACCGAACTATGAACCTTCAAGATATCCGGTACATTCTGAAGAATGACTTAAAGGTAAGCTCTGAAGCTGTTAGTTTATTTCAGCTTATTCATCACAGTGGGGTAGGGAACTTAGAGACCAGGAAGAATCAAGTTGATCAACTAGAGATCAAGTTGTAAGAAGATTTGGAAATCCTCATTTCATCATGTTCTTTCTGGGCTCCCAAGAAAAGGAACTCCTCACTGCTTTGCTTGGTGAGGGCAGCAGGGAATTGATGAAGGAGGCTGGGGAAGATGAGCACATAGAGGGACATAGGCCCATAATGTGATTAAGTGATTGGGAGCTATTGTTATTATTCAATTTAATTTAATTTAAATTTTTAAGGATTTTATTTATTTCAGAGAGAGAGAAGGAGTGAGAGAAGACAAGCGAGGAGGGGCAGAGGGAGACAAGCAGATTCCTTGCTGATCAGGGAACCTAACATGGGGCTTGGTCCTGGTACTCCAGGATCATGACCTGAGCTGAACAAAGGCAGATGCTTAACTGATTGAGCCATCCAGACGCTCCTATTGTTATTATTTAAAAAATACTGGTAATAACAATGAATTAACTAATTTGGGTTATAGTCAGTCTGCCCAACAGGAAGAAGAGAGAATTTATTTGATACCTAGATCTGTTTCAAAAATATCAAAAACCTGGCTGGCTCAGCTAGAAGAGCATGAGATTCTTGATCTCAGAGTTGTAAGTTTGAGACCCCCATTGCATATAGAGATCACTTAAATAAATAAACTTAAAAAAAACACCAAGGACATTCAGATGATTATAAATTATATCGTTAATAATATTTCTCTTGTTAAAGGATTTTCTTGGAACCCAGAGAACTCAGCCAACTGAGAGCCCCACGATACAGAGATACGAACTCCATCCTGATGTCAACGTCTATCTAGGACTGACCTCAGAACATCTGAAAGAGACCCCTAACTTGGAAATAAAAGAGCTGAAGGAAACAGGTATGGCCTTAACCCACAGGTTAATCATTATTTGACATGAATGTCTCATGACAGTTGTAAGCTACAACTAATCAACTCCTCCACAAACTGTGCATGTCACTTACACTTGGAAATGGATGCTTTAGGGAAAAGTCAAGATCCTTGAAATGAATAAGTTAAAATTTTTTGGCTCTATATATACCTTGGTTCGATCCAGAACTAAGCAGTAACAACTAGTTTATTTCTAGCATGATTCTTCTTAGGACTTGATTTAATTGCTTCACAAATAAAAATGGTGATTTTTAAATTCAAAGTCATTATTTGTTCATTACAGAAAACTTGAAATCATACAAAGAAGAAAATTACTTACCATTTTAATTCTGCCACTTAAAAATAATTTGTTAATGTTTTGGTGTTTCCCTCCAACCTTTTCCTATAGGCTTCTTGTACCTTTAGAAATCTTAGAATTCAGAGCTAAAAAGGACCTTGTAATCATCCAGCTTAATATCCTCATATTCCAGATGAGAAAACTAAGGGCTAGAGAAGTTATCGCTTGCTTAGGACTCCAGAGTTTATTATAGAGCTGGAATCCAGGCCAAGTGACCATCCTCTCTGTCTGTTTGCACAGGGCTGGAAGCCTCCAGAATGGTGTCATTCCCCCAGCCCCTCCCAGCCAAGCTCTCATTGCTTTGGCTCCTCCATCCTGTTCTCTGCAAGCTATACACCATCAACGAAGGTTGATGGGTGGTCAGTTCAGGGGCTATTTTTTGAATTATGATTCTTCCCATGATGCAGTGGCTTCTTGTGTAGTGTTTTGGCTACTTCTATCAGATACTCACCATGAGCATCACTTTAACTGACATGAGTATTCAAACTCCTGTGTATGTAAAAAAAAAAAAGCTATGAATTTAGTCCTTAAGATTTAGGGGTCTGTAATTTCCATGTCCTGACAGTTATCTGTGTTTTATTTAGTTGAGCTATAACTTAAGCTTAGAACATTTTCCCCAGAGTTTGATCTCTTTCCAATTTTCTACCTCAAGTCAGGTTAAAATGGAAATTTTCATCTGTTAGAAATACCCTCGCACCCTCTGTGAGTGTATCTGGTAGTCTTTCACACCTGTGAAGGGAATGGGAAAATAAAAAGCTGCTTTCTCTTTTCTCACACCACTTGAACAACATGCCAAGGCTGCTTAGCTGCTGCATGTGATCACTTTAATCAGTTGCATGTTGCCATTCTTTCCAACAGGTAGTCGGCTTCATTCACTCAGGGGTCCCCCTTCTCCCACTAAGAAAGCGACACCAGATCCTCAGGTCCTAGATCCAAGTATGATGACCAAGGAGATTCAGAACCAAGACACTGCTTCTCCTGCTGCCCCTGTGGCAGAAGAGGCTAGGAGCCCCAGCCCAGGTCAGGCAAGCCTCTGTAGCTTTGAAATCAATGAAATCTATTCAGGCTGCCTGGACAGTGGGGATGATAAAGAGAAGGAGCCCCCGGAAGTGGGTTCATCCTTTGAGGGGGCTGGACCAAGCCAGGCAGATGAACTAAAGTCCATGGAAGAAGAGCTGGAAAAAATGGAGAGAGAGGCGTGCTGTTTTTGTGATGAGGACGAGAGCTCTTCAGAAGCTAGTACGGAGCTCTCCTTTGAGGACTGGGATTGGCAAAATGGTTCTCTTAGTTCACCCAGCCTGCCTGAGCCAGCCAGAGAAGCCAAGGGCCATGTGAGCAGTAGGTGCATGACCGAAGAGTACATCAGTAAGTGTGTGCTGAATCTAAAGATTTCACAGACATTAATGCACCAGAATGCCGATTTGCTCAGGAATATCCAACAGAAAATCGATACACTTGAGATGATACAGAAGGAGCAGGAGGAGTGCAGGTCTTTGTGGGCTTCTTCAAGAGAGTTCGCGAACATCTATGACTTCCCTTCAGCCTTGGGCCCCCCAGCTTCCAGCTACATACCTCCTGTCATACAGCTGCCAGGAGGCCAGCAGGTGGACACCAGTGGCAATTGCCTAATCCTGACAAGGTCTTCCATAGTGAGTGACTTCCAAGGGGGACATTTTGGCAAAAGGTCCAGGAAAAGAAGTGGCTGTGACTGGAAAGCTGTCACCCCCGTCTCTGAAGAAAGTGCTGGAGATCAGTCAGAGAAGAGCCATCAGGTACAGCTAAGAAGGGGGAGGCAGGGCTGTGTGAGCAGGATATGGAACATAGTTCAACGTTGCCCCTAACCCCTGTACAAGGACTCATGTAAATACAACCAGCTCATAGCGGGGTCCTCTTGGCTTTGGGAAATAAGGCCTCTAGGATGGGATTCCAAGGTAGATACTCTTCATCTCTCATTCCAAACCCAACATACAGCCCTTGTTCTTCCTTATAAATCCTGTGCATCATGTTGGACCATATGAAATTGCTGTTTTATAGGTCAAAATATTCAAGTATTGACAATTTTACATGATTCACTTACTAAATATGGTATCTTGGGCAGGTATTAATCTCCATCCTCAATTGTTTATTCATTTACTCATTCAATAAACATTTCTAGAGCCAGAGGCTATACAATTAGACCCTGGGATATGATGATGATTGAGTCACAGGCTCTACTTATGAGTAGCTCCAGTGTGGTACAGAGGGGCCTGGTCATCAAAGAAGACACCTCAGAAGAGGTGAGAAGACACAATGGGAACTGGTCTAGGAAGTGTAACTTGAAGCTTAGTGAGGTTTCAGAGTGGCTTCTGCATGAGCTCCTTAGGGGCAGGGCTTGGGTCTTATACATTCTGTGCCCTAGCAGGGGTACCTGGCACAGAGAAGGTACTTGATAAATGATCATTGAGTAATGAATAAATGAACAAGTTCACATATAGAGAGCTGGCTGTCTC
The DNA here is from genome assembly GCA_028533885.1 of Nasua narica. Taxonomy (NCBI): domain Eukaryota; kingdom Metazoa; phylum Chordata; class Mammalia; order Carnivora; family Procyonidae; genus Nasua; species Nasua narica. Next base: position 27,797,324 of record CM052804.1, on the reverse strand, counting down.
TTGAATCAGAATTTTAGGGATGGATCAACCCCATCATTTTATAGAGTATGAAGCTCAAGCTCAGTGACTCGAACTTCCTAAAGTCCAGGTGTTACCGAGACGACATTGGGATAGGAGAGGTCAGCCCCATTGGAAGAAGGATTTTATTACTGAAGTTATTTAGAGTTGCTGGCCTATGGTGGTAAAAAGCTGGTCAGCTTTTAGTGGGTTTTATTATAGTTTTAAAATTCTCCACCTCAGGGCGCCTGGGTGGCTCAGTTGGTTGAGCAACTGCCTTCGGCTCAGGTCATGATCCTTGAGTTCCTGGATCGAGTCCCACATCGGACTCCCAGCTCCACGGGGAGTCTGCTTCCTCCTCTAACCTTCTCTCCTCTCATGATCTCTCTCACTTTCTCTGTCTCTCAAATAAATAAATAAAATCTTTAAAAAAAATAAAATTCTCCACCTCAAGCGCATCCCTTTATTGCCTGCGTAGGTCAGACAACTCCCACCACTGGCACTCCTTACTATGCCACTGCCGAGGCCCGCAGCTGATGAGGGGCAGGTTTCTTCACTCCTAGTCTGGTATTCTTTCATGGTCCCCTGCTGAGTTTCAGTGAGACTGCAATTCTCACTTAAAACGTTTGGAAAAGCGTTGGCACTTGTTTTTGTATAAAGAGAAGGCGAAAAGAATGTACTTAGACTCTAATATTTCTGTTTCTGTTGAAAATTCAGGTTTGCTAGAAAACTATTAGAAATAACTTTTCTTGTATATTATGTTTTTGTTATCTATTGCTATATAGTAACAACAACAACAACAACCCACACTTAGTGGCTTAAAATAACAGTGATTTATTATTTTTCACAATTCTAAGGGTCAGGAATATGTTAGGGCTAACCAATATGACTTTTTCACTCCATGTGTCATGGGCCGGGATCACTCCCTTAACTGTATTCAGCTGGAAGCTGAGCTGGGCAAGAAGGTCCAAGGCCTCATTTATATGCCTGGTGCCCTGAGTCATTCCTTTAATTTCTCAGTTCCTAAATTTTTAATTGCACCAAATGAAAACATTACAAACTTCCCATTATTTTATATATTTCTCAGTATATTCTACCCTTTCCTTGGTGACCATGACATTTTTCAGAACATGTGTTCTTTGATGTTCCATGATAAAGTTGTTGCCTTCAGCCCCTGCTAAGGAATCTTTGCCCCCATCATAAGGCCTCTGGAGCTCATACTTCAGGGAGCTTATGACCATTTTTATGCATCCTCTCTCCTTTGGGCATCTTGCTGCCATCCCAGTGCAACACATTTGTTGCCTTAACTTACCACAGGTTAAGAAATATAATGAACTAAGTTTTTTAAAATTAGAATAAGTAGATCCAGAATTTTCTCTTTGGAATAAAATATACAGGCTTTAATTTAATTTACTTCTGTTTCCAAAGTACTGTAGCTTTTATTTTATTGCATCTTATTTTCATAGCATCCCAACTGATGGATTCAGATAGATACTATTTTCCCTGTTTTATGGATGAGGAAACTGAAGCAAAAGACTCTCTTAGGTTATTCCGAGTAAGGATTAGACTAGAAGCCAGGGTCCAAGGCTCCTGCCACAAAGCTTGCTGCCTTAATATAGAGGGAAGTTATTGGACTTTTTAAAAAAGATTTTACTTATTTATTTAATGGAGCACAAGGAGGGGGAGCAGGAAAGGGAAAAGCAGGCTCCCCACTGAGCAGGGAGCCTGACACAGGGCTTGATCCCAGGACTACAGGGTCATGACCTGAGCCAAAGGCAGACGCTTAAACACTGAGCCACCCAGGCACTCTGAAAGTTGTACTTTTGAAGTCTGTTTTGTCTGCTCATTCTTCACTTGCTCCCAATCTGGACTGGGTTTCTGGGGGCCAACATTGCTGTGTAAAGACCTCCAGCCAAGAGATGAGTTATTAAATATGAAATATGTAAAGGGAAATCATCTTAGTAGGTTTGGTTATTTCTGCACATTTAGTAAGAATGGCTTGAAAAATAGAATGTGAGAGTGAAGAGGAATTCCTTCATCAAAGCACTGAAACATGTTTACTGCTTTTTAAGCTGCCAACTTTTTGTGGACTTGGAAAACAGAGCACAAGTGAACAATCACAGCCCATTCAAGGAGCCAAGCACAGTTTGGAAAGAAACAGGAGCCCAAATATTAGCAGGTGGGTTAACATTTTGCTCTTTGTGTCACCATGCCTTTAGACTCCCATGTGACCCCAAAGGCACTTAATGATCTTCATGTGTCCTGTGACAAAGAGACTGTGAGTGATGAAGAACACTAATACAGAAACAGACCTTGGCAGGTTTTCTCCTTCAGGTGAGCAGAAAGAGCCATATAGCGGAAACCTGTAGGAGAAAACATCGAAGGTACAGGAGCTGGCAGGTTAATCAGACAGAACTCATCATTTGTCAAAAGCAAAGCACCTTGCCTTTCCAAAGCTGCCCAGATTGTTTTTCTTATAAAAAGGAATGCCAGATATTCCATTTGTCAGTGCTCCAGAAACCAAACTATTTGGAAACAAGGGTTGTTCAAAATAAGCCTCCCTGACGCCAGAGCAGGGGTTGAACAGTTTAACTGTTACCGTGCAGCCTCTGATTTCCAGCCAAATCAATGATATGAATTGGCTTCAGCACAGATCATGGGAAGGAGAGCATATGTGTATGCTGAGTTTTTAAGAATTTAGGTAAAACAAATTTTATTTTGCATAGGGGCAATTATTAAAGGGCCAATAAATGTGTTTCAAGATAGACTAGTCTATCAATTTCAGTTTTCCTTTTCTGTAGTTAAATGGTAGCTTTAATCCATGGCTTTGAAGTCAGTTCTCCTGGAAAAAAGTAACTTTTTGTTTCTCTCTCAGTGGTGACTGAGACTAATGACAAGAGTTTGCTGTTCCTTTCATGTTGTAAATGTGTTCATTAGGGAGAATCAAGGAAAATGCCCAGACATTTTATTTCAGTGTATTTTACCTTTACAAAGGGCATTATTGGAGAACCAGCTAACGGGTATCAAAGGGATTAGAGCTCACATCACTGAGAGAAGCAGATGGGGTGACAGTATGGCCATTAGATGACAAAGCGAAGCCATAGTTGTGGCCTCCGCTACACCCATTCACTGTGTTCCCCTAAAAGAACAAAAACGGACTAAAGAAAAGTTTAACATTCTGCTACCAATCCACCGAGTCTTTTTTTATGCTTTTAAAAGGTAGACGCTTTGGGGCACCTGGGTGGCTCAGTAGGTTAAAGCCTCTGCTTTCAGCTCGGGTCATGATCTCAGGATCCTGGGATCGAGCCCCGAGTCGGGCTCTCTGCTCAGCGGGGAGCCTGCTTCCCTCTATTCCTGCCTGCCTCTCTGCCTACTTGTGATCTCTCTCCTCTCTGTCAAATAAAAAATAAAATCTCAAAAAAAAAAACCCCACAAAAAATAAAGACTCATTTGTCTTGAATTACAAAATTCAATTCTCTCTGCCAAATAAATAAAAGACACTTAATCAACTGAGTCACCTAGGTGCCCCCATATAGGTACTTTTATATACTGATTTTTCATCTTACATTAGAACGAGCATTATCCCACATTATTAAAAAACATCCGGGGGGTGTGCCTGACTGGCTCAGTCAGAAGAGTATGCCACTCTTGATTTCAGGGTTGAGTTTGAGCCCCATGTTGGATATAAAGATTACTTAAATGAAGATTTAAAAAAAGAAAACATCCTGTAAATTCAAACTTGTTGGATTTTCCCCATTGTTGAATTTTAGGTAGTTTCATGCTTTGATCCCTTTTGAATAGGGCCGCAAGTGACTTGTCAGTGCAAATTTTTCTGCACTTTGGATTATGTTCTTGACGGATTGCCGGAAGCAGAGTTACTAGGTCAAAGGGTTTAAACATTTTAAAGATACTTGATAGCTGCTGCCAAGTTACTCTTTAAAGAAGCCAATCAGATCTGACCTTTCCAGATCAGCAGTCTCTGTTCTGGTCCAGAGGGGAATTATGCATTCAAGATAACAGGAATTCCTACATATGCCACAGGTCAAATGTTTTTGAGAAGTTATTTTAATAGACAATGATATGTATATATGATCATGGATATGTAGAGGAAGAAAGACTCCCATGTTTTTCAGATGAGGAAACTTGGTCCAGAGAGATTGAAGTATGCCAGAGGCAGGCAGCTGGTTAGTGGAAGGTAGGGTCTAGAACTCAGTGAGACTAGGCTGAAGAGCTCTGAATGTTCTTCAGGCTCCCTGGTGCCTTAAGGCTGTGTTTTTGAATGTTAGGTATTGTGTTCTTACTGACTCACTAGTGCACCTCTTACTGGAGAATTCTGATGAAACGATAGGAATAGTTACTGAACCATCACCTGTGTTCTGTGGCATTGTTGGGGTGGGGGCTCTGCTAGAGCTCAGAATTCTGTCTTTTGAAACTGGATTTCAATTGTGGGTTTCTTCTTCCTGTGAAAATTTTTCGAGTACTTTTAGAATCATGAAATCTGAAATTGGAAACTGAAAATAACCTTAGAGGTCTTCTAACCTAGTCCTTTCATTTCTTAGCCAGGGAAGGCCTAAAGAGTCCAGTGCCCGAACCAAGCTGACCCAGCTTAGTAGTGCGCTTGTCACTGTGTCAAGCCACCACAAGGGCCCTGCTGTGTCATCCAGCCCTGGCCAGGGCTCTACTAGGTAAGGAGTCGGTGGTCTGAACATTAGGGAGTCTGGCGCTCTCTGGTGGTAGGCAGGAGTCAGTGCAACCCCAGGAATGGCTCTGAGAGTAGGGGCTGGTCCTCTGGGTGGGCTGATGGGCTCAGGCTTGTGTCAGGAACTTGAGCAAACTGGTGTATTTGTGTCCCCCCTGCTCCCCTTCCCCCAAACCTATATAATTTAGGATCAGTATGGAGTCTGTATCTTCTGAAATCTATAACGCAAAGTCAAGAAATAATGAAGATGATGGAGAAGTACAATTAAAGTGGAAAAGTGAGTAGAGTCATAGGTTCTGTTGGGCCATATGAAACTTAGAGTATATTTCTAACCTGTTTGTTATCTCTAAGTACACAGTCTGTATTGTACCAGCCTCCACATTCTTGTCTCCTGTTGGATCATTCCAGTTTAAAATTAAGGCCTTTTTGATTACAAATTGCAGAAAGGAAGTGCTTCTTTTTTTCTTTCTTCTTCTCTTCTTCTTCTTTTTTTCTTTAGCACTTAGGAAAGGTAAGCTTTTATTAAGATGGGTCTCTTAACATTGTTTAAATGAACATGTTTTGTGTTACTAGTCCAAAGAAAAGAGACTGTCAAGACTGCCACTGTGTATACTGTTCTGTTCAGTGATTTATTTTTCTGGGAAAACTTTTTTCATTTCTAGACGTTATAGGAAATATTTCCATTGTATATATATTGATGCATATTATATAACAAGTGTAGCAAAACAATATGCAGTAGAAATTTAATGTGTAACATTCATTATGAAAGTAAAGGGATGCCTGGGTGGCTCAGTTGGTTGAGCGGCTGCCTTTGGCTCAGGTCATGATCCCAGCGTCTTGGGATCGAGTCCCGCATCGGGCTCCTTGCTCCGCGGGAAGCCTGCTCCTCCCTCTGCCTCTGCCTGCCTCTCTGCCTGCTTGTGTTCTCTCTCTGTTAAATGAATAAATAAAATCTTAAAAAAAAAAAAAAAAAAAGAAAGTAGAGAGCATGTAGTGTCACTTTTGCATATCCTGTGGACATTTACTTTTGTATCAGTTTTATAAGCTTAAAAGGATACAGTGTCTTATGTTTTTTAATACTAATGTTAAATGACATTAGCAGAAGTATAGAAAATTTGGAATGAAGACATGCTCATGCAGATACATATGTAAAATAAATAAACACACACACACACACACACACACACACACACTCTCTTTCTCCCAAATATGATCTCTGCCTAGTCTAGAGAAGCTAGACAAACTCTAGAATCCTTTCCATTGTCTCTAGAGATTGTGAGCTTCAGATGTTATTTTTTAATAAAATCTTCACAATAAGAAGTTCTATCTACAAGTTTTCTGCTACCTTCCATTCTAAAATTCAGAAATGTATTGAAATTCTGTCCTTCCTTCTGTTACCAATTTTCTTCTCTCTTCCCCTTCAAGCCCAACAGGGCGCAGTTCTAAAAAGGCAACTATTGTAACAATAAGAGCTATAAAAGTATTATAAAGCTCTTTAAGAAGCAAAAGCTTTTGTCCAGTGTTCACAGTTCTGTTTTAAATGCTGCTTTCCCTTTTCTCCAGTGGAAGTGAAAGAAATGGCAGAGAGAGCAGCTACTGGGCAGCTGGCAATACCACCTTGGCATCCTCAGAGTAGTAGTGTGACTTTAGAGGGTGAGGCTAAAAATGAGCCTGATCTTCTGCTGCAGCCCCTGCTGAGGAACCCTGAGAAAGTGGGCTGGCAGTGCATTGTAGAGTATCCCAGGAAAAATGAGGAGCCAGGAGGAAATGGCAAGTGTGACAAAATGGACAACAGTGACTATGACAGTGACCAGCATGGCAGACAGCATGGGCCTCGAAGCTTCACCAGTAAGTTCAGTTGGAGGAATTGGGATAGGTGAGCTCTATCAAGTTATTCACTTAAAAATAAGTAAGCCTCCTGGCATATTTCCCTTGCTTGGTCTTCTCTCCTTTTCCATCTCTCTGGGAACCCTGAATTGCAGGGGAAAACAAATACCTTATTGATTCCGCTGTCCTTCCTGAAGGTAAAGAAATCCAAAGATTTGTGAGTTTTTCTGTTACTGGAGCAGACCCATTTCCCCAAAGGAGGTTAAATAATCTCTATACAGTGAGCCTGCTCCTGGCTCTAATCTGGCAGGAAAATGAATCTTTCTTACTTGAGTACAGTGGTAGATGGCCATTTCCTACTGCCCATTTCCTTGCATTGCATTTTAAGCCAGAAGAACTCCGCTGGCTCCCAGAGATTCTGTGCCAGAAGAACCCAGAGACAAATGGCTTTGACTGTTATCACTTTATAGATTTATAGGTTAAAATTGAAGGCCATGTAGTTCCACTTGGTAATTTGCTTGTAAGCAGGGCATGGAATATTATTTCACAGTTGTTTATAAGTCAAAGAAAGATGCTTCTAAAATTATCACTTAGGTAGAAAATCTATTTGTCTTGGGTTCTTTTAGTACTTAGCATCTATTCCTTTTCAAGCATTGCTCTTGAATGGGTGGGCAAAAGGATGGATAATACAGGACCGTGTGTTGGGGTCGGGCCAAACTAACAGTCTCCACTCTCTGGACTGAACCTGACAAATGGGATGTGGCCACCCTTGGCAGAATACAGTCATACATCTTTCCTCTCACACCACTCTTCTCCCCTTTCATGCCATCTAAATATCACTGACTGACTACGGCTCTGGTTCTGTAATCATTAGGTATCAGGCACCTGTCTCCCAGAAGAAATGAGCAGCCAGAACATAGTGAAGTCTTTCAAGCAAGGTCTGATGCATCTGGGGTCATTGAGAAATCTTACAGTGTAAGTAATATGGCCTGCAGAGCCAGGTTGAACCCAAAGGCCTAATAAAGTAGAACCGAGTTGTTATGTATTATGCCAGTGAAATAACTATCTGTAGTAGTTCTTTTTTGTTGGAGTATGCACTCTCGTGTCTCTGACATGAATGAGGAAGTCTCATTCTTTCCTTCTCTGCCTAAATACATTCTGAGTCATTTCAACTCAGAGCACTGTGTATCTTAGAGCTTGTGCAGAACTCAGAAAGTGTCAGAGTCAGGAAGCCCTTGAGCTTCCTGTCCAGTTGGATAGAAAAGACCAACTCTGGAAGCACAGTGTGAGGTCAGGAATCAAAGTTCATGGCCCAGCAGGTGACTGAGGTCTGATTGGAGTAGGAACAGCAGGGCCAGGGTTGTGATGAGAGTTCCTTCACCTAGAATGTCCCCTAAGACACAAAGACAGCGCTCAGTGGAAGGTATGTGTTCATGCCTGTCAACTGCACCTCCACAGGATCAATGCATTGAGGCTCCAGCCCTGCAGGGGTTTAACTCATCCTTGAAGCATGCAGTTGGGCCACAGTCCAGCCAGGCTAAGGAATCAGAATTTTTTATTATTATGATATGAGGACACAATCACTCAAAGAATATAAATAGCAACTGAAAATGAAATAATATAAAAATACAATTGTGATAATATTTAAGATCTTTCAACAAACATACTGTTGTATTTAATCATAGCACACAAATCATTCACAAGGACAATTTAAGACAATTTATTCTTTTTGTTACATGGGGGCTGGAAGGATAGGACATGTTAAGCTCACTGGCTTGGCTGGAGAAGCAGGTCTGTCAGGGAGGTGGGGAGGATGTGAGGCCAGGCTTATCTGAGAAGTTTCAGTTTGATATGAGAAGTAAAGGGAGCAGCTTCCAGGCATGTGGGAAGAGGAAGGTGTGTGGCAAAAAGAGCATCCATGGAAATAAATCACAAAACCTCTGCAAAGAGATGACTGAAGGTATGGAGAAGAGCTAGTTGCCTGCCCATGTGGAGATCAGGGGCTGAACAGGGAGAAAGGAGCAAAAAAGGAGGGATGGAACAGAGATGCTGAAGAAATAACTGGGACTTTTGAATTTTCAAGTTTTTATTATTGAGATTTTATTGCTATTTTTTTTTCAAAAGATTTATTTATTTGAGAGAAAGCGCACATGCACAAGCTGGTGTGAACAGGGGGAAGGACAGAGGGAGAGAGAGAAACCTCAAGCAGATTGCCCCCTGAGCTCGGAGCCCAAAGAAGTGGGGCTCAATCCCAGGACCCTGAGATTGTGACCTGAGCCAAAATCAAGAGTCAGACGCTTATCCGACTGAGTCACCCATGTGTCCCTGCATTGCTACTTTAACAAGTAACATCATGTTCCTCTATTTGCTTTTAAACTCTAGCACCCACAGGACTCCTCAGTTCTGAGCGGCCTTAGCTTTCTGTCTGGAGGACGAAGCATCTGTGGCTGTACAAGCTCATTCCCAGCCTGGGTTGTCTAGGACCTTCTTAGAATTTCAGAGCAGAAGTGTTGCTCAACTCCCCCCCCCTCCATTGTGCAGATGAGTCTCAGGACTGTCATTTGCCTCACTTGCTGCAAGGGGTTCACAGCTCCCAGTGGGGAAGGAGGGCAGAGATAGGTGTGCAAGCAGGCAGGGAGGGCTGGCTCAGGGAGTGTCACCCTGACTGCTGGGTAATTTTAGATAACCCCGTTATTAACACTGCATCCAACTATAAAGGGATTTGTTTATAATGAACACCAATCTAAAAGTGGTTTCCTACATTATTAATAGGATCAGTCCGTGCGATCAACTTGTTCACCAGAATCTTCTGAGGACATAACAGATGAATTTTTAACTCCAGACCATGAATATTTTTATTCCTCGACTGCTCAAGAAAACTTAGCTCTAGAGGTAAAAACCACAGTTTAGGGAAAAGTACTTTTCAGCTTTCTCTATTGCCTTAATCCTTTTAAATTGTTTTTATTGAGAAAAATAGCTTACACATAAAAGTGTATAATGTTGACTTAGCAGTTTTTCGTGTTTTGAAAAGACATTGGAAAAATAAGATGTTTGAGGTCATGTGCAGTTTCTCCCAAAACTGTGGTTCCTGCATTTGTACAGCACTTTGTACTTCTTTTCAAAACGCTTTTTTTCATGTTACCTGATTCACATATTCTTCCTGTGGAGAAGAGAGGAAAGCCTGCTGTTATTCCTCTGAGGGAAGAAGTGGTGATCTGCGCATGTAGGGAATTAAGCCTGGCCTGCCAACTTCAGTGGCGGGAGAGGCAGGATCAGAGGCCAGGGCTCAGCATGAGGATGACGCCGGGCAGTGCCTGGGGCTTTCTCAGGAACTTGCCCAGCATTGGCAAGCATCTGTTTGTACAGAATATTTTCATTTGTAAAATGAAGCTGTTTGGATTTTCTTATTCATTTGTGTAATTTCTGCCTCACCTTCCTAGTAACTTACCACCCTTTTTGGACATTCTACCAATAGGGAAGGTGCGGTGGAGGAAAGGGAGGATTGATTATGTCTCAAACACAACATTTGACTGATAAGAATTCAGCGAGACAACAAAAACATTTCCATTATTCTGCACTTCTGATAACTCAGAGTAGTTTTTCATTATTAATCCTTCAGTTATGCTTTTTTTTTTTTAAAGATTTTATTTATTTATTTGACAGAGAGAAAGAGATCACAAGTAGGCAGAGAGGCAGGCAGAGAGAGAGGGGGAAGCAGGCTCCCTGCTTACAGAGGCTTTAACCCACTGAGCCACCCAGGCACCCCAATCCTTCAGTTATTCTTTTTTTTTTTTAAATTTATTTATTTATATGAGATAGAGAGAGTGAGAGAGAGCATGAGAGGGGAGAATGTCAGAGGGAGAAGCGGACTCCCCGTGGAGCTGGGAGCCCGATGTGGGACTCGATCCCAGGACTCTGGGATCGTGACCTGAGCCGAAGGCAGTTGCTTAACCAACTGAGCCACCCAGGTGCCCCCTTCAGTTATTCTTGATTTTTTTTTTTCAGTTATTCTTGATTTTACTGTGAGCAGATTGGGATGTTAAGAAAATCTTTAATAAAAAGATACATACATATATATATACACACACACACACATTATGTACATATGTATACATACATATATATGTGTGTGTGTATATATATACATACATAAAGTGTAACATGGAGAAAAGTACACAGCTCTTATGTGTGCAGTTCATGGACTTGCACAGACTGAACACATTCATGTAACCAGTATCCAGATCAAGAAGCAGTCTTCCAGAAGAGCCCCCTGGACCTCCTCCTAGTCACTGCACTCTTTCAAAGGAACTAGTATTCACCCCAGAAAGTAACTTTGCAGTCTGGACCATTTTTCCAAACTTCTTTTGTTTTTCTTTTTCTTTTTCTTTTTTCCTTATTTTATTTATTTATTTAAAGATTTTATTCATTTATTTGAGAAAGAGGGAGAGAGCAAGCATGAGGGGGAGAGGGAGAAGCAGACTCCCAGCTGAGCAGGGAGCCTGATTGAGGGGCCCCAGTGCAGGGCTTAATGTGGGGCTCCATCCCAGGACCCTGGGATCATGACCTATGCCAAAGGCAGATGCTTAACAGACTGAGCCACCCAGGTGCCCCCCAACTTTTTTTGGGTTTTCTGATGAAGGTCCTAAGAATCAGAACATCTTTTGTTGGAATGTTAGGGTGAGGAGGGGCTAATGACATCAAGAAAGGAAAAGTCACACAATTCTTCCTCACAGTGGGAGGCAGGGGAGGGCTTGTTGAGGAACACAGAGTACAAGTGATCTTTAATGTCTTTGAAAGAGGTTTGTTCTTTTTCTATTAAAGATGCAGGAACCTGAGGCGCCTGGGTGGCTCAGTGGGTTAAGGCACTGCCTTCGGCTCAGGTCATGATCTCAGGGTCCTGGGATTGAGCCCCACATCGGGCTCTCTGCTCCTCGGGGAGCCTGCTTCCTCCTCTCCCTCTGCCTGCCTCTCTGCCTACTTGTGATCTCTTTCTCTGTGTCAAATAAATAAATAAATAAAATCTTTAAAAAAAAGATGCAGGAACCTTATAAAGATTTTCAAGGTTTAAGAACATCAATATAGGGACGTCTGGGTGGCTCAGTGGGTTGAGCAACTGCCTTTGGCTCAGGTCATGATCCCAGCGTCTTGGGATCGAGTCCCGCATCGGGCTCCTTGCTCCACAGGGAGCCTGCTCCTCTCTCTGCCTCTGCCTGCCTCTCTGCCTGCTTGTGTTCTCTCTCTGTTAAATGAATAAATAAAAATCTTTAAAAAAAAAAAAAGAACATCAATATATTCTCCTTCTACCTTTTGATTGTATGTCGTCCTCCAGTGACCCTTATTCCTTTGTTCTTTTTTTTTTTTTGTAGACCTCAAGTCCCATAGAAGAGGACTTTGAAGGAATACAAGATACATTTGCTCAACCTCCAAGCTCTGGTAATAAGCTCTTAAGGCATATTCCTTTTCACTTGCCTTCACTTTCTATTAGATGACAGATCTTTAGAGCTAGAACAGTCCTTAGAGATGACCTCCTCCAGGCCTTTGGTTTTATAGATGAAGTAACCTAGGCTCAGGGATTTCCCTTCATTAGAATGAATCTCTTGCCCCTCACCAGCCTCCTGACAGCCACATATCATGTTATCTGTACTTCTTGCATTCTTAGAGCATATGTTTAGTGGTTCCTGTTCCTCCTCCCCTCCCCCTTTCCTGCCTCTCCTCCCCCTCCCCTTCCCATCTTTTTATATTTCTCACCCCTTCGTGGCAAACACTGGTGCTTGGTTATCTTCACTGAGCTGACTTGAGGGATTTGCACAGGCCATACAACTGGTTATTGACACAACAAAAACAAAACTTGCTCTTCATGTCCTTTTCCACCCCCAAAAGCATTTTCCTTTGCTAGCTTAGCATCTTGGCAAAGAGCTAATAACAGCCAGTAGTGCACAGTTAACATAACATCCTTCCCTTGGGAGGCCTTGGGTTCTATATAACTCAGCAACTGCTTTCCGTTCCATGGGAAGTTAACCTTGGATCAGGCGCCCGGGTGGGGCATGAGATAAGATGTAAGTGAACCACTGGTTCTGATGCAGACATTTAAAAAATTGTGCACTTTTACTCTTTTAAGGTATACAACCATCAGTTTTAAGGCCAATTAACCACCTACTGAATCATGTAGATGTCTGTGGTCATGTCTCAACATTCTGAACCCAGGCATGGTGGGCTTGGGTTCTGAACTTACTTCCTTCCTCCTCCTGCACGCTGCCTTCTGTCTGTCTCTAACCTGATTCATGCCCCTGTCACAGCTGAGAGCATTTTAAGAAGCAATAAGCTTTTAGATGAACAGTTAAATTCTCAGGAGAACGTGTATTAAAAGTCCCCATACCTGGGTCTTGGGTCATCCACTTTTTTCCGTGGAGCCTCTGTCCATGATCACGTTCTGTGTGAGCCTTGCCTGCACATAGCCATTTCACTTCTGTTTGGAAGAGGTTTGAGTGAGATAGAGACGTTGTGGGGCAGGTAGGTCAGAAACCCAGGGATAGTTTGATACAGACATCTGAAGTACACGAAGAAGCCTCTGATTTCCACTCATTTCCTGCTTTTGGCCTTTCTCTCCCTACTTTTCCACTAGGGCTCTGACATATACCCCTTCCATACCAGTTGATGCCACGGGTAACAACTGGACATATGCTGGGTCCCAAGCCACTGCCACTGTTCCCCTCCCCTCCGCATGACCTTGGGCAAGTCATTTCACCCCAGGGCCCCACTTTCCCTTTGTATAAAGGAGAGAGACTCTAAAATCTCTAAGTGTTCCTCCAGCTCTAATTGTGTTTATTAGGCATTCCATTAGGCTTTCTAGGTGTTTATGCTTTCTAGGTATTTGAAAGAGTGTCATGAGAAGAAGAACCCCAAATACTTCTCTACTGGTGGGGTTTCAGACCTACTTGGTACCTACTAAAGGTCACACTGCTTTGGTGGCCCTCCCCATTGCCCACTAGACCGCATGTTCCTAAGGAATGACAAGGGGATCATGAGCATTTGCCAAGAGGGCAGGCTGCTCTGTCTGTCCCCTTCTCTATAAACCAGAGCAATATAGTGGTGGGAAGGAATATGGGTAGTGGCCCTGTTTGCCCTGAGATCAGCAAAGTATCTTATTGACGGATGGGGAGTAACTTTGGACACTTAATGTCAGGGAGAACAGAAGATAGTTGAATTAGTGTCATGTCACCACCCTGCGCTTGAAGTGGAGCCTGATGGATGGCCAAGAGGCACAGTTAGCACTCTGGGAATACCCAGCTAATGGTCTTTTCAATTTGGAACCTTTAGTGAACAAACAGTTCTTGGTTTCAACGCCCCCTGGTGTCTATTGACAGGAACCAGGTCAGTTTGCCTTCCTGAAAAGACAGAACAACATTTGTCTCCAGAAATAACTGAGTGGTTATAACTGAAAGGCCAGTAAATGGCTTGATTGTATTCTGAGTGTCAGAATGTAGTTACCCCCTCTGAGCAAGGAAAATAAACTTTCAGAGAAAAAACCTCTCCTACAGCACTCAATCCAAACCCAATTAGGAGGTACTTTGTTTATTCAGATTATTTCTTATTCTGGACTAGAGCAAGGGAAATTCTAAGGAATGAAAATAACAATCTGAGTTGGCAAAAGTTCAGTAAAAAAATGCATTTACTTTATTCTTTCAGATGAAGAAAAATTCCAAATGAGAAAAAGCCCTGGAAGGAATGCTGAGATTTTGACCAGGTCTCAATTCCAACCCATACGAAGGTATGTGCTAATATTTTATTCACAGTTTCAGACTCACAGAAGTAATGTTAAATGATGATAATACTCCATATTTATATATTGCTCATCCTCAAATGTTCTAGCCACAATGTCAGAAAAATGATCTTTGGGCACCTTAACTTTCTTAGGATTGGTTCAGCAGAATTGTGAAGAGTCATTATCTGTATTCAGATCCTAACTCTGCCTTTCCATCCCTGTAACTTTGGTCAAGTTTCTCAGCCCCTCTCTTCTATTTCCCCATTTGTGAAGTGTAGGAATAAGAATCTTTATGAAGAGTGCTGACAGGTTAAAAATAATAATATAACTCCTGGCATTAATTACAGAGAAATGAAGACTTAATGTTCATATAAAAACCTAGACATAGGGACGCCTGGGTGGTACAGTAGGTTGAGCATCCGACTCTTGGTTTCCACTTGGGTCATGACCTCAGGGTCATGAGCATGGAGTCTGCTTGTGATTCTCTCTCTCTCTCTTCATTTTCCCCTCTTGCATGTGATCGCTCTCAAATAAATAAATAAATCTTAAAAAAAGAAACACATGCATGAATGTTTATAGCAACTTTATTTATTTACTTATTTTTGCAACTTTATTTGTAATAACCAAAAACTGGAAACCCAAATGTTGTCCAACAAGTAAATGATTTAACAGACTGGTGTATGCATACTATGGAATACTCCTCAGCAATAAGAAAGAATGAAGTAACCTGGATATATCTCCGGAGAATTGTGCTGGGTGGAAAGAGCAATCCCCCAAAGTTACTTACTATGTGGTTCCACTCATATAACATTCTTGAAATTATAAAATTATTTGCATAGTTTCTGGGGAATAAGGTAGAGGCAAGCAGTAAGAGGGAAGTAAACATGCCTATAAAATGGCAGCATGAGGGGCGTCTGGGTGGCTCAGTCAGTTAAGCATCTGCCTTGGGGTTGGATCATGATCCCAGGGTCCTGAGATCAAGCCCCGCAGAGGCCCTGCTCAGCAGGGAGTCTGCTTCTTCCTCTGCCCCTCCCCCTGCTTATCCTTTCTCTCTCTAATAAATAAATAACATCTTTTAAAAAAATAAATAAACGGCAGCATGAGGGATCCCTGTGGTGGTGGAAATGTTCTGTATCTTGACTGTATCAATGTTGGTATCTTGGTTGTGATACTATAGATTTGTAAGTTGTTACCATTCAGGGAAATATGGATAAAGTATGTTTCTTTCAACTTCGTGTGAATATGCAGTGACCTCAACTTAAAAAGTCTAGTTATAAAAACTAATAATAGATGTGAAATGTCTGATACAATAACATTCAATTTACTTTCCCTATCTCTAGGCCTCAACTTTTTTTTTAATTAACATATAATGTATCACTTTTTTCAGCGGTGCAGGTCTGTGATTCATCAGTCTTACACAATAATAACAGTGCTCACCACAAAACATACCCTCCCCAGTGTCCATTATGCAGCCACTTCATCCCTCCCAACCCCCTCCACTCTAGTAACTCTTGGTTTGTTTCCTGAGATTAAGTCTTTATGGTTTGTCTCCCTCTCTGGTTTCATCTTGTTTCATTTTTTCCTCTTTTCCCCTAGGATCTTCTTCTTTGTTTTTCAAATTCCACATATCAGTGAGATCATATGATAATTATCTTTCTCTAATTGGACTTATTTCACTTAGCATAATACCCTCTAGTTCCATCCATGTTGTTGCAAATGGTAAGATTTTATTTTTTGATGGTTACATAATATTCTATTATATATAAATATGTATATGTATGTGTGTGTGTATATATGTACGCACATATACATACACACACCACATCTTTATCCAGTCATCTGTCAATGGACATCTGGGCTCTTTCCATAGTTTGGATATTGTGGACATTGCTGCTGTAGACATTGGAGTGCAGGTGCCCCTTCAGATCACTACATTTGTACCTTTGGGGTAAATACCCAGTAGTACAATTACTGGGTCATAGGGTAGCTCTATTTTCAACTTTTTGAGAAATCTCCATACTGTTTTCCAGAGTGGCTACACCAGCTTGCATATAGTGTAGGAGGGTTCCCCTTTTTCTGCATCCTCGCCAACATCTGTCATTTCCTGAGTTAATTTTAGCCATTCTGACTGGTGTGAGGTGGTATCTCACTGTGGTTTTGATTTGTATTTCTCTGATGCTGAGTGATGTTGAGCATTTTTTCATGTGTCTCTTGGCCATTTGGATGTCTTCTTTACAGAAATGTCTGTTCATGTCTTCTGCCCATTTCTTGATCGGATTATTTGTTCCTTGGGTGTTGAGTTTGATAAGTTCTTTGTAGATTTTGGATACTATCCCTTTATCTGATATGTCATTTGCAAATATCTCCTCCCGTTCTATTGGTTGTCTTTTGGTTTTGTTGCCTCTTTCCTTTGCTGTGCAAAAGCTTTTTATCTTTGAAGTCCCAATAGTACATTTTTGCCCTTGCTTCTCTTGCCTTTGGCAATGTGTATAGGAAGAAGTTGCTGTGGCTGAGGTCGAAGAGGTTGCTGCCTGTGTTCTCCTCAAGGACTTTGATGGATTCCTGTCTCACATTGAGGTGTTTCATCCATTTTTATGTATTTTTGTGTGTGGTGTAAGGAAATGGTCCGGTTTCATTCTTCTGCATGTGGCTGTCCAATTTTCCCAATACCATTTGTTGAAGAGACTGTCTTTTTTCCATTGGACATTCTTTCCTGCTTTGTTGAAGATAAGTTGACCATAAAATTGAGGGTCCATTTCTGTGCTCTCTATTCTGTTCCATTGATCTATGTGACTGTTTTTGTGCCAGTACCATAGTGTCTTGATTACAGCTCTGTAATAGAGGGTGAAGTCCAGAATTCTCCCTTCTGCCTCATTTATCCTAGCAGTTAGACCCTCCATTTTTCATTGCACCTCATAAGTACCCTTTTTGATTTTGACTTGGTTAGATTTTCTTTCTCCAAAAAAAGGATTCTCTAGGGTCTTCTATACTTTTTTCAAGCCCAGCTAGTATCTTTATAATCATTATTCTAAACTATGGTTCTGACATCTTACTAATGTCCATATTGATTAGGTCTCTAGCAATTGATACTGCCTCTTGTTCTATTTTTGAGGTGAGTTTTTCTATTTTGTCATTCGGTGGAGAGAATAGATGAACGAGCACAAAGTACCAAAAGAGTAACAATGATCCCAGAGAAATATACACTAAACAAATCAGAAGAGACCCGAAACCAGGGGGAAAGAAAAAAAGAAATTAAAAAAAAAAAGAATATGCTCAGGCTGGTGAATAGCACAGAGCCACCACCAGATTTTGGGTGTATTTTGGTATGATAGAAGAAGCTGCCTCCCAAAATTTGAAAGAAAGAAAAACTTACATATATACAAAAATAAGGTTAAATACAATGAAGGAATGGAATATGAGTGTAAAAATGAAAATTAAAAAAAAGATTTTTAAAGAGGAATGGATAAGTTGGTTGAAGAAAGAAGAAAAAAAAAGAATGTAATCAGGCGGGTGAATAGAACAAAGCCATACACGAGATATTGGGTATATTTTGGTCTATTAGGAGAAACTGTATCCCAAAATTTTAAAGAAAGAAAAATTTATATATATACAGAAAATAAGGTTAAGCACAATGAAAGGATAGAATATGACTGTAAGAATGAAAATTTAAAAAGATTTTTAAAAAGGAATTGATAAGAAGTTGGCTGAAAAAGGAAGGAAGAATAATTCAAAGAAAAGAAGAAAAGAAATAAAATTTAAAAAGTTTAAGTTGAAAGACTAAAGAATCATGGGAAAAAAGCCATGACTTCTATGTGTTGCTTTCCCCTAGCTTTGGAGTTCTGCTGTTCTCATTGATCGGTGAACTTGGTCTTGGCTGGATGTTCTTGCTGATCTTCTGGGGGAGGGGCCTCTTGCAGTGATTCTCAAATGTCTTTGCCCAAGGCAGAACTGCACCGCCCTTGCCAAGGGCCAGGCTAAGTATCTGCTTGGGTTTGCTCTTGGTAGCTTTTGTTCCCTGAATGCTTTCTGTATAGCTTTGGAGGATGAGAATGAAAATGGTGGCCTCCCAATCTTCGGCCTTGGAGGATGTGAGAGTCAGGGCCCCACTTCTCAGTGAGCCCTCAGAGAAAAGCAGTCAATCCCTCCTGTCTCCCTGGTCTCTGTCCACATTCTGTGCTCACCCAGCCTGTGACTGAGCATTTCTATCTCTGGTGCACAGCCCCGTTTAATGTCTCCAAACCCAGCAGATTCCTGCAGCGCACTCCCACACCACTCCTCCTAGTGGACGAAGGGGGGGTTCTCCCCAAATCTGCCACTTTGTGGGGTCCCTGCTTGAAGAGCAGTGGCCTGATCGTGCCATGGATCACAGTTTATGGCAACCCTGAACTGAAAGGCCCCTCCTCGGCTCCATCTCTGCAGCTGGCTTCCCCATTCTAATACCTGGGAGCTCTGCCACACTCACACACCCCCAGTATTTCTGTGACCCCAAGGGTCCTAAGACCACACTGTCCTAGTGAAGGTTCCACCCCCTGCTTAGCCACCAGAGCAACAAGCCTCACAGTGTAGACTTCTCCAAGTTCTGATTTTGTGCTCTGCTGTTCTATCACTTGCCGGTGACAGAGGCCCTCTTTCCGGATGTATCTTCCCATATTTTACCTCAGATTCACTTCTATGCACATCCTACCTTGCAGAAAATGGTCACTTTTCTGTTCATAGAGTTGTTGCTATTCTTTTCTTTGTTCTCCAGTTGAATTCGTCAGTGTTCAGAATGGTTTGATAGCCATCTAGCTGAATTCCTGGGACTCAGCAAAATTTAGGTCTCCTACTCCTCTGCCATCTTGGACTCCCTTTCAACTTTTTTATCTATAATAATTATAGTTAATGTTTCCTAAGCAGCTACCATATACCACGTACTCAGTTTTCTAAAATTTAATTTTTGTAACAGCCCTCTGTGGTGTATACTGTAATCTCCATTTTGCAAATAAGGAAAGCAAAGTTAATTTTTTCTAAGACTACAGTTAGTAAGTGGATGTATCAG
Source organism: Nasua narica (assembly GCA_028533885.1). Taxonomy (NCBI): domain Eukaryota; kingdom Metazoa; phylum Chordata; class Mammalia; order Carnivora; family Procyonidae; genus Nasua; species Nasua narica. Next base: position 27,778,001 of record CM052804.1, on the reverse strand, counting down.
TCAGGATAGGTTAGATTATGCTATATAACAAACAACCTCCAGATTTAAGTGGTTTAAGTTAAACAGCAAAAATTTATTTTTGCTCATGCTCCATGTCCATCATGGATTGGCTAGAAGTGTTCTGTGCTACATTACCTTCTATCCAAGAGCCAGGCTGAGGAAGATCCATCCTTGTATTTCCTTGATTGCTCAGGTAGGAAAAAGGGAACATGACCTTAAGGTTTCTGCCTAAAAGTGATTCCAGTCACTTTCACTTATATTTCACTGGTTAAAACAAGTGATATGGCCATTTATAAAAGGAGGGCAAAAAGTGCTGTCCTACTGTATGCTTAGAAGAGAAATAAATACTCTAGTGAACAGAATTAATAAAGTCACAACTCAGTCCAAAATCCGTGCTCTTTCCTTTGTACCATTGGTTTCATAGAATTATCTCAAAGATTAAAAATATGAAAACATACGGAAGAATTTAGCAATTCGAAATTGTAGTTCATACTCAACAGATACTGAACATATTCAACAGAAATTGAATCCTAGATAGTGGTTAAAGTAGAAACAGGTTAAGTTTGTCTTCAGTATTCTTTTCTGGTCATTTTTTGGCATAAGTCTCTCTTGGCCTCACCTGATGATCCATGCAGGAAGCTGTCTCACAGTTGGTAAGGCCCCATGGCTGTGCACTTTGCTCCAGCCTCCATGCCCAGCAAATATCCTGTGCTCTCCTGATTTCCTCGGGAACTTACTGTCATATAGCCTCATTGGCTGATTTCAGATGAGCTGATGCTTAGAGGGTATTTATTCTATCTCAGGGGAGGAAACTGAGGCCCAGAGCAAGGCCCAGACATGCCTGAGAACATATGGCTAGTCGGTAGCAGACCCAGGACCAGAACTTACTTTTTATTTCTGAACTTAGTGCCCTTTCTGCTGCTTCTCACAGGGCTGATAAACTTGTCCCTTGTACCAGGTTAGTGCACTCTGCTGACAGCGGATTCATACAATTTTCTCACTTTCTCTCTTACAGTACTGAAGGTGAACAAGAGGAGACGTTAAAGGAATCACCAAAGGAGCTGAAAGAGAAAGACATGTAGGGCCACCAAAGGGTTGCCTAAGGATGCTGTATAAAGTCTTGGTTTTAGGGGAATAGTATTTCCTTATTTGTAAGAGAATACTTGCTTCCCATTTTTATGTATACATTTAATGTGAGCATGTTTCTTTCACTAAAAAGCTGTCATGAGGATGTGATCTAAATTAATAGCACCCATGGGGCGCCTGGGTGGCTCAGTTGGTTGAGCAGCTGCCTTCGGCTCAGGTCATGATCCTGGAGTCCCGAGATCAAGTCCCACGTTGGGCTCCCAGCTCCATGGGGAGTCTGCTTCTCACTCTGACCCTCTCCCTTCTCATGCTCTCTCTCTCTCTCTTTCCTAATACATAAATAAATAAATAAAATCTTTAAAAATAAACAAATAAATTAATTAATAGCACCCTATAATCAAGGAAGTACAGTGATGATGATGATGATATTAATAAGTTTACACTTGAGGTAGATGAAATCTGTTTTCCACATAAATATACTTTCATCTATGGAAATAGTTTATTTTTAGCTGCTGAGATATGTTTAAAGTTAGTACCTCTTTTTAGGATATTCTCTAATATTCTCCCTCAGATACATAAGATATTCTAAGATAGTCTAATTCTGGTCTACTGCCAAATAAAGATTGCTGTCAAGAGCATCCTTAAAAAGTACCCCTTGGGAATATATGGTTTGATTTTTCTGAACATCTCCTAATTACTTTGTGCTTTTAATTTTTTGTGTGTGTGTGTGTGTGCTTTTAACTTCTTAGATCACTGACAGACATTCAAGACCTCTCTAGTATCTCCTATGAACAAGATGGTTCTTTTAAGGAAGTCTCATGCAAAACACCCAAAATAAACCACGCACCTACCAGTGTGAGCACTCCGCTCAGCCCAGGTAACCACTGCAGGGAGGAGAAGTGTTTGGGGAGAAGAATGGTTCTTGCCCCACTGGCTTTGGGAAGCCAGGCCTTGAGAACAGAGCAGCAGGCGTTTCCTCACAGTGCAGAGGTGTCTCTGGTTCCAGAGCTGATGGGGATAATTCCATGGGGACCCATGCAGGGGTTGGTGGTGATGGTTATTGAGCAGCTATAGGGAATTTTTTTACTTAGGTGGTAGAGACACGCAAATGAAAACTGTACTTTGTACTTTAGCACTACTAAATTTAGTGCAAATACATTGGCTTCTCTAGAGTTCGTAACTCAAAACCTGTCGTGCTTAAATGTACGTAGTTTTCACTCCTGCAACCTCAACAGCTAGCATCAGATAGCCTCCTTTCTCTGGTGTCCTTAGTCCCAGTATATTTGTGGTTCAAATAATCTCCTTTTATTTTGATGGCCAAGTTTAGAGACTTTTTTCTTTTTTACTTTGAGGAGTTATGTCTCATATCAGTGGTTATTTTAGTTATTAACAATTTGGAGAATCCCTGGAATAGATATAGAGTTTTGTGGTTTTGTTTTTAAATAATGTAAAGGATTTGGACACTGATTGCCCTCTTTTCTACAACAGGGTCAGGTTCTTCAGCTGCCAGTCGGTATAAAGACTGCCTTGAAAGTATCACATTGCAGATTAAAACAGGGTCTACCTCATGCTGGAATAGTCAGGAATCTATTCAGACTGCATCTGATACATTTTCAACAGTTCGAGAAAAAGCAAAGAGCCTAGATTCCTTTCTTACTTCCTCTGAAACTGTCCCTTCAAGATTGACTGATCTTGTAAGTATACTGACTCTGCTTTCCATACTCATGGAGTCAGCCCAAAGGCCTTAGGGATCCAAAGTACTAAGATTTCTCCAAATCAATTTTACAAAGAAAATAAGAAATAAGCTGGATCTTCTCTAGGCCTCCTTGGGGTGTTCCTCTGAATCTGTATTATAGGATAGATCTTGAGTTTTTATGACTTCCTCCCCACCAAAAATAACGTTTGGGAATTTTTTTTAAAAGATTTTATTTATTTATTTGGGGGAGAGAGAGTGAGAGAGCGAGCACACAAGCAGGGAGAGTAGCAGGCAGAGGGAGCCTAACATAGGACTCGATCCCAGGACCCTGGATTCATGACCTGAGCCGAAGAAAGACACTTAACTGACTGAGCCACCCAGGTGCCCTGGGAATTTCTTTAAAGAGCCCAACTGCCACAGCTTATGATGCTGATACCTTCAGGTGCAGTGTACTTTCTGTCTACACATTTCCTGCTCACTTGAGGAGGCTTGAGTTCTCTTTCCTCTTTGATGCCTCCTCTGCTTGGTTCTCTGAAAGTTTTGATTGATCCCTTCTCTGAGCTCTGGAGATCTTTATCTGTAATAAAAACACATATTTGTGTACTACCTTCTCCTTTCCTCCTTCTTCTCCCCCTGCTATCCTTTTTTTTTTTTTTTTTCCCTCTTCCTCTCTCCCTCATATTTCATTGTATAATCTCTTCAAGAAAACTACAAACTCCTTACTTGGCACTGCTCACTAAAAATCTGTTGACCATTCTTTAGGCAGATTGATCACTTGCTTTGGCCCTCAATTAAAGATCAAGTGTCATCTTCTTTGGGCATTTGACTCACAAAAGGTCCACTCTGAAGTAGGGAGATAAAGAATTTTATGCTCGTTCAACCATCTGTTAATTGGGCAGGTTCTAAGTGCCAGGTAGCCTGCCAGGCCCTCTTGTAGGCATCCAAATATAAATAAGATAGTCTCTGCTCTGGAGGAGCTCCCCATCTAGTGAGAAAGGCTGGAATGATCCAACACAGAGGCAGGTACTAAGCACTGTGGAGGCAAAGAGGAGTGAGAAGGGATTGCAGAGGAGGGGCCTTTAGAATGAGTTTAACTCAATAAACAAAACAAGTGGCTTCTTCCATCATTAAACACAGGCTTAATCTTGGAAGTGATTGGACTTCATGGGTCTTTTGAGCTCAATACATGTGTCAATTTCCATGTTTATGTCTTACTTATAGAAAAGATTGTCTGCATTTACTGGGGCTGGTTCCTCCAGCATTGCTAAGTCACCTGACATACCGTCCCATGCCACCCAGAGAAGGAGCCTGCCAAAAGGTACCCCGTGTTTAATATCACAATAGAACCCCCCCAAAAAAGCCAATTTAAGGGAATCCTTGTCTCATCTTTGATGCTACATTAGATTCAAACAGAAATGCTATTTTCCCTCTGATTATAAAAGTAAAACATACTCATTAAACTTAGAGAATTAAAAACTATTAAAAAAACCTACCATGTAATTCTACCACTAGTTTTTTTAACCTCTTATATTATTTTGGTACATATCTTTTTCATCTTTTTTTTTTTTTTAATAAACTCTCTGCCCAACGTGGCCCTCAAACTCATGACTGCAAGATGAAGGGTTGCATGCTCTACTGACTGAGCCAGCCAGGCACCCTTCTAATTTCATATTTCTAGAAATTTATAAAAATTACATATTTTTAGCATAGTTGAGATCATAACTGTGTGTCAGCTCTGGACTTTTTTTTGATGCTATATTTTGAGGATTTCCCCTTAGTCAGTGGAAGTTATAATAGTCCATTCTACATATGTTGCTTAACCATGCCCTTGTGTTGAAGATTTATATTGTTTTCTAATTTTTGCTCTTTGTATAAAAATCTTCGTCTGTACCTCTGATCCCTTTCTTAGGATAGATTCTTAGGAGATGGTTTTCAAATCAAAAGTTAGGAGAATATTAACAGCTCTTGAGGTGTGTTGCCTTTGCTATACTAATTTTAATGTCTTATGTTTTGGCACAGTTCTTGGATTTTGTGAATTATGCTGAGGGGTTTTGGTTAGTATTATAACTGAGCAAGTAGGGAAAGGCCCAAAGAATGGTTGCTTCTGTATCCCTTGGCCTGATAATCTATAGAGGAAGACCTCCCACTTTATGTTTTGTTCATTTTGAGTGGTCCAGAACCTCTTTATCCCTCCGGAGCCCCCAGCCACTTAGTAAGAATTTGTACCTTACATACGCCAATATCCTTGGGGAAGAAAGGACACAGATCAGGCAGTACTGGGCTGGGTATGGGGTGAAGTAGGAAAGGGTTTGGAGTAAAAGAGGGAGTAAACCCATTCACATATTAGGAGATCTCATCTAGGACTGCTAATGTGAAAGGCTGTCTCCCTGCCTTAGTTTGTTTTACTGTTGAGAGGTCCTAAGTCAAGTCCATGTGGAATCCGCGAAAATCCAGTTCAGGGCCAGGAAGGTGTTAAGTCATTTCCCCCTTTATCTTTTTTAAGCACTAGTAGAAGCCATTTCACAGCGTCACATTGATGAGCTACCACCACCATCTCAGGAGCTGCTTGACGAAATTGGTAAGGGATGTTCAATACCGAATGTGCTCCGTGGCCCTGTTTATTATGGTCACTGACCACAGTGTGGTTCTTTGTCTCACGTGTAAGCACTAGTACAAAAGACCTATCTATCATTCTAGACCCATTCTATCAGATGGTCTGATAGAATGTACACAATTCAGGAAGGAGCAGTTTTCCAATAAAATGGGCCTTGCGCTACTGCTGAAACCTGGCCAGGATAATTAGCCTGTGTCTGTTGTTATTTTGTTACTTAAAGGCCCTATGATAATGATTCTAAGAGAAATAGCAATATTTGAATGGTTTATTATGATGAAATTCTTTTATTAAAGGAATTTTTCACTTCCTTTTTTGAGCCAAACCAACCATAGCTTGGAGGCCTGATGTCTGGCTACTGAGGCCAAGACATCCTGTACTTTTCAGTTTTGCCATTAGCAGGAGGTATTAAAGGTATTGGTATCATGGATGAGTCACTTTCCCAGGTTCAGAGATGGCAGTGGCACAAGAACTAGGGTGAAACCAGTCAGAGCTGCCAGAACCTTCCTTAGTTTCTTTTTCTGTACTCACAGGCCCTTCTTACCTCATCATACCTCTCCTTCAGTGCCACAGGGTCACAGGGTTGGTTGTATGGTTAAGCTCTTAGGGCTCCCACCCCTACACCCTTTCTTTCTCTAGAAATCCCCAGGAGTCTTTGCAAATTCCTCCTCTCTAGTTGCTTCCCTTAGTATAGCAGTAGAACTGCTGCTTGTAAGAGTACAGGTCACCTACGCTTGTCCAGCTCAGGTGAATTCTTAGTGTCATTTGTTCTTGGTCATGACTTAAGGCAGTACTTGTAGGATCCTTTGCAGTTTGACCTTAGTGATATTTTCTCTCTGGATCCTGCTGTCTTCTCTCTCTCAGTCACCATATGGGCTCCCCCATATCAGCAGCTATTAGCATGCTTCCTCCTGGGCTCCAGCCTCATGACACAGCTGTACCACAGTATATGCTGCAGAAACCCTCCCTCTTTTTACTTATGGGAATTATCTGGACCAAGTTTCTAGGTGATGTCTGTACTTCAACACGGGTCAGTAATTTCCCAGAAAGACAAAAGCGCAAGGGCACTTGGGTAGTTTCTCTGAATAATGGACACTCCACGCAATTAGTGTATATTATCGTTCTGTTGTTCCACCTCAAGAGAGCTTTGGGGAGTGACCTGGTGCTGACACCTATTCTTTTGGACAACCCACATCCAAAGCTTTGATGTTAGGCTTCTGACAAGGGCCTAAAGGGGAGGATCCTCTTGAACTCTAGCATATAGATGATCCTTTAAGATCAATAAGGGACTACTTTTAACAAGGATAAAGATGGATTTTTTAATTTCAGGTTATTTGAAATGATCAAATGGGGCCCCTTGATGCCCAGGAGCTGCAGGAAGGGCCTGCTTCCTGACCTGCAGAGAGAGAGCCCTGTGCCTGCGCACAATAGAGCTGCACCAGGGAACCCGTGGTCCCTGTACATGCTGCCTTCTAGTTATCTCCCTGCTCTGCTCTGGGAGCACTTGGAGCACACTGTGAAGCTAACAAATGCAAAGCCGTATGTTTAGCAGATACTTGTCTTGGTCTTGTGGTCAATTCTTTAGGAACTGGAAATTATGGATATTCTTTGCCTTCTGTCTTTTCATAAACTAGGTCAAAATATCAAATATAGGCCACAGAGCTGGGGAAAATTGGAGGTTGCTTTGATGTTGTTCCACACTATTTGAGAGAGGATAAAATAGAGATTAGGATCATAGATCTTAGAGCTGGACCATCTAGGTTCAAATCCCAGCTCTGCATCTTACTCTCTGTGTGATGCCAGGCAAGGTCCTCAACCTTTCTTTACCTTCACTTCCTCATCTGCTAAACAGAAATGGCAATCACATGATCAATCTTGTAGGGTTGTTGTGAAGATTGCAAACATTAATCTTGAATGAATGTGTGTAAGTTAAAAACAGTACCTGCCACATAGGGCTCTGCAAATGTGACCTATCATCGTTACCATTTTTGTTTTTACTTTTACTGTTGGAGGGAACCGAATGCCATAGACCAGTGGTTCTCAAACTTTAGCAGCTGTCAGAGTGACCAGGAGGGCTTGTAAAATATGACTGCTTGGCCCCACCCCCAGAGTTTCTGACTCAGTAGGCCTGGAATGAGGCCTGAGAATTTGCATATCGAATCAGAGTATACTGAGTGTAACAGTATACTGAGGCTGATCCGAGGGCCACCCTTTGAGAACCACTGCCCTAGAGAATGGTAACATGTAAAGGAAGAAATAAGTTGCCTTCTGCTTTTGTATAATTGTGACAGAGCACTTGAAGCAGCAGCAGGCCTCATCCACAGTGTTGGGGGAGTACACAGCAAGTTGTCTGGGCACCACTGCAAATGGTAAGCCAACTACCCAGATCCTTTTCATCGGGGCCTTGCCGTAACACTGTCTTTGACAGCACATTGGTGCATTTGGGGTACTGTGGACCTTGAAATCAGGCACACTTCCAGCTCAGTTGCCACTTTTGTACTGCAAACAATTTAACGTCTCTGAGCCTCAGTCATCCTCATCTGTGAAATGTGGATGATGATTCCTACCTCCTGAGGTATGCAATAGTTCTATGCACAGCACCTGCTACATTGTAAGATAGTGAAGAAACCTTCCCTTCATAGGGCTGCTGGCAGGATGAAATGAGATAGCATTATGAAATGCTTGGCATAGATTAAAGGGTACTACCCTTCCCCACCCAAATTCCTTCCTTGGGGCTTCAACCTAGAAATATCTAACAAGTGAGAACAGGGTAGTCCCCCAACGTAAACCTGGGCAATTTGTTTCCAGGGCCTCCTGCCTCCTCTTCTATGTGCCCTTTCTTTCCTCTGCTTCCTCTGTCTCTCTTGAGTCTTGGCACAGGTAAGGTGTCCTGTTGCTTCACCTGGCACCAGAGAGCTCCCAAGACCCCAGAAGCAGCTGCTGTGAATGCAGGCGCTCTGCAGACTGCCACCTGGTCCCTGGCTCTCCTGGGAAGAAGTCGTGCAATGCATACTTCAGGGACCACTGATTAGCCTTAATTTTTTGCACTCCATTTTAAGCCAGGCTTTCTCAATTGTTTTTTGATGTTGTTCTAATAAAGTTAAGTTTTTCAACTGTTTTTAGATCAAAGGCACTTAGAAGAACAAGAAACTAACTGTGAAAAAGAAGATAGCAGTGTGCTTTGGACAAAAGAGACTCAGGATCTAGAAGAGGACACAGAGAGGTAACAGAAAAAGCTGGACTTCTGAAAGGATTTAATATATGGTATTAGTTTGTATTAGTTTTTCTCCTGATACTGACAAATAAGACAGGAAGAAAAGGTCTTTCTTTGTACTGTCCTAATAGCCCCTATTGCTGAAAGTTTTTTGTTTTTAATTATCATTGTGATAAGATAAACATAACATTTCAGTAGTGTTAAGTATGTTCAGATTGTTGTGCAACCGATCTCTTGAACTTATTCGTCTTATAAAACTGAAACTCTATACTTACTAAAAACCAGCTGCCCATTCCCCTTTTCCTCGGTTCCTAGCAACCACCATTCTACTTTCTGCTTCTATGAGTTTGACTTCTCTTGATACCTCATAAAGTGAAGTCATTCAGTATTTATCTTTTATAACTGGTTTATTTCACTTAGCATAATATCCTCAGGGTTCATCCATGCAACATGGTCAGAATTTCCTTCTTCTTTTTTTTTTTTTTACTATTTTATTTATTTGAGAGAGAGAGAGAGAGCCACACAAGCAAGGGGGAGCAGAAGAGGGAGAGGGAGAGGGAGATTAGGCTCCCTGCTGAGCAGGGAGCCTGATGTGGGGCTCGATCCCAGGACCCAGGATCATGACCTGAGCTGAAGGCAGATGCTTAACCAACTGAGCCACCCAGGTGCCCCAGAATTTCCTTCTTTTTTAAGGCTGAATTTCTGTGTGTGTGTGTGTGTGTGTGTGTGTTACATTTTGTTTATCCATTCATTTATTGGTAGATATGGGGTTACTTCTACCTTTTGCCTACTGTGAATAATGCTGCTATGAACACGGGTGTACAAATATTTCTTCTGGACATCCTGCTTTCAATTATTTTGGATAGGTACTCTGATTGGATATGTACCCAGTGGTATTGCTGGATCACATGGTAAATCTATTTTTAATTTTTTGAGGAAATACCATACTGTTTCCACAGCAGCTGCACCATTTTACATTCCTACCAACAGTGCACAAGGGCTCCAGTTTCTTCACATCCTTGCCAATACTTATTATTTTCTGTTTTTTGTTTTGTTTTTGATAGTAGCCACTCTAATGGAATCAGTATGAGGTGATATCTTGTTGTGGTTTTGATTTGAATTTCCCCAGTGATGAGTGATGTTGAGCACCTTTTCATATGGTCCATGGCCATTTGTAGATTTTCTCTGGAGAAATAACTATTCAAGTCCTTTGCCCATTTTTTAAAAAAAGATTTTATTTATTTATTTGACAGAGATCACAAGTAAGCAGAGAGGCAGGCAGAGAGAGAGGGGGAAGCAGGCTCCCTCCTGAGCAGAGAGCCCGATGTGGGGCTCAATCCCAGGACCCTGAGATTACGACCTGAGCTGAAGGCAGAGGCTTAACCCATTGAGCCACCCAGGCGCCCCCATTTGCCCATTTTTAATAGGATTTTTTTCTTGTCAAGTTGTGGTTTTTTTCTGTTTTTGTTTTTACTTCATTTTGTGAGGCAGACGTAGGTTTCAGCTTTTTTCAAAAATGTTTCAATTAAAGGCCTTGAAGAAGAATTTTTAGATCTTTAGAAAAATGGGGGCAATCATCCAGACTGTTAAGTCTAAAAGCACAAGGTTGTCTCAAGAAACCCCATTCCATTCCTGATTCAGGGCTCTCTTTTGACCCATGCTGTAAGGTAAACCACTTCAGTTCACCTCTCATGCCTTCTGAGTTCTCTTGCCTTGTCCTAACTGTCATTCAGGAATAGGACTGGTGTGAGATGAGCGACACACTCCCTGAGCACAAAGTTGAAGAAGACACCAAAAAACACAGGAGGCAGGGGCGCCTGGGCGGCTCAGTTGGTTAAGTGTCTGCCTTCAGCTCAGGTCATGATTCCAGGGTCGTGGGATCGAGCCCCACATCAGGCTCAGGGAGCCTGCTTCTCCCTCTCCCTCTGCCTTCCACCCTGCCTACTTGTGCTCTCTACCTCTCTGTCAAATAAATAAAATCTTTATTTAAAAAAATGCAGGAGTCAAGATAAATTATTTTAATGCAGTATTTTTAAAAATGAAAACTGGGGGTGCCTGGGTGGCTCAGTGGGTTAAAGCCTCTGCCTTTGGCTCCAGTTGTGATCCCAGGGTCCTGGGATTGCACCCTGCATCGGGCTTTCTGCTCGGCAGGGAGCCTGCTTACCCCCCTCTCTGCCTGCCTCTTTGCCTACTTGTGATCTCTCTCACTCTCTGTCAAATAAATACATAAATCTTTAAAAATAAATTTAAAAAATGAAAACTGATGCCAAAAAATTCACGATGAGCAAAATGTCTAAATTTTGAAGAAAAAGAGAATCTGAATCTATCCTTGTACCATTTGCTTTATCCTAATCCTGGTGCTGTGGATCCTTAGGGTAGCATGCAGAATTCTTTCAGCTACAGATGATAGAAAACCCCACCATTGTGTTTTGATGAGTTTGTCTCACATAAGAGGCAGTCCCACAGGTTGGCATGGCATGCCTGGTATAGCAGCTTTGTGATGCGACCAGGGACTTAGGCTCTTTGGATATTCTTGCTTTGCCACCATAGCATGTTGACCTTTATTTTCAGACTTGTCACCTCCTGGTTGCAAGATGGCTGCTATCCACACACCAGGCAGAGATAAAAGGGTGGGGCAAAGGAATATTCTGATACTGAGGGCGCCTGGGTGGCTCAGTGGGTTAAGCCTCTGCCTTCGGCTCAGGTCATGATCTCAGGGTCCTGGAATTGAGCCCCACATCGGGCTCTCTGCTCAACAGGGAGCCTGCTTCCCCCCCTCTCTCTGCCTGCCTCTTTGCCTACTTGTGATCTCTCTCTGTCAAATAAATAAATAAAATCTTAAAAAAAAAGGAATATTGTGATTCTGCCCTTTTTTTTTTAAAGATTTTGTTTATTTATTTGAGAGACAGAGAAAGTGAGAGAGAGCATGAGAGGAGAGAAGGTTAGAGGAAGAAGCAGACTCCCCACGGAGCTGGGAGCCCGATGTGGGACTCGATCCTGGAACTCAAGGATCATGACCTGAGCTGAAGGCAGTTGCTCAACCAACTGAGCCACCCAGGTGCCCCTTGATTCTGCCCTTTTTATCTGGAGAGCAGAAACTCCTAGAAGCCCTCCCCAGCAGCTCCCACTTATATCTCATGGGCCAAATGTGATGCATGACCACCCTCAGCTGCAGGGGAGACTATAAATTGAGTTTTTAGCTTTTTAGCTGCTATAGAAGAGGAAGGCAAGGGGAAAGAGTGCTATGAATAACTTTTAGGTAGTGAATCCAGTTTCTGTCACACTCTTCAAGGGCTAAATTATTCTGTATGAGGAAGGGAAAGAAAGAGACTTGGAAGGGAAGGTTTGGGAACTGGAGGAGGAAACTGAAGCCCTGCGACCTGCAAGGAAGGTCCTGGGGAGACAGAAAAAAAGAGACAAAGGGGGAGGAAGATAAATACTTTTTAAGTTTTAGAAATCTTTTTTCTAGGGACGCCTGGGTGGCTCAGTCAATTAAGCATCTGCCTTAGTTTCAGGCCATGATCCCAGGGTCCTGGAATCAAGTCCTGCATTTGGGATATCCTTACTGAGTGGGGATACTGCTTCTTCTGTCTGCTGCTCCCCTGCTTGTGTGCACTCTCTCTCTCTGAAAAATAAATAAGATCTTTAAAAAATAATAAATAATTAAAAAATAAATCTTTTTTCTATAATGTATGATATAAATCCAGCTCTTCCATTCCCCAAAACACTTCCAGTAAAAATGTACATCATTATTCAAGCAAAAGAAGATGATTAGCCCAAAAAGTCCAAGTTAAATTTGGTTGTAGAAAGTGCTTTGCTCATGATCAAAAGTTAGCTACCATTACTGTTTTCCAAAAGGGCTGGCTGTGCTGGCCCCCACTGTGACTTTTCAGGCCTCCCAAAAATACTGTGTGCCTCCTGTAGCCTCAGAGGTATTTCTCCCTCCAAAGTATTTGCAGGAATGAATGTACAGTTCTAACCTCAGGTGGAAATTGACTTAATGACCTAGAATTGAGACTGAGTCTAACATTGGACTTTGGGAGATAACTATTATTCTTAGGCGTGCTGAGGTTTTTGGTCAAGGGACTAAAGAAGAGTTTTGGTCTGCATTTAAATCGAATCTAAGTGACCTCTACTGCTCTGGATACAGTCTCACCAAGCTCTCATTTTCTCATGTGTACAGTGAAAGCACAGGGTTGAAGGGCCTTTCCCACTCTAAAACACTGTGGCTCCTTGTCATTGTCTCAAATCTCCTCACTTGCCCTTGGACAGAGCTCACTCTACGCTCGATGAGGACCTAGAAAGATGGCTACAGCCCCCTGAGGACAACACGGAGCTACAAGATCTCCCAGAAGGCTCTACAAGGTTATTATTCTCCCATTAGAGGATCATTTTCTTCTTTTTCAGGAAGGAAGTCTAGATTTTAGTTTTTTAAAAAAAATACCTTGATTCCTTAAAGAATGGGTGTCTGGTGATGTCATTACATCGCTGTTGTTAAGCCAGCCTTGACTCCTGTCTGCCCTTCTTCCTCCAACCACCTACGGCGCTCAAGATACTGATTACCAGATTGCTATCAGTATACAGAGAGGCCTCTAAGATTGTTGTACCTTAGCCCTATCACCAACATTTTCATCAGTCATTTGAGTTAAATCAGAAAAGGCATACTTACCAAATTTTTAGATAACATAAATCTAAGAATGAATGCTAATGTGATAGTGATAGACTGTGGATTCAAAATAGTCTTGACAGGTGGAAATGTTAGATTTCTCTAAAAGAAGAAAGTGAGCATTGAGCTGTGTAGAATGCAAGGGATCTGACCAAAGGGAGAATTTTTGATGGGAAGCTCCTCACTGTAATTTCATTGAAGGGAGGAAGTGTGTCTTATTTTTATATGCTCAGCATTTAGCATGCATTTCGAGACATGGTAAGAATTCAAGAAATTTTTCTTGAAGAGGGCATAGGTAGTGACTCCGTGAGGTCTCAGTTTGCTGCAGTTGCTAAAAAGGTCAAGGCAACATTAATGCTGGACAGACAGAGATGTATTGTCCAGGCAAGGCGTTGTCTCACGCCTTGAAGGACTCCTGGACACAGTGCAGGGTGTCTTTCTGGGTGCATATCTTGAAAGGGATGTTGACAAACAGAAGAGGGTGTTCCTAGAACAGTCAGATGTCTGGAAACCATGTCCTGTGAGAACAGCTGAAGGAGCTGGGGAGGCTCAGCCTGAGAAGCACAGATGGGGTGGAGGAATTGATAGCTGCCCTCAAACACCTGAGATACTGTAAAGTGAAGAGAGTCTGCTTACTCTCTTCTGCCCCAAAGAACAGAGCTAGTGACTAAAAACTGCAGAGTTAGGTATTTTTTATTCAGCAACGCACATGCTTTCTAAGAGCCATGGCTGTCTGATGGAGAAAACAACTGCCTTTCCACTCCCTTGACGGAGGCCTCCTCCCATTCAAGCACAGGCTAGACAGCACTTGGTCCGGACGATTGCAGGGAGGTGGAAGAGCCCCTGAAGGCTTTCTCCAGTTCTAAAGGCTAAGATTCTGTTAGTGGTGAGAGGTTAGGAGGGGGAAAAAGCCTTTTTGCTCTAGCTGGCTTTATTTTCTCTCTCGTTTTACATGTTCTATTTTGAATACTTAGCTAATGGAAACAGAAGAAAAATCCCTACACAGTGTAGAACTGGTTGAGCACTGAGAGTGAGTCAAGTGCTGTGCTGGAGAAGCAGAGGGATAGGATGTCTCTGCCCTTCAGGAGCTGACCATTGTGTCAGGGAGATGCTTTCTGCTTACTAGCTTGGCAAACATGGTCTTAAATCATTAGATACTTCAATCAGATACTTCAGAGAGAGTTTCAGAAAACGAAGTAAGATCATAAAATAAATGGTGGTTATAAAAAGGACACCAATTATGAAATGCTTTGTGAGGGTTGGGTGGAGGTGGATAATATAGCCTAGAGGTTGAGAGCAGAGTCTGAGACGGACTGCTTGGGTCGGATCCCAGTTGCAGGACTTAGTGAGGCCCGTAACTTAACTTCTCTGTGCCTCAGTTTCCCCATCACTTAATGGGGATGGTAATAGTAATGGTGACTACCTCATAGAGTCATAAGAATTAAATGAGTTAATGTACATTATAGCACACGAGCCAATGCCTGGCCACTAGTGCTTCCTATTGTGATTCCTTTGGAACAGTCCTGTTCTCCTGGCCATTTGCATGTGGTTTGATGCTCAAAATCATTGTCATTGAAGGGAGAAAAATATCAAGGATCAAGAAGCTGGTGAAAAGGAGAGAAAAGGGGAAGAAAGGATCAAATCAGAGAGAAGGAAATCAGACAGCTTTTTAGGAACTTCTGAAGAAGGTATGAATGAATGATTGTTTATAATGTAGACTGGAGTCTTTGGGCTATGATGAGCATCTGAGTTATTTAGAAATATTTCCCAGTTCCTATACATAATCCTTCTGTGCTTTTCTCCTGTAGTTCAGCCTACATTTTCTGTTAATTACCAGTCATATCTTCATCACAAAACAGTAACAAGATCCAATTCTATTTCTAAAGCAAGCCTTTGGCCAGTCTCATCATCTTATCTTGCACACTGTCTGGAAAGATGTTTTGCTTCTAATTGTCTAGTGTCTTCAAAAGAATTCTAAATTTAGCTCACACAGAGGCTGCAGAATCTGATAAGAAATCATAAACTGTGGAATTAAGTGGAGTCTACAAGTAATGTGAGAGATATAAATTAATCTTATTTCAAAACTATTTTGACAGAGCTTTAAGCATCATTCACAAATGATACCCCTCTATATTTAAGTTCCTCCTATTAGGAAGTTAGAAATATTAACTCTTTCAGAATGTCTGCTATCCCTTGCATCCCTTGCATCCTTTCCCTGGTTCATTATCATTCTCCTCCTTTCTCTGCCCTGTTTTTGCTTTGTGGACTTCCTGGGCTTCCTGGCTAGCAGGCTTTCCGTTGGTCAGTGCACCTCGTCTCGGCATAGAAGTGGTGTCCTTCGAGAAGCACAGCTTCTGTAAGGCAGCCTGTCCTTCTCAGTTCCAGCTATCACTGGGTTCCAGTAACTCTTCTGCCCCACCTCCATTGCAGTCCCTTTAGACTTAGGAGTGATAATGGCTTGCCACTGCTGCTAGTCACTGGATGTCTTGCTATCTCTTGTTTGTTCCCTTAACTCTGACTGTACCTGTGTAAGTAGTCACTTCATTAAAGGGCTTGGGGGTGGATTTGATATCCTCTGGGACCCAGACTGGCACAAGGTCCAGCCTGTGTGAGCATTTAGCTAGTGTTGAATTCACTGAGAACAGAATGCAGGGTCTTTGTGAATTAGCATCATTAGGGTCCATTGCTGTGACAGGGAGCTGTGGAATGTTAGGAGGGAAAGCCCATTAACAGTGTTTTTAGAAAGATTCTCTCTCTGCCGAAGAAAATGACTATTGGTAAAACAGTCCACCCTAAACTAGAGAGAACACTATAATGTGACTTCTGAATACTGGCACCCTTTGACCCAGACAGTAATCTGGTTGTCTTTTCTTCTTTCTATATTTCATCAAGAGGAACTAAAACCCTGTTTTTGGAAGCGACTGGGTTGGTCTGAACCATCCAGGTAATGAGTTGGGATATCCTTATAGGTCAAAGTTCACTGTCCGTACACAACAGGAGCAGGCTTTAAACGGTCACCAGCATCTCAATAAACATGAATGATAAAGTTACTGATAATTTTTTAAAATGATAATGAATTCAAAGTTGCTTTTTTTCTGTTAATGTTTATAGTTAATTAAAATATAAGGGGAAATTCATGCCAACTTTGGTGAAACAGTAGAGTCAGCACAAGAGCAGTTTTAGACAGAGGGAGGACAGAATGCTGCTATCAGTTGCTTTGTAGTCATTGTGCATTCCCATGATATGCTAGTTGATTATCTCCTTTGAATTTATAAAGATCCAAATCCCTTTCCCTTGAATTGAGTTGAATTGAAAGAAACTGCTGTTTGTGTCTTTAAAAAACACATACACCAACTCGAAACTCCTTTTTTTGTTGTTCTTTAAAAAATACAAACACAGGATAATCGTACTGGATCAGAGTGACTTGTCAGACTGACGGGAATTGGATCATAGGTGGACTCCTGGCCAGAGTTTGAGTGTCCTGCTCATGAGCTCTGGCCTCTCCTCATCTGCTTCAGTCACCATCAGGGCAGAGACCCTGTAGCTCACATTTTGTTCAGCCGTCGCAATAGACTGAACCACTGGCCCCGTCTGTTTGCAGCACATTTAACAATTTGTTTTTAGTTCACGTTTCTGAAAAGTGAAAGGTAGCTTTTATTGTAAAGTTTACTCATTGTTTCCAGAATGGCTTTTGGTTTTGTTGTTTAAGATTTTTGAAACTTTAACTCCTGTTATATAATAAAATGTTTACTTTTAATACCATTTAGGTTTTAGCTGTGTAAGAGAGATTTCTTTGTTTTAGTTATTGGGAGAGGAACTGCCACCCAAACAGGGTTCAATATCTGTTATAAAGTTGGACGTATAAGCAACTACTGCCACCACTTCTTATATAAACCAGGACAAGTCATCCGTATTTCAGAATAGAAATACTGCCTTCCTCTTGGGTAGAATTGCCATGTTCCCATTCCAGCCAGAATTGACTTACATGATGAAAGTAGAGGTAGGAATAAAAGCCCAAGATATTTTGAACTCTTTAAGGTGAACAAACATCATTTCTGTATATTTCAGATTGTATACCTCACATCATTAGTCCTTAGAAGAATGAAATTGTGGTAAGATGAAGATCACAACCTTTTTTTCTAATTTAGCCACTAGTGACTACTGACCACATGCATACACGTGTCTAGCCTGGTTTTTAGAGGATCGATATACCTTCATCTGCCTCACATTTGTTGCCTTCACATATGAATAAAAACCTTTTCTTAGAAGCTGTGTGCTGTTGTTCAGTACTAGCTAGCTAACATTTTATTCTTAGCAAATAAGTAGTAGGTCTTTTGTTTGTGAAAACTGAATTATTCCTGTTGAGGATGGTTATATTAATACAGTTCTTATTAGCATCACAGAATTTTACCCTGCACAAATACAATAGGAAGGTACAAATCTGTTTGACCATTTTGAAGCAAGAGACAGATGCTTGTCATTATAACCAGAAGAAAACCAAAGCAAACTACTTTACAAATAATACTGTGTGTAAGAAACTTGGAGTATACAGGGACTTGTAATACATAGTCCTTCCTCTCCTAAATCTTTAATTTGTGAAACAAAACCAACATACGTAAAAATACAAGGACTGATGGCAGACATAGCATGATAGTGAGTTGTGATATTACAGCATTATCTGTTAGTATTCATTAAGGCTACAAGTCCTACATAAACTCCCACTGATATGATTTGTAATCTTTTGTCTACAATGTCAGTAGAGTAGAGTCTTCTAGCTGGCCAGTGATTATGTTATACTGGCCAACATTAACAATAGTAATTGTTGGTAGACAATGTTTATTGGTTATGGAACAACTGTTAGCTGCAGGGTTCCATGAACTGCCTGAGATCATACTGGAGCAAATGTATTTGTATACTTAGAGTAAAACATAGTAACTTTCCCTGAGACTGTAGTTCAAGAGTGCCCTAAGCAAACTATAAGGATTGTGGAAGTGAGCTAAGAGCTAACTTTAGGTTAAAACTGATGATGATATATCCTTTTTGAATTTAGTCCCCATCCTCACATCTGTTCTGTGGGTTTGATGCTGAGTTTTTGGAGTATAATGAGTCCTTCATTTTTCCTTAATACGAGGAAGCAAAGAATAAATATGTAAACAGTTCCAGATACATAGTAGATGGTTAAATGTTGGCTCACTATTTTTTTTAAAGACTTATTTATTTGAGAGCGAGAGAGAGAACACAAGCCAGGAGGAGAGGCAGAAGGAGAAGCAGACTCCCCCTAAGCAGGGAGCCCAATGCAAGGCTCAATCCCAGGACCCTGGGATCATAACCTGAGCCGAAGGCAGATGCTTAATGGACTGAGCCACCCAGGTGCCCTGAGTTTTTGATTGTTTTGAAATTAAGCTGGTATAAATTCAAATTAGTTTTACAAATTTAGGATGCAAAATGTAATCCTCATTGTTACCACAAAGAAAATAGCTATGGAATATACACAAAAGGAAATGAGAAAGGAATTTAAACATTTCACTACAGAAAATCAACTAAACACAAAAGGAGACAGTAATGCAGGAAATGTGGGACAAAAAAGTTATAAAGGCATATAAAAAACAAATAGCATAATGACAGAAGTAAGGCCTCCTTCTCAGTAATTAGTTTAAACATAAATGAATCAAACTCTCCAAAAGACAAAGATTGGTAGAATGGATAAAAATACATAATCTAACTAAATCCTGTCTATAAGAGATTCAGTTTGAATCCAAAGACACAAACAGACTGAAAGTGAAAGGATGGAAGAAGATATTCCATACAACTAGTAACAAAAGAGCAGGGGTGGCTATACTAATATTAGACAAAGTAGACTTTAAATCGAAGAAAGTTATAAGAAACAAGGACATTATATATTAATAAAAGGTTCAATAGGGAAAGTTTAACAATGTATGTACCTAATGACAGACCACCAAAATATAGGAAGCAAAAAATGGACAGGATTGAAGGGAGAAATAGACAATTCTATAATAATAATTGGAGACTTCAAAAACCCACTCGCAACAATGGATAGACCAACCAGACAGAAGAGAGATAAGGACATAGAGGAGTTAACACAACAAACCAACTAGATCTTACAGTTACAGAACTGTAAGAACTTACATCCCCAACTGTAAGAACATACTCTACTCAACAACAACAGAATATGTATTCTTCATAAGTACACATTGATATTTTTTATTTTTTAAAGATTTTATTTATTTATTTTTTAAAGAGAGAAAGAGCACAAGCAGGCAGAGAGGCAGGCAGAGGCAGAGGGAGAAGCAGGCTCCCCGCCGAGCAAGGAGCCCGATGTGGGACTCGATCCCAGGACTCTGGGATCATGACTCGAGCCGAAGGCAGCCACCTAACCAGTATACTCCAGTATACTGAGCCACCTAGGCGTCCCTATACATGGATATTTTTTAGGGAAAACCATATGTTAGGCCACTTAAGTCTGACTAGATTTTAAAAGATAGCGATCATACAGAGTAACTTCTTTGACCACAACAGGATGAAGTTAGAAATTAATAACAAAAGGAAAACTGGAAAATTCATAAAATCATGGAAGTTAAATAACATACTTTCTTTTGAAAAAGATTTTTACCTATTTATTTGAGAGAGAGTGAGTGAAGGGGAGGAGGAGCAGAGGGAGAGGGAAGCAGTCTCGATGCTGAGCACAGAGCTCTTGACACGGGGCTTGATCCCACGACTCCAAGACCTGAGTGGAAATCAAGAGTCAGACACTTAACCAACTGAGCCACCCAGGTGCCCCCACACTTTTTTTTTTTTTAAAGAAAGATGATGTTGTGCCCCAGGGAGCTTAATTTTTAAAAAAGATTATTTATTTTAGAAAGAGAATGTGAATTTATTTTAGAAAGAGAATTTATTTTAGAGAGAGAATGGGGTGAGGGGAGGAGGAAAGAATCTTCAAGCAGAATCCCCACTGAATGTGGAGCCAGATGCAGGGCTCAATCTCATGACCTTTGAGGTCATGACCTGAGCTGAAACCAAGCGTCAGATGCTTAACCAACTGAGCCACCCAGGTGCTCCTAAATAACACACTTTTAAAACAACCAAGTGATTAAAAAAATCATAATGAAATTAGAAAGTACTTAGAGAAGCAGACAAAAACACAACATACCAAAACTTATGAATGCAGCAAAAGCATGGAAATTTATAAATATAAACACAGTAAAGGGCGCTTGGGTGGCTCAGTTGGTTAAGCGACTGCCTTCAGCTCAGGTCATGATCCCGGAGTCCAGGATCGAGTCCCACATCGGGCTCCCAGCTCCATGGGGAGTCTGCTTCTCCCTCTGACCTTCTCCCCTCTCATGCTCTCTCTCACACTCTCTCTCAAATAAATAAAATCTTAAAAAAAAAAACAGTAAAAAATAAGAAAGATCTCAAATCTACAACCTACCTTTATACCTTAGGGAATTAGAAACAGAACAAACTAAACCCAAAGCTAGCAAAAGGAAGGAAATAATAAAGATTAGAGCAGAGATAAATGAAATAGAAAAAAAAAAAAAAAAAACAGAGAAAAGCAATGAAACCAAAAGTTGATTCTTAAGAAAGATCAACAAAATCGAAAAAACAGTAGATAGATGGACTAAGAAGGGAAGACTCAAATTTCTAAAATCAGAAAATGAAGTGGGGGGACGCCTGGGTGGCATAGTCGGTTAAGTGCCAAACTCTTAGTTTCAGCTCAGGGTATGATCTCAGGGTCATGCGATTGAGCCCCACATTGGGCTCTACTTAGCACCGAGTCCATGTGAGATTCTCCCTCTCCCTCTGGCCATCCCTACTGTAAGCTCTCTCTCTCAAATCTTTTTTTTTTTTAAAAATTCAAGTGGGGACGTCTCTACTGATTCTGTAGAAATAAAAAGGATTATAAGGGAGTACTATAAACAATTGTATGCCAGCAAATTGGATAACTTGGATGAAATGAACAAATTCCTAGAAATACAATACCTGCAAGACTTAATCATGAAGAAAGAGAAAATCCGAATAGACCTGTAACTAGTAAGGATATTGAATCAATAATCAAAGATCTCCAGAAAAAGCCCTGGACCCAATGGCTTCACTGATAAATTCTACCAAACATCTCAAGAGGAACTAATACCAATTCTTCTGAAATTTTTCCAAAAACTTGAAGAAACACTTTCTAACTCATTCTGAGGCCAGCATCACCTTGATGCCAAAGCCAGATAAAGATACAAAACTACAGGTTAGTATCATTAGGAACACTGTTGCAAAAATCCTCAACAAAGTACTAGCAAACAATTCAGCAGGGTATTGAAAAGATTATACACCATAACCAAGTGGGGTTTATTCCTGGAACTGAAGGATGGCTGAACGTATGAAAATCATATGTACTGTTATGACATGCCACAATATAATATGTAATATGCCATGTCAATAGAATGAAGAGGAAAGAAAGCATCATCAGCTTGCTTTCACCACTTCCATTAAATAGTATTGGAAGTTCTAGCTGGAGCATTTAGGTAAGAAAAATAAATTTATCCTAGTTAGAAAGGAAAAAGTAAATAAAGTATGCAGATGATATGAACTTATATAGAAAACGCTAAGGACCCCTGGGTGGCTCAGTTGGGTTAAGGCCTCTGCCTTCTGCTCAGGTCATGCTCTCAGAGTCCTGGGATGGAGCCTCGCATCGGGCTCTCTGCTCAGCAGGGAGCCTGCTTCCCCCTTTCTGCCTGCCTCTCTGCCTACTTGTGATATGTCTCTCTCTCTCTCTCTCTGTTAAATAAATAAATAAATAATATCTTTAAAAAAAAAAAAAGAAAACCCTAAAAATTTCACCAAAAAACTGTTAGAACTGATAAATGAATTCAGCAAAGTGGCAGGATACAAAGGCAATACACAGGATTCCATTGCATTTTCGTACACGAACAAGGGAAAATCTGAAAGGGAAATTACAAAAAAAACTCCATTTACGGTAGCATCAAAAACAATAAAATACTTAGGAATTAACCAAGGAAGTGAAACACTTGTACTATGAAAATCACAAAACATTGCTGAAAGAAATTAAGACATAAATAAATGGAAACACATCCCATGATCGTGTAACAGAAGACGTTATATTATTAGCATGCCAGTACTGCCTAAAGCAATCTATAGATCCAACGCAATCTCTTATCAAAACCCCAATGACTTTTTTTTTAGTTAAGATTTTATTTATTTGTTAGAGAGCGTAGGCAGGGGAAGCAGCAGGCAGAGGGAGAAGCAGCCTCCCTGCTGAGCAAGGAGCCTGAAGTAGGACTCGATTCCAGGACCATGGGATTGTTACAGGATTTTTTTCTCTGGAAGTGCCTGCGGTTCTTGGTCCCACCACTTTGAAGAATGAAGAGGAAGACCAGACAGAGTGGTGGGTAGAAAAGCAAGGTTTATTGAGCGATAGCAAAGTGATAGTACAAAGCTCCTGAGGAGGGAGGGGACCCAAGAGTTGTTTTGTTTTGGTTTTGGTTTTTTTTGCAGAACAGTGTGAATGTATTTAATATCACTGAACTATACACTTCAGAATAGTTAAGATGGTAAATGTATTTTATTTACCCCAATAATTTTTTTAAATTATGGAACGACCATAAGCGGGCTAATTAGAAATTGTGTCGTATAGATTTATTGACAGAGAAGTGTGTCCATGACATGTCATTGACTAAAGCAAGTAGTAGTATGCTAGCAGGTACATTATGACCCTATGAAAATGTATGAATGTCTACACGTGACAAATGCATCAATATCTAGAAAGATGCTTATTAAAGTAGTAAAATGGTCATTTCAGATGATTTCAACTTTTTATAATTCTCTTTAAGCTATTTTTAGTTTGGAGAATAGAAGGGGTTTAGGAATACTTAAATCAGTTGGAGGCAGGACTATAATGTCATTATAATTAAGTATCCATAAATGTAGTCAATTTTTTTAGGATTGACTTGAAGAAAAACTGCTTAAAAGAAAGGAATGGTTAGTGTAAAGCATAGGAAAATGAAGTTTGGGAGCCAGACATCGGGGATGGATGCTCAGCTAAAGCATTGTGGGTGGGTGTACAGGGGGTGCACTATGTATGTCTAGCCCTCTGCGACAGGTGTTGCCCTCTTGAGGACCATCATGCTAACTTCTTGATCCAATTCTGAGTTCACCAAGCAACTTTTCTTCCTCTTGAAGTTGGTCTGTCTATAGGGAGAAAATGACCTGGCTTTCTAATCTGCTCAACAGTTGTGTGTCTCAAAGTGTATTAGTAAGTCGCTATTCTGGTTTACATATCGTGCTCTGTGCTTGGTTAATGAGAGTCAACACTAGAGAAATTGATTCTACATGATCTGTTGCTACATAAGAAGTCACCCCCAAAACAGTGACTTAAGATAGCAATAACCATTTTAATTAATTAATTTGAGAAAGAAAGAGAGAGAGCGAGCCCAAGCATGAGAAAGGGGAGGGGCAGAGGGGAAAGCAGACTCCCTGCTGAGCAGGGACCCTGACTTGGGGGTTGATCCCAGAAATAACCATTTATTGTCCCTAACAGTTTTTATGTGTCAGGAATTTGAAATGGCTCAGCTGGGCAGTTGTGGCTCAGGATCTCTCCTGAGGTTACAGTTTGATGCATTTCCAATTTGACTTACTCACATAACTGGCAAATTGGTCTTGGCTGTTGACTAGGGACCTCAGTTCCTTTCTACCTGGGTCTCCCATTGAGTGTCTTCACCACATGGCAACTGGTTTTCCCCAGAGTGAGCAATCTAAGAGACCAAGGCAAGAGGTGCTATGTCATTATGATCTAGCTTCAGAAGTTACATACCATTGGGGCACCTGGATGGCATAGTCGGTTAAGCGTCTGACTCAGTTTCAGCTCAGGTCATGATCTTGGGGTCTTGAGATCGAGCCCTGCGTTGGACTCTGCCCTCAGCACAGAGTCTGCTTGGGATTCTTTCTCCATCTCCCTCTGCCCCTCCTGCTTGTGCTCTCTCTCTCTCTCTCAAATAAAGATTTATTTATTAGAGAGAAGAGTGTGAGCCGGGGGGAGGGGTACAGAATGTAGAGGGGAGAGGGGGAGAGAGAATCCTCAAGCAGAATCCCTGTTAAATGAGGAGCCATTGTGGGGCTCCATCTCAGGACTACGAGATCATGACCTGAACCCAAACCAAGAGACCGTTGCTCAACTGACAAAGCCACTCAGGCACCCCTAAATAAATACATCTTTAAAAAAAAAAAGAAGTCAAATACCATAATTTTTGCTATATTCTATTGGTCACAGAGGGCAAGCCCTGATTCAGAATGAACAGGGACTACACTAAGGTATGACTACTAGGAGGTGAGAGTCTTTGGGGCCATCTGAAAACAGGCTGCCACAGAGCCCATCAACCAAGTAGCCATCCCTGGCAATCCTGCCCCTCCCTATATGCCTTCCATTAAAAAAATAAAACAGTTAAATATCGCTTTTATACCTGCCGTCACGTTTTATCTTCACCATACTCCTGTCAGTAAGAAAAGCAAGAGAAGTGATGGGGGGAATTACCCTCAAAGAACCCACCTGTTACTCAGGCACAGACTGATTCAAGTTAAACTATTTACAATGAGGAAATTACCAAGATTCTCACATTCTTGGCCCAGGAGTAAGTGTAGGATTGTGTGTGTGTGTTGCAACATTTCTGCAAAAATCACCTTTTTGTTTTTACTCATACTGAAATTGAGCACTGAAAGGAAAATGTATATATTTCCCCAATATTAAGAGAATATAAACAGTCAAACAACTGAGCTGATTTTAATAAGATCAAAAAAGTGAGACACACTTAATGTTCCATGATGATAGGGAAATTAAAAATCACACTCTCGATACATTTATAAAGAGAAATATAATCCTCCCTGACAAACAAATAAGTATTATAGTCTCATAGTTAAAGGTTATATATCAATAAGTCATTGTATTGAAAGTAGAATCTCAGGGATGCCTGGGTGGTTCAGTGAGTTAAGCATCTTGACTCTTGATTTTGGATCTGGTCAGGATCTCAGGGTTGTGAGATCTAGCCCCGCCTTCAGCCACACTGGGAGTGGAGCCTGCTTAAGATTCTGTCTCTCCCTCTGCCCCTCCCTCTCTCTCTAAAAAAAAAAAAAGAAGAAGAAATTAGAATCTCATAGGAAAGCTTTGTTCAAGTCAGCCCGTCTCAATTTTATAACAATAAGATATCAAATAAGTATAAATAGAAACATCTTCACTCCAACCTGGCTTACCCTTAGTATTTTCAGGTATCTGACTTGTAAATATTCTTCTACTTTTATCCTTTTCTGTAAAACACGATATAATGGCTAGCCAAGTGTTTTATATTCTAAAGACTTGTATCAGTAGCTCAAGGTTTCTCGGTCTATTGAGATTCCTGTTACCTAAAAACATGTTGGTTTTGGTTTCAACTTTGTCTTTAATCAAGGTGAATTTAAAGATCCAGAAACAATAAATCTGACCATCATATGACCACAATGATCCTTCAGAATCAAAATCGGATGTGGATATGGTGGAGAGGAGACTCTGAAAGGGAAAGAAAGATGATCATATCTCTGATCCAAAATGGTCTTCCAAGATGCAAAGGCACTCTTCAAGTCAAGAAATAACCAGAGTCCATCTACTCAGGATAACTGAGGGGGGAGGATGTGAGAAAGGACACTAACATTTGTTATATGACATCTATTAGACATTGGTTTCCAGATGAAGAAACCAAAGCTCAGGAAGATCAAGTAACGTGTCTAAGGTGCACATCAAGTCATTTATTATTGAAACCAATGACTAACTTCGAATCCTTCCTACAATCCTACTCCTGGGCCAAGAATGTGAGAATTTATGATTTGCACAATCTGGATTTTTACCTCAGGATCAACTGAACCACCTCTGAAACCTAGAAAAGGCTGGAGCTCTATTTTTTTACTTTTATGCAGTACAGTTCCAAACTAAATTGGGAAACTTTGTACTTCCATCTTACTAAAACTGGGACTAACACAGAGTGATTGAATGAAGTAGCCTTGCCTTAGTAGGATAATCAGGTTGACGTCTTCTCTGGATGAGTCTTGGAATTCCTAGAATCTGGGGATAGTAAGGGAGAGTCTGGAGCTTTCTATATGTACTAGGAAAATCTGGTTTTGCTAAGAACTTGGCCAAAGTCTTGGTGGTGTCAACTCCAAAGACAAATATTCAGTTTCTTTGCAGTTACTGCTTGAGATTCTCTGAAGAATTGTTGCTGAAGGGGCATCTGGTTGGTTCAGTCGGTAGACCATGCGACTCTTGATCCTAAGGTCATGATTTCTAACCACACATTGGGCATGGAGTCTACTTAAAAAAAATTGTGACTGTATGCCAGGATGTTTAGTAGGAAGCTCCTTCCTTTATGACATCACCAGGCAGGTAGCTAAGGGGACTATTTGAGACACTCTTAGAATAACAGCCACTTTTGTGGGAGTGCAAGAACAGCAGCGTTTAAGACTGAGGGTAAATTTCCAGACTTCATTAAGACCCTCAATATAAGCCAGCCAGTAAAATATGGGATCTACCCAGAGGAACTCAGTGCATCGGATGGTCAAGACTAATAAAACGGGGTCCAAGGTAGCAGTTTCAGCACCAAAAGGGCCTGAGGATACTAACACAACTCCTCAGCGGGGACAAGGGTACATTCTTGCCTCGAGCTCACGACATGCTGCAGTCTCCATGAGCCCTCCACCACATCGAAGATCAGAAGCTGGGCATCTCACCACTCTCTATTCAACATCAGACTATCCTCGATCTGGCTCCCCCCAGTCAGGGCCTGGCCTTGCTGGAACACCCATCCCTCGAGGAAATGAGACGCGATCAAAATCAGAAACATACCGCCATCCCTCTGTTCATCGAAAGAGCCAGCAAAGTCAGATGGCTTCCCATGTTGTCCAGATGCAGCGGAATGTTAGTCCATCCAGAGAGGAATCATCACGAAGAGGGGTTGAGAGCAAGCCAGGGCGTGAAATGAGTAATCGCTACTCATTAATCCCAGATGCCAAATCCTCTCGCCGGTTGAGTTTTGTGGACCAGAAGGATAACGTACAAATCTTACAAGAAGACGACCCACCCTCCAAGGTCCAGT
Organism: Nasua narica; assembly: GCA_028533885.1. Lineage (NCBI taxonomy): Eukaryota > Metazoa > Chordata > Mammalia > Carnivora > Procyonidae > Nasua > Nasua narica. Next base: position 27,750,593 of record CM052804.1, on the reverse strand, counting down.
ACCCACAAGGGGTCAGAATTCCCCGTAGGACTTTAGTTTGCCCAAAGGATGAAGCAGTACAAACTGACCCCATCCGAAAGAGTTTGACTGCTACTGAGATCAGATCTCCAAGGAGACCCTCTAGCCCGGAACATAGCAGTGGCCGTGTCAATGCAGACTCTCGGACAGCCCAGAGAAGGATCCTTGGCCAAGAGTATGAAATGAATCGTCTAAACTCGATCTATACAGAACCCAAGGCTTTGCATAAGAATATGAATGTGGAATCGTCCCTCAGACTCTCTGTCCTTAAGGATTTGGATGGTGGACACCGAGTTTCTATACGTCCAGATCTTGAGTCTGTCCATAAGCATTCTGTTCATGCTGATGTCAAGCCCCCCCCAAAGGTCTTAATATCAACAGAAGTAGAGTCCAACCTGAGGTCCTCAACACGAGGAGACAGTGAGGTTGGCCGCAGGGTAACCATCTCCTCAGGGGGACAGTTACTACACTCAACACCCCGGGTGACATCTCGAGCAGTGTCTGAGAGCCCTCCAAAACCTACGTTTGTCACTCCAGAACACAGCTATAAGCAGCACACCCAAAGGCCTTCAGAAAGTGTCTACATGTCCCCAGGACCATCCCGAAAGCCCTCTGTCCATGCAGAACTGGAACTGACCCCTCGGCCCTTACCCCCTCGGTCCTTACCTAGGTATGGGCCTGATTCCTCATGGTGGACCTTACTCAATCCTGAAGTTGAAACACCCCAAAGCCGGCCAACAACACCTGATTTTGAGTCTAAGTCCCCTCTTCCGCCAGATCCTTTATTGTCCTTTTTTGAAATGGACTCAAGTCCTTTCTGTGAGGAAATTATGTTCCAGAGAGAGAAAGCAAGTCCATCACCACCACCAGCACCAGCAACACCACCACCACCCTCATTACCAAAGGAGTCTCCAAACCAGGCACCATTTATCGAAGTGCCACAGACCTTCAAGTGCACCTGCAAACAACCCATTCAAAGGTTTAGTGCTTTCTTCTTGGGTATGTGAAGAAGCAGTCTGCCCAGGTGCAGTCCCAATTTAGTGAGGTGGGACATTGGGGTGGGCAGGAAAGGCTCCTTCTTCATTCTGGGCCTCAGAGCTGCCCTCCTGCCAGTGCTAAAGCTAGTCCCACCTTTGAGTCCATTGCTCCATTCCTTCCCCATCAGCTTCTCTGAGCTCCAAGCTAATGACATCGGTGACAATGCTTGAGCTGGCCTCAGACATTGACTCTTCCAGGCAGCGCTGCTTAACCTTTCAATGGAAGGTAGTAGAGAGTGTTTTGCAGGGTGGGAAGTGCTTCCCAAGAATGGAGATGAAGAACTGAGCTGGGGTGAGGGCTGGTAAGGACTAGTAAAGAAAATAAGTTTCTCAGGTAAATATTTTGACAACAAAATGGAGAAAGTGGGGGCATAGATACATGAGGACCCAGAATTCCAAGAGGGAAAAGGCATTAATAGCAGCACAAAGAGGGTGGAGAAAAGGGAGGGGGGGAATTTAGTCTTAGTCTACAAGGGCTCTGTGGAGAGGATCAAGGGCTGAGGGCACCTTTGGGGGGAGAAATGTGGAGCTAGAAAGGGAGGCGTTAAGTAGTGGGGGGAGGGATGCACATCCCACAGAGTGAAAAAAAGCAACAATCTCTATTACTTTCAGATGTCTCTGAGGAAATGTACAATCGTGTCATCTGGTGGCTAAAAGGTCTGTGCTTTTCCCTCGTATGGATCCATTGTAGGGGTCTGGGAGGCAGGAAGACAGGTGGGAGGGTGATCTCTGTGTATCGATAGAGCTAAGTCTATCAGAACCAGTGTCTGACTTGAAGGAGCAGAGGAAATTCTTATCTTGTCTATAATTCTACCATTAGAGTCATTCCTTTGGGACTTGGAACTTTTTTTTTTTTTTTTTTAATTCCAAGAGCCTCTTTTCAGTGGAAAGTAGTCACTTCTGGAATGGAAAACAGTTTAAGCCCTTTGCCTTTCAGTTGAGCTGAACTTACCTCTCATGTGATTTTTTAAAAAACCAAAAAACAAGTCACCAAGACAAACTACCTATTTCACAGTCTTCCTCAGGGCTGACTCCACACTAATTCAGGTTGATGGATCTCCTCTTGTGTCTCTCTGGTTCTTCAGAACTCTCCTCAAGCCCCCATAGTTGGACCTGGGGGGCATTGGCTGCTACCCAGCAGGGTCTCCAGGGATGTCAGGCCTCTGCCTTGAGGCCATCAGTAGGTCCTGTAACCAACCCTAGAATCCTTTATTTTTTAATTTTTTTCCTTTATTTTTTTTTAAGATTTTATTTTTAAGGAATCTCTACACCCAACATAGAACTCGAACTTACCACCCTGAGACCAAGAGTTACATGCTCTACCAACTTAGCCAGCCAGCCACCCCCAACTCTAGAATCCTTAAGAGAAGTGTCCCCAGACACCCTCTTCCCACTTTGTTCCCTTGACCTCTCTGGTGGGAGGGGAGGTGGGGACCAACCCTCATTTATTGAATCTTAGTAGCAAGGAGTTCCTGCTTTAAATGTTATAGCCCAAAATGTGCTTTAGTCTGTGAGCAAGAGGGAGTCCAGGGCTCTGGATGAGGAAGTTTCTGGGGGGCGGAGGAGGGAGAGAACCCTGGGAATGCAAGTCAGCCCCAACCAGCACAAACCCTCCAAGTGATGGGCAGCAAAGAGCAGAGAAGGGCATTCCTGCCCCTCAGAAGGAGCAAAGCTCTATAAAGTTGAGGTTAGTAGAGAAAAGACTCTTGAGTTATAGTATTGGGTTTGGGCCCTGTCTTTATTTTCTCACGGTGACATTGGGTAAATTATTTTATCTCTCCAATCATTAGCTTCCCTGTTAATGAGAACAATGGCAACCTCTTAGGGTCCTCACAAGGACTGACCAAGCTACTACATGTACAGCATGGTACTACAGTACTCAGCATGGTGTCTGGCAACAGTGAGCCCTCAGTAAATGCTAGCAGTTGCTATTTGGGCCAGTTGCACTTGGAAGGATACTGGGCCAGGTTATGCCCAAGTCCACTGAATATCTTTAGTAAAATTCTCTTTTTCCCCTCCTGTTGGTACTCTCTGAATTCCATTTGCTGCCCCCTGGGAATGCCCGACTTCTACTTCTCCATTATGACAGATGAGGAGGTAAGAATAACCCTGGGAAGTTATTTCCATTCTTCCTGTGCTCCCCCTTATCCAAGTCCCTTTCTTAACCTCTCATGGAAATAGGAATGGAGGGAGACAGACAGACCTGCTTCCTACCTATGGTTGGGCAAGTTGTTCACCACACAAAGGCACCTGAGAGGGCAAGTGGGGGCTGGAATCCAGCCTGCGTTCCACTTGCCGCGCTGTGCACCTGTAGGACTGCATCTCCCCAGAGGGCGATTTGCACAAAGGCACTATATGAGCTAGTCGCAGCCCCGGAGAGATGATAAATCCTGCCAAGTGCTCTGTGGGAAGGCTGTCTGGGAAGCCATACATTGGATCAGCCTCCACTTGGCTCTCCTCGCTCCAGCCTAGGGCACTCCAGAAAGGGAACACTTTTCTGGGTTACACACTATTTGAGTTCTCAACTTTGAAAAGCACAAGGTAAACTCTGCTCTCGGCAGCCCTGTGTCCTGAATTTGGCAAAGAGTGTCCTGATTTCACAGTGCATTGTTCCTCTAAGTACTTTAGTTCTTCTTGGCCCATGTTTGATGAGATGGTCTGGGCTTTTCCTGCCTCCATTCTTTCTCTCACCCTCTCTCTGCCTTACCCAAAGCCTAGCATGGCTTCTAATGGGTCCCATCCATGGGCTAGCCCAGGATGGACAGTTAATGACAGATAGAAAACAAACAAGGGAGGTGGGGCAGGATAGCCTGAGCTCAGATAATGAAACAGCTGAAGGGAAAGCGCCAGAAATGTGGTTGCAACCCCTTCTGCCGTGGCTTCCTATTCAGCCCCACGCCCTGAGCCCCACTGTGGGTGGGGACAGCTACTTCTAGAGATTACCTCCATGCAAGACTGTAAATCCCTTTCTCCCTCTTCCCTTCTTCTCTTCCTTCCTTCCTCCCTCTATCTCTTCCTTTCATAAACAACTTTATTCAGATGCCTAGCACTCTGCTAGGCACTACTTGGCAGGGGTGAGGGGGGGAAGCATTGAAACCTCAGAGCACACACATTCTTTGGCCATGAGAAACTTACCATCTGGTTGGGGAGATAAGACATGGACAGGAAACATTTAAACAACAATATGAAATAGTTTGTGCTCAAATGTCCAAATAAATGCAGCAGACTGAATATGTGCTCTTGCAGGATCTTAAAAGAGAGGGAATCATCATCAGGGGATGTGTGTGTGGTGGGGGATCAAGTTACACCCTCCTTCTCAAAGCCAGGGGTGTTTGGCTAATAGCTAGCCTCTCACTCACTCCTTTGATGCACTTGAATACCTTTGGGAACAGGTTAGTGTTTTTCCTCATTCAGGATATGATGGTTTTGGCTGAGCAAGTTCCTCCCTGTTCTCCCCCACCTTCATCCCCTTTCTTGGTGCATCTTGTTTTAGTTTCAGAAGTCAAAAGCCTTGGCAGCAGGATGACTCCTTCCCAAAATAGCTCTTATCCTGTCTCGATAATTGCAGCTCTCCAGCCCTGTTCAGCAGCAGGGCTGCTCCCCAGAAGCTGGGGAGAGGCTAGCTGGGCCTGCTGGTCTTCTCTGGCTCTTGGGAAGTGGGGTGGCATGGAGGAGGGCCAGGGACTTCTCACAAAGCGTGAGAGTGCTAGGCCTTCCCCATTCTGTCCTCCAGGCTGCATGGCCCACAGGCCATCCCATAAGAGAGATTCTGTGGTGCTGGTGTCCAAGGCCTCCAAGGCCTTCTTCTGATCTGGGAATGGTTGGCTGTTCAGTCTGTTCCAGATTCCATTCCTGGCAGGAATTATCTGGTGGCCAGCCACAGCTCCTGGCTTGGGGGCGGCAGCATATTTGTTGTTGAGCTTCACAAGCCCTTCTGGGTCCATCCACAGCCAGGGCCAGAGCCCGATTCAACCATTTCTTTCAACCATTTCTTTCTTAAGTGTCAGTCTCTTCCCAAGTGGCTCCTTTTGTCCAAGGAGCAGAGCTTACAGATGCTTCTCATCCTTGGATTGGTACATTAGGGGCTGGAATCTCCCCAGAGAAGATTATGCTGGACTGAGGGAAGCATTCCTAATGGTTTTGTTTTTGGTATCAGAACAAGCAGAAGCTCAACAGGAAGGTCCCCTATGGGTCAGCCGGGGCTGTCTTCTCACACAGCCCCGGGGAATTCCTTGGAATAAAGCAGCTCTTGATGCAAAGGGCTGCAATGCCCCTGATGGATGGGGCTGCCTTGGCCCCAAGGTCCTTGTCCTCAAGGCACCTAACCTACTTGCCCTTGAAAATGACGTCTTTAGGCTGTCAGCAGACAAGGTGGTTTACTCCCTTCTATGTCTATCAATTATGCAAGAAACCAACTCTGGAAAAGAGGCCAGGAACCAGGGGAGGCCATCTCAGTGATACCTAAGGCAGACTTCAGTGTCTTTAAAGTGATATGTCATTTGGCCTCTGGGGATGGTATGGCCACCCTCCCTTTGGCTCTTGAGCATTGGGGAGGTTTTGCTCAGGTAGACTTCCTCGACAGAGAAAAATCCGGAGTCTAGAAGGAATGCAGGGACACTCCGCATTCCTGGGAATGTTAACAGAATCCCAGGAGGTGGGCCGCCTGAAAGGAACCCTTGAACCATCTTTCCCACTGCCCTCATTCTCTTGCTTTGTACAGAGGCTTGTGGTTGAGAAGAGAGGAAATTGAAAGAATGGAGCAGAGCTGCTGAAAGTGGGGCAAGGCACGTCAGGGGGCTTTTCATAGCGGCCTGACCCCTGCCACCCAGCCGCTTTTCTAGTCAGGTGGTGCCTTGTTCATTTCCAGCTACTATGGGCAGTGAAGTCCAGAGCTGGATGGGAGGCTGCTAACCTCTGACCCACACTTGCTATTTTGGGGCAGTCTAGGTTGACCAACTCATCAGGGTTTGCCTGGCATATTCCTGGTTTAGCATCCTGTGTCCTGGGACCCCTCCCAGTCCGGGCGAACTAGGGTAAATGGTGACCCTAGGACAGGCTAAGGTACAGTGTACCTTAGTAGGAGCCACCGGAAGCACAGAGCAGGGGCGTGATGTCCTGCCAGCACTGTGAAACAAACAAACAGATTGTCCCTCTGCCTATGAAATGGGGGCAGGATAATCCTATGCCCCTTCCTTGGGCTTGATGGCAGAACTGAGGCCAGAATCCCTTGGTTTTTTTTTGTTCTTCTCAGAATGATCCCACATAGGGAAGAATCTGCCACATTTATGTTGGACCCTCTGGTGTATTTCCAGGGGCTCCTTGGTTCCCTGCCTGGAACCCATCTCCAACATCGTATCTTACTGTCAGAAGAGCTTGGTGGTGTTTGAGATGGTGGGTTTTTCAAGTAAGAGGAGAAATAGCAGGCCTGGGTAGATGACGGAGCTTGGCTTCGGAGGGCAGGGAGCATCCTTGGGTAAGGAAGAAAATCTGTGACACAGAAGCCACCCTGACAGCTGTTCAGCCACAGGAAGGTTATCTTGAGTGACAGAAACGACCATGTCCCTTTCCCCTCCTCTGCTCAGCTGCCTTTGGCCCAGCTGCCATGAGGGGAGAGGCGAGAGACAGCTGCACCTTGGGGGCTGAAGGAACGCCTGGAGGAGGGGGACAGAATGTGAGGCAGTTCCTGAGAGAAGCTCAGGCTCTGGCACTGAAGGTGGGAGGACAGGGCTGGCCAGAGTCACTTCTTTGGCACACCCACCCCAGGGAAAGTCATTTAGCTCCGGGAGTCTCCATAATGGCTGTTTTTGGGAATTCAGCTCAGTAAGTCTGAAACCAAGACTGGCCTTCTAGACTGGAGTGCCGATATAACTGGAGAGGCAGACTCTACAGTTGGTGGCAGCATGGGCATTCCAATGTCACTTTAGTCTCAGGCTCTTCTCTCATCCCTATACACCCATTACACATGCACATTCCTCATTTTTTGGAGGGAAAGCATTTGACATTATGACAGCTGATGGTTGCCGATTTGGTGTTGATAGTTTTCTCATTAGCTGAGATAATAGCTACCACTCATTTTAGCGGCCACACCTTGCTAAGCGTGTTACTTTAGTCAATCTTTACAGCAATCTCATGAGGTGGACTTTTTCTCCCGATTTCATGGATGGAGAAATGGAGGCTCAGAGCTGGCTCCTCAAAATCGAGAGCACTTTAGGGAGCATCCTGCCCTAGGGACTCAACACACGGTGTAGAAACCCTTCTTCCATAGCCACATCTTCTCGCAAAGTCACTTCTCAGTATTTCAGCTGTACCTTCAGGTACCACAGATTATGAAGGGAAAGGCTTTAGTGAGGGTAACATTTGTGTCTCTGCATGTGAACTATGAGGCTGGGAGGTGAGTATGAGCTGGTAAGCAGCCAGAATGAAGGGCAAATTCTGGGCCATTGAAGCCCAGAGCCTCAAGGCTTGTCTGTGCTCCAAAAATCAGAGTACAAAACTGATCAATGAATCCTTTCAGTCAATTCATATTGATCAGACACCTCCTAGGGGCAGAGGCCTGGTCATCCAGGAAGACATTACATCACATGTTCACTGAATCGAAATGAGTAGAGGTTAAAATCGAAGATATACTCCCTGTCCTTGAGGGGCTTGTGGTTAGTTTGGGAGAGGAAAGTATAAAGATGGGTCACTTGAAAGGGTGTGGACATTGAAGAACCAAACGAAGTCCAGTGAAATGAGTTAGCAAGGCTTCTAGCGTAGAGGCACTTGGAGGGCAGTGAAATGAGTTAGCAAGGCTTCTAGCATATTGGCACTTGGAGGGCAAAGTCCAAGTAGACACAAATTTGACTCTGTATGATGAAGACCTTTGGTAAATTATTGCCCAAAGATGGAAGGGCAGTAGAGTCAGTGAGTTTTTAGCCATGGGAGGTATTCAAGAAGAAGTTGGGAGGTGAGGTGAAGGCCGTTGAAGGGGGTTCACATTCTAGTGCATATGTAAGTCCCATCTCTCAACTTCTGTGCCCTGCCCTACTGTAGAGAAGGTGCTGGAAAGGCCCTCTGGGTGGCCTCAAGCCCTCTGCTGGCTCCAGAACTGCCCCTCACCACAGCCATACAGCAGGTGCCAGGAAACATAGTGCTCTTTGGCCTTGCCACCCCCATTTCAGGCCTGCCCCAGGGGGAACACTGGGGAACAATAGGGGCAGGGGAGGGGTTTGGGATATTTCGATTTCTTGCCACAGACCTTTCTGGACAGACTAGCTAAGGTTTCCTTAAGAGACACAACCTAGTGCTAGCCCTTTAGCCCCACTAGGGCCCTCTTTCTATATTGTCAGTGACTCATTACCTCTGGGGGAAGGGTGGTACAATCAGTTCTTATACCACTTAAGAGAAACTCTGCTACCCAGAGGCAAGAGTGGCCTTTGCTAGTCGTACAGATCTGAGATCCTGATTTCCTGTAGTAATCACTATTTATTCTTGGCTTTTGAACCTGGGCCTTGGCTTGGCCCGTATGCAACATCCTTGTTTGGTTTGGTGCTCCACAATCTTCACCCATGGGCAGAAAAGGTCCAGTGCCGGGCCAGGAGTTTTTTCACACAGACCCCATTGGCCCGACCTAAGCAGAGGGAGCCTTGGCTAGCAGGCTGGAGGTGTGCGTTGATCTGAGTTTCTCAGGAGAGTCAGGCTTTGTGTCAAACAAAGTGCCCACTCCCCAGAGCCTTGGCCTGAATACCCCTACTCCAGCCTGGGAAATTGTACTCTAGTCAAGGATATCAATTCCTGGTGGGATGTTGAATTCTAAGGAAGAATCAGGAGCGGAGGGGCACTGAGGCAATGTTGGGCAGCCACGTGCTAACTGGAGGTGAGGAGGAGCACTCAGTGGTCAGTGACCCATACAAGGGCTGTTGCATCTCAGCCTCACTTCCGCCCGGGTGTCAGAGTTTACCTTCATCAACCCCAGAACACAAGCGCTAGAGTTGTGGGGAGTCCGGTCCTAGCTTTCAGTGGGAGAAACAGAGGCCTAGGGAGGGGAAGGGACATTCAGGCAGTGAGATGATCACTAAAGCTGGTATGGGGTCCTAAGCCTAGGCCAAGTTCTCTCAGAAACCCAGAGTGTGGCAGGGTTAGCACTCGAGGTTTATGGAATGGCTCAAAGTCTGCCTTTAGCTTTTAGCATGCTTTTAGCATGCTTCCTTTCAGGCATCAGATACAGTGATTACAAAGGCACTGTGAGCACCAAGCCCCTTAGTGTCTTGGCTTAAAGATGAGTCCCACAGTCCCAGGCCTCTCCTAGGGGCTCACTTCCCTCAAACAAGCTTGGGCACCAACGTGCCTCAGGACACACAGGGTTCGCTGGGGCCTGGGCAGCAGGTGCCAGGGCAGAGCTGGGATTCCAGTCGCAGCTGAGGATGAGCTAGCCAAGCTGCTTTCTGAGATGTGTCTGTGTCCACACTTGGACTACAGCCAGGGACTGGGGGGGAGAGGAGGAGGGAACTTAAATTGTGGGAAACAAGGCTTTGTGATGGAGCCTATCTTCCTTGACATAGGCTTTCTCCCCCTGACCAACACCCCCAGCCCAGGCCGTGCAGAATGCCAGTGGAAGCTCCCGAGAGGTAGTCTTATGAGTGCATACATGAGCACTGGTGGCCTACAGCTAGTTCCCAACAGTGGGGCTTTGTGTAGCTGGAGTTTGATGTTCGGGTCTGATGACAGCAGCTGCTGCTACTTCTGCAGCCTTCTAATAGCCATTGGTTTTTCTCTAAAGAAACTTTCATGTCTTTGTTTTCCTGAGTACAGCTTCAGATCTTTTGATCTAGCCGAGGCCTTTTCCCGGAACCTCTCTATACCTTCAGAGTATCGGATAAGGTTCCCTCTTATCTGAGCCAAGCTGCTGGCCCCTATCCTAATTTAATCCTCTCATTTTCTGGTGTGGGAAATGAGGTCCAGAGAGGTAAAGTGAGTTGCCCAAGGTCACCCAGCTAGGAAGGTTTCTCCTCAACTTGCTAGCTTATGAATGTCTCTGATTTCTTTAAGCAGTGGCACCCCCCTTCCACCCTTCAGTCCACCAGTGCCAAATATCCAATAACATGCCATGCCATGTTTTCTGAGCTGGTTCTCATCTGCATACCTAGGCCCTTTCCCTCCCTCTGCTAAGTTCTAACTTGATCTCAACCATGATCACTTGTCACAGATTAGACAGAAATAGGATAGGCAGGCTCTGGCCCTTCTACCAAGAGAGAGAACCATGTTGTGCATGGGCCTCAGTTTTGTCTAAAGTGTATTCAGGCCAGTCAGCCTTCCCTGGGGGAAAGCTCTTGGGAGTCAGGGAGGGACATGCTTCTGGAAACTTCCACAGAAGCCTGACCAGCTCAGACCTGTATTAGCTCAGGAAATCCCTACCAACTCCCCACCCTCTAAGCATCTACTTCTCCCTTGCTGCTATGACCCTTCTGAGTCCTCTAATGCCTCTAAAGCTGCTGGGGCATCTGTCCCCACAGCATCTCACCTGCTTGCCCAGCATAGAACTGGCTCAGGCCTGGGCTGGCCTCTCCTGAGGCCCTCCCACTTTCCTCAGCCCCATAAAGGCCACTAGGCCTCTTCCCTTCCACCCTTCCAGCAGATGATCCCTGGATAATTTATGCAGCAAATCCTCTTTAATCTTTAATCTAGGGTCCTGCAGGAAGGGAACCTCTTGTCTCTTCTTCAAAGCTTGGGTAAAGGTAGAGAACATCCGACATTCTACCTTAGGGGGTGTGGAGTGGGTAGGGACAATCCATAACTTGGACGTCAGTCGGCTTTATTTCCTACAAATCTTTGGTAACTAATGGTTTCTCTCCCAACTCATGGGGCAAACCCCCCTCTCCTTCCAAAAACATCTCCTCCTGGGGATGCCAGGTGGGCCCTTCCTTTTTCTTCGGGGATTTGCTCAAACCCCCACTGTGATGTGCTTCCTGAAGAGGCCACTCTTAGGGGCTGAGTAAGGAAGAGCCAGATGACCAGTGCAGCGCTGTCCTGAGCGCCTCTGCGCACCCTGCGCTTCCCGGGGTCTCGGGCTGCAAAGCCCACCCGCACGCACCACCCACCAACCACCACCCAACGCCGGCCGCCGGCACCCATGCCGGCGCCGGCGATCTCTGAGGGCAGGCCCCGCCCCAGGGCCGGCTCGCCCCGCCCCCGCCTCCAGGCCCCGCCCCGGGCCGGTCCGCACTCTGGGCTGCGGGCGGGGGCCGGCGGTCCGGCAAGGTCGGCTCGCAGCTCCCGCGGCGGGTCGCTCGGACGCTGTCCAGGCGGAGCTGGCCCGGCCCGGGCTGCAGCCATGGTAAGGCGCGCGGGCGCGGGGCAGGGCCAGGGCGCGCAGGGCCCGCTGCTCCCGGCGGCTCCGCGGGGACCCGCGGTGCAGCAGCCCTGGCTGTGCGGGGCGGGAGGCGCTGTCTCCCGCTGCGGGCGCAAGTGGGCACTGCTGGTGGACGCTGCGTCGCGGCTTCCAAGTTTCTCCCTCTAATCCGAGCGGCGACGGAGCGGGCCCTGAACCCCGGGGTGCTGCCGGTGTTCTTGGACCGAGGGGTGGATCGGTGCTGAGCGGAGGTGGGGGTGGGGGCCCGCCAGCAGAGACGCGCATGTTGGGCTGGGGAAGGCGCGTCAGCTACAGGCGGAGCTGAGGGTCCCCCGCCCTTGCCTGGGTCAGCTGTTACCTGGGTGACCCCTCCTCACCCACCTACCCTGGGTTCAGGGGCCAGTACCAACTTCCTTTGGGAAACACGCGGAGGAGGCCTACAAACACTGCCTGCCTCCCCAGGAGGGATGGTGAGACGCTTGGGCCCTCTTTCCTGCAGTCTGGCACGGAGCAGCTCCCAGGCTCTTCCCACTGCGCCCTCTGCCCCGGGGACCCCTGAGAGAGCGAAGCCTAGCCCACCATCCTACCCATGGGATCAGCTCTGTCCCTCTGCCTCTGAGACAGGAACCGTGGGCAAGCTTCCTCCTGCTGCATTGTACACTCCCCCACTCCCAAACCAGGTCCCTCTGCAGCAGTGGGGGCTGGGGGAGCTCATTCCCGCCTCCGGTCTGGAGGAGAAATAGTCACACACCCCGCCTCCCCGCCCCCAGCCTCCTGGGACCCCCAGTTGGAAGCTTTGATGTCTGACTGTAAGGGAGCCAGCTCTTCTGCTGCCATCCTTGCTAGAACCTGCCGCAGACACATTATGGGGGGGAGGTGTCAGGGTCTCTGGGCCTCCTGCCAGCCTCTCCTACCAATGTGGAAGCCCCCCAGCCTTTGCCCTCCGCCTTGGGAGGCACAGGCTGTTTACAGAAGGAGGAGATCCATGACCAGCCTGTGGGCAGGATGTTGGCTGTGGGCAGCCTCCAGAAAGGAACTCCCTGGGCCCACTGGAATCAGAAGCTTCCAGGTCTGGAAAGGCCAACCTTTTGGGCTTTTGTCTTTCAAGCTGTGTCCAGGCTGAGGCCCAAGGCTTGGCTAGGAAGTCTCGGTGACCTTGTGACCTTACCCAGAAGAGGGTTCCTGGGAGAGGCCAAGTGGTGCTTGTCTTTATCCCTGCCCTGCTTCCCCCCACATGGGTACGGACACAGTGATTGTTCCAGTGATGGAAGCCTGGGGGAGCACGAACTGTCCCCAGTGCCAAGCCCAGCAGGGACCAAGAGGGGCTTTTTCTGCCACACACTCAGTTCAGTTCAGCTGAGGTCTTGGTGCTTTCAGCTTGGCTGAAGCCACCCTGTTCTTCTCTTAATTAAAAGACACCCCACCACCACGGGAGTCCTCAGCTGTAGGCCCTTTAGGCCCAGTTCTTAGGCTGACTGGTTCACGTCAAGCCAGGGTCCTCTGTAAGGGGTCTCTCTCTGAAAGGAGATCAGTGTCCCAGCTACTTTGGAGGTCAGTGGATACGGTGGGGAGAGCTCCCCAGCCCAGGAGCCCAATGGGGCTTTAGTTTGCATGGGAAAAGAATGAGAGGCCAACATTAATAATAATCCTGTGACTTGATATGCACCTTCTCTCCTCAGGTTCAAAAGCTTGAGCCTTCCTGGGAGGCCCCTTCACAATTAGACATTAAGGTCCTGAAATTAAGATAATATTCAAAATCACAGAGGGTGTTTCTGGCGAAACCAGAAACGCTGGTCTTCCGACTCCATGTGCACACCCCCAGCCAGGCCCTCAGTCTGTCTCCTACCTAACTGGCCGTTCTGAAGCCTCTGGGATGCCAGCCTCCCTTGGACCAGAACTCATGCACCTCCGAGACCAAGTGCTAGCAGCTCTTCACTGACTCTCTGGGAGCAGTGATGGAAGTGATATAGGTCCCTGTGAGTCAGAGGTCAGGTATCCTCAGGTGGGAGGAGTACCCCTTTGGCTGGGACTCTGCAGGGAAATCTAGGGGCAGATTTCTTTCTTTTTTTTTTTTTTTTTTTTAAGATTTTATTTATTTATTTATTAGGAAAGAGAGAGAGTGAGAGAGAGCATGAGAAGGGAGAAGGTCAGAGTGAGACGCGGACTCCCCATGGAGCTGGGAGCCCGATGTGGGACTCGATCCCAGGACTCCGGGATCCTGACCTGAGCCGAAGGCAGTTGCTTAACCAACTGCGCCACCCAGGCGCCCAAGGGGCAGATTTCTGAAGACAGTGGGGTTCCCTGCTGGGAAAACACAAAAGGACACTTGGGCAGAAAAGCACGGCTGTTCCCATAAGAACAGATTTCCAGAGGATTATAAGACCTCCCACCCTCCTTCAGCACTGCTTAAAGTTAAGGTGAAAGAGATTGGAGTCCTTTGGGAGTGGAGTCTCCTGGGTGGCTGTCCCCATGTACTGCATGTACTGATGGGCCATATCACCTTGGGGACAGTTCATGACCCTCTGGCAGGCCTCAGGGTCAATGGGGATTAATAGGAGAGACCAGGTTGATCAAGACCCTGTGCTGCAGACAGACTTGGGAGGCTGGTGCCATGCCCACCAGGGAAGGCAGCAGGCCGGCGTCAGGGGACAGCCAATCAGAGGAGGAGGGGACTGCAGAGAAACAGAGTGATCCCGCTGCAGCTGAACTGTCCTTGGAGGGTGGGAGCCAAGGGAAAGGGAGGAGGAGGGGGTGGGGAACGACATTCCACAGGCTTTTTTGGCCCCTGACAAAGACAAGGGGGGGTCAAAGAGAAAGGGAAAGGAGCAAGCCAGGAAGCTGGATTACAAGAGCATCGGGACCAGTCTGTTTCTGTGTGTGAGGAACTTTGCCTGGGAGATAAAATTAGACCTAGAGCTTGCCGACAGGGTGTCCGAAGCCTGGGACATGGACCGTTCACTGGGACGGCAAGGCAGTTCTGTCCCTGAGGACAGGACTGAAGCTGGGGTAAGGTGCTACTCTGGGAGATGGGGAGATGGGGTCTGCCTTGACGGGGATTGGGACTCAAAGTCAAAAAATGATCTGGTCACTGTGAGCGCTGGGGGTGGGGGAGGACAGAGAGGAGGTGAACACCCTGGTGTCCTGACTCGTGGTCTAGAGCCCCTGTGGCCCCTCCCTGATGAGCAGCTGAGACTGGCAGGGAACCCAGGAATGCCGGGGATGGTAGGGGTCCCCATCCGTGTCTTCCTTTCTCCCTTAACCGCTGCCCCTCTGCTCAGTGTCCTTGGGGAAACCAGGTGGAGCACAGTCGTCTTTCACCGGGACCAAGTGCTGGGTCACTGCAGGGTTATACAGAGAGGCAGGATTTTCTGGAATTCCCCAGACTCTAGCTGCCAGAAAACAAGACCTGCTGCACCCCATCCCCCCTGCCCCCACCCCAGCCCCATCCCTTCTCTGTTGCCATATAATGAATTCTCTAAGCAGGGACACTTTGATAGTGAAAAGGGGCACAATTAATCACTATGCCTGGACAACAAACAAACTAGGATGGACAGTTACTCCACTGGGACCCCACAAATATTATGGGTGAGAAAAGCCTTGCTTCAGGACAGTCTCTTTTGTTCACTAAGCCCCTACATGCTGGTTCCAGTTCCAGGCTAAAGGGCCTCTTTCCTTTCCTCTGTTCGGGGGGGGCCTGGAGACCATAGCTACAGGCAGGTGTGGGGACGTGAGAGGCGACGGCCTAGAGGTAGTTCTTAGGGGAATTTTCCCTGCAGCCTCTCTATCTCAGTCCCTTCCCTCTGACATAAACTGGCAGTGTGCATGTCCACCTCCCTCAACTCCTCCCTCTGTAAACTGGGGACCTGCAGAAGACTGTGGCCACCTTATCTCCCCACACCCTGGCTGGGACTCCACAGTGGTCTGGGATAGCCCCCACTGGCTTGGCCAAAACCCAGAGAGTGAGTCAGCCGCTGAAGCCAGCCCTTGTCCATTGTCTGGAGGTGGCATGTGGGTGTTGTGAGGCACAACTGAGCCCAGCACTGCCAGGCACTCCACAAAGGGGGCTGGCTCCCAAAGGAGAGAGGAAGTTTTTGGGTCGCGAGGGGATGGCAGGAGTAGGGGGAAGCGGCCTCTCTTCCAAGTTGGAGATGGGGGGGAACAGGTCTCTACAGAGGAGTCGGCCGTTCTTTGCCTACCCACCCCTGTGGTTCACAGCTCAGGCCAGATCCCCTCCTACACTGCTGGCTGACACTTACCCCAGGCAGAGGGGGCAAGAGAAACCGATGAGTGCTTCCTCCTCTTGTCCCTCCCAGTTAGGGGCTGTCAGCAGCCTAGTGTCCTCATATCTTCCCTCACTGGGTCCCTCCCAGCTCCCTTCCGCCCCGCTCAGCATCCACTGGCAGGTTTACCCTTCTGTCCTCGGGCCGCGGCACAGGTTCCGATACGGCACGGTGTCTGAATCAGGGGGCACAGATCAGCTGTGCTGAGCTCTTTGCAGTGAGCCCTGGGAAGTGAGCACCCCCCGTAGAGTCTGCGCCTCTGTGCTGGAGCTCAGGCTTGCAGTGATGGCTGGCACAGAGCTCTGCGCTGACCCTTGATTTACCTGGGCCGGCAGCTCCCGTCACCCTACCCTACTTCCCCCTGCCCCATTCTCACTGACTGTACTCTTCTTGAATCCTGAACCACGTCCTCCTCTCAGCTCTAACGCCTCTATTGCTCCCCTTTCTTCAGTCTGGCTTCCTGGCCTTTAGGGCAGCCCCTGGCCCCTCGGCTTGGCCAGACCCCCAGAAAGGGCAGGGCGGTGAGCACCCTGTTGAGAGGGAGCATCAGGACTGGAGCTACTCAGACCCCAACAGCAGTTGCAAGGACTTCGGGGGCTGCCCAGGGCTGCTCCTTGATCCTGGGATCTCTCCTGGCATCTCAGCTGGGAGGCACAGGAGCAGGTGAGGGAGGGATGGAGAGCACTTCCTCTGGCTTGGTTGCTCGTGCAGTTTCTTTCCCTTCTAACCGCAAGCGCTTTCCTCTCTCTCCCTCTTGCCTTCTCCGGTATTCCTCTTTCATTCTCCCCTTCGTGCCACCTACCTACCTACCCCACCCCACCCTCCCAACCCCCAGATCAAGCGCTTCCTGGAGGACACGGATGATGCAGAACTGAACAAGTTCGTGAAGGATTTCCCAGGAAGCGAGAGCGGCCACCAACCAGAGGCCAAGACCTGGGGGTCCAAGCCCCAAGTCCTGGAGCCAAGGCCCCAGGCCCCGGACCTCTGCCAGGATGACCTGGAGTTCAGACCCCCCTCATGGCCCCAGGCCTCTGACAGCCAGCAGTGCTTCTCTGCCTCGGCCCCTCTCAGCCCCTCAGCCCGGCCCCGCAGTCCCTGGGGCAAGCTTGATCCCTATGACTCCTCTGAGGTAGCGCCTCCAGCCCTGCCTTGGCTTTTCGGTGGGCTGGTGCAGGAAGACCCAGGGAGGGAGCAGACAGATCCCGAGTGTATGTGTATGTATGGGCACGTATGTGTGTATAGGTGCATACACGCATGCATCCATATTGAGCTGGAGCCTCTATGTCTTGTTTGGCCCCAGCTCTGTAGCATTGACCCTCATGTGCTTTGGAAACTGACTATTTGCAGGGATAGGAGCCTGGTCGGTGGCCCTGGATGGGACCCCGAAGGAGTTTGACAGTGCTCCTCTAGGGGGGCGGGGGCAGAGACCTAGGAGGGAGGGAGAAGGCTGGTATTGGGTCCTGAGGCCCCTCCTGCCTCTCGCTCTGATGCACTCTCCCTTCTTGTCCATTAGGATGACAAGGAGTATGTGGGCTTTGCGACCCTCCCCAATCAAGTTCACCGGAAGTCCGTGAAGAAGGGCTTTGACTTTACCCTCATGGTGGCAGGTAGAGGAGGGGAAGAGCTGGGCTGGGTAGGGGGTGTTGTAGGTGGGGATGGTATAGATGTGGGGAGGGGATATGGGTCAGGAAGGAAAAAGCCCGTGGCTGTGCCTTTTTGCCAAATAGCCAAGATCCGTGGGTGGCCAAAAGTGTGTCTGTGGGGAGTGAGGGGGTGTTGAAGTGGTATAAGGGACCCTTGATCAACAGCTTTCTAATATCTGCCTTTCTCTGTGTGGCCTTGGGCAATCTCTTACCCTCGCTGGGCCTCATTTAAATAAGAAGCCTGGACAAGCTGTTTTCTCTGCTTCCTTCCAGCTCTAAAATGCTATGGTTGTTTGTCTCTTCCCAATTAGATAAGAAAGCGGCTCCTTCCACAGCTTGTTCTGGTGGGGTTGCCTCTTGGCTATAGCTCTTATCTTCTGTCCTCTCTCCCCCATCAGGAGAGTCTGGCCTGGGGAAATCCACTCTTGTCAATAGCCTCTTCCTCACCGATCTGTACCGGGACCGGAAACTCCTCAGTGCTGAAGGTAAGGAAGGGAGAGGGGCATGCAGACAGGCATGCAGACTTGGGAAATCAAACCCACGCCAGAGCCTGGGGGCTGAGACCTTCCCCAGCAGGCAGGAAACCATGGCTTCCTAGAGGGATTGACGGCATCTCTCCATAGGCCTATGTAGCCTGGCAGCCCACCAGCCAGCTCCCTAAAGATTTGGGTGCCGAAGCAGGGCAGGGACCAGAATCCTGCTCTCTGAGTGAGTCTCTGACCCCCAAAGGATTCCAGGAATCCAAGAAAAGAGCCGGGAGCAGAGAAGAGGCTGGGGCCAGAGCCAACAGCCACCGGCATTTCCTGTGTTGGGAAATGTGCTCCGTGCTGGTTCCCAGAGAACAGGCCCCAGGCAGCTTGGGGTGGAAAGGGGGGCAGCGTGGATGAGGCAGTCTGGGCAGCAGAGCTGGTTGGGGTGGGCGGTTTGTCCTGACTGGGCAGGTCCTTGCCCTTGCCCTGGCCTCAGTTTCCCCCTTCTCCAGAGCGGATCATGCAAACTGTGGAGATCACTAAACATGCAGTGGATATAGAAGAGAAGGGTGTGAGGCTGCGGCTCACCATTGTGGACACACCGGGTTTTGGGGATGCAGTCAACAACACAGAGTGGTATGTCTGATCAAGCACAGCCCCAGCTGCCCTCTTCCCATTACACACACGCACACACGCACACACGCACACGCATCCATAGGCACAGACATAACCAAAATTCTCAGGCGGAAAGTTTGTGGCCTTGAGCATGCCACTGCTCCTTACGGGGCAGCTGTCTCTGTAAAACGAGAGGGAAAACGTTGGAATAGATGCTCTTTAATGTCCTTTCTGACTCTGATCTATACTTTTATAGTGGGGGTGAAAATCTAAGATAAGAAGGCCTCAAAAAAGCAAACCCAACTGAAAACACGTAGCACAGGGCCTGACATCTAGTAGTTGCTCAATAAGCATCCTCCTCCCTCCTTCCTTTTCTTTCACCAGCCACATTTTAGGTGCCACAGACCACTTTTATTAAAGGGACAAGGGTGCCTTGAGGAAGGGGTGAGGAGGAGAAAGAAGAGACAAAGGGGAGACAAATGGGTTGAATTTTGTGTAAACTCCAGGCGCCCTCTAGGCTAGAAGGAAAGGTGGCTTTGCCATACACACTATCATCCTTGGCTTTCTTTTTTTCAGGAACTGGAGGGAAGCTTAGATAATAGTCAGACCTAAGTGAGTAGATGAGAAGGAGAATGAATGATAAAGACAGGAGAGGAGGGGGTGCCCTTGATGAAGTCAGGCAAGGGGTGCTAAGACCACTAGACTGAGTTCAGACCTTGATTCAGCATTTAGTAACTGCATGGGCTTGTGCAAATTACTGCATTCCTGTTTCTTCAGCTGAAACATACTGGCCCTCACCACCTTGCCCAGTTGATCTGAAAATCACCCCAAATGATGCATGTGAATGTGCATTAAAAATGAAAGTAAAGAGCTGTTTACACTCATGGATTTTAAGATTATAATTGCCACACCAATGCAAAATATAAGTGTGGGGCCCCTTGTTGAAAATGATGACGAATTTCAAGATGGCCACTGCAGGGAAGCAAACCAAGGGTGGGCCCTTCTGAGATCAGGGCACTTTGCTGACTCCACAGGTGGCCCATCCAGAAAGCTGACCCTGGGTAATTGCCTCACAGACTCACCAGACCCTGATGGACCTTTCTGTGCTCTGGATCCCCAGGCTTTATCATTACTGTATGTGATGTTTTGGCTTAGTACATGGATTCATCTTCACCTGCAGAGTCTTAGCCTTCAGGGGAGGGCCATTTCTTCTTATAGCCTTGCCCTGGCACTGTGCTGGCGCATAGTACGTGGTCTCCTGATGGAAATATTCCTGATGGATCGAGGTGGCCTTCATGTTATCATCGCTAGGTATATGTCTCAACACCTGGGGCTTGCCGTGGAGCTCTACCCCAGCCAGCACCTGGTTCCTACTGTAGCAAGTATCATCCCCCCTTCAATCAATCTACTTACCTCCTCTTCCCTTCCCTCACAATAATAATTTCATTTGCTTGGCCTTTCACAGTATACAGTGCACCTGCACATATGCTTGTTTAGTCAACCAGCAGGAATTTATTGAGCACATACTAGGTGTCCAGCCCATGCTGGGCATTTTAAGGGGTACAGAACAAGTGTGAATCATCCTGGTCACTGAGAGGTTTATGGTCCTAGTGGGGGTCCGGGGTAGGGGAGCAGCAGTTCTCTCACATGTGTGTTAATCAACTCAAGTTAGTGAATAGGTGAGGCAGTGCAGCAGCAAGCACGCTGAGGAGTCAGAAGGTCAAGGGCTTGGGTGGGTAGAGAATTTGCTGGCCCAAATGATCTGGATGGTCTCTTAGCTGCTGTAGATTTAGTTCCTTCTGCATGAAATGAAAATGATGGTGCTTACATGTCCACCTGTCTGGGCACCTGTCAGTGAGGATGAAGCTAAATAACAGAAGAGCGAAAGACTAGAAAATTGGAGTTCTTGAATGTGTTTGTGTGTGTATAAAATCATAGGATATGATTTCATGGTGTGGTGGAGAGAAGGGGAGAGCATTGTGCCCACTGGAAGGAATCTTCACAGAAGTTTCTTAGCTTCTTAGTTATGACCCTGAAGGATGGGGTACGTTAGAGAGGTAGAGGCAAGGGTAGAAGCACATGAACAAAGGTTCAGAGGCTGGACTATGAACCTGACTGTGAACGTGACTGAGAGCTTCCAGTTGGCATTCACCTGCAGACACCTTATTCTTACTGGTTTGTTTAGACACCTCGGTCTTTTCCTCTTATCAAACTAGTACTTATTGAACTTTGCCTGTGTGCTTCATCTGGTTTTCTAGTGGGACAGGCGAGATACACCCCTGTTGCACCCAGGTACCTACCTGAAGATGTGGGCAGGCAAGCCAGGGAATAACAGAACCTTGAGGACACTGCCCAGGGCGTGGGCTACTCTGTAGTCCCAGAGCTCACGAGGCAGCCCCCACTCCCACAGTTTCTCTGCTTGTCTGTCCCTGCCCCAGCTGGAAGCCTGTGGCAGAATACATCGACCAGCAGTTTGAGCAGTATTTCCGAGACGAGAGCGGCCTGAACCGCAAGAACATCCAAGACAACAGGGTGCACTGCTGCCTGTACTTCATCTCACCCTTCGGCCACGGGTATGGTCTGAGCCTGAGGCTCCTGCCACTGCCAGGTGCTGCCAAGGTTGCAGGCCGAGAGCGCCAGGGCGGGGCTGCCGCTACCCGTGCTCACACATTCCTGTTCCCCAGGCTCCGGCCACTGGATGTTGAATTCATGAAGGCCCTGCATCAGCGGGTCAACATCGTGCCTATCTTGGCCAAGGCGGACACACTGACACCTCCTGAAGTGGAGCGCAAGAAACGCAAAGTGAGGGAAGCTGGTGGGGGGAGGGGAGCAGGTGGGCTTCTGGAAAGGATGGGGTTCCCCAGAACTGTGGGCCCCTCCTGTGTTTGCCAGATCCGAGAGGAGATTGAGCGCTTTGGAATCAAGGTCTATCAGTTCCCAGACTGTGACTCTGATGAGGATGAGGACTTCAAATTACAGGACCAGGCCCTAAAGGTGGGGCCACCTCAGGGCATCCCTTTTCCATCTTGTTTCTTCGGGGCAGAAGAGGGAAGTAGAATTCTTTTTAAGGGAAGGGAGAGGACCCTGGTTTCCTACAGTGAAGCAGAGAAAATAAAGATATAGGTGGAAAGGAACAGGTGAGAGTGGGGGT
>CM052804.1:27680579-27728952 GCA_028533885.1 Nasua narica | reverse complement strand
ACCCCTAGCCTTGCTATGCAGTGGAAAACCCAGGACACTGCGACTTTGTGAAGCTGAGGACAATGCTGGTGCGTACTCACATGCAGGACCTGAAGGATGTGACGCGGGAAACACATTATGAGAACTACCGGGCACAGTGTATCCAGAGCATGACCCGCCTGGTGGTTAAAGAAAGGAATCGCAAGTATGGCCAGAAGCCAGGACAGCTGGTGGGGGGAGCCCAAGCGCAGCCTTGGGTGAGAGCAAGCCCTTCCTTGGTTCTTCTCCAGGCCCTGGGCTCAGTCCAAGCAGGTGCTGGGGGCCCCCTAGCCTTACCAAGACCCTTTTCCCCTTCCCCTCAGCAAATTGACTCGAGAGAGTGGTACCGACTTCCCCATTCCCACTGTCCCACCAGGGACAGATCCAGAAACGGAGAGGCTGATCCGAGAGAAAGATGAGGAGGTGAGAGCAGTATGGGGTGGTAGGGACTGACAGCATGGAGGGCCCCTGCTTACTTATAAACCTCAGTATTTCTTGGTTTGGGAGTAGGAAGATCCTTGGCCCCGGGACCTATGGGAATTGATTGTTCTGCCCAGGATCTCCATCACACCTCTGGGCTATCATGGCCCTGGCTAAGGGATTGGAGCTTGGGGGGCACTTCCCTAACACTAGAACTCTAAACGGCCCCATTTTGCTGTGTGTGCCTGTTCCAGCTGCGGCGGATGCAGGAGATGCTGCACAAAATCCAAAGACAGATGAAGGAGACCCATTAGCTGGCTTTCAATCCTGAATATTTAAATCTCTTCGTCCTGCCCATGCCGGCCCCTCCCAGCACCAGCTCTGCTCAGGCCCCTGCAGCTACTGCCACTTCGCCTTACATCCCTGCTGCCTCCCCAGAGACTCAGAGGAAATAAAGTTTAACAAGTCTATAGCTGCCTTCTGGTGTCGCTGTCTGTATCTTTACCACCTCCTGGAGACCAAGATCCTAGGACCCACTTTTTAAAGGGTGCTGAAGGATGGTGCAGGTTTCTGGCTTTTAGTAGGAAAGGGGAAGTAGGGGAAAATTTCCTATGCTCAGTCTCTGTTTAGAATCCAACCTGGCCTCTCCATCATACTGACCACATCCATCCTGCCTGTCTTATCTGGGGCCTGATCCTCTCTCCATCTTTTCCACACATAGTATTTTCAGTTCTATAGAAGCTTTGGATCTGAAATCCGCTCTTGGGAAAACACAGTATTTACCTGCATGCAGCTTCCTGACTTCCTATTTCCCCTGATTTGGGGAAAGGAATATACACAGAATTAAGCTCTGCACTCCCAAGAAGCCTGTGCTAGAACACTGAACAAATACTGAAACCCTTGTGATCATCAAACACTACAGAAAGTGCTGGGAATGAATAAAATACAATCGGTGTCCTGAAAGAGTTCAATATTCATGTAATAAATATTAAGCATCTGCTAGGTTGCAGACACTGTTCTAGACCAAGCCTAAAGCAGTGAACACGGGCAAAGTTCCTGTTTTGCTGGAATTTACCAGCTGTAGTAAAAGTTCCAACGTTCTGTAAACAGAGAACCGTGAAGATATTTTGGCCCGGGGCCTGGTATTTAAAGCCTTCAGGCCAAACCCCAAAGCGAAGCTACCGGTTGAGAGTCTGAATCAACGGTTCTCCATTTCTGACGGGTTGGTGGTATCGCTTGGCCACGGCGACCTCCAGCGGCCACCTTCCGCCGCGCCGCCTGCTCTAGCTCCCCGGAGGGGAGATAGGAAGGGAGAGGAAAAGAGCTGGGTGAGTCCTGTTCCCACTCTCTACAGACCAGGCGGTCGGCGCTAGCTAGTGGCAATCTGAGATCCAGATTTCATATGTCTCAAATGAGAGATCTTTACTCGGGACTGACGGCACCATGCAGATCCTGAAGGACGGCAGGGTCGGTTCGCTGATGCAAAGTAAGGGTCGGAGGAATCCGTCACGACGCAAAAGAGAGGAAACCCACCCGCCTCCATCTGAAGACAGAAGACAGAACCTCGGGCCCAGACCTGCGGGGGTCTTTTCTCCCTTTCTGGGTTTGGGACGAAGTGACCACAGCGAAACCAAAACTGGAAATGGATAAACTGAGGCGCCACCGGGATCTATTTGAGAACTACACCCAAGGCGTGGTCGTCGCCGGAAGTGGCTGTAAGGCCTGTGCCGCTACTAGAAGGCCCCGCCTCCAATTGCGCTACTAGTAGGCGACAACCACCCCCACTTCCGGCCCCTGGAGCTTCTCCCAGCAGCCCCCCTTTTACTGCTTTGTCATTGGCTGCCGCAGGGACGCGCTGTGATTTCCCATTGGTCTAGCCTCCTCTCCGGGGCCGTGCCTCCTCTCTCCAGGTACTGCCTTGTCTTCCGGCACCCGATAGGCTAAAGGCTGGGAGGGCGTCTGCCCTACTTGACCAATGAGCGGAGTGAAGAGTGAGGGCGGCGGCTGCGTGGTGGGGGCAGGGCGGGACTTGGTGTGGCTATTGGCCAGGGCGGGCACAGACCGGAGATACGATTGGTTGGGGAAAGAGGCACCGTGGTGGGGTCGAAGCTGCGCGGCCTCGGCAGCTGGGGGAGACGGAAGTGGTGAGAGCGCGGCCTCGGAGGGTCGGGCGGACGCCGCCTGGGTGAGTCACCGTGCCCCATGCACTGCCAGTCTGGGAACCGCAACGACCACGTCTTGCCTTGCCCCGCCCCAGCCTCTCCGGCTTTCATGGGCCCCGCCCTCTGTCACTCGGGGCCCCGCCTCCGAATCTTTAGGCTCCGCCTTTAGAACCTGGACACCTGGGCTCTCCTGCCAGCCTGGCCCGCCCCCCCAGGGCCAGATCCCCTTGGTCCGGGAGCCCTGGGCTTCCCAGGCCGGGTCCTTGTCCATCCTTCCCTCCCTCCATTTCTCTGAGGCTGCGTGCCAGTGGGCGGTGAGGCAGCACCTCTGGCTTGCCTCTTGCTGGCTCCCCCCGTGAGGAAGGGTGGGCTGTGATCAGGGAGGCGGGCAGGACCACAGATGGAGGCTTTTATCCCCGCAGCCTTCCGCAGGGCACTGCTGGACTGCTCCTGAGCTCGGATAGGAGGCATGAGAGAAAGTGTCAGGAAAACCTGGGCCTGGCTCCCTAAGTGGGCCAAGGAGGCCCATCCTGAATTTCTGTTACTTGGGCCCATTTGACAGGTACTGACTCTGAGGCCTGGGCTGGCCTGATTCTGTCTCTATTGTGTGGCCTCCTCCCACAAACCTGCATCCCACTTGGTGTCAAATACTTTAAGCAGGATCTATTCAGTCCTGCTGCCAGAAGGCATTCTGTTCACAGGTTGTGGTCCCCTCCCTCTCGTCCTTTGCTCTGGACTCTGCCCCCAGTAAACAGGTCAGGTGGGTGCTACTTCCAGACTTGGAGGCTGGCAGAGCGTTCTTGTGGCTTCATGTTCCTCCAGGGCCAGAAGTAAGTCCTGATTGGGCAGCCTCTCTTTTCAGAGTTGGCAGTTCTTTAGCTTTCCCAAAAAGAACAGTGTTTGGAGTGTTCTTTCCCTTCTGGTCTGGGAATCAGGACTCTTGAGTTCTGCTGAATAATCTTGGATGACACTACTTCCTGCACCAGAACTTTGGGGCCAACTCCATGCCCTGCAGAATCACTTGTTGCTTTCTCCCCACATAGCTCACATTGCCTCTGTCTGGCAAGCAGATATGGCGAGAGGCCAGATTCTCTATGAAATTCGGTGTAGAGGTTAGGAGTAGATGTGTGGCATTGGCTGATTCTAAGGTAATGTTAATGGTGCTCTTTAATCTTATGTTTCTGTCTTTTTACAGCAAGAAGCAGGCAGCCAGGACCCTCACCACAGTAGAATGGTGAGTACTCTCTCTTTATTCAGACCATTGTATTTTCTATAATCCTTCTGTCTTTCTCAGTGAAGCTTTCCTGCCCTTCCTGGACCTTGAGCTCTGTGCTGCTCTGCTCAGCCTCTAAACAGGTTAATCTCCCTTGGAAATAAATTAGGGTTTCTTTAGGTTGCAAAACACCAGCCAATATACAGCACTGGGACAGGAAGCCTCTAGAAGTCTTTTCCTGCACATGCTATGTATGCCATACCTTCCCTATACGACCACTGGCTTTTTTAGTCTTTCATAATGGCCCTTCTCTTACTTTTCTTGGGTCCCTGGTGGAAGTTCTCTGTTCTGGTCTGAAAAACCAGGCCTCCTTTATATCAAGATCCTTGCACTTCCTAGTAGGTCCCTTGAATATTGTGGATGCTGTATCAGGAGTGACTCCACCAAAACAGTGGAGTTTTGCCAGCTCTAAGATACTGCTGTCTTTTAAGCTATTGCACTCAATAGCTGACTGGATACATAGCAGGCTAGCACCCTCAAGGGGCCCAGAATATTACTGGGCTGCACAGGGGGTGAGGGTGGGGGTGATAATGATCCTGTATACCTTCCATTAACTGTAAGTGCCCTTCTCTCATCTCACGTTCAGGGAACCCCTTAGCTAACCCCCAATAACTAGGAGGAGGAAGCAGTGAGATGAAAAGAGAGTAGAGAGTTGCAGGCCGAGGCCCATACCAGGCCCTTGCTCTGGCTGTATCTTTTTAGTTTCTTCGAGTGTCCCCTGTGCAGCTTAAGGAATTCAGCTGGTGAGAGGACTCTCTCCTTCCCTCCACAGGCATGTGGGCATGTGGGTAGTGGTTCTTGTCTCTTCCTAGAAAGCCTGCTGGTCTTGTTCTCCACGAACTGATAGCCCCCTTCCTCTTTTCTTCTGTGACTCTCTGAAAAGACTATGGGCTTTAGAGTGAGTGTAGCCTATTTTTGAATCCTAGCACCACCACTTACATAGCTTAGGTAACTTGCATATTTTCTTTCTAAGCCTGACCTCTCACCAGCAAAACAGGTTAATTCTTGAAAGGTTTTAGTGAGATAATGTTTTGCAGTCTGCCTGGCTCATAGTCGATGCTTAATACAATGTCAGGTTTTCTCTTATTCTCCCTTCCCCTGCAAAGCAAAACCAAAGCCCTGGCTCCTGAAAGTTACCAGGTACAGGAAGCGTGGGGTCCCGACTAACTCCTTCTGTTACTCTTGATGACACTTTGAGCCTGACTCCTCCTTATTCCTTGGTTCTCTACCCAACTCTCTCCATACCCTACTCTTGGGTTTCAGGTTTTGTTTTTGCATAGCTTTTGTTATCTGTAGTTCCTGTCTTCTCTTTCCCAGCCCAAAATATTCTTCTCCAAGAAGGACTTTCTTATTCAGATGTCAGAGGATGTGAAACTAGGGAGAGAAGGAGCTGAAGGGTAGGGTTGGGCAGGGGCCATGGAATAAAACGCTTACAGAACTTCCCTTTCAGGAGTGGGGAGTGGCTAATCAGTGTCTGTTTTAAAGGGCAAAAAAGGGAGTGAGATTTAGTGATGTCACAGGGTTGGAGGTCACTGGTGGACAGGGGTATGGTAGGTGGTGGTTTTGTAGGGAAAGGAGCAAGCCTTGAAACTGTAAGTGAGCCTTATCTTGGGAATTCAGGACAGGCACTGGGGGAACTCAGTGGGGAGGGCATGGGGACAGAGTGTGAAAAGAAGGGTGTGGGCTGACTCACCTGAGAATATGGGAAATAAAAAGATGTAGGAGGGCTTGCCTTACCCTCTCATGAGGTCTGGGGACAGTCCCGCAGGCCAGACTGCGAAAGCCCGCAGATGTCCCCTGAGAACGCCCTCGCACGCGGCCGGAGGGGACCGCGAGGAGGGAGGAGCCTGGAGCCGTGGGCGGGGCCGCGAGGATCCGCCCCCCCCCCCCCCCCGCGCGGCCCGGGGCGCTCCCATCGTCTGGCTCCCCTCCCTTCGCGCTCGTGCCGGAGGGCGGAGCCGCGCTCGCTCCATTGTGGAGAGGAGGGAGAGGCGCGCGGGAGCCGAGCCGAGGCGCCGCCGCCAGCAAGCTCGTCTCCTGGTAGCCGCGGCTGCACCTGGCGGGCCCCGTAGCCGGGATGCGGCGGGCGCCCGGCACTGGCGGGCAGCGCAGCGGCTCCGGGGACATGTGTGCTGGCCCAGACCGCCCGCGACCATGAGCCTGACCGCCCGCGTCTCCTGCTCCATGCTCAGCTGCTTCGTAAGTGTTGGCCTGGTCTGCGGGGGGCCCGGGGGTCCCAGTGCTTGCTGCATCCGCAGCCCCGCCCAGGGCCAGCCCTTGCGATTCCGAATTTTAGCTCATCTCTCTTCCCGTGGCTCATGGCAGCGGAGGGAGGGTTCCTTTTCTTTCTTGGACTTGCTTTCATCTTCGGGGGCCGGGGATTATGGAAAGCGTGTGTGTGTGTGTGTGTGTGTGTGTGTGTGTGTGTGTGTGTGTGTGTAGATTCTGTGACCCATCTTGGCCCCGCAGCCACTGCCCTTGACTGCAGATCTCCAGGCCCCGCCCTGCAGGGGTACATCCCTTTACCTCTGCCTCTCCATCTTGGTCCCACCCGCAGCATCCTTGCTTGGGGATGTGGGATGTGGCTGGTCTGAGATGTTAGGGGTCCAGTCGGGGAGCACAGGATATCTGAGCTGTTTCCCCGGCTCCAGTCCCCTCCCCCTTCCACCACTCCATACCTCACCTGACACGCCAGTCTTTTCTCCTTGACTGTCCCCCAGACAGCCTGTCTTCTCCATCTTCCCTGCCTCTGCAGGGCTCCGTACCTCTGCATCATTCCCAGTCCTCCCCTCCTCCCCTCCGCTGGCTTAATGCTCCTTCCCAGCTTCCCCCATCTGTCCTCTCAGATGTTCCCACCCCTCCCCTCCTTACCCCCCCCCAACGTGGGTGGCTGCCAGCCCTCTTGCCTCTCTTTCTCTCTCTCCCCCCTGGCCTTCCTTGGGTCTCCTGGTTTCTCCCAGACCCGTGGATCCCCTCTTCACCCCTCCCTGCTGGTTGGGAGAGGAGTTACTTCTGCTTGCTGTGGGTATTCTGGAGGAATTCCCCTCTGATCAGCAGGCAGGGCAGGTTGCTTGGTAGGTGGTGGGGGCTCTTTAGCAGTGTAGGCCTACCTGGAAGATAGAAGCTCAGCTCCAAAACACATCCTTCTTTTGAAAGCATCCAAGAAGGCCCTCTAGAGGCATGGGACTGAATCCCCCAACCCACTCCTCTTTGTCTCCTTCACCTACCATGGTGAAGAGTCTGTGGCCTTAGGTGCCTGCTTTTCCTTCTGTCTCTATAACCAGCTGCCACACCTTGTTCCTTTTTCTCCGGGCAGCACTTCCCATTCCCACTTCTGTCTTACCCTCACATTGTTGTCTGTCTTTTTCTTAGTTTTCTCTCTTCCTCCATTTGGGAAATTTTGGTTCTGTTTGGTTCTGCTGCTCTTCGAGGAGTGCAGACTCCCAGTTCCTCTTTGGACTGTACTCTTCCCTTAGGCTGAAAAGGCTTGAGTATCTCCTACACCTCACCCCTCCCACCAAGCCAGGCCTCTTTTCTGTCCTCTGGCAACCAAACCTTTGTAAGTGTGTTCGGGGTGTATGCAGGTTTATTGAGGGGAGGGGAGCAGAATGAGGTCTGATGGGGCGAGTGGAGCCTGGTGACTTAGGGCTGAGCCCTTCCCCACAGGGTGAGGAGGGGCCCCCCAGCCTGGAGTACATCCAAGCCAAGGATCTGTTCCCCCCCAAGGAACTAGTGAAAGAGGAGGAGAATCTACAGGTAAGGAGGAGTTGGGGGCCCAGGGTGGGTGGAGCTCTCTCCCAAATTAAAAACACCTTTCCTTCCCTTCCCCCAAACAACACCTCCAAGGGGATCCAGTACTGGGGCTTTGGCTTCCTGTTTCCGGGTCTCTCGAGGGAGGGGAATCTATCTGTATGTGCCTTACGGAGCCTTTGGCCCCAGGGAAGGAAAGGCAGCTTTCCTGTGCAGCTGTTGCCTGGTGCTGTTTACCGTGGAGAGGACTCTTCTGTGTTGCCTTGGCCCAGCTTTTCCAGAGGGGATCCCACAGGTCGGGCTTGGGGAGGGGCATGGAGGGGTGACTCGCTTCTGGACTGAGGATTCCTCTGCCCCTCGACAGGTCCCCTTTACAGTGCTGCAGGGTGAGGGAGTGGAGTTCCTGGGCCGGGCAGCCGATGCCCTCATTGCCATCTCCAACTACCGGCTGCATATCAAGTTCAAAGATTCTGTCATCAACGTGAGTTTCTGTCTTGTTCTCCCACACCCAAGGCAGAATCCCTGCCTGGTTTAAGGTGGGATTGCTCCAGTGCTGGTCTTGATCATGTCTCCAATAAGTTGGGGTTCCCTTCTTTTTCTTGCTAACTTTTTGTTTTTCCTGCCTCCTTCTCCTGGCTGTGGGTCTGTCTTTCTGCCTCTCTCTTATTCTTCCTTCCCCACTTCTCTCTTTCCCTTACTCTGTTGCTGACCCTTCTGAGGGGGCATAGTGGGACCGTTGGGAAGAGTGCCACTTACCAACTGTGTGACTTTGTTTAATTCACCCGAGGCTTAATTTCCCCCTGAATAATTTGGTCTGAAAATATCTGCCTTGCGGGGTTCTTGTGATTATTCTTTAAGGTCACATAGGTAGAAGACCCCACACAGTTACCAGGCACTCAGCTGGCCCTCAGTCAATGTTGGCTTCCTTGTATGGCTACATCAGTATCTCAGTTGGGATGGGCATGAGGAGTGATGAGAGTGGGGAGCTGAGCTTGAGTTTGCCCTTCCTCTAAAGGTCCCCCTCCGGATGATTGACACTGTGGAGAGCCGTGATATGTTCCAGCTGCACATTGCCTGCAAGGACTCCAAGGTGGTGAGGTGAGAACGATGGGGCTGCACTCAGGTCCTCTGGCCTTGGTCCTTCCCAGACCTCTCTGATACAGGGTTTCTCTGGTGCAAGAAGAAAAAATATTGCCTCACTTTCCCCATGTGGAAGAAATGTTTGGGAGGTCAACTTCCTGCCCCACAGTATCTTGACCTGAAAAAATGGGGATAATGCATAGCTCATGGAGTTGTCATAGGGATTAAATAGGGTAGTGAAGGTGAAGCCACCTAGAATTGGCATATAGCCCTTACAGGATTGTGGGTTCATTTATTAATTCAGTTAACATACATTTATTGAGCACTCTACTCTATGGCACACTGTTATAGGCACTGGGGATACAGCAGGGTCCTAGTAGAAAGAATTTCTTACCTTCATTGAGCTTATATTCCAGTCGGTAGTTACCAGCAGTAAATAATGAGTAAAATATATTAAATGATAGTAAACTTAAAGGTGAAAAATAAAACAGGGAAAGGGGATATGGAGTGCTATGGGGGTACAGTTTACAGGTCTAAACAATAGGATCAGAGAAGGTTGCATTAAAAAGGTGACATTTGATTCAAGACCTAAAAAAAGTGACCATGTGGATATTTGAGTGAAGAGTGTGCAGACAGAACAGTGAGTGCAAAGGCCCTGAGGTGGGTATTTTACTTGGCATCTTGGAAGAATAGCAGGGAGGCTCGTGTAGCTGGAGTGGAGTGCACGTGGGTGAGAGTAGTGGGATATGAGATCTGGGAGCTAAGGGGGGTGTCCTTGTCAATAACTGGGCTTTACTTTGAGGGAAATGAGAAACCACTGCAGGGTTTTGAACAAAGGAGAGATATGATCTGATTTATGTTCTATAGAATCACTCTGGCTGCTCTATTGAGAATAGATGGAAGAGGGTCAGGCGCAAAGGCAAAGGCAGAAGCGGAGGGGACTAGTCACGAAGCTATTGTAGTAAAAAAAAAAAAAGAAGAAGAAGAAGAAGAAGCTATTGTAGTTAGCCAAGTGAGAGTGAGTTAGTTAGCCAAGTGAGAGAGTGTGGTGGCCTGGCTAGGGTGGTAGTGGCCAAAATGGTGGGAACCATTCAGATTTTTGAAGGGAGAGATGACAGGATTTGCTGACAGATTGGATATGAGGGAAAGAGGAGAGGAGTCTGGAATGACTGCAAGGATCATTAAAAGAGTGTCCAGGAATTAAAAAAAAAAAAAAAGAGTGTCCAGTTTAGGGTCTGTCAGGTGCTCAGGTCTGTAGGGATTCAGAAGGAGAATCCACACTGGCCTTCCCTTCCAGGTGGTTGAGGTCTAGTTGCTGAAGGAAGACTTAACAGTGGCAATATGCTATGGGAAAACTTACCGTTTAAAACTCTTAAGCATATTAGGACTAAGAGAAGAAAGGGTCTGTAAAATGGAGTGGGCTTGGAAGGCTTCAGAGAAGAGGGGGGACCAGGACTGTCTTCAAAGTGTCAGTAGGATGTGGCTTGGCCACATCCTTCACTTCAAGCGGAAGTGAAGAAACAAGGAGACAGGAATGGTGTGAACAGGACTTCCTGCCCGCAGCAGGAGTCTCGAGAGAACATGGAGTACCAGGACATTCAGGGACATGTGGTAGAGTTTAGATTTGATATAAGAAATGGTAGGGCCCCATTCGGAGGGATAAGTATGTCCCAAGGACTAGAGTTCTTGGGAAGACAATTGTCAAAAAGATAAGTTCTCTTGGGTGTTGGCCAGTGTCCCTGGTCCTCCCCAGGTCCCCATGCCTTACCTGCTGCTTTAAATCTTCCCCTCCCCACAGCCTTCCTGTGGCCTTGTTTTTGACCCTTATGGCCCCAAGGCACACCTGCCTCTTATCTCACTCTGTGACTTCTTGCCTTGGCAGGTGCCACTTCTCCACTTTCAAGCAGTGCCAAGAGTGGCTGTCACGGCTAAGCCGGGCCACAGCGCGACCTGCCAAGCCTGAAGACCTCTTTGCCTTTGCCTACCATGCCTGGTGCCTGGGGCTGACTGAGGAGGACCAGCATACCCATCTGTGTCAGCCGGGTAAGGCCAGGCTGTTTTATTTGGGAGACTTCATATCTTTTGGTTCTTAACCCTCCCCCACCCGCGGACACGGTGCACTTGGGTGCTGACGGGCAGGCACGGGGGCTGTGTTGCAGGAGAGCACATACGATGTCGGCAGGAGGCTGAGCTCACGAGGATGGGCTTTGATCTGCAGAACGTCTGGAGAGTCTCCCACATCAACAGCAACTACAAGTGAGAGGGCAGGGGGTGGAGAGCCAAGATGCCAATCCAGACTCAGACTTCGCTGGGCCGAGCCCCTGCTTCTGTGAGAGAGGACTCCTGGTCTCTCTTCCCACAAAGCCATCCCTGGGGATCTTGTTATTGCAGGCCTTAGATTGTGCTCGGTGACCCCATCTGGTCTCTTCGCAGATTGTGCCCCAGTTACCCCCAGAAGCTGCTGGTTCCTGTGTGGATTACAGACAAAGAGCTGGAGAACGTGGCTTCCTTCCGCTCCTGGAAGCGGATCCCGGTGGTTGTGTATAGGTGAGGCAGCAGGGGACAGGAAGTAGGGAGGACACTTTTTACACAAGAAAGAGAGAGTCAAAAGTGGAGATTTTGCGTGGTTGAGTGGGAATTGATACCCTGCAGGAAATGAAATAATTTCCAATCAAAAACTGCCTCAGCTTTTTTCTTCTAAAGATGAGGCTTTTGGAGAATACATTCACTTTACTTTTTTTGGAGGGTGTGTGTGTGTATAAAACATTGCATTAACGTGTGTACAGTGTCACGTGTGTAAATTGTCGTGTTAGAACCGGGGTTGGCCAGCTACAGCCCAGTGAACCAAATCCAGCCTGTAGCCCGTTTTATGTACAGCCCCGTGCGATGAATGGTTTTTACATTTTTAAGGGGTTTCCTTTTTTTTTTTTTTTTTTGGTAACAAACCAAAAAGAAAGAATGTGTGACAGACAGGCTGTGACATGTGAAGCTGAACATTTATTGTTTCTTTACTGAAAAAGTTTGCCAATGCCCTGCACTAGAACATTGTAGCTAAAATAGAGTGTGACAGATAGTAGCTATGAGGTTTGGAGTTGTTCTGCGCTGGGCTCAGGCTTGTTCTCCTGCTGGGTGTTGGTACCTGGAGCAGGTGCTCTGCAGATTCAAGAAGTCAAGGTCACCTTGGCCACAAAGAGCGTCTGAGAAATGTGTGTGACAGCGCTTTATAAACTGTAGAGCCCTCTAGATATGTCAAGGGCTCTTGGTGGTTATTATTGCAGCCTGGGTGAATGGGTAGCCCCTGTTGGCTCTGGAGATCTTGGCCTAGCCCCCTGAGGCCTTGGCAGCAGGCTTGGGGGGTCGGTGGGCGCTGCAAATGGCAAGGGCGTGATGGTTTCTTCCGTTTCCGTTTCGTCAGACACCTCCGCAACGGGGCTGCCATCGCCCGCTGCAGCCAGCCAGAGATCAGCTGGTGGGGCTGGCGCAATGCTGATGATGAGTACCTGGTCACATCCATCGCTAAAGCCTGTGCCCTGGACCCGGGGACAAGGGCCCCTGGGGGCTCCCACAGCACTGGGAATAGTGATGCCAGCGAGGCATGTGACACTGACTTCGGTAAGGTGTTGTGGGCGGTGCTGACCCCCTGGAGAGCCCCCACCTTGGCCTCACTGGCTTTTGGGGAGTCCCCCCTCCCCCGCCCCATGCGAGGATAGGAAGAGGATGACAACACGCAGGGTGCCAGGGTCCCTGCCCTTTGGCGGTCTGTGGGAGGGCGGGGGTGTCCAGTTGTCTATTCTTCTTTGCTGAAAGGGTGTGTCCCAGGGTAGGGTGACGCCGGGCTGGCTGACCCAGGGTCTTCTCCCTGCTGTGTGTTTAGATTCCTCCTTGACCGCAGGCCCTGGAGTGGACAGCACCGCAGCCCCCCAGAAGCTGCTGATCCTGGACGCTCGCTCCTACACGGCAGCGGTGGCCAACCGGGCCAAGGGTGGAGGCTGTGAGTGCGAAGGTATAGCTCTTACGCCCCCCCGGATCTGTAGCCAGTCTGCGCTCTGGGCGGCCTCGGTGAGGGGGGGCCTGGGGGCAGCTTGTGCAGTGGAAAGAGCCAGACAAACCTGGCTTGGAATCAGGACTCTGCCATTTAACTAGCAGTGACTCATTTGCTTCATTGGTCTCAATTTTATTACCTTATCTGTAAGTCGGGGATGATAATAAAAATTATCAGCATAGAGCAGCTACTGTATATGGAGAATTTACTGTATGTTGTCATTACGAGTAGCACATTACGAGTAGCATTACGATAGCATTACTATCACTCGTCGGTAATGTCCTCATTACTGCTGTCAGCATGTGGCACCCGAGCTTCCGGAGCTGAGTGGTCTCCCCAGCCTGGGAAGCCTTCCACAGGGACTGCTCTTGTCCTGGATGGCTGTTTCTAGGACGCGCTCTTAGGCTGCACCCTCGTCTGTGTGTCTACAGAATACTACCCCAACTGTGAGGTTGTGTTCATGGGAATGGCCAACATCCACGCCATCCGGAACAGCTTCCAGTACCTCCGGGCTGTGTGCAGCCAGATGCCCGACCCCAGCAAGTAGGTGGTCCCTGCCTGCCCCCATCCCGACCCCCCTCGTCTCGTCCTTCACCCAGTTCTTCTGGTTCTTAGAAGATGAGCTGGGCCGATGGGAAGTGTGGAGGTACGGGAGACCTGAGGGCCTGGTGCAGCAGGCCGGTTCCAAGAGCACATCTTCTGCTCCTCGGCCAACACTTTGGAACGGCCACAGTACACCGGCTTCCTTTGGTTTGGATCCGATGTCCTACTTAAAGAACACGGAGAACTGGGGGAAGGATGGCTAAATGTGCACGTGTTGCTTCCCGCTCCTCCCTCAGTCGTCAGTCCCTTGTGTGCCTTGGGTCTTGTCTTCTTTACCTTCTTGCCAGATAGCTCCTGGCAGAAAGGCCCCGGACTGGGCCCTTCGGCTTCAGCCCTCACTGGGGACCTCGTTCAGTGTGGCTGGCCGCGGGCGGTGGAGAGACCGTTGGAGCCTCAGCGCCCTTGGTGACAGGCTTGATTTCTGCCCTCACGTAGCTGGTTGTCGGCCCTGGAGAGCACCAAATGGCTGCAGCACTTGTCGGTGATGCTCAAGGCAGCCGTGCTCGTGGCTAATACCGTGGACCGGGAGGGCCGGCCTGTGCTGGTGCACTGCTCCGACGGCTGGGACCGGACGCCACAGATCGTAGCCCTGGCCAAGATCCTACTGGACCCGTATTACAGGACGCTGGAGGTACCGGGTGGGCTTGGGCGGGGAAGACCAGAGGGAAAGGGGGGTGGGGAAGGTGTTGGGCCCTCTGGATCTGTCTTGGGGATCTTTTAGTGGAGGACACTGGTGGCCTTGAGTCGTCTGCTAGGATCAGTTCTGCTCTTCTCTGCAGCTGCCAGCTAGCTCCCTGCTTCGGACATCCCCTGGGAAGTAGCACACTAGCCTTTCCAGAAAGGCCCTATGCTTGCACTCTCTTTTCTTCAGGGCTTCCAAGTTTTAGTAGAGTCTGACTGGCTAGATTTTGGGCACAAGTTTGGAGATCGCTGCGGCCACCAGGAGAATGCAGAGGACCAAAATGAGCAGTGCCCGGTGTTCCTCCAGTGGCTTGATTCTGTTCATCAGCTGCTCAAGCAGTTCCCCTGCCTGTTTGAGTTTAATGAAGCATTCCTGGTAAATCCTAAATCCTGTGACCCGGGATGGGGGTGGGGGCGGGGGAAGGTGGCCGAGGCCCCCAGGTGCGAACTGTCTCCGCCTGCTAGGTCAAACTGGTGCAGCACACATACTCCTGCCTCTATGGCACGTTCCTGGCCAACAACCCCTGCGAGCGAGAGAAGCGCAACATCTACAAGCGGACCTGCTCTGTGTGGGCTCTCCTGAGGGCCGGCAATAAGAACTTTCACAACTTCCTTTACACACCTGGCTCTGACATGGTAAGTCCCCGCGCTTGTCCTGTAACTGCTGCTTGGAGACCTCCAGGGAGAACAGGCTGAGCAGTGGGGAGAGGGAGAGGGGTGAGAGAAGGAAGAGGGACCTGGACCAGCTCCTAAGACACTGGTATGGGGCTACTTCCCTAGGTCCTGCATCCTGTGTGTCACGTCCGGGCCCTGCACCTCTGGACAGCTGTTTATTTGCCAGCATCGTCCCCATGCACACTTGGCGAGGAGACCATGGATCTCTACCTTTCTCCATCGGCTCAGAGCCAAGAGTTCTCAGGCCGCTCTCTGGACAGGTAACAAGAGTCCTTCTTGCTCTCTCCTCTCTCCGCCAGGAAGGCAATGATTGCTTTGTGCCTCGCCTCATGTTCTCCGTTTTTTATAAGATATTTAAAAGCAACTTCTTGACTCAGTTGAAGGAGAGACTTGGCCCAGGACTTGGAGCTAGCCTGGAGGGCACTCTGGATGTTTTCAAGGTCCTCTCTTAAGATAAGATTGGTTACCTTCTTTCCTGGATCTATCACCCTTTGTGACATAGTCAAGCAGGGGAGAGGAGAACAGAACAGAAAAAAAGACTATTTCAGGAAGCTTTGTGGGAATTGATTTGTGGGTCTTGATTTACGCTCACTGATAGAAGACAGTGGGGTACTTGCTGTCTTAGAGGTAGTGACCTTTGCTATATGCAGCAATAGCTTCTGGAGGCATCTGATTCTCAGGGAAGTGGGTTCCCAGAAGAGGGATGGCCTTCACATTCTCCCTCAGAAAAATGCCAGAATTTAAAGGCAGACATAAAAATTAAGTTATCTTCTGGCTAAATACTGGGGGGAAGTAGAATGGATGTTGGTTACATTATAAGAGTAATGCAGGTTCCTATTTAAAAAAAAGTCAAGGGGTGCCTGGGTGGTTCAGTCTGTTAAGTGGCTGCCTTCGGCTCAGGCCACGATCCGGTCCTGGGATGGAGCCCTGCATCGGGTTCTCTGCTCAGCAGAGAGCCTGCTTCTCCTTCTCCTTCTGCCTGCTACTTTGCCTATTTGTGCTTTCTCTCTATCTCTCTGTCAAATAAATAAATGAAATCTTAAAAAGAAAAAATCAAACAATGTATAAGTAGAAAATGAAAGTTTCCCTCTCAGACCCTTGTCCCCACAGGCGTCTACTGCTAACGCTCTGGTGCCTGTCCTTCCAGATGTTTATCTCTACATAGTTAAAGCCACACTGTCTCACTCTTACATAGAAACATTTTTGGGGCACCTGGGTGGCTCAGTTGGTTAAGCTTCTGACTCTTGGATTTTGCTCAGGTCATGATTTCAAGGTCATGGGATTGAGTCCTGTGTTGGGCTCTCTGTTCAGCGGGGATCCTGCTTGAGATTCTCTCTCTCCCTCTTCCTCTGCCCCTCTCTCCCGTGCACGCACAGGCTCTCTCTAATAAATAAATCTTTTAAAAAAGAAACATTTTTAAGATACAAAGACAGAATCATACTTTGGGTACTGTTCTGCAAGTTGGTTTTCCCGTGTTGTGTTGGGCTATACCCCTCTAGAGCGCATGTAAAGCTGTTCATTGCTTTAGCGATGCATATAACAGTCTAAAATTAGAGTGTAGTATAACTTATATAACCAGTTTCCCATTGGTCATTTAGGTGATTTCTGTTTATTTTTAATTGTTTTTGGGATCGCTTTAACATTCTTGACTATGTGTATGTTTTTTAAAACAACTGTGGGTAAAATACACATATTTACCATTTGAACCATTTTTAAGTATACATTTCAGTAGTACTACCTTATATGTGTTATCTTTGCATTTGTGCTAATATTTTTGCCTGATAAATTCCTAGAAATTAAAATGTTAGGTTCAAAGGATATGTACATTTCAAATTTTTATCTTTATTAGTGGAGGATTCTTAAAGTTAAAATATAACTTAAATTATTGGTTGAATATTATAAAGGAAAACAAAAAAGTCTACCCCCCCTAAATTATTGGTTTTAGGGTCTTGGGTCTATGGTCAGGGGCCCATGGATAAGTTTCAGGAATTGTGTGATTTTCTTCCTTTCCCGAACTATGCAGAATTTGGGTATAGGTTCATAATTTATTTTTCCAGGGAGAGGACCCAGAACTTATCAAATTCTCGGTAAGTTCCATCACTCATTTAATAATCACTGCCTTAAATTAATACCTAATCTCTCTTCCCTTCCCCCCTCCCCTCCCCTTCCCCCTCCCTCCTTTCCTTTCCTTTCCCTTCCTTCCTTCCTTCC
The DNA here is from genome assembly GCA_028533885.1 of Nasua narica. Classification (NCBI taxonomy): domain Eukaryota; kingdom Metazoa; phylum Chordata; class Mammalia; order Carnivora; family Procyonidae; genus Nasua; species Nasua narica. The sequence continues at coordinate 27,712,037 of CM052804.1, read as the reverse complement.
TTCCTTCCTTCCTTCCTTCCTTCCTTCCTTCCTTCCTTCCTTCCTTCCTATTTTATTTATTGGGATCCTTGGGTGGCTTAGACGGTTAAACTTCAGCCTTTGGCTCAGGTCATGATCCCAGGGTCCTTGAATCGAGCCATGCATTGGACTCCCTGCTCAGCTGGGAGCCTGCTGCTTCCTTTCCCTCTGCCTCTCCCTGCGCTTGTGCTCTCTCTCTCTCTCTCTCTGTCAAATAAATAAATAAAATCTTTAAAAAAATTTTAAAAGTAGCTTAGAAATTAGGTGGATATTGGACCTAAAGACATTGGGAAGTTGAGAAGAGTCATTTTGGGCAGGAGGAGGAGATACAGGCAGGTTGGGATTGAAATATTAGCAAAGAGAAAGTATACACAGGCAGTTCAATCAAGATGGAGAGTTGGATTTGGAGGACCAAGTAGTATGCAAATAAAAAAAATGCTTTCTCTAATACCTGACCTATCTTTGGTTCTACCTTTCCCTAGATCAAAAGTGCCCTGTGCTCTTTTCTCTTTTTCCACTGAAGTTCAACACATCCTGCTATACCCAGCTCAAATCTGCCCTCTCTGTGTAGCCTTCCCTGACCACCCTAGCAGGACGAGTTGTCTTTGTTCTAAACTTCTCAGGCATTATTGTCTCTATCAACATTATTATTACGATAACTATTTATTTATTTGAGAGAGAGAGAGTGTGTGTGCATGCACATGTGAACAGGGGGAGGGGCAGAGGGAGAGGTGGAGAATCTCAGGCAGACTCCGCTTTGAGGGAAGAGCCCAACACAGGGTTTATCCCAGGAACCTGAGATCATGACCTGAGCCCAAACCAAGAGTCGGAAGCTTAACTGACTGAGTCACCTAGGTGCCCCTTAACCAGCATTATTGATTAAATCTTTTATGCAGGTAGGAATCAGCTGTGGAAGACAGGAGACTGTTGATATTGTTGAATTTGGGTCAAGAGTACATGGGAGGTCTTCATACTCTTCTACTTTTGTATGTTTGAAAGTTTCCATAATAAAAAAGGAAAAAAAAAAAAGACAAAGTTAGCTGTGATACTTTTTAAAAATAGATGCCTGGTTCTCATTCTTGGCCATTCTCATTCATTGGTCTTAGATGGGCCTGGTTGTATATCTAGAAGATCTATAGGAGCTCCTAATGTCCACCAAATACTGAACCCCACTGGTCTGCTGCGTTCAGTTGGTACCTAGCAGAGCTCACTTGATGTTAGATTTTAAGCTCATTTCGTCTCTCAAAATTGTTTGATTGGCTGGTGCTAGGGATTCAAATAAGACAGTGCTGCCCTCAAGGCACTTTCAAAGAAGGAGTAAACAGTGTAACAATATGGGAAGTATGGAGCAGTGTGCTTTGAAATGGATTATTTTGTTTAATCCTCATGAAGGCTCTAAGAGATGGGTCCTATTACCTTTCTCCGATAGATGAGGGAACTGAGGCTTAGAGAAGTTAAGGTCACATTGTTAAAAAATCACCAAGCTGGGATTCGAGCCCAGGCTATGGGACCCCAGAGACTGTAATCATAACCATTGCTGTTGCCTTCCTGGAATTGTATACCACAAGACAAAACAAAACAGAACAAAATAAAAATCAAAATTGATCACAAAAGTAAAATCACACATAAGAATCTTTAAAAAAACATAGTATGTTTCAAAAACCAAACACTTAAAAAATCAGCCATATTTTAACTCAACCAACCTTTGAGGAATTTTTCTGCATGGGCTGGACTGACTGAGGCATCTGAAAATAGGAGTCTAATTAAGTCTCCACTGTTTTCTGGCAAGTTTCCCTAAAGTTTTCATTGCTCTAAGGACTTATGAAATGTGTTAAAAATCAGACATTCTTGAAAATGTCTGTAACCCATTTGGTGTGCATGAATGCCTCTAGAACTCTTGAGTGCTTTATACTTGGGGAAGTTTCCATGGAGACTTAGGACTCCAAGGCACACACTGCTGCTAAGTGGTTGTAAAAGGCTGCCTTGGTTTCTACTGTGATGATCATTTATGGTAAGGAAAGTAGTAAAGATGACAAGTGGTGTGTATAGTCTTAGTAAGTTTGTTGTTAGCTGCCTATAGTTGAATCCTTACAGCATCTCTGTAAAGTACAATCTATGATGATCATTTTGTAGAGGAAAAAAGCACATGTCGGAAAAGTTAAATAACTTGCTTGTAGTCCTATAGCTAATCAGTGTGAGACCCAATATCATCTAGTTCCAGAATTGTCTTCCTTCTGTCTTACTGTGTATGATAGTGGCAGTTGGACATGAGATTTGAGACTCAGGTATAGTCCTGGCTGGCATAGGAGGTTTAGAAGGCATCCACATAGAAGGCGCTGAAATCATGGGAGTGGCTGAGATTGCCCAGGGAGATTGTGTAGGATGAGGACTAATAAAAGCTGGGGACAGATCCTGGCTTCTGGAGGAGAGAGTTCATGTCCTTCACTTTTTGCACAGTAGACTTGTTACAGTGAACATTGGTTATTTGTAATCTTAAATGTTACTTCTTATGAGCTCTGGCTTTGATGGTCTGATTCTATATATTGGAGGTGGCTTCCATTTACTGACCTGGAGGTGTTGTGTCTGTCATTCCAGATTACCTAAAACTAGATCTATGGATGATCTGCTTTCTGCCTGTGACACAAGCAGCCCCCTGACTCGCACATCCAGTGACCCGAACCTCAATAACCACTGTCAGGAGGCCAGAGTAGGCCTGGAGCCCTGGCATAGCAATCCCGAGGAATCCGAGACCTGCGTGGAATCTGGGGCAGGAGGTCCTCAGCAGCCTGTCGGAGAAATGGGTCTTCCTTCCCCTCTGCCCAGCAGCCAGAAAGACTACTTGAGCAATAAACCCTTCAAGAATCACAGAAGCTGTTCTCCAAGTTACAAACTGCTTAGTACTGCAGCGCCCCAGGAGGTGAAGAGCAATATCTCTGATCCTGAGATCCAAGTCCTGGAAGAGACGACGACACCAGCTCCAGACCCTCCTGCCCACAATGAGCTGAGTAGGACTTTAGATGGCACGGAGGAGCCCCCTGGACCTTGTCCTGGAAAAGAAGCTGTCGGTGCACTCTCTGAACTGGCTTCCAACAACGGTCACGGAGTTTGTGACTTTCCTGAGTCTTCCCAGGACTCCCTCCCGGGTGCCCCCCAACGGGCGCTGCTAGATTCCATGCTAGGTGCGCCCTCCAGATGTGCTCCAGATCACAGTCTGGGCCCCCTCAGCAACCCACCGAGTGCTACCTGCCAAATCCCTCCAGAGCCGAGCACTGACTTCCTCAGCCAAGATCCCCCGGGGCCTGTGGCAAGCATCTCCCACCAGGAACAGCCCAGTTCTGGGCCAGATCTGATTCATAAAGAAGAATACACTAGCAAAAGAGGGAATATTAGGAACGGGCAGTTATTGGAAAATCCTCGCTTTGGGAAAGTGCCATTGGAATTGGCCCGAAAGCCAATTTCTCAGAGCCAGATCAGTGAGTTTTCTTTCTTAGGATCCAACTGGGACAGCTTCCAAGGGATGGTGACTTCATTCCCAAGTGGGGAGACCACCCCTCGGCGGCTGCTTTCCTATGGCTGTTGTAGCAAGAGGGCAAGCAACAAGCAGGTGCGGGCAACAGGGCCCTGCTTTGGGGGCCAGTGGGCTCAGAGAGAAGGGGTGAAGTCACCAGTCTGTTCTAGTCATTCCAATGGACACTGTACTGGTCCAGGAGGGAAAAATAACCGGATGTGGTTGTCCGGTCATCCAAAGCAGGTTCCCAGCACAAAGCCTGTTCCACTGAGCTGCCCTTCTCCAGTGCCTCCTCTCTACCTGGATGATGATGGACTCCCCTTTCCCACGGATGTGATCCAGCATAGATTACGGCAAATCGAAGCAGGGTACAAGCAAGAGGTGGAGCAGCTACGTCGACAAGTGCGTGAGCTTCAGATGAGGCTGGACATCCGTCACTGCTGTGCCCCCCCAGCAGAGCCCCCCATGGACTATGAGGATGATTTTGTAAGTATTCACCACCGCTCTCCATCCATTCGTTTATTCTGTTCATCCAGCCTTCATCTATTCAGCTTTTGTTCAGTGGGTACTTGCTGTGTACCACTGTGTTAGGTGGTTGGGCTGTAGGATGAAGGACATGGTCTCAACTCTCAAGGGGCTCACAGTATATTGGGAGAGAGAAACTAGAGGGAGAGACAACTAGAATGATGGTCTTAAGTGTTACCGTGGAAGGAAGCATCAGGTGTTGGGGGCTGGGGTGGAGTGAAGGCCTTCCTGATAATGTTTGAGCTGAGTACTGAAGAACTTGTCATATTTGGCTAGGTAGACTGTGAAAAGGAAATACCATTCTCAAAAGCATGAAGCTAATACGTACTCCAATGGAATGGCTTAAACAAAGGGGTAGGGTATGTGTGCGTGCACATGCGCACACGCATACATGCATGTACAGGTGTGCTGGGGCCATGCCGGAGGGAGTTGGCTAGTGAGGCAGGAGCTGATGCTGGAGAACTAGACAGGGATTGGAAAGGTCAGCTCAAGATCCCTTGTTTGGAGTCTACCCTCAAGGCAGCACAATTTTGGGCCGCTATCCTGGTCAGACTTGTATTTTAAAAATACTACTCTAGCAATAGTTTGTCAAGTGGACGAGGCAGTTGAAACCCAGGTTGGGAGGCTGGGTGAGATGTTTTGGAATAACCCAAGTGAGAGATGATGAGGACTGTCTAGGCTTCGGTGTTGGGAGCCCTCCGGTTTGGGGACATGGTTCTTGGGGACCCTCTATGAGTTAGCTTCTTGGCTACTGTATTCTGTCATGAGCACAGGCACTTCCCTTCCTCCTGTTAAGACCTTCCCACTTGCCTGTGGCCCGCTTGCTGGGATGGGATGGTCAGGGCCAACAACTTACTATTCAGGGTGATGGTTTAAAACAGGGGTCAGCAAACTTTCTTGGTAAAGGCCGTATAGTATATTATGTACTTTAGACTTCGTGGAACATACGGTCTCTGTCCCACCTGTTCCGCTCTGCTTTACAGCGCAAAACCAGCCACAAACAATTCGTAAATAAATGTGGCTGTTTTCCAATAAAACTTGATTTACCAAAACGGGCAGTGGGCTAGATTTGGCCTGTGAGCCATAGTTGGTGAGCCCCTGGTTTAGAATGTAATAAGAATGTAATATCTCCACGCTGTGATAAAGCATATTGGTTAAGAGCATGGGTCTGAAGCCAAAGTACAGTTGACCCTTGAACAATGCAGGGGTTAGGGTACCGACCCCTCGTGCAGCCAAAAATCCCCATATAACTTTTGAGTCCTCAAAACTTAACTACTGATCGCTACTGTTGACCAGAAGCATTACTGATAATACAAAGTCAATTAACATACATTTTATATGTTAGATGTAGTGTATGCTATGTTTTTACATTAAAGTAAGCTGGAGAAAAGAAAATGTTCCTGAGAAGATCATAAGAAAGAAAAAATACATAGTATTATATTGTATTCCTTGAAAAATATCTGCACAGAAGTGAACCCATGCAATTCAAACCTGTGTAGTTCCAGGGTCAACTGTACTAGGTTTAAATTCCAGGTTTACTACTTACTATCTCTTGACTTTCCCTCTTTTTTGGTCTTTTTTAAAGATTTTATTATTTGGCAGAGATACACAGAGAGAGAGGGAACACAAGTAGGGAGAGGGGGAGAGGGAGAAGCAGGCTCCCCTCTAAGCAGGGGAGCCTGTCGGACTCGTTCCCAGGACTCTGGGATCATGATCTGAGCCGAAGGTAGACGCTTAACGACTGAGCCACCCAGGCGCCCAATCTCTTGACTTTCTCAATGCTTAGTTTCCTTATTTGTAAAATAGGGATGACAATAATAATAATATACATCATAAGCTTCTTGGGAGGAATGAAAGAAGTGCATGCATGTAATGTACTTGGAATAGTACCTGATGCATAGTAAACAATAAAGGTTAGTGATGGTGAAGATGGACTGATAGCTTTGCCTTTTCTTCAGACATGTTTGAAGGAGTCAGATGGCAGTGATATAGAAGATTTTGGCTCTGATCACAGCGAAGACTGCCTTTCAGAAGCAAGCTGGGAACCTGTTGATAAGAAAGAGACTGAGGTATGTGCAGGCAGATGCATACTTACGTGAGGCACTGAGTTCTCATATTTCTCGGAGATGAGTGACATGCTACAGATGGAGCTCTCTCCTAGATGATTGTCTTTTTAGAGGCAGGTAGTGGCCAACCAGAAAGACAGACCTTGTTTTCTCCTGAGATGCTTTCCTTGTTGCAATGTTGCTCTTCCACTTGGTTGACAAGGACCTGGAATTTCTCCTTCTGCCTTCTGTTAGGTGACTCGTTGGGTTCCAGACCATATGGCATCACATTGCTATAACTGTGACTGTGAATTCTGGTTGGCCAAACGAAGACACCATTGCAGGTAAGATGTTCTGTAGGATTCTGTATGGCTCGTAAAGCAGTGACGTACACATATAGCTAAGTTGAGTTAATCTGAAAATGGAGATGGCTTTATAGGGACGATTTGTGTGTTTTTGCCCAACGTTTCTCTTCATTTACTCATGTAAGGCCTTTTCGAGTGTCATTCATTCTCAGTATATGGGCATTTCTGATGAACTCTTCCCTGTCCGTGCTTTGGCAGAAATTGTGGGAATGTGTTCTGTGCTGGCTGCTGCCACCTGAAGTTGCCCATTCCTGATCAACAACTCTATGACCCAGTTCTCGTCTGTAACTCATGTTACGAACACATCCAAGTATCTCGTGCCAGAGAACTCATGAGCCAACATCTGAAGAAACCCATTGCTACAGCTTCCAGCTGAATGCCAGAGGAGATGACCTGTCCGATTTTAGCAGGTTTGAAGGGAGGATCTGCTTCAGGTGTAGTTTTGAAGGTTCCTTGGTATGGCTCATGAAATCACAGAGCTCAAAGTTACCATCTTGAGAAATCCTCCTTGGTACCATAGACTGGAGCAGAGGAATTCCAATTTGGCAGGAGGTCTTCTACTGGTGAGACCCTCACCTTGGGGTAATGGTCCTGGATCCAGACCCAGAGTCTGGAAGCTTAGTGTTGAGTTGGTGACTCCCGCTTTTCTCTTGGGGGGGGTGGGGAATGTCACAAGATGATGATTTCATAGATACTGCCTGATGATGTGCCCCAAACAGCAACAGAAAGGCATATGTATAACCAAACTCCAAGTGATAAACAGATTCATCTCTCCTCCACCTTAAAAAAAGCAGATTCTAGTATATAAGATAGGAATTCCTATCCTATTTGAAATGAAGTATATCCTGTTCCTCTGTGCTCTGTGTCTGTGCATGAAGGCTCAGTCTTTAGAGGCACTCCCTCTAGTTGCAGTAGTTCCGTCTTTCTGTGGAGTTTGGTTTAAAGACTGGTTCTGCAAGTGGAGGTTTTGCTGTGTTTTTTTCACTTGGCTCATCAGCCAGCATCAGTGAATATTCAGTTTTAGAGGGACAGTTCTAAGGAGTGAGACATTTCGGGGAGCAGAGAAAAACTCTGCTGGTGTTCCATTCTGGCAAAAGTCAGTTACTTTGAGCTGTGAAGGCAGTAAGTAGTCTCTGTTACTCGGTGGCAGCTCTTGAGGTATGCACTGTGAAGAATGAGAAGGGAAAAGCAGAAATGATCCTTGTCAAATATTTGCTGATTGTGCCCTGCCCTTTGCGCCTGACTTTTCCTAGTTGTCCTGGTGCTAACACAGGAGTTACACCTTGATCCTCTCCTGGCATGAAAATAAAACAATGGTTTTTTGTTGTTGTTGTTGTTCCATTGCCCACTTCCCTAATGTTGTCTTTCCCTTGGCTGCTGCCTCCTCTCGGTCACACTGCTTCTTATCCTGAACACTTGACACCTTGAGGGTAGAATTTAGCATTTGGTTTTTACCTCCTAGAATATGCTGTTTGGTATGTGAGGGTTTCAGTACAAATGCTGCTGTCTATTTCTGTGCACTTAACAATGGAACCCAAACAGAAGAGAATAAAGCCTTGATACCAAAATTGGGAGAGAAAATGCGTCCATTTGGACCAAACATTGGTTTTTTTGTTTGTTTGTTTTTTTGTTTTGGTTTCATCTTAATATGTACCAGTGGCACTTAACCAAAAGATACAGTGACATAGCCATGTACTGTGGTTGGGACAGATATAGTCTCCTTGACCTGTAATGAAACCACTAGTATTTCCTTTCTACATTTTCCTTAATCCATTGGTGTATAAAAGGTAAATTACATTTAGGCTTATCCTGTTTTAAAACTATGGTAGCTGTCTGTCCTTAACTGCTACTTTCATGTTGCTTCCTAGAAAAAAAATTTTCATTTGAAAATAACTAGGATCTGCATTTAGAACAAGAATTGTTACTTTGTCCTGACCTTTTCTTCAGTCTTACAGAGAAGCATCTGTGCTTTTATACTTGTCATGGATGTAACCTAAAAAGTTTTGGCGTATTTAGGTCAGCCTAGCAGAACTTTTTTCATTTAAATGGAGTTGAATAATGGAGATTTGTATCTGGGAATTCCTGAGATCATTGAAAAAGTAACAAACTATTCCTTGTCTCTGATATGTAAAATTCTCCTAAGCATTTTCTCAATCATTAAAATTTACTGCCAGTTGCGAGTGGCTTTTTAATTAACTTGACTTTCATTGCACTTCACTCTACCCATTTTCAGGGGGAGTAAGATTGGTAACATTTGAGGAGACTGTATCTGTCTACTTTTGTGTGGCTGTTTTGAGGGACTGTCCCATCAGTGAACATACTGCATGGCCTTGGAGAGAGATTCTGGGCTCTCAGCTCAGATGTATTCATCAAATACTCCTTTCAGAGCTCTTGTGGGTGTAAGTGACATGATGTGGCCAAAAATCCAAACTGTGCAGTTGCGTTGTGACAAACATGCAATGTGCTGTAAAAACTCAATACAATTTAAATAAAATCTCTATATTAGTGCTGCTTTGTTGGGTCTTTCTATTCATTTTAATTTCTAAGAAAACTTTTTTTTATAAAGATTTTATTTATTTGACAGAGAGAGATCACAAGTAGGCAGAGAGGCAGGCAGAGAGAGACGGGGAAGCAGGCTCCCTGCTGAGCAGAGAGCCCCGTGCTGGGCTGATCCAAGGACCCTGAGATCATGACTCCGGGCGATGGCAGAGGCTTTAACCCACTGAGCCACCCAGGCACCCCTCTAAGAAAACTTAATACTCATTTTTTCTTTGACCACAAGAAAGAACTAAAACATAATCCTTCCTCCCAATCATTTCCTTTTCTAAATGGACCTTTCTTTTTATCAGCACAGCACCTGCTATATTCTTATTTATGGATGGGATAGGGATTTATCCTTATGGAAACAGTAGAATTCTATCTCATCTCATGTGAGGTTTATTTCTGTTTAATGGCTAAAATTGCACCAGCTGGTTGACCAGGCACACAGGATTGTTATTTTTACCCTTCCCATTCCCTCCTCAGAGGCACTTCGGTTCTCAGTAAACCTGCCCTGAGCAAAATATTGCCGTAAAAAGGTCTATTAAAAATTGAAATGGTACTATCTAAAAGGTGAATCGTTTACTAAGGATACTATAGCCCCATCGCCATTTTTATTTTGGAGAGACAAGCAATCAAACTGTTAGTTTATACTCATAGTTCCTCAGATTGTAGAGTTAGGTCCTTTGTTCTCCAGAATGGGTGACTCTGAATTGCCAAGTGCACACTCTTTAAGAATTCGAAATCCCCCCTAACACGCAGGTCGTGGTGATAATCCCGATTCTTCGTATTCCACGCCGGATAATGGGGTTTATCTCTTCTCAGGATTCAACCCTACCTGGTGGGCAGCAACTCCGCCGCAGTCGGGCGGTTCGGTGACGCCGGCGAGTGAACGCGACTTGCCGCGGCCGCGCCCCACGCTGTCGCACGCGGCCCGGCTCGACCCGGCGTCGTCTGGCCGGCCAGGCGGCGCGGCGTCCAAGGGGGCGGGTCGGCTCGCGCCGCGTCCGGCCGCGCGGCGGGAACTCGAGGCCCCATTGGCCGCGCTGGAAGGCGCGGCGGGGGCTCGTGCGCCAACGGTCCCGGGGTCCGCGGCGGCGGGGCGCAGGCGGGGCGGGGGGCAGGGCGCAGCGAAGGCCGGGCGAAGGGAGGGGGGAGATCGAGAACGGGGTGGGAGAGCCAGGCTCGGCGGGGCGAGTCCCAGTGCCCGGGCGGGGGCGATGGAGGAGGCGCTGCTCTCCACCCCCATCAACCCCAACAACTTCCCCGCCAAGCTGTGGCGGTTGGTGAACAGTCCCCGGTACCGCTCCATCCGCTGGGACGGCCGCGGCGAGGGGCTGCTCATCGACCAGCCGCTGTTCGAGGCCGAGCTGCTCAGCCCGCCCGGGGCAGGGGCTGGGGCCGGGGGCGGCGGCGGCGGCGGCGGGGGCGGCGGCGGGGGCGGCGTGGGGGGCGCCGGGGCCGAGCCCGAGCTCTTCAAAACCACCAACTTCACCAGCTTCATCCGCCAGCTCAACCTCTACGGCTTCCGCAAGGTGGTGCTGGGCGGACCGGGCGCGGCGGGGCCCGGGCCGGGGCCAGGGGGCGGCGGGCCGGCGGGCGACGGGCCGCTCCACCACTTCCACAGCCCGCACTTCCGCCGCGACCAGCCGCAGCTGCTCGTGCACCTCAAGAGGCTCACCAGCGCCAACAAGGCCAAGCTGGCGGCGGGCCTGGAGGTGCCCTGCCGGCCGCCCAACCGCTTCCAGAGGCTCCTCATCACGTCCGCCTCGGCCTCGGCCTCGGCCTCCACCTCCCCGCTGCAGCACCAGGAGCCGCCGCCGCCCGCGGGGCCCCGGCCCGAGCCGCACGGTGAGTCCTCGCCCACGGCAGGGCACATGGGGCACCAGGGAGCAACCGCCACTGCCAAGGGCATTTCGCACATCGTCCCCGGTGAGGTGATCCGCTTGCTGCTGTGCTTCCCGAGAAATCAGCCACGTCACCTCCACCGCTTCCAGCACCCCCTGTCTGCCAGGAGTAGCTCCCCTGGAAAGAGGCATTGAGTCCCTTCTGGTTAGTTGTCCACTGGCGGCCAAAGGGACCTCTGCTGCAGGCTTACTGCTGTTCCTGGCCCCTCTTGAACTCCAGACCTCCATGGGCATTTACCTTCTTGAGACCATTACCTTACCTTGAACATCTATAGTAAGTAGCCTTTTGTCCAAGCACTAGGTCGGGAAGAAACACCGAAGGGTCTCCTTTGGTCTAATGGGAAGCAAAACAGAGTTACTGTACAGGGTGAGAATATGAAGGTCAAGGTAGGAAAGGAACAGAGTCATGGCCAAGAACACTTAGAACATTTATACCGACCGAGGGAAAGTGAACAAGGTACCTTGATTGGAGGTGTGTCCTTGAAGGGACAAGCCATCTTCCACCCTTTTAGCACATCTAAGAAATCTTAAAAGAAAGTGCCCTGACAGTAGTCCTATTTTAGGTTACAAGGAATGTATAGAAAGGTCGACATTGTGTATATAGCTTAAGAAAAAAAACAGTAATATATTTAATTGTTTATAAGATACCGTTTCTGCATACAATGAATTGGCCAAACATTTCTTTCATTGTAACCAGTTAGAGCTGATGTTTACTTAAGGTTAGGTAAGGCAACTTAAGGTTATGGTTAGGCAAGCATAAGGCAAAAATGGTTTTCTTTACTGTCAAGTTGTAGTTAAAAAGAATTTTACACCTTTCAGTATTGAAAAAACGTTGTATAACTGTGTATTTACTAAAAGCTTAAAAATTCTCTGTGACAGAAATTATTTTATCAGCTTAATTTCTGGTGCTCTTCCCCTTCTTCTGGGAGGGTGAGGGTGGCAATATTCCTTCTCTGTGTGTAAAGAGTCCATGATATGAGGCAGTACTCCAAGACAGCAACTGGATATAATAATGAGAATTCATTCTTTGCCTTCAGTAGAAACATTCATTTTCACCATGTTAATTTGGATTTAACATAATGTGTAAGGATTATTTTTCAGATATGGGAAACTTTAAAAATATACAAATAAAAGTAGCACTTTGATCAGTTTAACCTAGGCCCAGGGTTATGAATGAGGCAGCGTTTTTGTTCATTTGGAATTTGGAAGATAAGGGATTATAAGCTTGTGTTTCTGTGGAGTTTAGAAGATAAGGGATTAGGTTAGAGTTCTAGCAACAAGATGGAAAAATAGCAATGGCATAGGAATGTTCTAAAGGAATTCTAAAGGAATATTAAGCTGCTTCCATGCGATGGCCAGTGATTTTGGTGGGGAACTGAATGGGGAAAGGCAATGGAGATAATACCATGGCATACATTTGGCAGAATCTCTGACATGGATATTTGTTTTTCAGGTTGTGTATCTGGTGGGCATAAGGAGAAAAGACTGGGAAGTGTGTTCTTGGGAGAAATAGGATAACCACTTCAAACAGAGAACCATACGTGCATACATAAAAAGAAGGTCTTGCTCACTTTTTTCACTTCTCTTTCTTTTTCCCTCACCTGTGTTACACCCAGTTGTATCCTAAGGATAGAGTCCATTTTATTTTCTTTGATTATTTTATTTATTTATTTATTTATTTATAAAGATTTTTACTTATGTGAGAGAGAGCATAGAGAGAGAGAGAGCATAAGCTGGGGGAAGGGCAAAGGAAGAGGGAGAAGCAGACTCCCCACTGAGGAAGGAGCCGGACACCAGGCTCTCCGGGATCATGACTGAGCTGAAGGCAGCTACTTAACCCACTGAGCCAATCAGGCACCCAGATAGAGTCCATTTTAATTAAAGAAATATGGGGCTGCCTATGGTCTGATTTTCTTCACTTACAGCTCATTTAGGTGGCATTTTAAAGATTATTTGTTGAATAACAAATTTAGTTCATACTTTTGCAGTATCAATAATACATCAATCCACGTATAACTAGATCATTGTAGTTTTCATGCATTTACTGTTTGTTTTTTTTGCCATTCTGCCTGTTGGTATGTGCAGAAGGTGTATCATTGGTGGATTGTCTATACCACAGGCTTGGATCACTAGGAAATTGTGTTACTGGTGTGAGTAGGATATAATTCAAAGTTTAAGAACACTGAGCCAACTTTGTTTGCTTTAAGTCTATGTTCTAAGCCCTTGGCTCTTCTGTTTGTCTTTATATAATTTTTATTCTTCTTGAATCTTTCATTGGTTATATGCCTGACTATATTGTTGCCTCTTAGTTTCCACTTTGTTTACTGTGTTCTACTTCAGCTTATGGTTTGAATACTTCTGTTCCCCCCCCCCCCCCCGTGGAATCCTTTGTTTTAGTACCTATTTCTCTTATCTAGATCCATTGAGCTAGCTGTCTTGTTCACCTTTCAGGAATGTTCTTGATAAGAAATGTGAAGATCACATGTTTTTCCTTTTTTTTTGGTCCACTTTTGTTATTTTGCTCTTAAGTGGCAATGTATTTTATACTATTTGTTAACAGTATTTGTTAAAACTTTCTAAACTAAGTAACAAGTGTGAGCTATAGTAGATAATCCGTTCTGGCCTGGGTTTACCAAGCTCAAAGGAGGCAAGTTTTTTCCTGGGAATTAATTAGCTCAGATTCATTTATATAGAGGGAATAGAATCTTTAAGAGCAGAAATCCATCCTCCTTTGCATTTCCAGAATTCTGGATTTAAACTTTGCCAAATATATCTTGAAGATGTTCTGAAAACATATAGATGATAATCTGTGAGGCTGGTCAGAATAGAACCCTATGAGATAACCCTTAACAATACATAAAAGCTGAACATGTTTTAGTTCTTTATTTTAAACAAATGTAAAGGAATGCCCTTCTAATCCCTATCAGCATTCTTATGTTTGCAGCATCTAAAAATCTGTAAGTATTTGGTGACCACTCAGAGGTTATTGTGATGGAAGTAGAATTTATATTTTATTTTGAGAAATCAAAGTAGAGAGAATTCAAAGTAGAGAGAAATCAAATAAAGAGAATTCTTTAGTTAGCTGCTTAAGTTATTGACAATCTGCAGATTCATTAAAAGCTTAACTCTAAAGAAGGTAAAAAAGGGTTAGCTATTGCACACTGTGTAAATATGTAGTTTTAGCATGTGAAGCATCCAAGGAAAAATCAAGTGTGGGTAGTTTTAGACGTCAGAAACACCTATTGTAAAGAACAAAAAATGTTTCTTTAGGTTTTAAATGATTGCACTGGTAGTTCAGAGTGTGTATACATAGGGAATTGCTAGTCAAATACTATAAAAACTATTTTTTATACTTTAGAGGAAAAGAGGAAAAACAGTTTTTAAGAGGTATATATATCATTTGAATACTTTTAGTCTTCTGAACTAAGAATTTTTCCCCCATTAGATTTAGACCACTTGATTTCCAGAGCTCTAGAATTTGTGTGTATATGTGTATGTATGTGTTTGTTTTTGGCATTAGTGCTTTATTCCTTTAAAAATTTTTATTATTTTTTAAGAGTTTATTTTATGAAAATTGTTATGAATCAGGCAGTGCCAAACCAGAATTGGTTAGGAATGCTTCTAATGCTTTATTCTTTTTTTTTTTTTTTTTTTTTTGAGAAAAAGAGACAGCAAGTGGAGTGGAGGTGCAGAGGGAGAGGAAGAATTTTTTTTTTTAATATTTTTAAAAATATTTTTTTAAATTATTCATTTGAGACACAGAGAGAGCATGAGAAGGGAAGAGAGGCAGAGGGAGAGGGAGAAACAGACTTCTCACTAAGCCGGGAGCCCAGTGAAGGGCTTGAAGAGGGTCTCAATCCCAGGACCCAGAGATCATGAACTGAGCCAAAGGCAGGTGCTTAACCATCTGAGCCACCCAGGAGCCCCGAGAAAGAATCTTAAGCAGGCTGTACACCCGCCACAGAGCCCCATGCGGGGCTCCATCTCAGAACATCATGACGTGAGCCAAAATCAAGAGTCAGATGCTTAACCGACTAAACCACCCATGTGCCCCGTAATGCTTTATTCTTTAGAGGAAATTTACATTTCCTCTATGTAAATGTAGAGGAATTTACATTTACTTTAGGTTTTAAATGATTGCACTGGTAGTTCAGAGTGTGTATACATAGGGAATTGCTAGTCAAATACTATAAAAACTATTTTTTATACTTTAGAGGAAAAGAGGAAAAACAGTTTTTAAGAGGTATATATATGATATATATATATATCATATATATATTGAATATCTGGGAAGGTGGGTTTTTGAGTGCCATCCTTTATCATGTAGTTTAACAGATGAGTAGCACATAAATTAGACTTTACCTCTGTTTTAAATAGATTAGTTTAATAAAGCAAATTGAAAGGAATTTGTGAACCACATAATACATGATGCCTTCCTGGGAATAAATTAGCCTAGCTCTATGTTCAAGAATTACAGTCTGGGTGTGCCTGAGTGGCTCAGTGGGTTAAAGCCTCTGCCTTCGGCTCAGGTCATGATCTCAGGGTCCTGGGATTGAGCCCCCCATTGGGCTCTCTGCTCAGCAGGGAACCTGTTCCCCTCCCCCACCCCCACCCCCCGCCTGCCTCTCTGCCTACTTGTGATCTCTCTCTCTCTCTGTCAAATAAATAAAATCTTTAAAAAAAATTACAGTCTGAAAAATAAGTTCAGCTTGCAACATGTATATTTTCTTTTTCCACTTTATATAATATTGCCCTTTCTCTCTCTTCATCATCTCCACTTTTTAATTCCTTTCTACCTTACTAGATAAGAGAAAGCAAATATCAGAATCTTTGGGTCTGAGTATGTCAATTTTTAACAAACTGTCTAGGTGATTTCAGATGTAAATCAATGTTTGAGAGCTACTAATATCTGGGAAGGGAGTCTACTAGAGATTCTCTGAAGAAAAAAAGACCGTGGAAAATTTTTGATTAATTTAAGAAAGGAAAAA
The DNA here is from genome assembly GCA_028533885.1 of Nasua narica. Lineage (NCBI taxonomy): Eukaryota > Metazoa > Chordata > Mammalia > Carnivora > Procyonidae > Nasua > Nasua narica. The sequence goes on along the minus strand of CM052804.1, from coordinate 27,696,143 downwards.
GAGAACTGAGTCAGTTTTCAAGCCTGACTTTTCTGCAAAGATTATCATTAAAAAAAAAAAAAATTGAAGGGGAGTAAAGAACATTAACTTTCTTTTTGGTTTGTGTTACAGTTCTTACTTTATCTACACATTTCTTTTATATATACAGTTGAGTGTTTACTTTTGTGCTTGTTATTAAGGTTTCTAAATGATTTGAAAAACTGAATGGAATTGCTAAAACTTCTAGGAAGTAGCTTACAGATTGGAAAAATCTGGGTCAATCAGTTGAGACAGTTGAGGTAAAAAGGTAAGATGACTGAATTGTCTATAAAAGGCTTTGAACATTGAATTTGATTTAACATTTGACTTAATATTAGAGTTTGGCTACTTTGTATCTTATGACAGTAATATTGAGAACCAACCAGAAGTTTATTTGATTTTTATTTTTTTAACATTATAGGTATACTGGATTCTGGACTTGTTTTTACCAGAATTAAATTTCTGTTGTGTTAAAAATGGCTGAGAATTCAACATATTCATAGTTTGTGACTTTTGGTTTACTACATCCAGTGGTATAAAGTAAAATTAGTAAGTGTGTTCTTCCTTTTTTATGCAGGACCAGTGGCTGTAGGACAATTCCACCGGTCATTCCGGCGAGATAGTTTGTCTCCTTACTCCTACGTATCGACTTCATCCCACAACCACAGTACTTTCCCTCTGAAAGGTTTAGATCGGACCCCGATTCCTCCTAGAACATGGCAGAACTCCCTTGGAATGCACCCAGGACAAGTGGAAACGTCTCCCACTTTTTCAGATAAAGGGGTTCCATTTCCTGTACTGCAGAGGTTTCCAACTGAGGTTACCTATACCCTGCAGCCAAGCGCCACATCCGTACATGTTCAGCAAGGTCCTCAAACAATGGTCAGCTCCTCCCAAAAATACAGTAACTACACACCCTCAGCGCAGTACTCCCAAGCCTACTATCCAACAGGTATGAGAAATTCAAGTTCAGTGGCTTCTCTTAAAGTACTTTATAATGAAAGTTTATATTTTTATGCATTTCTGCATGCTTAAAAATAGGAATAGGTGTGTACCTAAGAAATGTCAAAGGTTTCTCATGAGGGCATATTTTTAAGCAATATATAACATTTCATTGTGTTCTTAAGGATTGTGAAAATTCTGTTGGGTACTTAAAAGTATATGTTTTTAGAGAAACTTTTGTATCTTTGACATGTGTCCTAGTAATGAAATTAGGATATAGTACATTAGGACCTCATTTTAACTTTGCTGTTGGTGCGGTATTTTGTTTCTTTTCTTTAAAAAAAATTATATACATGTTATAGTTGACCTTTGAACAATGCAGGATTGGGGTACTGACCCCCATGCAGTTGAAAATCTGTGTGTAACTTTCGACTGCCCCAAAACTTAACCACTAATTACCAGTTGTTGACTAGAAGCCTTACCTATAACATAAAGAGCTGGTTAACACATTGTATGTTATATGTATTATGTACTGTATTTTTACAATAAACTAGAGAAAAGAAAATGTTATTAAGAAAATCCTAAGAAAAAATACATTTACAATACTGTACTGGATTAAAAAAATCCACGTATAAGTGGACCCATGTAGTTCAAACTCATGTTGTTCAAGGGTCAACTGTATGTACAGTATTTTTTAATGTTATAGGTGAGATTACCTCATAATGAAATCATTTTAGTATCTCAGTAATGAAATTTAATAAAAGAACATACTCTCTATCTCTTAAAACGAAATTATATTATTTTTAGTAAAAACGCAATGGTGTGATTTGACAGTGCAGTCCTTGCAGTGTTAATCCCAGCCAACTAAGAAGTGCAGAGTAGCAGTGAAGGGAACCTGACAATGACAACTGACCTAGAGCTCAGCCAAGGGCATTGAAGAAATACTGTAAATCTCAAGCCACTAATCGGGAATCCTTATGAAAGTGACCAAGTGTTTAGCTTGGGGGGGGGGTTGTCTTTTGGGAGGGTTACAGTTTTGTAAGATAATAGCCTTTCCTTTGCATTCAAATATATCTTCAGTTTTGTAGGAGCACCATATAGTCACGGCGTGTTTCATCATGTAGAGTACTTTAATACTGAGTGACGAAATGGGGCAATGGAAATAAGACAAGGGTCAAGGCTTTCAGAAAAGACCAGAGAGAGAAGAAAGAAGGCATTCTTTTGTTAAGACTGTAGGGATATTAATTTTCTCAAATATGTAGATCTGGAAGCACAGGCAGGAGGAAATCAAAAGCTAAAATAAGTGGAAGGAATGTAAATTTGATAAGGGAATAGAATAATTTGTTGACTTTTACAAGTTATAAATCAGGTAACTTCTGTTTGTAACAGGACTCACTATTTTCTAGTTGTAACATCCAACTGTGTTCTTTTATTATTGGCTTATTGCATTCTACCTAAATATAGCCGTAAAGGGATTGTTGTATTTTCCCAAAATATTTAATATTTTAATATTAAAATAATAAAACAAGAGTTTAAATTAGATTGAGTTGTATGTATTTTTAGAGCTGCTGCTGTTTGGGTGGTTGGAGTTGAGAAGGAAAAGGCCAAGGAAGTATATGGATTAAGGATGCCTTAGCACTTTTATTCATTAAATCTAATGAAATCTAATTAAGTCTAATTAATTAATCTAATTAAATCTAATGAAAATCTAAATTTTTTTTTACTTGTATAGAAAAAGGTTGAAGTCTCGTATTTTTCCAGATTTTCAGCTACTTCTTTTTTTTTTAAAGATTTTATTTATTTATTAGAGCGAAAGAGACTAAGAATGAGAGGGGAGAAGGTCAGAGTGAGAAGTGGACTCCCCACGGAGCTGGGAGCCCCATATGGGACTCGATCCCGGGACTCCGGGACTATGACCCGAGCCGAAGGCAGTCGCCCAACCAACTGAGCCACCCAGGCGCCCTCAGCTACTTCTTTGAAAAACAAAAATACCTGTGTGATTTTGAAAAATAGAAGATGACTAAATACATGTTAGAAGTTTTAGATCTTATGTATAGCAACAAATAGGGTCAGATTTTTATTGGTGAATAGTTGAATTCAACATTTTAATAAAGAGATTAGGCATTACTATCTAAATTATAATTTCAGCTGCATTCCAGGTATGCGTGGAATGTATACATACATATATAGAGTCTGTGTCTTCCTTACACTTGCTTTACATTCTGTAGCCCATTAGCTGGATAGTACCCCACCTCCCTTTCTTTCATAGTGTTTCTCTCTTCTTTCCTATACTCTCTCCAAACCCCCCTCCTCAAACTACTAAAGACTCAAAAGCTTCTGGGGAGTTTAAATTTGGAAGGACTGCAGCAAGAGGAGATGTAGAAATGTGCTTAATCTTCCAATTTGTAATTTTGGAGGCATTTTCCTATGGATGTATTAGATACAGTGGTAGGTTCTATATTACTATTAGTTGTACACTTATGGTACAGATAGTTATAATCTGGTTTAGGAGCCAAATTAGCCTATGTAATGTTGTTTCTATGGGAAAATGTATTTCAAGTTCCAAACAATCCTTAGAAACCCTTGTTCCGAAATTTTGTGAGAACCACTTACATATTATGTACCAGAAGACACTACAAATAGTTATTATTCATTCACTATAGAAATACTACTTGTTAAATTATTATTATTTAGGATATGTTATTTTAAAATATTTTATGTAACTTGGATATAAAATTATAAATTAAAAATTGTCTCCAAGAGTTCAAGGTAAGGACTAGGAAAGAGATATTAAAAGGACACGTAAGTGCTGCTGATGTTTTGATAGCTTACAGGGCATGTGAAATAGAATCTTATGTTATCTGAATTTTTGTTTTATTTAATAGAGAGAACTGAAATGACTATGTTTTGAGGTCATAAGAATAAGAAATGTCATCTCTCATGATGACATATCTAATACATAGAGTAGGTCTATGATATAGTATGGTCTATGATATAGAAAACTGCTTTGAACATTCTGAAGTACTATAAAAATAAAAGGTTGTATTATTAAATACAAAAGACTTGCTAGGGAAAAGAAAGTGCCATCAAAAAACTGTAGAAGTATTTGATTCCTCCAAATTTTAGGTGAAGGAAGCAAAAAGTAGTGAGCAATTTAACCAATATTTAGTGAGTACCTGTTTATGAAGAGCTTACAAATGACTTTTCTGAAGTTAAATAGAATATCATTCTCAGAGGCAAGGTAATAGTCACTACCAAATCCAGCTCTTAAAGTAATAATGAAGTAACTAATTTTGGAATCATGGTCATACTTGAATCCGTTTGAAGAATTTGAGGTTTGGGTCAAATTTTAGTAAACAGCAATACCTGACTTCATTTAAAAATTATATTGATAATAAATTTTTGATCTTGTCTTCAAATAGTATAACCAGTAAATTTTGAACATTGTAATATTTTATAATCAGTTTCTCTAGTAAAGCCAAAGATTGAGACTGGAAAATTGCTGGCAGACTGACTCATAAAATGACTCATCTGAATCCGTGCTTACATTCGTCATTCCTCTCCTGAAGCGCCTGTTTTCTTTGCCTAGCTCACTACATTTTTTCCACTCTTATCACTCCTTCAAAGACAAAATGTTGTAGATACAGCCTTGACTGACTCTTTTTAGTCTCACTTTATCTTGGGTTCATTTTTTTCCCCTCTGATGTTATTTATATAGCAGTCACTATGACCAAGCATTGTTCTGAGTATTTTCCAAATATCAACTCATTTAATCCTCACAACAACCTTATAAGATTAGAAATGTAATTATCCTCATTTTATAGGTTAGGAAACTGAAACACAACTAGTCAGAGGCAAGGCTGGGGAACAAAGCTGAGAAAACTGACTCAGGAGTCCATTCTTTTGGCCATTGTGCTCTGCTACCTGTCTGCCTCTCATATAGAGAAGGGACTTTTCGTTTTATTTTTTGAGAGACTCTTTCCAGGTATGTCTTCTCCCGAGAATTAGTTACTCCCAGGTAGGATAGACAACAGGAAATGATGGTGATGCTACTGGTGGCAGTTGGACTACCCTGAATTATTGACTCATCCTACCCAAGCAGTGAGAACATACTCCCAACTGCTAGAGTGGGAGGTCTGGTTTGGGGCCTCTGAGGAGTGGGGCTGCCTCTAATTCATTTCTGTATACCCCTCTAGTGTAGTCCTTGCTATAATGGTTCCCTAGTAAATAGTGTATTGAATGAAATGAAATAACTCTAGTCTCAGCTTTGCAATGAATCATTCAACCTGATCTTCAGTGGGTTATTTCATGACACTCCCCCTCAATTTTCCTTCCTGTAAGTGGTAATAGTACTTCAGGTCAGGGATTAAATGAATTTAATGTATGTGAATATACTTTATAAAATTTAAAACACTATTTACATAGAAAGGATAAAACATTTTTTTTTAAGATTTCATTTATTTATTTGACAGAGAGAGAGACAGCAAGAGAGGGAATACAAGCAGGGGGAGTGGGAGAGGGAGAAGAGAGCCCAATGTGGGGCTCAATCCCAGGACCCTAGGATCATGACCTGAGCTGAAGGCAGACGCTTAGCAATTGAGCCACCCAGGCACCCTGAAAGGATACAACATTTTAAAAGCTGTCTTTCAAACGAACCTACATATTAACATCTTAAAGTCTAAATATAGTAATTTGTAAGAATATACAACTTCTGCAAGATATATATGATGCTTTTATTTTTTATTGAAAAAAATACATATTGCATCATTATTTAAATTTTTTTTGACTTGAATCTTGGGCAAAAAAATTGCTTATTATTGTGTTTGTTGTTGTTGTTGTTGTTGTTTAAGTAGGCTCCATGCCCAGTGTGGAGCCCAGCGCGTGGCTTGAGCTCATGACCCTGAACTCAAGAGCCGAGCTGAGATCAAGAGTTGGACGCTTAACTGACTGAGCCATCCAGGCGCACCTATTGTTTTTTTTCCCCTATTGTTGTTTTAAAGTACATTTAAATTCTAAAGATTTTATCTTTAGGCTTTTAATTCTATATAGTGTACATAAACAGATACAGCCCCTGGAGTTATAAGAACTTTCCAATGCTGTTGTTCTTGCATTCAGGTGGCCTCTAGCCTTTATTGTCAGTGTCTTTGAAAAGGCCTGATTTTGTTCTTATGGAACGAGGGGCAGGAAGTTCTCTTTAGCTGCTGGAAGAAACTAAGCAAAAGCTCAATTATATTTGACTTTCCTTTTATTGAGGTAAAATATAAATAACAAAGAGTTTACCATTTTAACCATTTTTAAGTCTACAGTTCTGTGGCATTAAATACATTCACATTGTTGTATGTCCTAGCATTACCACCTTCCATCTCTAGAACTTCGTCTCCCCCAGCTGAGACTCATATAAGATGAAGCATACATTTGCCCTTTTATAATTGGCTTATTTCATTAAGCATACTGTTTTCAAGGTTCACTGATACTGTAGCATGGGTCAAAATTTCCTAATTTTTTAACGCTGAATAATTTTCCGTTGTATGTATGTACCATATTTTGTTTATCCATTCGTCTGTTGGGAGACACTGGGTTGCTTCCACATTTTGACAATTGTGAACAAAGCCGCTGTGAACATGGATGTACAAACATATATTTGAGTGCCTGCTTTCACTTTTTTGGGAGATATGCCCAGAAGACCTTTACCTTACTATAAGTGAGGAAGTATTGGGTTACTAGATGTGTAGTAGCTTATCTTGAAACTAAATTTACAATTGGAATGTTTTTCCTGTTGAGCATTTTTTTTTCCTGTTGAACATTTATATTGGGTGTTACACTGTACTTATTCTGGAGTAGACAGGAGTCCAGAACACTTTAATTATATATTTGAATATTGAATATTTGAATATATATATATATATATATACACACGTTACGTCCCTATGATAAAAAAAGTATGAACTTGTTTTCCTAACCCATAGTGGGAGTGAAAATTTTTACCTAGATAATTTTTAGTACTCCTGGATTTTTTTAATTACCAGAATTGTTTTTAAAAATGTTATTAACTATTATATTTACATCTGAAATAGAATTCTGTCTATTATTTCCAGTTTTTTATTCTCTGTGCAATTTAATGCCTTAAGTGAATACTGCCTTCAGGAGGAAAGTGGAAGATCTTTATGCAGATGAATGTGCCATAGGATATTGTGATAAACTCAGTTTTATAAATATCAGTGCCTTCACAATGTTTGCATAATATACACAGGGTTAATTTGTCATGTGTTAAGCACACAGTTGCATTTCTATAGCTAGGTTTTTCATATCCAGTAAACTTAGTAGTATCTTACTTTGTTCTCTTTTATTGACTGTACAAGGTAGGACTGCACTGGTAAGGAAATAGCCACTGGGAATCTTTTTGGATTATCTATTCACATCCCCCTTTGCAGGTAGCTTTCCACTTTCCATTTGTTACTGGACACTTAAAAGGACATTCACTGTTTTGCTGTTTCCCTAGCTACCAAATCAGACTATTAGCTATATATTAATACACTCTCTGTTGTATAGTTTACTTTACTTACCCAAGAAATTTATTTTATTTTAAAGATTTTATTTATCTGAGAAAGAGAGAGAGAGCGAGCACGCACAAGCAGGGGGAGAGCAGAGGGAGAGGGAGAAGCAGGCTCCCCACTGAGTGGACCCTGAGATCATGACCTGAAGCCAAAGACAGAGGCTAACTGACTGAGCCATCCAGGCGCCCCAATCCAAGAAATTTATTTTAAAGTACACTTTAAGAGCTGTTTAAAATGTGTAAGCAATGAAATCAGAACAATATCAGAAAAATAAACCTAATACCGTTCGTTGATTTATTTGTAACAAAATACTATTTCATGGTACCCTGAGTGAAAACCTGCAGCTCCTGACCGAGTCTTTTCTTGCCACTAGGGGGCTAGGCTTTCCTTAGCTGTTAAAACTCTAGAAAATTTTTTTCAGAGTTTTGGCCAACCCAGCGGACCCTTCCTTGGTGTTTTCCTTTTTGGATTTAAGTTCTTTCCCAGGATATTTATGTTTTCATGTATTCTGGGAAATCAAATTCAAATTCAAAACATTGAAATTATGTATTTGAATAATTCCCAAAGTTTAAAGTGGAAGAACATGCTTACCTAACCTATATTGGAGTGATAAGAGCATGAATTTTATGTGGACATCTTAGTAATGTCTGGCTTTTTCAATCACTAGAATTGTTAAAATCCTGTAATTCAGAAAACATCAACCCTTACATGTGTATCTAAACTAGAATTTTGTCCATTTTTTCAAGTTTTTCCTTCCATGTGCAAAATTTAATGGCTTAAATTACATATGATACTAGAAAATATTTATTTCTGGTGAACCTTTGTGAACTTCTGACATTTTAAAAATCAGTAGTCAATAACAGAGAAATAGGGAAACGTTACAATGAATTTTTACAATCCTTAGGTTAATTTACTTTCCAAGATCATAGAATAAGATTGTTTAGTAATTTTATTAGTATGCTAAAATATTCAAAATATGAAAAATGTGGACATAGAGAGTTGCCACCCTATAATAAAGACAACTTAAATATATATTCATCAAGTGGAATTCATCTAGTAAAATTATAATGTTCCGTTTTAGGAAGAAGGAAAGATTAGTGAAGTATTGTACATTAAAGAACATGTGCTCTGAAGTTTGATTGCTGGCTCTGTCACTATTAGCTTTGTGACTTTCAGCAAATTATTTAACATTTCTGAGCTTTAGTTTCCTTAATTTTGTAAAGTAATGTTAATAGCTCATTCAGTTGTTGTTTGGATTAAATGAAGCAATATATGTAAAGCACCTAGTACTGTGCCTGGAACGTGGAAGGTGCTCAATAAATGTCATCCTCTGTTTAATCCAAAGGTGTGATATGTTATAACTGACTCTCATTCATTTTGGAGAGTCTCTCTCTGGAAAAGAGGAGGCTCAACCTATTATTAAGACTGCACCTGTAAGTATAACTATACCAGTACAAAGAGTTAATCTTTTTATGGTATCCTTACTATAAAAAGAAAGCTTGGAAAATATACTTCTTTAGTTAAAATAATAGCAGCATTAGCTATTTATTTTTTGATTGCCTACTATATGCCAGTACTATTCTAAGTGCTTTATGCATATTAACTCATTCATTCCTCACAACAAACATAGTAAGGTATGTACTATTTCCCTATTTTATTAAGATGCAGAAACTGAGGCCCAAAGAGATTAACCTTGCTCAAGTTTATGCAGCTATAAAAATTTTGGAGCTGGGCTCCAGAGCCAGTCAGTCTGGCTCTTGGATTCAGATTCTTAACCATTTGTTTAAATGGTTAAAACATTTTTATCTGGATTTTACTAGATGCATTGTATAATGGTAGGAATGTTTGGAGAGACATTTATTTTACCCTTAAAACACACTCTCCTCCTAATTATTGTTACTATTAAAATGATTAAAACAGTTATTTTGGATTCCAAATATGTTCTGATATTTTCAATAAAATGAAATTACTTTCAATAAGAATAAATGTTTGGTTAGAAAGGTAACAAAATGTTTAGGTGCTAAAGAAATCATTTGGAAAAAAAATAATCATTTGGAAAAGTAGACATGACCCTTTAAAATGATTTTTTTAAATTAGTCTATTACCATCTTGTTTTCAACAAATAATAGCCCCTAATCAGACTAAATATAATTTTATTGCATCCACAAAGGAAAACTTTTGGCATTTTTCTTTCCAAGTTGAAAGAGGGGAGCGCCTTAAATGCTGCCAGAGGTTAATTGTGGTTGATGACTCTTCTCTGTTTGAATTTGTCCCAGCTGTGCTACAGTGCTGCTCTCCTTCTACCCACATGGACGCTCTAAGTAGTTGTGTCACTCCCACTGCCTCTTCCTATGCACACTGCAACTACTTCCAGGTAAGATTCTTTGAACAGTGGACATACTCTGTATTTCACGTGGAATATGATTGACCTTGCACAGTTTTTAAGTGTAATTTTATCTTAATAGTAACCAGAGGTAAGCTGTGGATTACGGCTTCAGATTTCTCAGTTCTAAAAAAAAAAGGGAGTTGATATAAATGATGTCTGAGGATTCTTCCAGGCCTGTGCTGTCCAAAAGAGTAGGCACTAGCTGCATGGCTATTTAAATTAATTTAAATGAAATAAAATATAAAATTTCTGTTTAGTACTCAAAGCCTCATATGGCTAGTGGTTACCAAATTGTCCAACACAGAGAGCATTTTCATCATTGCTGAACGTTAATTTGAGCATTGCTGTTCTAGGCTCTTCTGTGGTAAAATGAATACCAGATAACTTTTAAAAGTCTATTAAGTCACCAAATGACAGTTTCTTCCAAGATGATACAGTTACTTTTTTTTTATGAGAAAGGAAAAGTGAAATAAAAAATGAGAAATTTAAGTGGTGATCCCTTTTTGCTCCCATATTATAAACCCTATACTTCAGTTATTTTCTCATTATTTATTGGGAAGCAATTGCATTGATTTAAATGTTTTAGACAGCTATTTCTAGGATAAGATTAAATTCTATGCTTTGTAGTTTTATACTATAATTGCTTAAAGATTAGAATTATGTGTTCACCTTTGATATCATGTAGTTGAGATAGTTTCCGTTTTTAAGAGAATGGCTTACCAGTGGCATTCCAGTACTGAAAAGAACACTCCTTTTTTTTTTTTTTTTTTTGAGAAAATTACATGGAAAGTCAAATTATAATCAGATTGTTGTTTGAAGAGTGTAGAATCAGATCAGAGGGACTTAGTTGGACATTTTTAGTGGCAGGTACCATCAAACATGATAGTCCAGTCTGTTCATCTTCGCCAGAGGGACATATCTGTCCCACAAATTAGATGCTCTTGTTTGTAGATCCAAGCACTCTCTCCCTTGGATCATACTGGAGATACTCTGATGGTGTTTATGTCTTGTTTATGTTGATGTTTTAAATAAATTATTTAACATATCCTTAGAAATATCCTTACTATAGAAAGACAATACGTGTTTGTTACAGGAAATTAAAGATAGGTAGACATAACATTTTTAAAATGAAAAAAGAACATATTTTAGGTGTGATTCTGGAAATAAATGCAGTTGGTTTAGTTGGATCGTAGATACTGGTGAGAGTGTGCGTGAATGATCATTATAGTGTAATGGTTAAGAGCAAGAGCTCTTAAGTCAGGCATCCTATGCTTGAAATCTGGATCTGTCAGTTATTTCATGGTGACTTTAGGTAAATTACACAGTTTCTCTGAACTTTAGTTCCATCATTTGGAAATGGAGACGATCACCTTTCATAGACCTCTTGAGAGGATTAAATGGATTAATGTATATAAAGTACTTTGCATGTGCTTGGCACATAGTAAGAATTCAGTAAATGGTGCAATTGGCCAGAGAAAGTGGCTTGATGCTTAAACCATTTAAATCTACATTATTTAGCATTGATGTCCTTCGAATAACTGACGTAGTCCTTGTTGTATATTTAGCAACATCAACCCATTACACGTTATATTTAATTATTACTCTTCAGTATTTTATATCCATAGCTTGAGATTTTTTATCACCAAACATGTAATTGAATGCCTACTTTGTGCAAAGTACTATGTATAAGAGAATAAATCTTAAAAATATAAAGAATACATCTAAAAGTGACAGCATTTTTAATCTATTGTTTTATAATTAAAAATAAACAATCTGAGGAACCAAAGGACATTCGATATTCCATCCATTTTTTCCCAGATCATTTGGAACAGAATATCAGTACCTCCCCCTGAATCTATAGAAGCATTGGTGGACTTGTGAGCATCCTGTGTTTGAAATTTCCTTACTACATTCCTAAAATAGTATATGATAGATATAAGTGATGTTTTTGTCTGTCAACTTTATGGAAGACTTGGGTGTATAGATGTTTTATCAGCAAATAGGTATTTGGGTACTGTAGCTTTTTGATTTTGTGTACTTTAACGCTGAGAATTATTGGTCCTTTCTAGTATTAAACTTAGCATAGTGGTTGGCATATATGAGTTGCTAAGTAAATGTTAATGATAGAATTGAAGCTACCATTGCTGAAAAGTTGATTGGCGTTCAAGTTTTCTTAGTGAGCTTTAGTTAAAATTTAATCTATTTGTTTAACATTTATCAGCCTAAACATTGTTGCTTTCCTCCTTAATCTCATATTCAATTTTCTATCCAAACAGTCCTATTTTCTCTTTTCCCAGAATCCTCCAATGCAATCCTCCTATCCAGTTGAATTTCTGCCTTCTAATTGGCCTTGCAGTGCTACTGATGAAAATAAAAAGACAGAAGTAAACCTAGAGGCTGTTTTTCAGATAGTAGATGAATTGCATTCCTCTCCTAAATTGGAGATGGTGAAGGTGGAGCCTGTTGAGAATCAGTGCCCAACATCTCAGTCTAACAGAGGCCAACATATCCTAGCTAATTCAAACAACAGCAATCCATCTTCCACAAGTCAGGCTAGCCAGCTGGAGCCACTTACTCCTGTAGGCTCAGATATTACATCCTTTGTAGTCGGAACAGAACAAGCAATTACCTGCTCTCTGCCACAGTCACCTGAGTACATCTATACCATCCACACAGCTCAGCCTGTTGAAAATACTACAATGCAGGAATCTGCAGCCCTCCAACAAGCTCATGTCAAACTGAAGGAGCAGCTAAGTCATAATCCATCTCCATCTTCAGTAGTATTTGTGCAGGAAGGGCTGCCATTCAGCACACACCAGGTAAGGCAAAGAAGAAGTCCTTAAAAAGCTCAAAGTACCTAGTTCTTCTTGCTAAAGACTGTTCTAGTGAAGTTTGTTCACATTTTATTTGGGTTTATTACCAGTTCATTATGGTTTCTTTTATTTATTTATTTTTTTAAATAGTACTTTATTTATTTTTTTTTTAAGATTTTATTTATTCATTTAACAGAGAGAGAACACAAGCTGGCAGAGAGGCAGGCAGAGGCAGAGAGAGGAGCAGGCTCCCTGCCGAGCAAGGAGCCCGATGCGGGACTCGATCCCAGTACACCGGGATCATGACCTGAGCCGAAGGCAGCCGCTCAACCAACTGAGGCCACCCAGGCGTCCCTGGTTTCTTTTTTTTAAAGATTTTATTTATTTATTAGAGAAAGGGAGAGAGAAAGAGAGCGCATGCCAGAGTCCAAACGGGCCTGGGAGGAGGCGGAGGGAAAAGCAAACTCCTTGCAGAGTGCAGAGCCTGACATGGGGCTCGATGTCAGGACCCTGAACTCATGACCTGAGTTCAAAGTCAGTTAAGCATCAAAGTCAGATGCTTAACTGACTGAGCTACCCAGGTACTCCCATTATGCTTTCCAGAAGGATAGTGATTGTCCCAGTGATGATTTTGCACAAAAACTTCAGAAAGAAGTAACCTTAAACCCTAGACATCTTCTTACTGTGTTATGGTCTGAAGTCAACCTCTAGAGCGGCAGTAGGAGCATTGTGGTATAAAACTTATTTTCATGTTAAAAGCATCCCTTGAGTTTTGCTTCCTATCTTAATTTGCATGGAATAGGTGTGCCTGGCTGATTAAAATCCACTACTCAGAAAGGATGGTTTATCTGGCAGATAATATCAGGACTTTCCTAGCCATTTGTAGCGTGGAGGTAAGGAGATGGTTAGAGGTCTTTTCATACTTTCTTATAGTCTTATTGAATTCTCATTTGACTTAGGAGCATACTGTGTTTGAATTTCATTACTAATATCTGCATTCTTTTTGTTGTTGTTATCTGCATTCTTAAAGCAGAATTCTGACTCTAGTTTGAGAGACATATTCTGAAGGTAGAAGCTAATTCCTTTATTGTTGTTGGTTTATGACCAGAAAATGAATAAAGTTTGATTCTGAATAAAAGTACATCTAGGGGCCCCTGGGTGGCTCAGTGGGTTAAAGCCTCTGCCTTCGGCTCAGGTCATGATCTCAGGGTCCTGGGATTGAGCCCCGCCCAGGCTCTCTGATTAGTGGGGAGCCTGGTTCCTCCTTTCTCTCTGCCTGCCTCTCTGCCTACTTGTGATCTCTCTCTCTGTCAAATAAATAAAATCTTAAAAAAAAAAAAGTACATCTAAATTAAAATCACTTTTTGTGTGGTCGCCTGGGTGGCTCAGTGGGTTAAATCCTCTGCCTTCAGCTCGGGTCATAATATCAGGATCCTGGGATTGGGCCCCACATCAGGCTCTCTGCTCAGCAGAGAGCCTGCTTCCCCCTCTTTCTGTGCCTGTCTCTCTGCCTACTTGTGATCTCTCTGTCAGATAAATAAAATCTTAAAAAAAAAATCACTTTTTGTGAATTAACTGATATTTTCCTACTTTTATTTTTTTCTTGATCTTAGCATATATATTTTAATTTTGGATTTTTTTTCTTTAATGGGACTGAAAATATCATCACTTTTAGATTCCCAAGATAACTTTTTGACAGTTGTGGGTCTTGTTGTTGTTATTGTTGGGCAGCAAAGCAGAGTCTATTGAGTGATAGCAAAGTGATAGTACAAAACTCCCAAGTTGGGAGGGGACATGAAGGAGTTGCCCAACAGTTGTGTTTTTTTTAATGCATTCTTTTTTAGCTCTAATTTTAGATCCGTCTTAAGGCATCTGTCAACTCATTGTCCTTTTTTGAGCCCAACTGTTGAGACCCAGTATACCATGTGTTAAAATAATATTATGAATTTAGTAGACCAAAGATAGCCTCATTGTGTTTCAAATATGATTGTGGAAAGAAAATAAAATTTCTCTTTGTTCCTTCATAGCCACATCGAAAATATTAGATTTCATACCTTAAAATTGCATTCACACAATTACTTTCAAGATCTTTTAAAAAAATATACTTGAATATCAGAGCTTTTAAAAGCTGCTTTTTTTTTTAAAGATTTTATTTATTTATTTGACAGAGAGAGAGATCACAAGTAGTCAGAGAGGCAGGCAGAGAGAGGGGGAAGCAGGCTTCCTGCCGAGCAAAGAGCCGGATGCGGGGCTCGATCCCAGGACCCTGAGATCATGACCTGAGCCAAAGGCAGAGGCCTCAACCCACTGAGCCACCCAGGCTCCCCTTAAAAGCTCTTTTTAACTTTTAGCTTTATTTCATTATATAGTTTTATTTAAAGTAAATTCAAAGAGATGAGTATTTCAGAAGTTGGTCACCTTGAGGAAGGGATTTGCATTCCAGAGAAAACTTAGGGACTCCAAACTTATATCTCATGACCAGAACAGATCTAGATTTTTTTAGGGGCTGAAGCTTATACAATTTTGAAGTCCTTTTTAAGACAAAGAATATAAGGCATCCAAATTGGCAAAGAAGAAGTCAAACTCTCACTCTTTGCAGATGATATGATACTTTATGTGGAAAACCCAAAAGACTCCACTCAAGACTGCTAGAACTCATACAGGAATTCAATCAAGTCTCAGGATATAAAATTAATGCACAGAAATCAGTTGCATTCCTGTACACGAACAGCAAAACAGAAGAAAGAGAAATTAAGGAGTCGATTCCATTTATAATTGCACCCAAAACCATAAGATACCTAGGAATAAACCTAACCAAAGAGGCAAAGAATCTGTACTCAGAAAGCTACAA
>CM052804.1:27644717-27680079 GCA_028533885.1 Nasua narica | reverse complement strand
CAGATGAATGGATAAAGAAGATGTGGTATATATATTCAATGGAATACTATGCAGCTATCAAGAGAAACGAAATCTTGCCATTTGCAATGACGTGGTTGGAACTAGAGGGTATTATGCTAAGCGAAAGTCAGTCAGAGAAAGACAATTATCACATGATCACTCTGATATGAAGAATTTGAGAGGCAGGTCAGGGGGTTTGGGGAGGGTGGGGAAGAGAAATGAAACAAGATGGGATGGGGAAGGAGACAAACCATAAGAGACTCCTAAACTCACGAAACAAACTAAGGGTTGCTGGGAGGTGGGGTGGGGTGGGTAGGGATATGGACATTGGGGAGGGTATGTGCTATGGCAAATGCTGTGAAATGTGTAATCCTGATGATTCACAGACATGTACCCTGGGGTAAATAATACATTATATGTTAATAAAAAATTTAAAAAAAGACAAAGAATATAAAATTAGTAGAATAAAGTGTCCTTAGCTACACTGACATCATCCAACAGGATTATGCCAGTGACCATTTCAATATTATCAATGGTAGTGCAAATCTGATGGAAGGGATACTAGAGTGGAGAAAGATAGTGGTCTTAACCAATTGTAAATTTGTTAACCATTGTGTATGAATTTTACCCGCCCCCCCCAAATCAACAAGCTTCATGGTTAATCTTCTGATTATAGTTAAATGTTTTAGCTCCATATACATTTCAATGCTTTGTGCATGGGAAAAATATATATCCTACTACTGAATGTTCAGATTAGTTCCACAAAATCAAAGGTAGTGTCACTCATAAGAATGAAAAGCCTTTTACAGGTATGTTTGTTGGATCATGTTTCAATAATAGAACTCCTCTGATAAAATATCTTAACTTTTAGTAGATATTTGAGGTAAATTCAGAATAACGAGTGGGTTTCATATTTTAGGTGGATGCCAGTATAAAATGCCAGACCAATCCACCTGAGAATATCTTGCCTTCAGAACAGATGGGATTCCTTATTTCAGAAATGGGGCCTGCTAGCAAGCCTAGTAAAGACGCAGGTTTATCCACTCCAGCCAGATACAGAGAACGAAGAAGCAACTCACAGCAAGGAAAGTCCCCTGGTAAGGATTATTGTGCTCTAGAATACTAGAATTAGAACCATGGTGTAGAATTAATATATGAATGACAGTGTTTTCTGAGTCTTCATTTTTTATTCATAATTATATTATACTTACCACATTGCTTTTTTATATAACTCTAACTCTATATGTTTTTTTAATTGTCCTTGAAAAGTATGTAAAAGTTATTTTCCTAGTATTATATGTATTTTCCTCCTATTGCAAATTTGAGCTTTCAAAGAGATAGAACATATTAAGTAAAAGCAAAGGAATTTAAGTTGTGTAACTTGGAGACAGCAAGGATGAAGAGTGACTTAATAGCTGCTTCAGGTGCCAAAGACTTTGTAATTATTGATGTACTTGTTCTCTTGCTAACACACTGTGGGACAAGAGGGGATATGCTTAAATTATGGCAGAAAAGAATTAGATAGACATTAACGACATTATCCTGAGCACATTATAAAGATAGTATAAAGTATGACTTTGTATTAGTGGGATTGTTTTTCTTATGGTTTGTAGAAACCCAGAATTAATGATTGTTTTAGGCACATGGAGTTTCTGTGTCATTTATTTATTTATTAATTTTTTATTTTATTTTATTTTTTTTAGAGAGAGTGAGAGGAGGTGCATGTGAGTGGTGGGGGAAGAGACAGAGGGAGAAGAAGAGGATTTTTTTTTTTTAAGATTTATTTATTTTAGGGGCACCTGGGTGGCTCAGTTGTTAAGCATCTGCCTTCGACTCAGATCATAATCTCAGAGTCCTGGGATCAAGCCCCGCATCAGGGTCCCTGCTTGGCAGGAAGCCTGCTTCTCCCTCTCCCGCTCTCTTCTCCTCTCTGTCAAATAAGTAAATAAAATATTTTTTTTAAATCTTTTTTTAAAGATTTTATTTATTTATTTATTTATTTATTTATTAGGAAAGAGAGAAAGTAAGAGAGAGCATGAGAAGGGAGAAGGTCAGAGTGAGAAGCGGACTCCCCATGGAGCTGGGAGCCCGATGTGGGACTCGATCTCGGGACTCCAGGATCATGACCTGAGCCGAAGGCAGTTGCTTAACCAACTGAGCCACCCAGGCGCCCAAAATATTTTTTTAAAAAAAAGGATTTATTTATTTTAGAGAGGGAGCATGAGCAAGAGGGACAGAGGGAGAGGGAGAGTCTCAAGCAGACTCCGTGCTGAGCACAGAACCCAACACGGGGCTCCATCTCACCATCCCAAGATCGTGACCTGAGCCGCTAAGAGTCAGACACTTAACCGACTGCTCCAGCCATGCACACCAGAGGGAGAGAATCTTAAGCACACTCTACACTCAGCATGGAGGCTGGTGCAGGACTCAATCTCATGATCCTGAGATCATGACCTGAGCCAAAATCGAGAGTTAGACACTCAACCTATTGAGCCACCCTGGCACCCCTGTTCTGTTTCTAAGGACAAAATCATTTTTAAAGAAAATAGTAACATCTAATAAAACATATTTCTTTATATGATCCAAAAACAAGTCATCAAAGTCTTTAGTGGCCAACTTTAATATTCTTGAATTGTATGCATGACAGAAGCATGCAATTCGGGTAGCATTAATCAGGTCGGACAATCGTTTTGGCCTATAAAAATTGAAAAATATTGAGAACTTCTCTGAGAAATTCTCTAAAAGATAAACTGATAGTGATATGATCAAGATCTTGCTCAGACTCATAGGATTTTTTCTGGAAAACGCCTTTTAGATGAAGAACTATCTAGATCACTCATCATATTTATTAAACTTAGCTTGTACAATCACTTTTAGTTGAATATATGGGCCAATCCATGATGAAAGATTAAGATTTCTCACCTTAGAAAATGTTTAAGACAACAGCATAGACTTCAAAGGCAATTTAGAAAAGAACAGGAACTAATATTTACTCATACTCATTTTTATGCCATAAACAAACATTGAAAGTAGTATTGTCATTATTTTAAAGATTGGGAAAATTAGCCTTGGAGAGAATAAGTAAACTTTTCGCAAAGAGAAACAAATAAGGTCACACATTTATTAATGTAGCTAGTATTCTACTCATAATTATTCTGTTGATTGATCCTTGGATACATAAAAGTTTTTAAGTTTCATGTAGTCCCATTTGTTTTTTGGGGGGTGTTTTGTTTGTTTGTTTTTGTTGTTGTTTGCTTTTTTGCCTGTGCTTTTGGTGTCCTATCCAAGAAATCATTGCCAAGTCCAATGTCATGAAGTTATTCCTCTATGTTTTCTTCTAGGAGTTTTATAGTTTAGGTCTTACACTTAGGCCTTTAGTACATTTTGAGTTAATTTTTGTATATGATGTAAGAAAAGGGTGCAACTCCACTTTTTTGCATGTGGATATATAGTTTTCCTAGCACCATTTGTTGAAGATATTGTCCTTTCCCCATTGAGTGATCTTAGCATCTTAGTGGAAGATCATCTGGCCGTATAAGTGAGCATTTGTTTCTGGCCTTTCTATTCTAGACCATTGATCTGTTTGTCTGTCCTTATGCTAGTATCATGTGATCTATTTAACCTCTCAATTCTGCCCTTGTAGTACAAAACCAGCCATAGAGAATACATAGGTCAATGGTTGTGGCAGTGTTCCAGTAAAGCTGTATTTACAAAAACAGGTGCTGGGCCCATTTTAACCCAGAGGTCATAATTTGCCAACACTTGAATTAAACTAACAGCTTCTTTCTGAACGACAACAATGGAAACCAGAAAATGGTAAAATCACATTTTTTACTATACTGAAAGAAAACTGCAATCCTGGAAGTTTCTACTCAGTAAAAAAAAAAAAAAAAATCCTTCAAGAATGAAGGCAAGATGATGAAACATTTTTAGATAAACACAGAATTAAGAGCATGTGCCACAGCAGATCAGCACTAAAAGAAATTCTACAAGGCGTTCTTCAGGCAGAAGGAGACTAAGTATTGATTAGTATGGGCTTTGATGAATCAAGAGTACATACTGTAGCTTTTAGGGTAATCACCAACACAATAGAAATAATCCAAAGGCAGGAAAGGGGGAAAAAAGGAAGGAAAATAAGAACACAAAGAGAAAACAAATGATAAAATGGTGGGTCCAAATTCCACCAGTACAATAATTATATGTAAATGGACTTAAAAACTTTAATTCAAAGGCAGAAATTGCTAGAATGGATAAAAGAGCAAACTCCTACAATAGGCTGGCTATATGTAGACATGTAGGTTGAAAGTAAGTGGATGGGAAAAGATGTAACATGCAAACAGGAAGTATGAAAGGCTGCTATGATTACTTTTAAATATCAGATAAAACAGACTTTAAGACAGAGCATTATAAAGGATCTGCATTATAATGGCGAACAGTTCATCATGGAAGCATATCAATTACAAATGTATTTTTGTGTAATAAGCTTCAAAATATATGAAGCAAAATTTAACAAAAGGAGAAATAGACAATTCCTCAATATAGTAGGATTTTTTTAAAAAGATTTATTTATTTATTTTAGAGAGATCATATGCACATACATGTGAGGGGAGGGACGGAGGGAGAGAATCTTCAAGCGGACTCCCCACTGAGCATGGAGCCCAGTCTGATGACCCATGAGATCATGACCTAAGCCAAAACCAAGAGTTGGATGCTCAACCGACTGGGCCACCCAGGCATCCCTATAGTAGGATATTTTAACATTCTATCTAAATAATTGATAGAATAACTAGACAAAATATTAGTAAAGACATAGGAGATATGAACAACATAATCAGCCACCTTGATCTAATTGACATTATAGAACACCCTATCCCAAAACTACAGGATATGTATTATTTTCAAGTGCATATGGTACATTCATCAAGACAGGTCATATATTGGGCCATAAAACAAGGCTTTATAAATTTACAAGAATTAAAATCATACAAAGTGTATTCTCTTAATACAACAGAATTAAATTAGAAATCAGTGACAATTGGGTCTCTGAGTGGCACAGTCAGTTAAGTGTCTGACTCTTGTTTTAGCTCAGGTTGTGATCTTGGGGTCGTAAGATCGAGCCCCCTGTATCAGGCTCTGCACTCAGTGCAGAGTCTGCTTGAGATTCTCTCTCCCCCTTCCCTCTCCTGCTCATGCTCTCTCTTTCTCTCTCTGACTGACTCTTGGAAAAGATCAACAAAATTGACAAACCTCTAGCTAGACTGATCAAGAAAAAAGAGAACCCAAATCATAACTATTAAGAATGAAAAAGAGGGACACCTGGGTGGCTCAGTGGGTTAAAGCCTCTGCCTTCGGCTCAGGTCATGATCTCAGGGTCCTGGGATTGAGCCCCGTATCGGGCTCTCCGCTCAGCAGGAAGCCTGCTTCCCCCTCTCTCTGCCTGCCTCTCTGCCTACTTGTGATCTCTCTCTCTGTCAAATAAATAAA
Source organism: Nasua narica (assembly GCA_028533885.1). Classification (NCBI taxonomy): domain Eukaryota; kingdom Metazoa; phylum Chordata; class Mammalia; order Carnivora; family Procyonidae; genus Nasua; species Nasua narica. The sequence goes on along the minus strand of CM052804.1, from coordinate 27,674,595 downwards.
TGAAATCTTTAAAAAAAAAGAATGAAAAAGAGATTACCACCTCAGAACTTATAGATATTGAAAGGATAACAAGAGAATACTGGGGACAGTCTTACATCAATTTACAACACAATTTAAATTGGGATAGACACATATTTTGAAAAATACTTAACAAAATACACACAAGAGCCAGATGGATAGCCCTACATCTATTAAAGAAGTTGAATTGGTTATCAAAGACTTTTCTTAAAATAAGAATCCCCATGAAAATAAATGTAAAAATCATTAACAAAATATTAGCAGATTGAGTTCAACAATATTTAAAAAATAATACTGCATAACCAAATAGAGTTTGTCTCAGGAATGCAAGGCTTGATTGATTTTCAGATGTTAAAAAATGTTACTTGTTATGTTAACAGAATAAAGGAGAAAAACTCTGATGATTTCAATAGATTCAGGGAAAGCACTTGAAAAAATTCAGCACTTGTTCATAGTAAAACTCTCAACAAAGTAGGAATAGTAGAAAATTTCTCAAACTGATAAATAACATCTCTAAAATATGTATAACAAAGATCACAGTTAATACTGAAAGACTAAACTATATATGTTAGAGACTGGGAACAAGGCAGGATACCCACTTTCACCACTTGTGTACAATATTGTACTGGTGGGCCTACCATTGCAATAGGCAAGAAAAAGAAATAAAAGGCATAAAGATTGAAAAGGAAGAAGTAAAAGTATTTGCAGATGATATGATTGCTCATGTAAAAAAAAAATCTAGGGAATCTACAAAGCAACTACTAGAACAAATAAATGAATTTAGCAAGGTTGTAGGACATAAGATTGATATACAAAATCAATTGTATTTTTCTAAACTAGCAGCGCACAATTGGAAAATGAAATAAAAAAACACAATAAGACGGTCATAAGATACCTAGAAATAAGTTGAACAAAAGATGTCTAAGACCTCTACATTGAAAACTATAAATTATGCAGAAAGAAATTAAAGAAGATATAAATGAAAAAATATGCCATATTCATGGATAAGAAGATCCAATTTTCTTAAAGTGACAGTTCTTTCCAAATTGATCTGTAAACTCAGTGCAATCCCAATCAAAATTCTAGTGGACTTTTTTTTTTTTTTATTACAAGCTGATTCTAATAAGATTTAAAAGGAAATGCAAAGACCAGAGAATTACCAAAACAATCTTCAAAAACAAAGGGTGAGAATTTTATCTCATTTCAAGACTTAACATACAGCTACAATAATTAAAATAGTTTGATATTGGTGAAAAGGTAGACATATAGATGAATGATACAAAAGAGTCCAGAAATATGCCCATTCATATGTGGTCAATTGATTTTCAGCTGTAGTGCCAAGGCAGTGCAGTGGAGAAAGGAAAGTCTTTTCAATAAAAATTAGCATTGACCCATACCTCACAGCTTAAATAAAAATTAACCTAAAATGAATTACAGACCTAAATATAAAACTCAAATGCATAAAACTTCTTGAAAAAAAATGAAAGGAAAATCTTTGCTACTTTGGAGTGGACAAAGATGTCTTGGAACACAAAAAGCATGATTAATAAAGAAAAAATTGATAAATTGGATTTCATCAAAATATAAGACTTTTGCTCCTTGAAAGACACCATTAAGAAAATGAAAAGACACCATTAAGAAAATGAAAAGGCAAGCCATAGTCTAAGATAAAATTGACAGCATACATGTCAAAACAAAGGACATACTTAGAATGTAAAAAGAACTCTTACAATGCAATTTAAAAATGGGAGGAATATATGAACAGATATTTCACAAATGATATTCAAGTGGCCAGTAAGCACATGAAGAAATGTAACATGTTTAATCATTAGGAAAAGTCAGATTAAAAGTATAATGAGATACCACTACACATTCTTTAGAATGGCTACAATTTTTTTTATAATTTTTTAAATTTTATTTATTTATTTGAGAGAGAGAGAGAGAGAATGAGAGGGGAGAAGGTCAGAGGGAGAAGCAGACTTCCCGCAGAGCTGGGAGCCTGATAGGGGACTCGATTCCAGGACTCCGGGATCATGACCTGAGCCAAAGGCAGTCGCCCAACCAACTGAGCCACCCATGTGCCCCTAGAATGGCTAAAATTTTTAAAGAAAAAAACATGACCATGCTAATTGTTGATGAGGCAGCTAGAATTGTTCATACATTGCTAGTGTGACCATTTTAGGGAACCATTTGGCCTTTTCTTAAAAATTAAGTTAAAGATTTTTTTTTGACTTACCACAAATTTCGGATTACGTACATATTATAGTATATCCATACAACAGCAGAATACCACTCAGCAATAAAAAGGAACACATTATTATTATATACAAATCGTTATGTTGATGTGGTCCTTGGGGAATAGACATTTCTTTTCTTCACTCTTGTTTTTCCTAAGATTTTATTTTTTAAAGTAGTCTCTATATCCAATGTGGGGCTCAAACTTACAACCCCAAGATCAAGAGGCCTCTGCTCTACAGACTGAGCTAGCCAGGCACCTCTGGAATATACATTTCTTTGGAGCAATCCAGTTTTTGTTGCCTACTTTTTGCTAGAGTGGATCTAAAAAGTCTGAGGATTACTTCAGAGGCTGTTACTTATCTGGCATTTCAATTCTTTAAAAAAAAAAAAAAAGACTACTGCTTTGTCTTTTGTCGTTCCAGATGTGAGTTATAACAGGGATCTCACTGAGGTAGTTTTAAGCCTGACAAGTCTGGTATTTGATTTACTGTCTATACTTTGCCCATCCCCCTCATTCAACCTAATGGAACCTATACTGAGATCATCTAAAAGAATGGGTTTTGTTGGAAAGATAACATCCTTAATCTCATCTTTGCCACAGAGCTCTCTCCCATTGTCTATCAGTAGTTCTTGAGAAAAGCTTGAGGACCTCTTACTGCTATTTCAGGTTGGGATAATGAAACAATTGGGTGCATAATCCAAATTACTGAACTCTAGACAATAGGTTTTCAACCACAGGCAGAGAATTATTCCCTTCCATCTCTGCTTGCTCTCTGGCCACTTCTAGCCTGAGTTCAACTCTTATTTTAGGGCTTTGCTGAATGTGTCAAGAAACAGTGAGCACACGGTAAATTTTGTCAGCCTTTCCTCCTATGGTTACATGCTCACTTCATGTGCGGTCCGCCTTCCAGGGTTATCACAGCAACAATTTTATCAGATGTGATATGGATTGCAAAGATCATTGGCGTTCTAGCCTGCTGTGTCTTCATTACTTACTGTCTGACTACTAAGCCAATACCATGTTTTTTAATTTGAATAATAGCACTTCACTTCTAGATTGTAAGTTCCATGTTACTCCACATGTAAGTTAGGCTACTATAACAAACAAAACAAAAGCCCAGTAGCTTAAACAGTTTAGAAGCTTGTTCTTCTCGGTCTGACACAGTCTGAGAATAAGCTGTTGAGAGCCGATGTGGCACTCTCTCTGGTAGCCCTCAGGGATTGCGTGGTTAAAAACAGCTCACCACTCTGTCAGTATGTCAGCCAGCAGCCTGCTCTAAATATCCTTTCCCTTTATGAGCATAATCATCGCTTCTGCTCACACCAGTTTGACTAGAACTTGGTCACACGGTCAAACTGGCTGCAGGGAAGCTCGGAAATGTAGTCTCTAGCTGGGAACCACTTGCCCATTTAAACAACACCATGATTTTTTTTTTTTTTTAAGATTTTATTTATTTACTTGACAGAGAGAGATCACAAGTAGGCAGAGAGAGAGGAGGAAGCAATCTCCCCGCTGAGTAGAGAGCCTGATGTGGGGCTCGATCCCAGGACCCTGAGATCATGCCCTGAGCCGAAAGTAGAGGCATTAACCTGCTGAGCCACCCAGGAGCCCCCAACATCATGATTTTTAAAGGAAGAATAAATATTAAAAGACAACTAGAAGTCTCTGTTGTATGGACTACAACATGGAAAATGTTGTAGGAAAATATTTACAACAAAATGTTGTATGGAAAATATTTATAACAATATATAAAGCATTGTATTTATAATACATAAAATCTTCTACAAACCAATAGGAAAAAGGCAACCCAATAAAAGTGAATAAAATGGTACTAATGATGTGCATGTCAGAAGAAACATAATGGCAAACATGCGTATAGAATGTATAGAACCCCTCAGAGAAATCAGTAGAGAAATGCAAATTAAATCAACCAAAAAGTTGTGTTTTTGTTGTTTTTTTTGGCTAGTCTGATTGGCAAAACTTAAGCTTTTGCTAATATCCTGGTCTGATAAAAATTTAGGAAAAAAGGAACCTTTTCTATACTGTAACTGGAATGTAAATTTGTATAGCCTTTTGGAGGGCTTAGTCATTATCTGTAAATAATTAAAACACTCATGTGCTTTGATTTAAGAATTCCACTCTTAGGAATCTCTCTGACAGAGTTCACTATTGTGTCATTTATGATAGCAAAAATTTGGAAAAAGCATAAATGCCTGACAAGAGGGACCTAGATATGAAAAATTAATGTAACGAAATACTATGCAATCACTTAAGAATATAAAGTAACTTGATATGTTGTTATTCGGAAAGATAGTAAGTGTTCATAGTGTGGCAAGTACATGAAGCAAGTCACAGCACAGTATGTCTGGGACAACCTCCTTTCTAGAAAGAAAAAAGTATGGACTATATAATTATAGAAAAATATGGAACTATATGATAAAACTGATTCATGTAACAGTGATTACCTCTGGGAAAGTAGACTTGGAGATATAGAGAGGTGCTTTTTTACCTTTCAATTTGTGTATGAGTATACACAATGGTGGGATTATGGGAAATTTTCACTCTCTTTTTGTATTTTTCTAGATTTTTTTAATTGAAAAGAAAAAATATTAAAAAGTGTTTAAATATGGGACGCCTGGGTGGCTCAGTTGGTTGAGCAGCTGCCTTTGGCTCAGGTCGTGATCCCAGCGTCTTAGCATCGAGTCCCGCATCAGGCTCCTTGCTCTGCAGGGAGCCTGCTCCTCTCTCTGCCTCTGCCTGCCTCTCTGCCTGCTTGTGTTCTCTCTCTGTTAAATAAATAAATAAAATCTTTAAAAAAAAAAGTGTTTAAGTATTTTAAAGTCTTCCTATAGTATAAGTATAAACGCATTAAAATAGTAGGAATGGGCAATTTAAAGAATATTTTGAAAAATATTTATATTCCTTTTTTTTAAGATTTATTTATTTATTTGAGAGAGAGAAAGTGTGCAGTGAGGAGGGGCAGAGGGAGAGAGAAAGAGAAACATAAGCAGACTCTATGCTGAGCACAGAGCCTGATGTGGGGCTCGATTGCATGACCCTGAGATCATGACCTTAGCTGAAACCAAGAGTTGGGCACTAAACCGACTACGCCATGAGGCGCCCCTATATCTCAGTTATTAATCTGATTTTTGAGATTTAGATATGATTGACTCAAGCTAACCTTATCCCACACCTAAAATGCTTTTCCAAGATTTTGTAGAATTTCTGGGGCTTACAGTGGTGTTTAAAGTTTCTGTTTGTTTAATTTCAATTCATCCATTTCCCACCTCTTACAACTCTTCTCTCTTGTCTTCTCCATGTTGTAACCAGATGTAGAACTTAGCCCTCTTTGATTTCTACCTTCCCCCAAGCATTTACATTAGGCATTTATATGTGTTCAACACTTTTCTGAAGGAAGGTAGAAAGGGTTTGCATTTAGAATACTGCCAATAATTTTACATGGAATGTTGTCCATCTTTCTTTTTATTTTTAAAAAAATTTAAAGATTTTATTTATTTGAGAGAGAGCGCATGCAAGCAAGTAGGGTAAGGAGCAGAGGGAGAGAGACAAGCAAACTCTGCCCTGAGCTCAGAGTCCAACGAGTCTCAAAATTGTGAGATCATGACCTGAGCTAAAATCAAGAGTTGGATGCTTAACCGACCAAGCAACCCGGGTACCCGTCCATTTTTCTTTTTAAAGGGCCTTCAGTCACTTTACCACTTTCTCACCTTTCCTTGTCACTAATCACTATGGCCCTCGCCGTGTTGTCATCTTTCCTATACTAGCGCTATACCTTCTCTGTTTTTTTTTTTTACTGAAGGAGAGAAGTTAAGCATTTCATCTATGCTTAAACTAGAACCTCTTTGCTAAAAAGTTAGCTTTTGTAATGAGAATATATACATAAATATAATTCATGAAGTATAAAATTATTCTACTTTGATAGAACTTAACCTAATGGTCTAATGAAATGGTCTAATGAAATAGCTGTATACATGGACGTATAAAGGGTTCTGTGGGATTAGAAGACCTTAACCAAAGTCTATGTAAGATTTATATACTATCTACTAGAGGCAGTATGGCATAGTTGATAGGAAGAAAACTTTTGGTTTTAGAAAAACCTACATTAAAATTAAAACCTAAATTAAATATTCTTTAAAAATTTTTTTTTAATTTTATTATTTTGAAAGACAGCATGAGTGAGGGGGAGGGGCAGAGGGAAAGGAAGAAGCAGACTCCCTGCTGAGCAGGGAGCCCAATGCAGGGCTCCATCCCAGGACCCTGGGATCATGACCTAAGCCAAAGGCAGACACGTTACTGACTGAGCCACCAGGCACTCCTAAATAAAAATTCTAAATTAAAATCTGTAAGCATTTACCATGGTAATCTTGGACATATTTATATACTATCTATATATAGTATACTTATTAGTATACTATATACTCAGTTACTTCACCTATAAAATGAACGTAATGATAATGTAAAACATATAACCAGCCTGGTATAGTGCCCTGTACGTAGTAACTACTCAGTACATGGTAGCAATGGAATTTTAGCAATGATTATCATTTTCATAATAGATATTATTATGTTTATTACTGTTAAATACCTTTCAAATGCCTGGTGTCACTTCAAATTCATGTGAGTTCCCAGTGTTGCCAGCATCCCATATTTTCTTAGTATACTCCCCATTTTCCAAAGCCATACCATCTACCATATCATCTCTGCTCCAACTTCCAACACCCTCCTCTTTTCATTCCCAGCTGTAACTTTGTTTCTTACTGAGAAAGTAGAAGCAGCTACAAGGGAACTTTCCTATTTTACCACCAACAAATCTATCAGTCTACCTCCAGCTGTAATGCTATGGTCTGCCTTTCCTCTTATTACCACGGAAGAGGGCCTGTCCTTCCATTCGTGTACAGAATCCCATGTACTTAAGGACTTAGCACTTACAGTTATCCCCCTTTACTCTTCAATAATCACTTCTTACCTTACCTTTTATGTAAGAGAATTTCCATCAGACACAAACATGCCGTCATAGGTTCTATGATAAAAAGAAATTCTTTCAACTTTCCTTCATTCATATCTCCATCCAGCTATTCCTCCATTTTTTTTTTAAAGATTTTATTTATTTATTTATTAGGAGAGAGAGCATGAGAAGGGAGAAGGTCAGAGTGAGAAGCGGACTCCCCATGGAGCTGGGAGCCCGATGTGGGACTCGATCCCGGGACTCCGGGATCATGACCTGAGCCGAAGGCAGTCGCTCAACCAACTGCGCCACCCAGGGGCCCCGCTATTCCTCCATTTTTATGTTTCCCTTGGAGAAAAGCTCCTTAAAACATATCCTTTCCTCATTTGGGTTTTCATTCCTGTTACTCGGTTGAAACAACTCTTGTCAAGGTTTCCACTGACCGTGATGTTGCCAGGTTCTCAGTCCCCATTTTACTGGACCTCAGTGGCATTTGAATAGACCATTTCACACTTCCTGAAATACTTTCTTCACTTGGCTTCTGCAATATCACCTGTTCTTGGTTTTCCTTCACCTTCACTGGTCACTCCGTAGTTTCTTTTACTGAATCTTCTTTATCTTTCCCGACTTATAATTAATTATTGATGAGTCCCAGAGCTCAATTCTTGGACCTCTTCTCTTCTCTTTCAGTTCCTAGGTAATCCCAACCAGTCTCACTGCTTTTATTATCATCTTTACCGTGATGACTCCTAAATTTATATCTTAAGTCTCAATTGTCTCTGAACTCCAGACCTCCATACCTTATTGCCTATGCTACATCTTTGTTTGGATGTCCCATAGGTGTTCCAAACTTAGTATATTCCATCCTTTTCCCGATTTTACTTATTTTATGAAATAGTACTTCTAGTCACCTCTAGTCAGCCAAAATTCTTGACTCTATTCTCTCATATCCAACTCATCAGCAAATTCTGTCAGCTTGAGATCAGTGTAGATCCAGAATCTGACCATTTCTCATCACCCGAGCATACTCTCACCATGGTCCAAGCATTACCATCTCTTTTTTTTTTTTTTTTAAAGATTTTATTTATTTATTTGATAGGGAGAGATCACAAGTAGGCAGAGAGGCAGGCAGAGAGAGAGGAGGAAGCAGGCTCCCTGCTGAGCAGAGAGCCTGATGCGGGGCTCGATCCCAGGACCCTGAGATCATGACCTGAGCCGAAGGCAGACGCTTAACGACTGAGCCACCCAGGCGCCCCGCGTTGCCATCTCTTGCCTAGATGATTACAGTAGCTTCTTAACCAGTCTTCCTGCTCTGTTGTTGGCCCCCAAAGCCTTTTCTTCACACAGCAGAGTTATCCTTTTAAAAACGTTAATTATTTCCCTATTTAAATTTTTCCAATGGTCTCCCATCACATTTGGAATAAAATATAAAAATCCTTATTATGGTCTGCAAGCTGCTGAATGATTTGGCTCCTGGCAGCTGCTCTGACTTCATCTTCTACCACCTTGGCCCCTCATCTATTCCAGCCACAACGGTCTCTTCACTAGTCTTTGAGCAAACCAAGCACATTCTTGCCTTCACACTTGCTGTTCTCTGTGCCTGAAATGTGCTTCACCCAGATATTTACATGGCTTGCTCCTTTATCTCATTCAGTTCTCTACTCGAATGCCAGCTCATCCTAGAAATCTTCCTGACCGTGTTCTCTGAAACAGCACCCTATTCCCCATGTCCTGCCCTCCCTCAATCTCTATTCTTTATCCCTTTCTGTTTTTCTTTTATAGGACTTATCACTGCTTGACATTTTCTATTTATTATTTTCCTCCCCTCTTGATGATTAGTTCCATGAGGGCAAGGACTTTGTTTTGTTCATTGCTGTATCCTCAGCAACTAGAGGTTAGCTGTGGCACTCAGTGTTTGTTGAGCGAATGAATTGCTTTTCCCCCCACTCTTACTGATCTACTTTTAAAAAAAACCCTTGGAAAAAAGCAATCTTTAAAAAAAAATTGTGGTAAAATATGTATAACCTACAGTTTACCATCTTAACCATTTTTAAAAAAAGATTTTATTTATTTATTTGACAGGGACACACACACACACACACACACACACACACACACACACAGAACACAAGCAGGGGGGAGACGGAGAGGGAGAAGCAGTCCCTAGGAGCAGGGAGCCTGGGATTAGGCCCTGAGCCAAAGGCAGATGCTTAACAACTGAGCCTCCCTGTCGCCCCCCTCAGTTTTCTTTTCACAGGTACTTACTGAACAACTGCCTTGGGCTTGTTACCACACTAGGTGCGATAGGGACACAAAGTAGTGTCCTCTACAGTTCTGTTCTTCTGGAACCAAGAATTGGGAATGTCTTACCAAGATGCCATTTCATTTCTTGTTATTATGCTCTGACATTTAAAACTGAGGTGTGTATGGCTATGAATTTTACTTTTTGTAGCCATTTTCTGCTTTCCCCGGCAGGGAAATTTTGTCATTTCAAATTAATAGGAAAATATACATTTTTAGATAAAATTCACAAGACATAAAATTAACCATTTTAAAGTGTGAAGTTTAGTGACATTTAGTATATTTGCAGTGTTGTGCAACCTGTACCTCTATCTAGTTCCCAAACATTTTCATCACTCCAAAAGAAAACCCCATATTCATTAAGCAGTTATTTCTGTTGCCTCCTCCCTCATGCCCTTGGCAGCCCCCAATCTGTGTTTTGTCTCTATGGATTTACCTCTTCTGGGATGTTTCATGCAAGTGAAATCATGCAATATGTGATCTTTTGTGTCTGGCTTATTTCACTTAGCATAATGTTTTCAAGGTTTATCCACATCGTAGCATTTGTATCAGAACTTTCTTTTTATGGTGAAATAATATTATATCGTATGTATATACCACAATTCATTTATCCATTCATCTGCTGATGGACATTTGGGCTGTTTCTACCTTTTGGCTATTGTGAATAGTGCTGCTGTGAACATATGTGTACACGTATTTGAGTATTTGTTTACAAGTTTTTTCGGAATATACGTAGGAGTGGAATTGCTGGGTCATATGGTAATTCTGCATTTAACTATTGGCCAAACTATTTTCCATAACAATTGCACCATTTTACATTCCCTACAGCAATGTACAAGGGTTCCTGTTTTTCCATATCCTCATTAACACTTACTATTTTCCACTTTTTATTATTGTTATAGCCATCCTAGTAGGTGTGAACTGTTAATCTCATTGTGGGTTTGATTGCATTTCCCTAATGATTAGTGATGTTGAACATCTCTTCACATGCTTGTTGGCCATTTGTATATCTTCTTTGGAGAAAAGATAATTTTTTACAACTATTATAACAATATTCTATTTGATAAAATCTTCTGTTTTGGGTAAATCTCTCTTGATTATAACCCTGGTGAGTGCTACAAGTTAGTAAACTGTGGCCTGTGAACTAAATCTAGCACACTGCCTGTTTTTATATGGCCCGCATGCTAAGCATGGCTGGAGGAAAATCAAAAGAAGAATATTTCATGTCACATAATGGATTGGATATGAAATTCCAATTTCAATTTTAATTTCAGTGTCTATTATAAATAAAGCTTAGTTGGAACACACAACCACACCCATTCATATATGTATTGTCTGTGACTGCTTTCACACTACAGCAGCAGAGTCGAATAGTTGTAATTGAGGCCATATGGCCCCCAAAGCCTAAGATATTAATATACTATCTGGCTCTTTACAGAAAAAGTTTGCCTACTCTGTGTCTTCTTCTATTCAGGTTGCTATAATAGAGTAGCTAGCTTATAAACAACAGAAATTTATTTCTCACAGTTCTGGAGGCTGGGAAGCCCAAGACCAAGGCACAGTAAATTCAATGTCTGGCGAGAGCCTGCCCTCTGGTTCATAGACGGCCATCTTCCTGCTGTCTCTCATATGGCAGAAGGGATGAGGGAGTTCTCTGGGATCTCTTTTACAAGGGCACTAATATCATTCATAAAGTTCCACTCTCATGACCTAACAACCTCCGGAAGTCCCAGCTTTCTAACATCATCATCACCTTGGAGTTAGGTTTCAACCTATGAATTTTGGGGAGATAAACATTCAGTCTATTGCAACCTGTATTACAAAGTCGTTGTTCTTGGCTTCTGATCCTTGATGACCAGAGAAGCCCTTAAGAGAGTAAGGAGGTACTTCTGAGGAGGGCTCAAAATTGACTAGTGCTTATTTTAGTTCTCATAGATGACCAAATGTTTTTAATTTTGATGCTAAACTTCAAGATTAAAGTAGTAATGTAATGATAGGAACCAAATGTGAAATTCCTGAAGTATCACTTAAATTTCAACTGTCACTATCATTAGGAGTATCTCCCCTCAATAGGGTTTCAACTTTCACAATACATTATTTATGATAAAAATAAAGAAATTTCATGAAATCACCTCTAAAGACTCCTTTGCGTCCAAATTCTGAAATACTATGATTCTAACATTAACTGTTGGACTATCATTATGTTGCTCAGTATCCCATTGAACAGGGCATCCTATATTCCAGAACTTCTCAGTGCCCTTCTGTAACTGAATTATTTTGAAAATGTGATGTGTTTGCCCGGTTTAAGTAGGAGCATCTTCTCACGCTTCAAGCTTTCTTTGAATTTTTTTCAAATAAGAGACTTCAAGTTGATAAAGTATCCAGATTGTATTTATTTTAATAGATATATGTTTTGTTAGAAGGAGATTGTCAATCACAGCCATTGCCATGCTGTGCGTAGGCTTTTTGAGCACATGTTAACTTAAGGAAATACGTTTTGGGTCAACAATACCAAGAGGTAAAGAAAAGTAGATTCAGTCATGCTCCTCCAATTTCTGTAACGCTATCACCCTAAATTGGATATACCCAAATATTAATCTTATGGTAAAATCTATACTCATTCCTGTTTTGATGGGGTATTTACTTTCTGGTTAAGGGAAAGTGAATGTTTACAAGCAAAGTTCTATTCATTCCTAAAGAAGGGACTTTTCCCATTTTGTAGCTGTTGGATTATGGCTGAGACTTCATTAAGACAATAATCCCCAAACCCTCGAGGGTGCTCTCAGTAGGAGTTAACATTCCCAAACAAGTAGATGCAATGCTCTTCTCCCTCAAGGCCTTTCAGCTCTCAAACCAACTGAGCTACTATAATCCCCATTCTAGGATAAGTATGCAAGCTTCTCTTCTAAATGAAGTCATATAAACCTCTAGTAGCACCAGGCTAGTCTATGCCTTTTTGTATTTTTATTGGTCTCTATACTCTTAACTCCTTGACCAGCAGCTTTGTTAATGAAGGAAGCTCACTTTAATAAAATTACTATGTTTAGATGCTTGTTATTGGAAGCCACATGCCATGATAATTTAAAGCCCAATCATGAAGGTTAAGAGGGTTTGTTGTGCGCATTCCTTTACCCAACTCAATGGGTAACTCTGAGGCTGTTATAGAGCCTTCCGGGCTTTTTTTTTTTTTTTTTTTAAGATTTTATTTATTTATTTGACAGCCAGAGAGAAAGAGCAAGTGAGCGAGCGCACAAGAAGGCAGAGCAGCAGTCAGAGGGAGAGAGAGAAGCAGGCTCCCCACTGAGCAGGGAGCCTCATTCGGGGCTCGATCCCAAGACCCTGGGACCATGACCTGAGCCGAAGGCAGAGGCTTCACCAACTGAGCCACCCAGGTGTCCCTGGGCTATTGCTTTTTTAAACATGCCTGTCTGTGATGTGTTCTTTTTTTTTTTTTTAAGATCTTTTTTTTTTTTCTAAGGTTTTATTTATTTATTTGTCAGAGAGAGAGCGAGAGAGCACAAGCAGGCAGAGTGGCAGGCAGAGGCAGAGGGAGGAGCAGGCTTCCTGCGGAGCAAGGAGCCTGATGTGGAACTCGATCCCAGGGCTCTGGGATCATGACCTGAGCCAAAGGTAGCTGCTTAACCAACTGAGCCACCCAGGCGTCCCTGTGATGTGTTCTTGTCCATGATTTGAACCTATGAATACGGTAAAGTCTTAATAAGCATGAAATCGATGACATTTTTTCACTGGAAAAAAAAAAAAGAGGGTTTTTCACTGCTATTCTTCAGTCTGCCTCCCCCTGTGAAATCTGTAGTGGCTTTACTAGCCTTTACCTTTAATATGTTCTTTTACCATATGGCCTGTCCTTCTGATGCGGAGCTGAGGCATTTAGAGAATGCTCGTCATTAGGTATTATTCCTACATCTTTTGGGCAGCTTTTGGAGATCCTGATACCTAGGGAGCACTCCACACCAATTAAAGCAGAATGTTGGCTGTAGGAACCATAGGCATCAGTATTTTTTAAAAGATCCCCAGGTGATTCCAGCGTGCCACTGACTTTACTTACTAATCATACAGCTTGGAGTAGAGGTTCTCTCTCCCGGTAGCAGTTTACTCCTCAGGATTATTACCTTATAATAATGCACTTGAACTACTTGAAAAAAAGATGTTATATAAATATAAGACTGTTTTTTGTTATTATATAGCCTGAAAAGAAGCACTGTTTTGTGGTAAAATATACATAACATGAAATTTAGCATGTTAACTGCTTCGGTGGCACAAAGCACATTCCCATCGTTGCACTACCATCACCACCATCCATCTCCAGAACTTTTTTCATCTTCCTAAACTGAAACTATGTCCATTATGCAGTAACTCCCATAATAGCCTGCAGCCCATGGCAGCCACCGTGCCACTTTTTGTCTCTATAAATTTGACTGCTCTGGGTACTCGTATGGGTGGAATTGTACGTTATTTGTCATTTTGTGACTGACTTATTTCAATTAGCTTAATATCCGTAAGACACATGCTGTAGCATGTGTCAGAATTTCCTCATTTTTTTAGGGCTAATACTCCACTGTATGTATATACCACCTTTTGTTCATGCACTCATCTGTCCTTGGACACTTGGATTGCTTCCATCTTTTGGTCATTGTGAGTAATGTTGCTATGATCATGGATGTACAAGAAGTGAATTCTAAGTGATAAGTAAGATGTTCATCTGGGCAAATTGCTTTTTTTTTTTTTTTTAATTCATTTGAGAGAGAGGTAGTGAGAGAAAGCAGGAGTGGAGGGTGGGGGGAGAAGGACAAGCAGAATTCCCACTGAGCAGGGTGGGAGCCCGATATGAGTCTTGATCCTAGGACCCTGGGATCATAATCTGAGCCAAAGGCAGTTGCTTAACCAACTGAGCCACCCAGGTGCCCGAAATCACTTATTCTTTATGGATAGGATGCAGTGTTGTTCACTAGATGAGTTCACCTGTCCCTAGTGACTGGTCTGCCTTTTAGAAAGTATGGCAAAAGTAGTTACTATTCCATATTCTTTCTGGATTTTCTCAAATATGATAGTAGAATTAAATTTTATTGAATTAGCTCTCTTGCCTACTCTGTTGGTCAATACCACAGAAGCTGTGTTCAAGAAATATAATGATAAAAGTCTGTGTCTAGAATTAATCAAGAACTCATGCTGTATAATCTAATTTAATTCCCAAGTGCTACTACAGCAAAATTATAAGCTTCAAAACAAAGGATTTTGAAGCTTAAGGGGTTCCCTGGTCTAGAAGTTATAAATTAGAAGTATGTATGTTGCTCTAGAAGTTGTAAACTAATTAGCTTGAGTCTAGAAGCCGCATTAGGGTCTTTTTACTTCTGCCTGTGTTACTCAGGCCCTTTAGCTCTATTTCTCTACATGATCTTAGTTTTTTGTCTTACAAAATCTAGTACCTGAGCTAAGAGTTCACTTTTTAGTTCTTTCCATTCCTCTTCTTCTTCTTCTTTTAAGATTTATTTATTTATTTTAGGAGGGATGGGGCAATGGGAGAGGGAGAGAGAAACCCAAGTAGACCGCACTGAACTCAGAGCCAGAGGTGGGGCCCTGAGGTCACGACCCAGAGATCACAACCTGAGCCAAAACGAAGAGCTGGTTTAAGAGTTGGATGCTTAACCGCACGCGCCACCTAGGCACTCTTAGTTCTTTCCATTCTTGGTGAACCAACCCTCTTTGTCTCTTGACTTCCATGAAGGGTATGTTTCTTTTTTACAGAGAGTTCAGATGGGTGTTTCTATGGAGAGCAGCTGTGTTGTCAGTAAGTGGAAATTTTATGGAGTCAATCAACTTTGGAAAAATAGTGATTACTTATTTTAAATTGTATTTCTGAAGACGGCTTTTTCATATTCCCATAAGCTACCCACCCACTCATTGTTATAGTATCAAAGAAATGAACTTTTGTGTGTGTGTGTGTGTGTTTCACTTCGATCCCTTTGACACCTTTCCTTAATTTTTCACTTATAATAAAAGGCAGTTGAAATGAAAAGAGGCTCAGCTACATCACTGAAAAGATATAAACTGTACGCTTCGTTGGTCTCGTTGGGTTAACAGCTGGGCTGCATCTGTGTGCTTTAGAGGTACAAGGAATGACCGAAAACTGAGAGAATCTGATGAGATAGTATAATTTTAGATCCAATTCTACATTTAAACATGAGCAACTTGTTCTTCTTGTCTGAAGACTTACATATCGAGCTCTACAGTCTAAGAGGCTAAGAGTGAGTAAACAAACCTTCTTTCTTTCTAGATCTTCATCTGCTGGTGGACGTGGCCTGCAAGCAGGAGCACTTTCCAAAGGAGGAAGAATTAAAAGAGTGAGGAACGGATGACAAATGTGACATTGTGCACTAGCTGTAGCTGGAGGCAGACTAGCCTTGCACATGACACACTGTTGGGATTTTTTCAGTTCTGTTAAGGAAAAAAAAAAGTATTTTTGTTTTGTTAATTGAGAATTTTGTTAATTGAGAATTGGGACTTTGGTATTTACTACAGCTGTTCAGTTCAGATTATTTACCTTGACAAACTACTAAACATCAAGCAGCCTTTTTTTTTTTCTTTTTGCTGCCCAGATCCCTTTCAAATGAAAAGTCCTGGCCTTCTGTTACAGTCCAGAAGCATCTAAAAGCTGCCGCATCTGTGTGCTGGAGAATAGTCTGTGTGTGTGCTGCTTTTCCGTCTTGCCACTCTCAAACTGTAGTCAGCACAACGCCAGTGGGGAATTCAGTCTATCTGCTTCAAGTCACGGTGTGATCCTTCTAGAGAAGATTGTGTGCAAAAACAAAGGCATGTGAGGTCACCAAGATCACAGGTCTAAATGGGTCAGGAATTCCAGGGAAGAAACTCTGAGAAAGAGCTAATTTTCTAAGTGATTAACCAGGAAATGTTCTTACTTCCTAACCCAGCATTCTGTTTCAAAAGCAAGGCATCCGGACTTGGACCATCCATCACACTTAACAGCCCCTGATTCTTTTATATTAATGGGAGCATTCTTCTATTTTCATATCTTTAATTTTAATGATACATTATCATAAATGGTAAGAAGGTTTTGTTATATATCACTTATTTAAATGTCTTCTAAAGAAAAGTATTTAATTTGTTTATTATATTTATAAATGCTGGTAGATTTAAAAGTTTTAAAGCTTTACATTTTTATTAATATTGCAGGATAGAAGGATAAAGGATGCATGTGTAAGATATTTTGAAGGGGAAAATGTGTGAACAAAAACATTAAGAGATTTAACACTGTTTTCTTGCTTTAGCTTTTTGTATTCAGTACATATAAATTCTCATCTATATGAGATACTGTGTGCAAATTTTGGGAAAAACCCATTAGTAGTCATTTAACAGAAACTGTACCTCTGACATTGTTAATAATTTATGTCTGGTTTAAGCTTCTGAGAGAATTTTGGATAGTGGGATAGACCATAACATTTTTATTTTATCCCCTCTCTAGGATTCTAAATTCAAATAGTAGGACTGTGGGACCGTTTTTTAGGAGAGGTATCTTGGGTGTCCACTTTCTGTGGTTGATTCCCTCACTTGCTCATCCAATGACAGCAAGAAACTTTCTGATTTTAAAG
Source organism: Nasua narica (assembly GCA_028533885.1). NCBI lineage: Eukaryota > Metazoa > Chordata > Mammalia > Carnivora > Procyonidae > Nasua > Nasua narica. The sequence goes on along the minus strand of CM052804.1, from coordinate 27,657,446 downwards.
TCTTTAAAACTGGCTAGAACTTCCTTATTGGATTCTGTTTCAGTTGTCCTAATAAGAATTGCAGGAACAAAAGGAAAACCTAGGAATATGAAACTAATTAAAAAGAAAAGGCACCTAGTGATATGACATAAATACTGTGTTACTCTTTGTAGGTGTAACAATTCATTTCTTAAATTGCATTGTGCCTTCCCAATGATGTCAAACCATAGAAATGTTACAGAGATAGTTTTTCAAAAAAGGATGAGTTCTGTATTGGTGTGCAGTGACTCAGTTTAGATATGAAAGTAGGTTCTGAAAAGTGAACTGTTTGGTCCATCTGATTAGACTAGTTGATGTCCATGTCATGGACATTTACTCATCTTTATTAGCAAGGTTTAAAAGATGAACAAATTATCAAGACTCCTCCATCTTTTAGCCTATGTATTTTGGCAGAGTATGTGAAGAGGAGACCCAATTTCCAAATGAAGGAACTTTGCCTTTTCTCTGTCATGTTGAGAAGCTGATAAACTGTAGAGGTGACATTTCTTCCCTTAATATGCCTTTTTAGCTTTGTGTATGTTGAAAGAAATAATATCTTTTGAGGAACACGTGTCAAGCAGAAATCTTGGCATGGATTTGGTTTCAGTGGTTTTAAGGCTTAATTAATGAAATACCTTTATCAGCTTTCCAAACTTTTTTATATATGAATACAACAGACCAAGGAGCTGGATCTCCTGCTCTACTCACATGCCTGCTACCTAGCAACGAAAGCTATCATCACTGACTTGGGAAAAATGGCAAAAGATAAAGTAAAATCTTTGTGTGAATTAGCCAGTAGGGTCTGACACATACTAACAAGGTTTCTGACTGGCACCTCAGTATTTCAGCACCTTAAGCACGATAAATTTCAATCAGTCAACAATAAAGTGAGTGTTTCAACTGGACTTGTCTTGCTTGTTTTTACTGTTTTATTGGTGATCAATAGAAACCTCAGTCGTCTTAGCAAAATTTAAAAAAGAATGTATTCTGTTTTTCAAAGATTCTGACTTTAAAAAAAGTGTCAGGGCTTTTTTTTTTTTTCCATTTGCAATTGAATAGAGATTGAATCTTTAAAATGCCATTAGGGATATGGACAATTCTTGGACATGTTTATAAAAACCTGTTTTTTTAGGAAAAGGATGAATAGTCTTCAGTAACTTTAGTCAATCCAGATGTGGAAATAGATCCTGAAGGACGATCTTTCTCGTGGGTAAGATTAGGTAGTAGATGTCAGTGAGATGCGCATTTAATTACCACAGTAATCTTTATGACATCTCTGTGGAAGTTGTGGTATATCAACCCCTGAGGGATAAGCCAGAGAATAATTTCTCTTGCTTGTCAATTCTGGTGACCTAGTAAACACAGTATATCAGTGCAATAAACTACATAGGGCTGTTTGGTTTGATCCTGAGTATCTCATGGGATACCCAGGTTCATGATACATATTAGCATCATTCCTAGATCGTGCAGTTTCCTCAAGAGAGGGCAACCACATCTATTTTTTTTTTCCTTCTTTCAACTAAGTGTGTATATTAACTCTTAGGTTTGTTTAGGTCTCTTAACTCCTTTACAAGTTTCAAGCAGGAACAGGTGAAGCAAAGTCCATTGGTAGGAGATGTTTTTGCATCTATCAAATATTTTGTAATGTATATTTTGCATTATTTATGCTCTACTATTAACACAATATACATAAAATAAAAAATATAAAACCATAGAATATTTTTAAAAATTTGTTTGAAAAGAGCTGTAAAGGTCTATAGTTGCATTGTGTTCTTAAGGTCCAGCCAATAAAGAGAACGTTCTAAATTAAGAATTTATTTTAGAGCTTATTTTTCTGCTCTATGTAAATTATTAGGCCTAAAATGCCAAAATTATTTCCATAAATCTTCTTTAGGGAAAAAATGTTTAAGGTGAAGAAAGCATTCGTACTTTTTTGCTCTAGAGGCATTATGTCAGTTCAAAGTTTTATAACCAACCTATAATGCAGTTATTTTTATCTATATTTTACAGATGATCAATTTATATATTCTCATTTGTACAATTAAAACATTTTTTTAAAGGTTTTATTTATTTATTAGAGAGAGAGAGACTGAGAATGAGAGGGGAGAAGGTCAGAGGGAGAAGCAGACTTCCCGCAGAGCCGGGAGTCCGATATGGGACTCGATCCCGGGACTCCGGGACCATGACCTGAGCCGAACGCAGTCGCCCAACCAACTGAGCCACCCAGGCGCCCCAATTAAAACATTTTTAATCTGTGCTTCTCACCACAACTAAAATTTAAGTGTAAAAACAACCTAAGGGTGCATTTCAATAGTGTTAACCACATTCATGTTGTTGTACATTTATACAGTTTGGAGAGATTGTTGGCAATAGGTCAAAACTAAAATGCCTGGATACAGTCAAATATAATTTGGTATTTTTGAAAATTCTAATTTTAGAAACATATATTAGAAACTTTTGCATTCTAATGACAAGGTAACTAAAAGGGGTAGAGTTCATGATTGTGGTAGTTAGCCAAGAATTGGTTTTCTTTTTGCCTATATGCTTCTTATGAAGCATATATATTTTACCTCTTTGCTTGTATTTATGGCACAGACTTTCTTGCGATCTTAAATTGAGGGCATAGGTGTGATCCATAGTATTATTTCACTCTCCAATGATGTAAGAAGAAAATAGGAGGTTCCAGACCTCTGATACCAATCTGATCTAAAATCTCCATACAGGCACAGTTTAGAAAAGAGCTTCTGAATTTAAATACGTAAAAGCTGAAGAAAAACTGTGTGTAAAATGGACAGGGTTCTTGCTGGGGTAGCAGACATGAGACAGCAATAAGAACTACAGCACTGGATCACTTTATTCTAGCATTGTGCCCTTCATCGACACTAAAATCCGAAAAGAGCTGAAACGAAACCCTTTGAACTTATATTTGCAAAATCTTGTTTCCGCTCTTTCATGTTCTGGGTTTTCATTGTTTTGTTCTCTTTATTTCCTCATACCACCATTTATGTTCTGTTGGGTGCAGAAGCTGCTTAGATATGTGTTTGAGTGGAATTGATTTACATGTGGTAGCTTGCTTACCGGGAGAAAGTTATTGAGCATTGAATTGGATGCAGTTTGGCTGTGGCTCCATAGAGGGCGTAGAGGAGCTGAGAGAGCAGAAAGCAAAAGAACGTGCCTGGCTCCCTAAGTGTGCGCGCACTCCAGCCCTTGCCCTAGCAGCCAGCCAGGAGGAGGGGCGGGTTGCCTCTAGCTGCTCCACCCTCACTTTGTGTCAGCAGGTAGAGAGCGTGATTGCAGTCCCAGGGGAGGGAGTCAGAGCTAGAACACCAATTACAAACCACAGGCTTCCTCCTCTAGGGAGTTGATCCAGAATTGTCTTTCTGGAAGGGAAGCACTCGAGTCTTTCCGAACTTTCCAAGCCCATCCGTGATTCAGAGATACTGCTTTCTCCCTCTGGGATTTTCTGTGTTCCTGGTAGTGAACTGTTGCTGATGTATTTGCTACTTTGCTCCTTTTCTCTCTCAAGATTTGATCATTTTATATGCTGTTCGGGGAGAAAAAGAACATTTGTTAGAAAGGAGATTTCAGAAATGATTTTGGATCCTCTATAAGTGCTTTTTAGAGTTCTTGGGAACAGTAGCTCTAAGCCTGGAGTAAATGTTTGCCTTTGACCTGCATGGATTATTTTTTCAGGCTGCGGAATTTCTCGGCACCTACCTGCAGCGTGGGGCCCTTGGTCTGGTTGCAGAGTAAGAAGGTGGAAGAATGAGCTGTACTTGGTTAAGCAGTTGAAACCTTTTTTGAGCAGGACCTATAAAAGCATAATTGAATTTGTTTCACCCCCGTGGATTCCGGTGGGCCCGACAGCGCAACAGGTTTGCAGATTTCTTTTGAAATTCTTATTTTTCTCCCTCTGCCTCAGCAAAAGAAAAGGATCTATATAACAGGTTCATGTTCAATTGCTTGGCTTTTCAGCACTTATTCCGAAGACTTTATAAGATTTTTTTAAACTTGACCTCTGAACACGACGGGCTTTGTGGTTGAAGTGCATTTATATTTACTTAAGGGTGCACATTTTAATATCTTAGAACTAAAATTTTGTTTGTACAAAGACCCAGATTCGCAAGTGTGCCTAGAAATAGCACAGATCTTCTCTCCTCAGGCTTATTTTTACTTTTTCAGGATGTTCTACTTAGAGCCTATAGACTAATCACCTCCCTACTCCCCCTATCTTTTATTCCCCACCCCCTCAAGGAATTTGAAAACGTGTTACGAATAGTTCTTTGTTTTACTTAAGAACGTGGAAAATTACAGATTATAAGATCTGGATAAGAAAGTAGTTTCCAAAAGCATCTCATGGGAAATCAAAGCGCTTGGCATTCTCAAGCAGGAGAATAAAAGCTGGAATCCCTAAGAGAGAACGGAAAATAAAGATAGAAATATCATTAACTGGGAAAAATAACTGGAAAGCTAATCTTTTCAAATACTCTTCTAATTTTGAAAGTTGGAAAAGGCGGTGATACTCAGGATTATCCTATACTCTGTGAAGACATATAAATTACCATCTAATTTGTAGGCAAATTTAGGTAGAACATTAAAAATGATAGTATATTTAGCTTCATGAAAAGTATTATAAATTCAGTGGGCCTAGAACTTTGGCTACACTAAAATACAGTTTAATGTGGAAGCTTGTGAATACATGTAGCATCTTTGGACGTCTCTCACGGTGTGGCCTCAAGTATTGTACCCTCTCCTTCTCCATTAAAAAAAAAACACCTTTTCTCCCCCTGTGATCTTTAGTCTTTTGCCGTTGACAAATTTTGTGGCTTCAAAAGGACCATCTCTTCATATTCTGAGCTTACATTTTTCACTCTCACCTTCGATGCATGGCTTTCGTTATTTCTTTTGCCTTGTTTGGTTCATTAACATCGGGTTTAGTGGTTCAGCAACTTGATGCATATGGAAGACCAGCACCAAGCAAACTGACATAATAAAGATTCAGGATGTAACATTTCACCTCAAGCGAGGTTGGAAATTCCAAAGAGAAGTGGTGGTATCTTTACTAATCATAGTGAAGATGGGAGAAAATGACAGACCCGCCACAGAAGTGGGCTGAAAACACCTTCTGCCCTGACAGATCAGGAATGCCACCTGTTCTTGGGAAGATACTTTAGAGAAAGGACGGGCCCAGACCACAACTTGGCTTTCAGAAACTGAAGCATCAATTCTCTTTTCCTCCATTTGTCTGGATCTGAGAAGCTGCACTTGGAATTGGCTGGCGGGAGCGGTATGTATGGCCGAAGTGCGTTGCTGCAGCTGGTAGCATGAGTGGTGGCCAGCAGCCGCAGCTGGCTGCCCTCTGGCCCTGGCTGCTGATGGCTACCCTGCAGGCGGGCTTCGGACGCACAGGACTGGCACTGGCGGCAGCGGTGGAGTCGGAAAGATCAGCAGAGCAGAAAGCTATTATCAGAGTGATCCCCTTGAAAATGGACCCCACGGCAAAACTGAATCTCACTTTGGAAGGTGTTTTTGCTGGTGTTGCTGAAATAACTCCAGCAGAAGGAAAACTAATGCAGGTAAGGATAATTTATTATATTTCACTTCCCTTCTGTTCAAATTAGGCCTTTCTTCTTTTGTCTCTCAAGCCAAATACTGTACAAGAGCTTCTGCTGTTAAGTTTTCTGTTTGTTTCCTCTTTTAAGGATATTGCCTTATTGGCATTCTAAAACAAATCCTTATTTTATGCTAAAGAAGAAACACATAAAATTCCGCGTTTTAGAAGATCATCTGGTTATTTTTAACTCCAATATTACATTGCACTTTTAGATCCATGTAATAAGGCCATTCTTTGCAAGTGATGTATTCTGAACACTCTTTTTTGGTAGATTAAATATATGGGCTTCTATTTAATTGACATGAGGATCATACTTTATGTCCTGTTTAAATTTGAAGTGAACGTGGAAGAGGTTGATTTTTTTTATTGAAGTAAAATTGGTATAAACATTATTTAATTTCATGTATACAACATAATAATATGATATTGTATCCATTACAAAGTGATCACCACAATAAGTCTAGTTACCATCTGTTACCATACAATTGTGAGGAGGTTACAATGGTCAGCAGCACCCTGAAATTCTAGAACATCCTTGAAGCATATTTGATCACTGCGTCACTTTTAAAATTCAGTCAAGCTTGAATGCTACGGCTGGCTTTATACCACGTGTAGCACCCTATGGCTAAGCCCAAAATGGAGAGGACTGCGTTACAAAATGGACACAAGGTGTAAACTTGACTCCTTTGGTCTTGTCTACACATAATTTTATTTTTGAAAAAAACTTAATGTTTTTTTTACTGACCCACAAAGCTTTTCAGACACAGTAACTTAGGCTTTCAGGTTGTGAATTTTGTCTATAATTCATTCATAGCCTACTCTTTATGTCTTGAACTTATGAAGTGACTGGGGCCAGAGCTCTTCATAGATGAATTGCTCATTCCCCATGGTGAAGATAGAGCCCAAAGGACTGTATTTTTTTTGCTGTGGCATTTTCTAGTGTCTTATTCCATAGAATTATGTTCATTATTAATTAAAATTCACTTTATAAAAGGGCACTTCTTGCTGTAGCTCTTGGGCATAGGTTAAGATGTTATTAAATATGATTTAGTTCAGCATTCGGCTTCAGATTTTATTTGTGTGATATAAACAGAACCAAAGATTGTATGAATTCAAATTTCTGTCTACTTAAAGAAGGTGAGAAAATTTAACAAATTATAGAACGCTTCCAAACATGCAGTTTTACATATATGATTTTTCGTTCTTCATGATTACTTTTTGGGCAGCATTTTGAAACTGGGATAAATGAAGTGGAAGAAGAATTAGATGAAATGGAGGGCTTGGCTATTCAGAAAAATAAACAGGCAAAAAAAATATATCTGGAAAAAATGGCAAAAGAATTTTTAGATAAGAGTCTATTCATTTAATCTGAGTTCTAGGATGGAATTAGGAATATTTAAAAGTTGAAATCACAAATCATTTTGACTATAACTGAAAAGGAAACTTACTTCCTGACCTTGCCTAGTTGATACGCCGAAGCATGAGGTATATGCTCCGTTTTCATTTTTTCCATAAGTACTTTTACTATAAAACCATATTTTGATATCTCTGAGGTCTTTGGGAGCCATACTAAGCTCTGTGTCTTATTAATGTCCTGTGGCAGTATGTTCAATGGGTTAATTATATGCTGCATAAAATAGTGCCTCTTTTATTTTAAATGTGTTGTCTTCTATTACCATTAGTCTCTGTGTATTCGTATAGGAAAAGGTATGTAACAGAGACTAGCTGACATTCTCTTTGCCATTCATTATTTTACCAATCTTTATCATATCTTTGCTTATTCTAACTTTTAAAAATGTTGTTTCTTTACTTTGTGAAGAGGGAATTTCATTGTATCTATTATTTAGCAAGGCCTTTCATATTTTATTATAGGGTAGTTTGCATTTTTGGCGATTTTTAGTCTTTCTTCACTTTTTCTGTTCACATAAGCTTCTTCTAGGTCATTATAAATTTGTACACTAGCCTAATATTAATCACTGGATACTCTCAGTGTTGGTCCCGGTTTATTGTCTGTTAATCAATTTTTAATCCACAGTAGTTACTGAATTTCTTAATAGCCTCTTAAGAGAGACTTTATTTTTAAAATACAAAACAACCTTTTGGATGATATGCACCAGTTCTTCTTTATCTACTATTTGATTAATTCTTTCAAAGAACTCTAGTGTGTTAGGAACACATGGTTTACACTTCTAGAATCCATGCTGTTTGTTCCTTATCAGATTACACTGCAGCTCAGGTTTACTCGACTGTGGTTAACCAAGCCTTCCATGTAACTGAAGTTAAATTCGCGCTTTGCAGCACTTCAGCTTGATAGATACCTATACCCTGGTGTCGCAGATCTGAAGGCAGTCTTCTCTACTGGCCTTGAGGAATTTTAGATAAATCGAGGTATCCTTCTGTTACGAATTATTCTAGCTGCCTATTAAGTTTGATTGTCTCCAAAGATGTAGTCAGGCCTTTGTTAAATTGGCGGTGTTCTGCACCGGGAAACTTAAAGGTACAAGAACAGCGTTTTAAAAAATAAGTGGTAACTGTGCTGTGGTTTCTGGAATTCCCAGACAGTTTCAGAAAATCTGACATTTCTTTACATTTTGTTCAATTAATCCATGTCAAGGAAACTTTCCAGATCTCCTAATTCCTTATCTGTGTCTGATAAAAAGGACTAAATGATAGTGATTATAACTTCTTACTGTTTTTATTTTTCATTTGAATGTATTTTTTTCCTCCCGGTTTATTCCATTGTTGATGGAAAATGTGCTAGAGCTTATGCATTGTCTAACTATCCCGTTTTCTGGTTTATTTACCTCTTGTCAAGGTTTGTTTCTGTTATCTCTAGTAATATTGTTGCTACCACTTCTATAAATGATTACAGCCCCATTTTCTTTTCCAATTCTTGTTCCTTATTTATAAATGTCACTCAGAAGGACAACTTGAAATCAATCGTTTTTCTCGAACCAAAAGAGCAAGAGAATTGTAGTGTAGAGGTCAACCATTCTTTGACTGTCACACTTTCCTGCTCAGCGGGTTGTCCTGGATATTCTTAGACTCTAGGATAAAGTTATAATCAAGATTAGAATGGACCATCCCCAAGGCTTCAGACTCACAGTGGCAACTTGGTGGGTTAGCATTTGGCCACTAACAGTGAACGCCTCCTGGTCAGATCCCCCCATGTACAATGTTTCTGCTTGCCCCTGAATTTACCTATTAGTCAACGTGTAGCTGTCCTATCTCGGCCTTTTTCCTTTATTTGTAATCAGGGCCTGGAATGAATTATTTGAGGAGGGAAAGAAATGTTTATAGTTAAAGCTTCGACCAAAAGCAGAGAGATAATGCTTCAGCAAACTGTAGTTGACAAACTGACTACACCGTGACTCAAGGAGCTTGACTTTGGCTCTGACTCTGTCATACGTAGTGGGTGATTCGGGTGACGTAGATGATTTTTACTTCTCTAGGCTTTAGATTCCCCTTCCGTAAAAATGAGAGATTCAAATGTAATAGTGCGTCGCAAACTTGAGCTGTTCACTTTACATGTATTAGTTCGTTGCATCCTCATAATAACTTTGTGAGAGAAGTACAATACTTCTATTCTTCACGTTTTACAGATAAGGAAACTGAGACTCAGTGTTATTATCTGCCAAGGTCATGTGGCTAGTAGGTGGCATAGTCGGAACTAGAAGCCTAGACCAGACTTTTCCAGCTCTAAAATTCTGTACATCAAAGAATGCCACAAATGAAAGAACACCAGTGTGGGCTTTGTATAAATGATTCATTTGTTTTGGACTAGACTAGAAAAGAATGAAAATGATGAGTACTGTTTTCTGAGGTTGACCCAGAATACCCAATATCCTGCTAATGTCTAATGATCTCTGAATTCCTTCTGTTTCTCTCATTTGTGTTTCATTTGCAAAGATATTTGTAAATCAGAATGTTTATTTAGTCAGTATCTACCTTTTTATGTAACAACTTTCATTATCTTTCTCTTCGTTTTATAACAGATCATGGTAGGTGATCTAATACAGGAACCTGACATAAATTTTGAAATAGCATATGCATTGCTTCGTACAAGTTGGGGCTCCTTCGAAGCAGAGATTTCAAAGTTTTGGGATTTTGTTTTGAGGCCAGACTTTAAAAGAAGTATAAATATTCAAGGCACAGTCAACCCTCAGTTATTTATGTTAATGGAGGTGCAGAATATCCAATTAATTTATAATTGGCTTTGGAGCAGAGTCAGAAGTACACCCTCAGACGGAGTTGCGCTGTGTGCACTAACAAGCTTAGGTCCTTGCCTTCTGCAGTCCCAGCTCAGAGCCTCTCTTGACTTGGCTTTGTTAGAATCCTGGCACCCAGAGGAGAGAAGGAAGCTACGGAATATGCTTAATGGTAATTTTTCAAGTTAAGAAGATATCTCTTTTATAAGCACCCATCAAACAGATTTGTATACATAATAGTTCTTTATTTCATGTGGAAATCCAGCAAATATTTTGTAAGTCTAAATTCATAAATCACTGTCGTTAATAGGAAGCAATAAATGAGCTGTCCCTCTGGCTATTACACCTATGTGGCTATTTAATGTTTATTTAGCCGACTCTGAAGTAGACATTTCCTTGGTTTTTGTAGTAAAGAGTTTGTGTGTGTTATAATTTTCTTTAATGTAAAAATTTTCTTTATGTAAATAAAGAAATTTATTTCTTTATAAGATATATTCCTTATTTATTTTTTGAATATATTTATATTTATAAATATATTTTATGAAAATATTTATAAAATATATTCATAATTTTCTTTATATAAAAATTAGCCATAGTTTACTTTTTTTTAAATTTATTTGTGAGGAAGTGTGAGTGGGGGCTAGTGGGAGAGGGAGAGAGAGTCCTAAGCAGACTCTGTGATGAGCAGGGAGCCCAACGTGGGGCTCGATGTGGGGCTTCATGCAGGGCCCAATCTCATGACCCTGAGATCATGAGCTGAGCTGAAACGAAGAGTTGGATGTTTAACCAACTGTGCCACGCAGGTGCCCCAGCCACAGTTTACTTTTTATACAATATTAAAGACATTTCTGGCTTCTGGTTTTGGTTGTTGTTTTTTTAAGTAGCTCCATGCCCAGTGTGGAGCCCAACACAGGGCTTGAACTCACGACCTGGGCTGAGATCAAGAGTCAGACGCTTAACTGACTGAGCCACACAGGAGCCCGTTTGTTTTTGTTTTTAATAGAAGCACTTTTACATTTTATTCACTGGAAAGTGTTGGAACTTTTTTTGCCCTTTTTTTTCTCTTATTCCCTTCAAATTGCTAAGTACAGTAGAGGAAAAAGATGTTATAAATGAGCACTGTACTATTGTGAATGTCCTATTAGGAATCAGAATTGGTAGAGCAGTGTATTGTTAGAGAAGAGTGTGGTAATAATGTTCCATTGAATTTACATAGTAGTTTTCTTCCAAGAAGCTTAAAATGATTCACAAATACCCTCAACCCAAATAAGAATAAGTGATATTTACTCCATTTTACAGAAAAGGAGACATAATGGGGGAGAGAAAGCAATTAATTATACAAGAACAAAGTTGTACAGAGATGGACCCAATCTGCTTTGCAGGAGATAGATGAGTAATCCAACTTTTAAGGTTTCTAAGGATGTGGATTTCTCTGGGATCAGTTCTACAGAGTGGGAAATTCTAAAAAGCTAAAATATTGTCAAAGGCTGATATCTACTCTATTTGGGCCTCTGTTGTTCAGTGTGATGATTCAGCTGAAAAACTATTGGTAAAGTAGTTTGCCAACTTTATGTCTCAAAAATCCATAAGAGCCCGTGCTCTGACCTGCAGTCATTGTTCTTTTCCGCACTGTTATTGGGGCAAAAGCCAAAGTCTTTCTGACAACCTGTAAGGCCCATCAGGATCTGCCTGGCACCCGACCTTTTACTTCCTCTCCCCTCACTCTGCCTTAGCCACTCTGACCTCCTTGTCGTCCTTCAGGTAAGCCAAGCATACGCCCACCTCAGGGCTTTTCCACGTGTTAGTCCCACTTAATACCCAGGTGTTTTCTTCTCATAGTCTCTCAGATGTCACCCCCAAGTATCACATACACCTTCTCAGTGGGGCCTTCCTAGACTGTCTTATTCCGAAGGGCTCATCCTATTCCCTCCTGGGATCGTATTCTCCACCCCTGCTTTGTTTTTCTTTATAAACACTGCCATGTGACAGACAGTAATATTTTACTTTTGTACTCGTCTCTGTCCCCTTAGTGGAATATGAGCTCTGTGAAAGTAGATATTTTTTGTCTCCTTGGTTCAGAGATGTATTCTTGGGAGTGGTGTCTTAGTATCCTTAGTGCCTCAGACATAATAGGTGTTCAATAAGTATTTATTGAATAAATGTAAGGAACATGATGGTGGTGCTGAGTAACTCTAATAGCTGCGAGATAACTTTGGGATGAAACAGATTTATTTTTGTCATTACATTTCTAAGTATACTATGAGGTCAATTATTTTGAGTGCTTTGGGTTTAATATGACATGCTCTATTCCTTTACTCCTCTGACTTTAGTCCGCATAGTATCTCCTTGATTGCTGCTTCTAAATTGTAAACCTGGCTATAATCAATATGTTTGAGGTGCTCCTTTACACAGCATTTATTTGGTTTAATAGATAGCTCGACCTCCGCTTTTTAGGAAATTCTGATTTTCCAGGAAAGATTTATTGGGGTACTACTTTAAATCTGTGATTTTAAGATATTGGCATATATCCAAAGGACTTCACCTTCTTAGTCCTTAAGTTTGTGATTCCCAGTTCTGGTTTTGAGATACCCTAACACAGTGATTTCTAATCCTTTCTTGGTGTCACAGACTCCTTTGAGAAAAGTAGCTGACCACATGTTCTTAACATACAATTTTGCATAAAATCTCAGTGAATTGAAAGAGTCTTTGCGATATAGGGATCCAAGGACTACAGATTAATGGCTGCAATCCTATAATAATCCCAATTATTTCAAGAAACAATACCAAATTCTCAAAACGAATTTACCTTCAGCTTACTTAATTTAAAAAGTATTTGTATAGGGGCGCCTGGATGGCTCAGTTGGTTGGGCAGCCGACTATTTTTTTTTT
>CM052804.1:27453422-27644217 GCA_028533885.1 Nasua narica | reverse complement strand
TGAATACTATTTGAATATCATCCCTATTCAGCAAAATTTGTTTCTAATACCGAGGTTTTCAAAAATTATTGAATAGTCATCAGTATCTGTTATTTCCATTCTCTTAAATGTGTTGTGACTTTAGTATAATATGAGGGAGACAGATGCTAACTCTAGAAGAAGGTACGTGTCTGCTGTGACAACTGCAGGAGGCTATTACCTGCTCTGAAGTTAGTAAACCGTGTGGTTATGCATCAAATATTTTTACTGGTAGAGATCATTTGGAATTTAGTTGTCCTGTTTGGGTATATGAAAAGTCCATAGGTGCCTTATGACCATTTAAAAAGTAAGAGTAAGTCACATAACCTGTCATCTATTGGGGTACAGTTGGTAGGGTAACTAAATAATCTTAAGATCCTGGAGTGCTTCAGTAGTTCAGGCATTTAAGCGCCTGCCTTTGGCTCATGTCATGATCTTGGGGTCCTGGGATTGAGCCCCACATCCGCATCCAGCTCCCTGCTCATTGGGGAGCCTGCTCTCCCTCTGCCCCTCCCTCTGCTCATGAATGCTTTCTTTCTCCCTCTCTCTCTCTCTCAAATAAATAAATGAAATCTTTAAAAAAAAAAATCTTTAAGATCCTTTCTAGTTCTGAACAGAATTTATGTTTACCCTAGAAAAAGACTTATTTTAAAGCGACATGTAACTTGTTTATTTATTTATTTCTTTTCCTTGAGACAAAATTTATTTGGTAAATAGTACAAAAAATGTGACCAAATTCCTTAAAGTCACACAACAAACTGTTAGCGAAATGAAGCATCGGCCTCAGGTGCACTCCCAGTCCTCTTGTCCCGTACTGTCTTTACATTCAGTTAAAACACACAAAAATGAGTCTTTCTCTGGAGATATATATTTTAAAATATCTGCAGTGGATTGAGGACCCTTGTCCTAAATTCTTCATCAAGGTGTCTCAGCGACCAAACCACACTGACTTCAGTCATGAGCCTTCATCTAAGTGAGTCCAAACCTTCGGAAAGGTCCGGAAAAGCCGTAGATAAGCTAGAGCCTGTCTGGGCCACAGCAGTAAAAGGACGATGTGTCTGATTCTAAAATACTTTGTGAAGTTGAATTATCAAAGACAAGCTGGATAATTACACCAGAAGTAAGGATTTCAGAGCAGCTGGTAGGTGTTCCCATGTGGGCTCGGGGATAGAGCTCTAGTCCGTAAGCATCTGGAGGCCTCTGGGTGGAGTGGAAATGGGGCCTTCTGATTAGTAACTATGCCTTGTTATTAAACCGTGACTTTCTGCATTGTATATCCCCCAGAGTTGGAAAACTTCCGCTGGCAAAAAAAAGAGAAGGGCTGCCGTGCTGTTGCTGAGGGCCATACAGTAGACACAAAAGCGCCTTCTTACAGGCCTGCAGCAGGGGCAGCCTGTACAGGCAGGCCCGGTCCTCTCAAAGACTGGGAATCCAATTCTTTCCCCAGGGGGTTTCCAACTAGTTTGCACTTCAGAAAAATCTTTTCTTTCTCCTGCTGTTCACGCCCTGCAAAGAATTTTCTTCCAACCAAAGAAATTGTTTTATAATCAAAGATCCTTGTCCTTAGTTGTTGGACATCAAAGAAAGTTTGGAGGAGACTGGGGGATTATGTGAGTGCCTAGAATTTATTTTGAATGCAAACTCTGCAACATTAATAAGCCCTCCTAAAGAATATACTCATCTCAGAGTTGGGAAAGAGCCTCGTAGAACTTAAACGTGTATTCCTCTTTGGTTGGATGTACCCTAGTAGGCTACAAATGAGATGAATAGCTCTATCTGGACTTAATTCTTATACGTTTGGTTCCTGAGGTTCTTACTAGAAGAGGGACCCTTACTCTACCTGCCCTTTTAAAACCTGACACTGAGAAACATGAGGAGCTATTGGTCAACTTGAAACAACAAAAAATCTTTTTTAACCTTCTACTTCAACTTTTGGGGAATTTGGGGTTTCTCCCAGGGCCGTTGATGATCTCACCAATGTCGGGAGCCACATTCCCTGCATTCCCTGCTGTCTCCGAGGTGTTGATGATGTCATTTTCTCTCACAAAGGAAAACCTCAGCACCCTGAGGGCCTGAACTCAGGTCTTGGCAGGTAAATGAAGGAAGAACTTACTTCTGGATTTAAACTGTTTGATTGACTCAGGCATAAAGAGGCACAACCATGCTAAGTACTAGCTTCATAGCCTCATCTCTGGGGCCTGAATAGACCACTTATTGTTTAGGAAGAATTAACACTGTAACTTTAAGAAATTATTTTCTGGATCAGAACAATGATTAATATTTTGGTTCTTGCAGTCAGAACATTTGTTGGCTGTTGTTCTAAGAGATTATGGCTCCTTCTTAAATATCCTCTGAATCCATGAATTTTTCCCAGCTTTTCTGGAATCCACTTATACTTTATCTGGCTTTCCTTCCTAGAGTAGATTAACAACAACAAAAACAAGAATTAGAAAAAATAAAGTGATGGATAGGACAGATTTAGGCGGAGTTATGCCCTGGACGAAGTACATTCTTGTTATTCTAATCTTGGCTCTGTGGTTATGAACAGAAGAGAGTATTTCGTCTAGGAGACTTCCAATCTCTTCTGTCCCTTCATTGCAACCACAAAGTAGTGGTTGGAAATAGAATTCCAAGAACACCAAAAATGCTCACAGTTTCCAATAGTGGCAGCTCCAGTGCCCCCACAAGGATTCTTTGAGCACTCTTCCTCACTGCCTTCTTGTGGTGTCCTTGTGGTTGGGAGTCTACGTCGTCAATCACAAAGGCTCGCCCTGAAGACAAACCTGGTAAAAATGTCAGTTGTCTATCTTTGCCACCAAAAACAGTCCTTTATATTTTTACTCTGTTCTAAACTAATACATTGTAGGTTTTTAGAGAAAAGACAGTTTCTTTGAAGGAATCCTCAACTGGCCATTGTCACAAAATTTTAAGGGCACTAGTTTGTACTAGGAAGGTAAGTCAGAATGTGCGGGATAGACAGGATTTGCCAGAGGTTTTTATTCTGCTCAGCAGTGTTAAACTAACTTGCCTGGGTTACTCCTATGCAGGTATTTGATTACACTTTGGCGGGGGGCGGGGGGGCGGGGTTGCACTAAGAGTATATGGGTAGAATTCATTGAAATTTAAGAATGTCCCTTTTAAAAGTTTATAAAGGAGAGTAGGGAATTGAATTGTAAAGGAAGGGCCTAACCTGCAACCATTCATTATCGTAATCTTATTTCTCCTGAGTTGATGTGTACTTGAACCAAATTAATAACATTACGTGAAATGCCCTAGTTTTTTCCAGAAATATCAATCTTAAAAGCATGGAACAGGATTTGGCATTTTGTTTCCATTTTTATTGTTTTGTTTTCTAAAGGGAAGTTTGAGTTGGAGCCTGTCTGGCAGGATTCCACGCTTCTACCAAACCACCTGTCCTGGCAGAGACAATGGAATCAAAAGTCAAGTTCTTTATGACTGCACCTGCCTTGTAAGTGCTGCCAGAAGTTTTAATTTTTCCCCTGTAGCCAAACTATGCAGAAACCATAGTATTGGGGACCCCAACAGTGGGCGCATACACCCCAAAACATGGGTGTCCCAGTTTCAGGAGGACGGATACTGGTTCTCCATTGACTTCTAAGGTAGTCTTTGGTATCATAGTCAATGATTATTTTACTGCTTGTCATATGGAGGAGATGTAGCTTTCTGCTTTACTGGTTTTCAGGATTTTTGTCACAATCTATCAAGGATGATGGATCACTTGGTAATTTATTATTTAGCAAAGTATGAAGGAGAATAGGATCTACTTAAAAGAGATCAGGAACATTATCTCCAAAGTCAGAACACCATGTCGTGTTTTCAAGGAGAAGACGCTACCATTTGTCCCTGCTTTTTCCGTTTCCCAGAAATGTAAGCTACCCTATGGGTCACCAGTTAAACACACTCTCTGATTAAGCACTTGTTTTGGAGGCTATCTAACTTCCTTGATGAGGACGTTTTCCTTTTGAATTATCAGAGTGTACCTTGGGCTCCCTTAGGGCAGAGTTACTTCATTGTGCTCTAACTTGATGTATGACTGGAGGCCTTCTGGCCTAAGAACATAATTTCTGTCACCAATCAAATAATTGAAAGTAATACGCTTACCAAATAGTGCTCTTTTCACAGTATTCACATATAATGATGTAATAATAAAGTGTAAAGCGTGTTCTAAAATGAATGACAACATCCTTCAGTGAACAGAGCTCTCAGTAGTCTTGTTTTGTTTTTTGTAACGATTTATTTATTTATTTATTTATTTATTTATTTATTATTTTTTATTTTTTTTTAAAGATTTTATTTATCCATTTAACAGAGAGAGAACACAAGCAGGCAGAGAGACAGGCAGAGGCAGAGAGAGGAGCAGGCTCCCCGCAGAGCAAGGAGCCCGATGCGGGACTCGATCCCAAGACGCCGGGATCATGACCTGAGCCAAAGGCAGTTGCTTAACCAACTGAGCCACCCAGGCGTCCCACGATTTATTTATTTTAGAGAGAGAGAGAGAGAGAGAGTGTGTGTGTGTGTGCCCAGAGAGGTGGGTGAAGAGGGAGAGGAAGAGAAAAACTTAAGCAGACTCCACACTGAGTGTGGAACCCAACATGGGGCCCATTGTGAGCCCACCTTCGGGCTTGATATCATGACCGTGAGATCACCACCTGAGCCAAAACCAAGAGTCCGATGCTTCATCTGCTGAACCCCTCCAGCACCTCAGTAGTCTTGCTTTTTAATCTCAGCTCTGATCCTTGAGGAAAAATGTTAAAGAAGTTACTTTGAGCCTGTGTCCTCATGAGTAAAATGAGGATAATAGGTGCCTGGGTGGCTAAGCTGGTTAAACATCCAGCTCTTGATTTGGGCTCAGGTCATGATCTCGGGGTCATGAGACTGCGTACTGGGCTCTGTGCTCAAGAGTGGAGTCTGCTTCCCTCCCTCTCCTTTTCTCTTTTCCTCTGCCCCCCACCTCTACTGATGCTTGCCTCTCAAATAAATAAATAAAATAATCTTTTTAAAAAATAAAATAAAATGGGGGGTAATAGTAATAATCTGCCAACCTGAAATGAGAATCGTCCTTGAAAATTGCAAATGTTAAGGTATTGTTATTATTAATAGTAATTAGATTTGAGCTCTTTCTCGTTCACCTAATTACTGTAAGAAATATTAAGTTTGAGGGTTATTGATTTAAGCTCAGTTAACCTATTTGAATTCAATTTGGCATTTACCTAAAATGACTAAGAGTAAGACTATTTCTGTTTTTTAATGTAGCTAAAAAGACAATGCTTTAGATTCAAAATTTTGTGGGCCAAAGGGCAGATGAAATGTTACCATACCTTAGTGACAGGTAGCCTTAATGGCTTAGAGAATGACTAATGGCATCTGGGTCCTAGGGTCAGAACTGAGGTTCTGTTTCTACCTTGCTTGTGCCACGGTGAATCACTTGCCCTCCCTGGACCTTTGTACATGTTGCTGGTCTACACTGGTGAGCCCATTAACTTCCTTCCAGGATCAATGAGGTGATCACTGATACAACACAAAATAGCTACTTTCCTCAGTTTTTACTACTCAAGAGTCCCAGGGATCCTAGAACCATATTACCTATCCCTCTTACATTTTCTCTTTTTGAAATTTTGAATATTCTTTCAATTGCTGCTACCCTGAAACAGTTGCTCAGAATGCAGAAGCTCTCAGCTTCCTGTGTAGTTTTGCAGCTGCGTTCTAAGGGATAGAAGGAAAGGCGTTCAGGACTGTGAAGGGAACTAATTTACACAGTTCATTATACTTGTGCTGTGCTGGTCCCAACATGTTGTTCTTTGAAGCTCAGCAGATAAGTTTCTTTAGCCTGCTTGGAAATTACCCCACAAGTCCCTGAGTCTCCCAGTTCCCCATCTGAGAAGTATTAGATCAAAATGAGAATAAGCATTTGCAGTCTTAGCACCTATCTGATATTTGTGGCCCAGAAATCATTTTTGGGTAAAGATATCCTTTGAGGCATCTCAGAGACTAATATTCTGCAGTATGGAAAAATCTGTATTCCACGCTGTAACTTTACCAGTTTGAAGTCTCTCCCCAAAACAGGTAAATAATGGGATAAAGGTAATTATGGGTTTTCTCATCTTTTCTACTTACCTGTTCCTTGTTGTGATTAAACACACGTAGCTTATAACTCTTTTAGAAACCAACTGAATTACCATTATTACCCTTTCAACACTTGCATGGTATTATAATCCATTTCAGTCACAGTGTGACATAGTAGGAGTCAGGAGACAAATGTGTAAGGGGAAGCTAGAAGGGGCAAATGTTTTCCCTTGTATTGGTTTTGGGAAGAGTCCTTCTCTGAAGGTACTTCTTGGGGAAATCTGTTTTCTTCCCAAGGCCTAATAAAGATTAGTGAGAGATGTCTGCAAAGCATTTGAAGCTCTTTGAAATAAAGGCATGGATAAACACTCAGTATCATTGTTATTATCATTAAAAAGGAAAGCCCAGCATGTGATGTTTTGGGTCACTTCCAGCGGCCTTTTTTGATGTTTATGATTTCTTTTTTGACCTTTACCTCTTGATATCTTTATACATTTATTGACACGGTTGGACAAAGTCTTGAGATGCTAAGTAATAGGGTGTTAAGAATGAATGTCTGCTAGCCTCCATTTCTATGGGTGGAATGTCTGAAAATGTGTTTAGAGTATACAGTTCAGGGGCACCTGGGTGGCCTAGTCGGTTAAGTGTCTGCCTTTGGCTCAGTCATGATCTCAGGGTCCTGGGATCGAGCTGAGCCCCACATCAGGCTTTCTGCTCAGTGAGGAGTCTGCTTTTCCTTCTGTCCCTCCCCCGACTCATGCGTGTGTGTGTGTGTGTGTGTGTGTGTGTGTGTGTGTGCGCGCGCTCTCTCTCCTCACTCTCTCTCAAATAAAAATCTTTGAAGAAAAAATAGATAGTTCAGGTTTCTGTCTTTGGATACCTTTATTCAGGTTCGGTAATCTTGGTGGCAAACTTAGTTTAATCTGATCACTTGAATTTTTATTTCCAATTCTATTCTTTCCTGAGTTTTATAGGAAAATTTTCACTAACTAGAAGAAATACCAAATAAACTGGGATATCCATCCATGTTGCATCTATGGGTTAGAGATAATTTAAAAGGAAGAAACAAATATAAAGGATCTAAAAAACGAATATTGTAAGAACTCCCTAGGGGCACCATAATAAGTTCAGTCAATCTCCTACACTTCAAAATGTAAATTATTTCATGCTAAAAATGGTCATAATGATATCCTTATACAAAAGATACAAAATAAAAGTTAAATATGATCAGTTATAATGTATTTAGGCAGGAAAATATACCAGTACATTTTAGAAAGGGTTTCTATGGTACAGATTAAATTTTAAGACTTCCTTCTGGTCAGTCCTTAGCAAGCTAAATAAATCACAGACTTATTTTGTGACTTCTGTATTCAAGGACTTGCTAATCAAAATATTCTCTTCCCTGATCGGTAAGTATATTTAAGAATTGAGTAGAATTAATGCTCAATTTCTTTTTTTAATGCTGATGGTCTTTCCTTTTGAGTTTGTGGGGTTGCTACATGTTTCATTAAAAAAAGAAAAGAAAAGGCAACCCTAGGCGATGATTTGTTTTAGATTTTAAATGTTTATTCTACAATAAAGTTTTCTTGTATACACACATATATTTTTCCCCTCTAGCTTTTCAACTGAGTTTGTTTTTTTTTAATCCCCACCTCAATTTCTGCATCTCTATACATACAGATTTTTTGTAAAGATTTTATCCATCCATTTGACAGAGAGAGAGATAGAGAGACCACAAGCAGGCAGAGAGGCAGGCAGAGAGAGAGAGAGGGAAGCAGGCTCCCCGCTGAGCAGAGAGCCTGATGCGGGGCTCGATCCCAGGACCCTGAGATCATGACCCAATCCGAAGGCAGAAGCCTTAACCCACTGAGCCACCCAGGCGCCTCCATATACACAGATTTTTGTACTTCTAAGCTTAGCTTTCACCAAGGAAAGATAAAGTAAGAAAAAAAAATTGAAAATATTCATCAGAACCAGAGGAAACTCAACAGAGTCTATAGGAAATTGGACAGGAGGATGGATACATTATGTCAACAACTAGAGAAAATTATTAAAATTAATATCATGTTTAGCAAAAGTGACCACTCTGAAACTATTACTAATGGTAATATGTGTTTGTGTCTATATACACATGAAGGATTGAAAATGAGAGTTTAGATTAGAATAATATATATTGAATATACTTATAAATAACATCGTATATGCTATATATAGAATATATATTCACATTATACATAGAACATATATATGGAATATAGAATATATATACATATTCTAAATACTTATTTTTCTATCCTTTAAGGGAAGCTACTTCCTCTATGCCAACCCTGAACCAGGTTCTGAAAATATTTGCCTTTCGAGACCCTAAAGCCAAATTACTTATCTGGCTTTTGAAATTTTGCCTATTGAGAGAAAGGGTGGTCAGAGGCAAAATGGAGAACCTTAGCACATTCCCCCCTGTGTTCTTTTCCCTGACACCCATCTTCCACCCATAATTTCAGTTAAATTTACTTAGCAGAAAATGATCAATTCTAACCTCAAACTGATGTCTTTGCTCTGTTTCAGGCTTGTCTCAGATTCTGCGTGTTGGAGCTGGCTTTCTTCTCTCTCGTTAATTTCTGCTTGCTCATCTCTCCCTAGTTGTGTGGACTGTCTCTCTCCTTAGGAATTTTTACCATGGTGGCTCAGTCAGTTAAGCATCTGACTCTCAATTTTGGCTCAGGTCATGATCTCAGGTTGTGGTTGCTTAAGATTCTCCTTCTCTCCCTCTTCCTCTGCCCCTCTCCCCACTTTAAAAAAAAAAAAAGAATTTTTACCTGCGTAATGGCCCCTCTATGATGTTTCTCTCATTTTCATTTTGGGGGGGTCATTAAAAAAAAATCTGTGCCCACTGTCAAAAGTCTCTTCTCACTATGAAAATTTGCTATCACTTTTGTAGCTTCCACATTCTATTGGTCTGTTTGGGTTGGGATTTTGATGACCTGACCTGATGGCATGTAGTGCATCAGATTCACTGTACATACCCACTCATAATTCTGTTGAATAAGCTGGTGTGTGGCTGCTTTTTTCATCCAGAGACAGTGTTCCGCAGGCTGCGTTAACAGGCGACTGCGCGTCGGGTTACACGCTGACAGCTGTGTCTTCCCATCAGGAAAAAAAAATCCTTTTCTCCTCCCTATCAAATAAAAGCTTAGATTTTAGAGAAAATTACAAAATACAGCAAATGAAAGAGAAGAACTGAAATCACAGCATCTGTGATTTTCTCTATCCTTAATGGTAAAGCAGCTTCCTAGAGAATTTTATTGTAATATGTTGGTTAAATGTTTATAGTCATCCCTTTGCAGTTTGTTTAGAGAGTAGTTTCTAAGTAGCAGTTCCTGCATCATCTAGACAACTTTTGGCTGGAGAAACCACATTTCTTTTCTTTCTCAAGTGGTAGAACCGGTCTTTTTTTTTTTCCTTTTTTTTTTTTTTTTGAGTTCGTTTAATACTCGATCTTTATGGTGAGGGACTAAGTTACATGATCTTCCTTCCAAAAGAATGTTTCTCGGATTTTTGTGTTTTATAGCTTTCTGATTTCATTGTCCTCATAGGTTTACTTGTCAGGGAAGTGTGAATCTCTCTATGAGTTCAAGCGTGCACAATAATAAACTGTCTTTCATAAAGAAGGAATAACTTCGTGCTATTGCTCTGATACTAGGTTTGGATTCATCTTACCAGGGATCCAGAGCTCTAATCAGAAATCATTGAGTCATGTGTATGTTTAAACCTAGGGAACTTACCAACACATTGCATCGCCTCATATTGATAATGCCCTTTTGACAATCTTTGGGTAGGTAGGTCATGCTATGGCAGACCATTAGGCCTCCTTAAAGCCATTACCTTATATTTTTCCTCAAAGCAACTTCAGATCCTGTTTAATCTTTGCTAATTTTACTAAGTAGTGAAGGCAGAGAGGTTGTAGTAGTAATCTTGTGAAGAAGGAAATTGGTGTTATCTGTTTTCCATATATTATCAATCTTATCAATCTGTCCAAACCTATTATATGGAAAGCTGATAAGGACCTTTGTTTTCCTCTTGATATACTTGCCTGCCCAGCAGCATGTCCCCCAATGGAGAACCCTGTGGTAGAGTACCTGCTCTCTAGATAAGGTGGAGTGTCTGCAAGATAGTTGAACCATTGTGCCTCCATGGATTTGCACATCCTGAAGGGGAGAGGAGTTGGGAGGATGAAAGAGGGCCATCTCCCTAGCCCCAAGACTCCTAAAGCTCAAAGACACAGCTGGTATTCCAGTGGAACCCGTGCATCTGGAGCAGTCCAATGGCTAGAGAAGTCACACGATAGCCTTCCTGGTATCCTCCAAAGTATTCATTTCCTGGCCCTTGACCTTCCCTGGGAATCATCTCCCCAAGTCCTTCTATCCTTTTGTTGGCCTGCTTTGAACTTCTTGTGTATTCATCTCTTTCACAAAGCAAGGGCTGTAAGCAATGGATAGTAAGTACTTCAGGGGGACTCTCAGCCGCCCCATGTGAGGAGCATTGTTGAACTGTCTTGTTTCTACATTAAATAAAACTGCCAGGGCACCTGGGGGACTCATTCAATGGAGCATCTGATTCCTGATTTCAGCTCAGGTCCTGATCTCAGGGTCATGGGATGGAGCCCCGCATTGGGCTCCCTGCTCCGTGGGGAGTCTGCATGAGCATTCTCTCTCTCCCTCTCTCCCTCTGCCCCTCCCCCCCTTGAGTTTCTCTCTAAATAAATAAATAAATAAAATCTTTTTTAAAAATTTAGAAACTGCAATAGTATCATCCTCTGAGTTCTTGTACACTTGACTTTTTGTTTCCCAAATGATTTTCTAAATTATTTTCATTTGTACAACATCCAATGCATTACTTCTTTTCATTCTATCTGATACCAAGTCATTGCTAACCACCTATACAGAGAAGCCAGAGGCATCTTTTCTTCCTTCTGTGAAGCTATTTTCTAGAAGATTATGGGGCCAAATGCTATGGGATTATCTGGAATTTCTTGATAAAATTCAACATCAACCGATAGGATTTACTTTTGTAATTTTACCTCTCAAGCTTACCACTGAGTCATATTCTTTCTACAGTTTCAGTGCAAACAAGATTTTGATTTGTATTCTTTTTTTTTTTTTTTTGTATTCTAAAAATCAAACTGACCTCTATCTAATCTTACCCCAGGAGAGAAGAGTATCCCCATATAGATAATAGTCTAGAGAATGTTGGAAGTGCTTTTTTTGAAGCAGCTCAACAATATCTAATTGTGTTTCTACTTGAGCCTTGTGCAAGTAAATGCACATGGGTTGTGGTCTGTTGTAGAAAATATAAACATTACAATGAGTCTCGAAAATCAGATCAGTTTCCTAATCTATACTGCAATCAAAATAGTAATGTCCAGTTCACCCCCACCTCAGGGTAGATAGTCTGAAGAATTGTCTTCTAACATGATGTCCTGTCCCCCATTACACAGGGTAGGTCACCAGCTGCTCCGTAATAGCAACATTGCTCAGCAAGTTAGAACAGGAGAATAAAACAACCATATCCCGTTGAGGCTGCAAAGAAAATTCAAGGAAACACAATGTAATAATGATGATTATATTCATATATGGAGAGAGGAAGATGAATTGTGTGCATTGTCCCCAAATTTTCTTGTGAGAGCATTTTGTGATAAGTTGTATAATGTCTATTCCCTCATCAGGCCACGTATGGAAATAAAAAAGCCATATGACCCTTCCTTAGCCTTTGAAGGCAGATATCCTCTTGGGAAGATTTGTAGTAATGATAATAGTTCTGGAATGAATGTGCAACTATCTTATATATTGACTTTAGATTTATAAGGCTTAGTTGTGGTGGCTGCCATTGACTCCACTTCCAGATGTATTCAGGGGCCAATAGGTACTTTATAAAGAAATAGTAGAAACTCCCTACCATCTTCCTCTGGCATCCACAAGTTAGCATATAGTTAAATAATAACTAGACTTGGTGTTCTCTGGCTTGAGTACTCTTCATATTTGCTGCCCCCAGGGGCACCTGGGTGGCTCAGTCATTAAGCTTCTGCCTTTGGCTTGGGTCATGATTCTGGGGTCCTGGGATCAAGTCCCGTATTGGGCTTCCTGCTTGGCAGGAAGCCTGCTTCTCCCTCTCCCACTCCCCCTGCTTGTGTTTCTGCTCTCTCTGTCTCTCTCTCTCTGTCAAATAAATAAATAAATAAATAAATAAATAAATAAATAAATAAAATCTTTTAAAAAAATTTGCTGCCCCCAGAAAGCTTTTCTGGCATTCTTAGTGTTAAGTCTCTTTTTCAGTTGTAAGCTCGCCAGTTTTCCCTGATATCTCATGATTAACTGTATTTGTGTGAAAACCATTTTGATAATGCTCACACAGATGTCATTTGGCCTCTCGAGACTCGCCTCAGTCAAGAGATGTCTCCTCAGCTTCCCTTAACTTTATTTACTATCATTTTTGAAGTCTCTTCTTCTTCCTTAGTCTTGAGATGATGTTCTTTTTCAACTTGTATATTGCTCTCAGAAAACACAGTCTGCTTCCCTCCGCCCTCTGCATGCTGCCCCATCATAAATCCAGTCTTGCAGATCTAATGTCGTAGGGGCGTCTGTTTCATGTGGCAGTGCAGATTTCTGCTTCGCTTCAAGGGTCTTGTTTCCCTCCTCTCATCAACCTCTAGCTGTCAGCAGAGACGACTCTTACCTACCTGCACCTCCTAAACTGCTCAGAGAGGAATCTGGTTCTTCTGGCCTCAGTGCTGACCTTGACCCTTTCCCCAGTCCTGAGCAGTCCTGGAAGCTTTGCCCCCCTCAGCACCTAATTCATGCCTGATACTCTAACTTTCTTGCCCTGGCCTCAGGAGAGAGAGCACATTCTGAACACTCCTCCTTTTGTGTCGGCATCTCTGTGAGGTGCTTTGGAAGGACTCCAGCCAGGCATGGAAGGGCTCTTTGATAATATCTGACGGGTGGGTAAGAATTTCGGGCACCTGGCCAAGATACACATAGCCTGTAATCGTTAACTCAGTCTGTAAACAGTTCAAACGGCACTGAGAGGCCGTCAGTTATTACATTAGAAGAAGCCTTTCATCTCTCTTGCTTAGAAGCCAGGCGTCCAGCATTGGCCCCCACTGTGGCAACCGGAAGCACGGGGCTCTGTGCTCAGCCACCGAGGCCCGGGACGCGCAGGGCCGTGCAATGGAGCCTGCTCCGACTGACGGACTTCCAGACGGTCAGCACTGGAGCAATAACGAAATCATTCATTTCCTTTTGTTCTGCACCTGCTGATGCTGGAAGGAAAAAAGAAGGAGAAAAAAAAAAGAAAGAAAGAAAAAAAAGGAAAACCTTGACCAGGAATAACTAGTGGAGAAGAAATTATCATCAGAGATTGGAAATTTCATTTTTCAGCTCAATTTTCCTACCCACATTTGTGTCCTGAACCCTTTACAACCTCACCATTGACATTTTAATTTTGTTCCTTTGCTGCAGACTGAATCCAACTTTGGTCCTCGGTATGCCCCATGTCTCCCATTAGCTTTACAGTTATTCGGTATTACTGGACCCTAAGTCCAAGGCACAATGCTGGGCCCTGATAACAGACATCCTGCCCTCAAGGTACTTACTAATTGAGACCTTAAGATAATACTAGATATATTCTAGAGATAACTACCACCGCGAGAGTTTATAACAAGTGCCAGCTAAGGCATATGATGAGTTTCTGCAGGAGTTTGCAGTAAGGAGAAAGAACAGCGACATGGACAAGAGTGATCAGGGAAAGCCCTCTCCAAGTCTGCAAGAAACCTTACACTCAGTCCTTTTCTTTTTATTAGTTTCTTTTCTTTTAAAGATTTAATTAATTTATTTAAAAGAGAGAGAGATCACAAGTAGGCAGAGAGGCAGGCAAAGAGAGGGGGAAGCAGAGAGCCCGCTGAGCAGAGAGCCCGATGCGGGGCTTGATCCCAGGACCCTGAGATCATGACCTGAGCAGAAGACAGAGGCTTAACTCACTGAGCCACCCAGGCTCCCCTCTTCTGTATTTCTAAAAAATTTTGTCTTTATCGTTGCTAATTTTGCTAGCCACATATTGAGTGTTCCAGACATAGAGTAAATGGAATCGTTAAGCCTCTTTTAGAATTTTTCTGATGAATAGAATTTTGCAGAGGTAGAAATTGCCTGCCCTCGGGACGTTCTGACACCAAGCACAGCTTACTCTAAGCATCTTGATTGCGGAAGACCCTTTCCTGATGAACATTTTTAAAGATGTTCAGATTAGTTTTAAGGCTGTCATTGCTGAAGCAGTTTATGGTACATAGCACAGGAGCAAAATTTAGATTAGGCCGTAGGTTTTA
Organism: Nasua narica; assembly: GCA_028533885.1. Lineage (NCBI taxonomy): Eukaryota > Metazoa > Chordata > Mammalia > Carnivora > Procyonidae > Nasua > Nasua narica. Next base: position 27,629,741 of record CM052804.1, on the reverse strand, counting down.
TTTTTTATTTTTTTTAATTTTTTAAGATTTTATTTATTTATTTGACGGAGAGAGAGAGAGATCACAAGTAGGCAGAACAGGCAGAGAGAGAGGGGGGAAGCAGGCTCCCTGCCGAGCAGAGAGCCCAATACGGGGCTCGATCCCAGGACCCCGAGATCATGACCCGAGCCGAAGGCAGTTGCTTAACCAACTGAGCCACCCAGGCACCCCTAGGCCGTAGGTTTTAAATGAACAAGAGAAATAAAATCCTACACTCATTGTATTCAAGGTGAGCGCCAAAGCCCCTGATTTTGCCCCTTACACCGGAATCCCAAGTGTAAAGCAGCTAGATTCTTTTTCTCTACAAGACAGTATCTTAACACTTGCTTCATTTACTTCAACTGAAGAAAAAGGATACAGCCATAAGACATTCTTCCCGAAAAGAGCTAGGGTGGTGGGAGAGCTGCATTATATAGTCAACTAGACTGGGGCCCTCATGACTTCATTAGTTCGAAAGCTCTGATCTCGGGCCTCTCTATTTTCTTTGTTTCATTTTCCGTTTTGCTCAGCTTTCTGCATCACCTTTTCATTCCCTTTGCATATTTTAGGGTTTGCTTCTGACTTCCTATCCAAGTTTCCTTTGCTGATTCTGAGTGTAGCTTTAGGGGAGCATGGGTAAAACAAAAGAGAAGGTATGGCTTGAGGACATGCAACTGTGTACTACATCCTGTGTTCTGCTTCTGATTTACCCATCTGCTGAGGACGAGCCCCTTCTGCTATCCAGGAGGACCGCCACTTTCCCCTAATTCATAGAAAAAAACAGCTCAGTCTTTAAAAAAGAATTCGAGTGCTTTAGAAGAAAATAGGCGCTAGAGAAAACAAATCCAAGCCTCTTCGCCATTTGCTCAGCATTATTTGTTCATGGTAAACAGGAGAGTGGTTATTTGAGAGGACGTGTTCGGTCACATTTATACAGTAGAATTGTAGAAATACAAAATGTATAAGGTACGTACACAAGGAAGCTTTGTGGCTGCTATCTGATCCACCCAGTTCAATACCCTGGCTGATTCTGAGGTCATTTACAGTAAGATTTACCAGGAGGAAGTCCCTGCTCTTCTACCCAAATATAGCCTGTTTTTTGGGAAATGATCATTCTTGAATTTTGGCTTCTCATCCCCACTGTTTTCCTTATGCATGTAGTAAGGCAACTGCCTACAATCATTTTGGTTCCTCTAGATCGGTCCTCTCAGATTTTAAGGTATGTCAGAGTCAGTTTTAGCAAGCTTGTTAAAACACAGATTGCTGGCCCTACCCCCAGTTTCTGATTCCATGTGCCTGAAGGGAGGCCTGAAAATCTGCCTGTCTAACCAATTCCCAGGTGACACTGATGCTGCTGGGTCTTGGGGACCAAATCTGGAGACCCACTGCTCTAGGTTACCGCCTCCTTTGTAACAACGAAGACTTTAACAGAGAGCCACAGCAACCCGCTTGCACCGAAGTCACCGTGGCTTTCCTCCCTAAAAGTGAACTCTTGGTGATGAGATTTGTCCTACTTGCAGAGTAGTGGCCTGGACGCCAGACCATTTCCCTACGGGTCCCTGGCAAATGGCTTACTGACTCTTGCAAGCGGCAGGTAGCTTATGGGAGCTTCCTTTCAGAAAAACTACTAGCTGGCCTACAGAACTAGCAATAGGACGGAAGGAGAATGAAACCAGTGCTTTTGATTAGCTTCTGTGTCTTCCTCAGAGAGAAGATTCCAAGATTGCTTTGCCTTTCTGAGTTCTCATTTTTCTTCTTTCCACTTCCCTGAGCCACAGAACATTTTAGTTGTACATGAGACGATTTTAGAAGCTAGGTGAGGGGAATGTCACTCTCATGGGGCAGGCTACATAGCCTGTTCTTTCTGGATTTACTGCAGTGGGACTAGTTCAAGCGAACCGATAATCTGAAGCTCTGCTTTTAATTGGAGTCACTGACATAGCTTTGGATTAGCTATATATAGCTAATAGCTATATAGCTATATAGCTAATACCTATAGCTATATATAGCTATAGGATTCACCATTTTAGCTTTTTCTAACTTAGTATTTAAAGCGTTAGAGCAATAGTACTGTAGCTGAAGACATAAACAGTATTTGGCAGATTTGTATCTCCAGTCCTGGCCTTTCACTCAACCTCTGATTCTTATTTCAAATTGCCTATAGGATTTAAATGTTCATCTCTAATTCAGTATTTCCAAGAATGAATTAATTTTCTCTGTGCAAAATTAACTTCTTTTTCCAATATTCTTCTTTGGGTTGATGCAACTCCCCACCACCCTCCCCACCCGGTACCCCCTGCCAATTCTCCAGGTGTAGAACCTTTAGCTCCTTTATTCTTATAGTTCAGTCTGTCAACAAGTACTTTCAACACTGCATAATTTCTGTGATTCATCCTTTCACCTTTTAACTGTTACCACCAGAGTTCAAGCACTCATCCTCCCATGCTGGATTCTGGAGCTGCTCTCTAACTGGCCTTCCTACCCCCAGTTTCTTTTCGTTCCACTATAGTTTTTACTCTGATACTCAATTGTATTTCAAATACTGTTTTGATCACGAGATCCCCTTGAATTTAGAGTGCTTCTTTCTTCTCATATGCCAGCAAAGTCTAGCTCTTATCTCTGCATTCGTCGGCCTTCACAATTTGACCATACCTCAGCTATCTAAACTATCTCAGCAGATCTATTTTTCAGTCACAGAAGTCTTCTTGTACTTTGAAGACTTGAGAGAAACTGATCAAGAAGCCCACTTTTCCTATGACTTGGCCCCATGTTTTTCCTCAAGGCCGTAGCTGGGAAGTTCCCCAAATCCATTTCACAGAGCCTGTGGATCAGTATGCCCTTATTTTACGTATGTGGTCATTCTCTTCTTATTCAAATCTTAATTCAATTCAGTCTTCCTTAGGGGCTAGCTTAAGATTCATCACCTCCACAAAGCCCACAGGACTTGTTGGCTGTGCCACACAATGTGACATTTGATAGTGTACCATTTTATGCCACCATTGAGTTGTGTTCATATGTTACCTCCCTAATAAGACTATAACCCCTGGGTGGGATCTAACAATTTTGGGAAGAAGATAGATGTTCATCAAACATTTGCCAACCAAGAGGCCGTATTTCAGGCCCATTCTGATGTGCCCATGGGGCAAATCTCCATGTGTACCCATCTCGCGTCCTACTCAATAGCGACATCACGTGACTGTATCTTGACAAGGAGCATTTGAGAGCTATTGATCTTCCCAGAAACAAAGGGTTTGGGAAGAAATTGTAGCAGCTGCTATTTTAGGGAGAAAGATGGCTCCAGAAATCGGCCTGAAGTGTCCAGGCTAAGAATCAAACTTTGTGACAGAGAGCAACTCTGCTAGTTAGGTATTTGGCTCAGAAGGCAGTTCAGCCTCTGAAGTACTTCAGGTAGGCATGAACTGAGCAATTAGATGTGTTGCTACTTTCTGAAGGAAGTCCACCCAAAGGCAAAAGCATGGCCGGATGACTGGGTGATCACTCCCACACTGTGAGTTCTCATGTATAGGCTACACGGAGGTACCCACCCGAACAAACACTATGAAGAAGCAGAGGAAAGTGCTCAGAACCTAAATGTAGTCATTGTGTCAACAGCAGTATCAGATAAGGTGAATTTTATGGAGTGGGGGGTGTGGTGGGGGGAAGAGTCGATGCACCTGTGGTTGGTGATTCAGAAACTTGGTGCCACATTATATGGCACCATGAAGCCACCTTATGGTCCAGCCACCCCATGGTGGCTGATGTCATATAATTACCCATTTGCTAACTGGGCCAAGAGGAAATGGATTGGATGAAAGCCAGAGTAAGGTATAGTTACCTTGTAGCTGAGCCGCAGTCGGAACCTACAAGACCAGATGGCTTTGGGGAACTTCCTCCTATACCAGTGAAGCCATTGTCATTGTCAACCTCAAAGTGGTTGATTTTTTTTATAGGTATGATGCATTTTTGCTTGCCTATTCCTAAAATAGGTATGTTCTCATCTGAATTTATTCAAATGAGCTCCATGGCTCACAAATTGCCAAATTACCATATCTCAATCAGGAACAGGGTCCAGACAATTCCTGTTGGCTCAACTAGGACTGAACTTAATTCTAGACTGATTCAGCTTCTCTGTTAAAGTTGTTTGAAATTCTGATATCCTGCCAGAGACTGTTTCTAAGGAGTTCTCAGTGTGAAGTATGAATCACAAACAAATGGACTCTCGAGAGACCCAAAACACAAGCTTTCAATATTAATTCAGCCTGCATTTATTGGTCGCCTGTTAGATGAAGGCGTTGTGCTCTGTGGGGTATAAAGAAAACCCTGCCCTCACTTTAGTAGATAAGAATATAAAGCAGAAGGGGGAAAGTACCACACCGTAAATTCTAACAACTTGATTAGGACATTTCAGAAGAAGAAGAGATTTTTCATGAAAGAGGTATCATATAAATGTGCCTTTGAGTGATAAGTAGCATTTTAAAAAGTGACAGGCTAAAAAAAAAAAAAAGTGACAGGCTAGAAGTAAAGGCATTCCAAGAGGACGTGAGTGAAGAGTAAGACAGTTTGGTGTAGACAAGCAGTATAGTACATTTAGGAGAGAAGTGGGAAGAAAGCTGAAAAAGCGGAGGGGAAGAGGAAGGAATTAATATTTTTGAGGGCCTACTACTATGTGCAGGAAATGCTGGTACTTTAAATATGTTATTTAATCTCTACAGTGATATTCTTGCATGGATAGTGGTACCTGCATTTTTTTTCACCCGTGAAGAAACCAAGACTCGAGAGGTTAGGGTACCCACTCAAGTCACACACACCTTTCAAGGGACAGAGCTGAAATGTAAGCCCAGGTTGTCTGATTCCAAAGCCAGTGCAGACAGCCGAAGCCTTGATCTGATAGGCTAAGGAGTTCGAACGTAGCTCCGAAGGCAGCGGAGAGTCACTGATGGTATTTGAACAGAGGTTGCTCTCGCAGGGTGATACAGAGCGCTTTAGAACGGTGAGAGACCAAAGACTGGTTAAAAGCCTGTTGTAGTGCTTCAGACTCCAGGGAGATGGAGAAGCTAGATTCCCAAAGAGGAGTATGAGTGCTTGGATGCAGGAAGGGGGGATCCTCATGGCTCTGAGGTGCTCAGCCTGGGCCTCTAATGACAGTGCCCTTAACAAAAACAGACGAATTAAGAGAAGTTATTGGCTTAGGGTGGAGTGCAGGCAGACGATGATTTATGTATGTTTGGTATATTTGAGCTTGAGGGACCAGAAAGGCCTCAAAGAAATAATTTGTATCAGGCATTTTGTAGTACAGGATAATTTGACTTAGGAGAAATTTTTGGAATTTGTGAAGGCATTCGAGTGAATAAGAACCTCAGAAGAAAGGTAATAAAATCAGAGAACATCTCCTTTTATTTATTTACTTTTAAGATCTTATTTATTTATTAGAGAGAGAGAGAGAGCAAGCACAGGCAGGGGAAGCAGCAGAAGGAGATGGAGAAGCAGGCTCCCCGCTGAGCAGGGAGCCCGATACAGGACTTGATCCCAGGACCGTGAGATCACGACCTGACCCGAAAGCAGCTGCTCAACTGACTGAGCCACCCAGGCATCCCTGCACCTCCTTATATTTAAATGAGAGGAAGAAGTAGAGAAGAGGAAGGCAGAGGCATCAGATGAGGCACAGGAAGTGGAAGAATAGAAGAGCATTACGTCACAAACAACAAGTAGGGAGAGTGTCAAGAAGGGATGTTCAACATGTCAGAAGTAAGTTAGGGATATTGGCCTTGGTTTAGCATCAATCCGCTTTCTTAGAAAACAACTGGCACCATACATCCGTTGTCCCCTCTGCTTTCAACCTGTTTTGGAGAAAATTAGTGAACCAGGAGAACCGTTTGTTTGGTTTTCACAAACACTAGCTTTGGTAAGCTAGTGAGAGCTCTCAATTTTGCTGCTAGCAAAATTAAGTGAACGTTTCAGGTCTTGCTCTAAATCACTGGGAGTTTAGTTCCCAAGAAGGCTCTTAGAATTTTGGCGCTTTTATTCCTTACTCTGTGGCTCTTCCTATGGTCTGTCACATTGCCTTTCATTATATTTAATACATGCAATCCATGCCCAGAATTCAGGATTCCTGGTTGCAAGCCCAATATGCATTGTGTTGTCTCTTCACCCTAATTTGTAAAATGGGTGGTACTAATAAAGGGAGAATAAAATAGTTAATGAAGGATTGTAAAGTACTTTACTAATATAAAACGCAACATCAAAGCCGAATAATCGTCCTAATTCAGGGCGAAGGGTTCCATTACCAGGGTAAAAATAAAAAGGACAAAGGGTAGTGTTGCTTTGTACCTTGATAACAGTGTAGAAATCCGAAGTACGGCTATTGATCCTCGCTGCCCTGTGAACTCTCAACCCAGAAATTTGGCTCCGCTCCTTCCTAACTCTCCAAGGACTTCTCTTACCCACTAAGTCTGGTGATGGCCCCTCTCTGAATGTCCTGACAGAGGCAAACAGGAACTTCTGTTCAGCAGAGCCCGCTTGATAACTGAGAAGATTCCTCTTCCATTTATCAGCACTTTGATGATCTCCTCATATCTTTTACCATCTGCTCTTAGCAAGAAAAATAAAGAGATCTGAGCAATTAGGAAGTAACAGAGAACTCATAGTTCACAAAGAGCGAGTCAAGGGATGCTTGGAATATTTGAACATACATCCTCAGGACCAGAGTGGCCTGGAGGGCTGAGCAGGCTGCGGGGAAGCTGAGACAGGAAAGGCAATGGTACCAAGTGGCTCCTCAGCAAAAGCCTTTTAGAACTGGGCTCCAGACACATCAGCTTTTCAGAGCAGAAGGATGGAGAAAAGAAATATAATTCATCTCTCATCCCACTTAAGGTAAGAAAAATGTTATTTAAATATGTTATTTCATTTAATGTTAATCTGGCCCACTTAAAAAATATGGAGTACGATTGGGAGTAAATCAGCTCTGAGTTTTTCCAGAACTTTTCCATGCAGATCACTGGTCTGAGTCCTCATAAAATCTTGGTAGGAACTGAAGTTCACCAGAGACACTCGGCCAACACTATGGTCGGTGGCCAGTGGGGGGCAAGAGTTTTTTTGAGTCCATGCTGTAGGGATAAAAAAGGTAAATAAAACTGTTTTTAATAGTTTCTAATTGGTTCCTATCCTGAAGGAGCTTCCCATCATATCTGGGAGATTAGACAAAAGGGCCCAAACGGACAAGTGAGCGCTTCCCAGATAACAGCACAAGAACAAGTTAGTCTGCCCATTCGTTCTGCGTATCCTGATCAAATGACAAAGAAACCACCAAATTTATTTGATCTCACATCCGTTTATTAAAACAGATAATTCTACATGCATGCATTTTTTTTCTTCACATCTGTGGTGTGCCTGGCATTACGCTCAGGGATGAATAAGGCCTCGCTCCTGGTCTGAAATAGCTCAGGATCTACTTTACAGGGAGAAGGAAAGGATTAATATTTTATTAAAATCTAAGACCCGGGCACTGTATTGATACAACTGTAAGAGGTAAGTGTCATTTATGAATTTTGAATCTATCACTTTAGGGGACTGATGGGGTATAAAGTGTTTAATTCTGAGGACTGAAGGCTGCTTAGAAGATTACAGAAGGACTGGGCTGAGAGGTTGCAGGCGGAAAGAGGTGGAAAGCTGCAGGACTTAGACCCCGGAGTCTGGCTCCCAGGGGAAACGGAGGGGCCCCTTTTTTTCTCTGTTGAGCCAAGGAGATCAGGAAAGGCCCATGAGAAGAAAGTAAAAGGAATTTAGCAGAGAACCAAACTACTTTCCCAGCTCATACATCTTTTCTGTAAAAGCCTACTGGAGAGCCAAGACAGTGTTTTTCTGGTTTCATTCTCTTTAATGCTAGAACCCTGCCAGCAGGGGCCACTTAATAGATCTTACTCTTTAGTTCTTAGGAGCCCAAGAAATGCTGCTATGAGGAATTACTAAAATATTCAGAGGATGGAAATACCAACTGGCAGCAATGCCAAGATATCCAGGCACTACCCCCGGAGACCCAGGAACTGCTGATCCCCAAACGCAATCCCTTCCAGCCTCTCGCAACACCATCTTCACTTTTTCTTTTATCTCCTGCCTGGAAGGCTCCACCGTGGGTGGGAATAGAAATCTACTCTCCTGTTGCATCCAGGCGGCTGCCAGCAGTCTGTTTGCCTTGTCCTTTACTGGCAAATCATTAAACAGTCCCCCCAAAGCAGGCCTCTTGCCCAGGGCCACCCTGCGGACAGGGATTCAAAGGGCTGTCAGCAGCCAGGCTGGAGCCTTCGGGTCGAATCCAACACAAGCCTCTTCTGACTGTTGCCTCTTCGGAACAGAAGCCTTCTTGGCCTGATCTCAACCCCCAGTGGCTTCTGAGGAGAGACTCTGGGCATCTGAGTTGGCCGGTGGCTTGCATAATTTTGTCCTTCTCCTCCTAACGTAATTTCTTAGTGCCACGACCTTATAGCCCCTCTATTGTTTCTTGACCAAAGCGCAGGCCCTCGCTCCATTTTCTCCCCGCTCGCTTTCCAATGTAAACGCAGTCTTGTGTGTGACTGCCCAGGAGCTGGGGACAGGACCAGCCAAGCAAATGCTGTAACTTCCCATCCCCACTTACAATGTGACAGTTAAAATCTGAGCGTAGATTTAGTTGTGCTGGCCCATCTGGATCCAGGATCTGCCCTCAAAGGACGAATGAGCACTGCGGCAAGCAGGTCGTGGATGACCGGCACCGAGTTTGTGGGGCAACTTGAAATCCCTACAGCCTCTGAGCAGGGGACTAGGCCTGAAGGACATGGCATGTGTGAAATAACCAGATTAACGTGGCTGTTTCACACTCTTGCATTAAACTCACCAACCTCAGCAATGCTTGAGTATCTCTGTTGGGAGTCCCGAAAGGCCTCTGGCGTACTGGAGTCAATATGAGAGGTCCTCAAGTTTCAGTTCTGCGGGCTTTCTTCACAGAGGCTGTCTGGTTTAGTCTTTGGCCTGTTCGGCATTAAAATCTTGACAGAAGTAATTACTTCAACAACAGCAGCAGCAGCAGCAGCAGCACTGCCTGGTTCCAGCAGGTCTCTAAATCCCTACCATCTCTGGCTCGAGTTTAGCAGCCACAAGAACGCCAAATCGTAGAGTCGACTGTCAGGGCTGTCCTCAGGTAGCACCCCGGGCCCAGCTGGAGCCCTTGTGGGAGAGCAGTTAACCAGTTTCCTGGGTAAGAGTGGAGGCCGCCCCGCGGAGGGGCCCCTAGCCCAAGCCTCCTGAGGCCCTTGTCCTGGAAATGGGAGGGCAGGTATCACCCTAGCAATACTGCCGCCTGTGCCAAGACCCCAGCTCTTCTGCGGATGACTTCTTTTAACAAGACTTGGGTAAATGAGGGGCCTCGAGCGGTGCTCCCTGAAGGATGGAGGTCAGTGAAGGCGGTAGGGTCTCCCTGCGACAGTGGTCACTGACCGATGGGCAGAACTCAGCTGACACCCCGGGACCTCTTAGTATGGGATTCTTAGAGGTGTGATCCTTGAGAGCCTCGCCTGGTGGAGGAAAGGAGTTCAAACTGCGTGACTGAGGTGCCTTCCGTCTTGACCTTCGTGGGCCTCAGAACCTTGGCATCTTATTTCATAGCTCTCCTTCTAAAGAGCATTGATGCAGTTAAAATGATATTTGGTGAGCTCCCTCTCCTTTGCTCCTAGCTTCCTGGTGGCCCTGTAACCAGAGGTCATTCTGGGCTGAATCAGGACAAACCGTGTTTCTGGGTGGGAATAGAATGGACGGAAGCTCTACCTCTTGGGTGGCGGAGATCTTCCTCCTTCTCTCTGATGATTGCCAAGGAAGCTGCTTCTCTGATACCAATTTCTTTCAAAAGCAACTTAGATGGTTAGCTCTTTCTTCTTTCTCCTCCCTTTCTTCTTCTTGCTCATGACTCTGCTTCTGACCCTGTGACCCACCCCTCCACAGATGCCGGCAGGGTGTGGGGTCAGGAAAACCCCACCATGGAGGCCATCTTAGGGTCATGAGGTCCAGTGACATCATGGAGCTTGTCCAGGATCTGAGAGAAGGACAGGTGAATCTTAAAACTGAAGAATGAAGCCGGTAATGCGGAGCGAGACAGCGAGGGAAATTGTAGTCTGGCTGAATGACCATTATTGGGGTCTGAGCTTCCGTGACCTCTAATTTCAGGACACACCTTTCTCATCCTAAACAAACATGGATTGTTCACTGGGAAAGCATGTCTGAGCAGTGTCTGGGTCTGACTGCCTTTGTTGTGGCTAGGAGAAGAGATGAGATAAGCCCTAGGGGACAGAAAGGAAGCCGGGGCTGCTGGGCAGAAGGAGCCTAGGCCTGGAGGGAAGATGAGCAAACAGACCTTGCTTCTGTGCTGTTGCTAAGAACGACTCAAGTGTGAACGCTCTACCGATGGAGGTCCTGAAGCCTTCCGTCCATGCACTGCAGTGCGCGGCTAATGCTTGCTGTGCCGCCCGGAATACCTCCCACAGGCGGCATGGCAGGATAGGGGTACTGGGATTGAATCCTGGAGACCTCCACCTCCTCTAACTGGCTGTGTGGCCGTGGGCAGTCTGTGACCTGAGTCTCACATTCCTCAGCCTTAAAAAGGAAGTTTTGAAGGGCCCTTAGAGGCATGAACCAGGCCCAGCAATTAGCAATTCACATCTCTTTATAAACTGTATGGCAGCTGGATTCAAATGAAATTTTACTAATTCTTTCAGCAAATACTAAGAACCTCCAAAATGCAAAGCCCCAGGCTGGACTTTTTTTTTTTTTTTTTTTTAATTTAAAAAAGATTTTTTGTATTTATTTGAGAGAGAACAAAAGTGAGCAAGATCACAGAGGGAGAGGGAGGAGCAGAACCGCTGAGGGGAGATCCCAATGTTGGGATCTTGACCTGAGCCCAAGGCAGCGGCCGAACCAACTGAACGACCCAGGCACCACCCCAACTCGCCCCTCAGACTTTTGATGAGCTCATTTTCCCTCTCAGGCTTTGTCCCCTTGCTTCCTGTTGGAAGCTCGTACATCATTTCCGTTCTCTTGTCAGCACTTTTGCCCACCAGCACATTGGTCCGCTGGGAGGTTCTGGATCAAGTGAGAAACACAGGAGGCCCCTGTCACCCATCCTCTCTCTGCCGGTCCAGTCTCATCAGGGAGCCCAATGCTGTGCTTGTCTAGCCCCACCAATATTATTTTCTTGTCTCTTTTGTACCTTAAAAACTTACATGTAAGCAGGAATACATTTTCCTTGGTTAAAAAAATATATATATTTTATATATATATAAACAGATATATATATTTTATTTATATATATAAACAGAATATATATATTTTATTTATATATATATAAACAGAATAAAGGGAAAGCCCTTTTGACAATTTCCCAGCCTCCCAGCTTAATTCAGTAGGAAACTCAGCCATTCCAAAGATCGTAGTGACAAGCTAAGGTAAGGAAGAGACTGAGGTCTAGAGGTTTCCAAATCCAAGCCTAATCAATCACCATTAAGACCTAACCTGTGGTTGTGAACATTGACCTCTTTAATAAAGGACAAGGTGACCAAACTAGGCCTCCGAAGCTGTTGCGGTGCTTCCAGGAAGCAGCCCCTTCAGACCCATCTGTGTTTCCCGAGCTCCAGAGCTTGACTTTATGATACTGGTGTGTCCTCCTGCTGGAGATAAGACTCAGGTAGTTCTAAGTGCAGGTAATGGAGGTTGCACAGGAGAGATTGATTGTAAAATCTGAAAAGAGGAAATGGGGAGAAAGGTGCCTTTGATGCCTGGCCAATGTTCCTGATTACAAAGGCAAAATTGTAGCAGGCAGTAAAGTTGCCCGTCCAAGGCCTGGGTGAAGGTCCGTATGTGGAATCAGAGAACTAAGAGATTATTGCAGCAGAGGTGGGGGGAGGAGGGTGGCTGGAAACAAGAGACAGTAAAGAATTGCTTGCAAAAGCACACACCCTAAGATGAGGAGATGCCGCGGATAAAGAAAGACCGGCATTAAGTTTGGGGCTCGGTTGAGCCCTGGAATGCCCTTTGTGAGGAGGTAATGAGATCACGTGGCCCCTTCATGGGAAGGAGGCGGGCTGAGAACTGGAAAAGCTTGTTCAGTGGGGTTTGGGGGGCTCAGCACAGGAGGGAAGTGACCGTGGGTAATGAGCTGTCCCAGACTGCGCCTTGTAGAACGCTGGCATTCAGAGGCACTGTTGACAATCACCAAGGGAGTAGCACTCAGAAAGGTCTTTGTCCCTTCCACAATGAGGAGGGATTTTACTGTTGCAAATGCAATAATAAAACAACTACCATTTAATGAGCATTGACTGAGTGTTGGACTTGGTGCTAGGCACATATCCATTATCTCCCCTCTTCATGATAATCATCCCATTCTGTAGGTGAAGAATGTGGGGCTCAGAAAGGCTAAGTAACCTGCCCTAGGTCACACAGGCAAGTGACGGAGTCAGAATTGGAGCCTTAGGTCTATTATGGAAGGGAGGGGGGAAATCAGAAGAATAAGTTAAAGGAGGAAGACAGAGACATAGAGAACAGATCCAAGAATCGGAAGTACAACACATACCACTAAAAGACAGTATTTGTGTCTTTACGTAGGTGTATAAAATATGTGTACAAAGCTGAGTTCTTGGCCAGAGTGGCCTGAGAGCAAACTCAGGCTCCTCTTCATTTGCCCCTCATGCCCGCATCTGGGACAGGACGTCCCAGCTCCTGACCTTTCGGGAACACACAGATAACCAATCCTTAAGCCCGTCAGGTTTTAGGGGGCCCTCCCCAGCCACACCCTCTCTGAATGCTACAAACCTCTTTCTCTTAACTCTCTCCTGGTGTCACTGAGAGGACAGGTGACACCTCCTTATTAGGAGACCTTGCGTCCTAAGGAGGCAGGTGCATTTGGATCTATTTTCTTCTCAGGGGCCCTCTTCCCAGCTGAAAATCCCCTGGAGGAGACAGCAAAGACACCCAAGGAAGTCTAAAACTGCTTTGCTAGGTAATGAACAGTGTCCTGGTTGAATGACTTTTTTTTTTTTTTTTTTTTTTGGTTTGGTTTTTTAATCTGAAAATACTTGAAAAAGTCTTACTGTAAAAGAGTTGAACCATACAGAAGTGTAGTGTGGTTTTCATGCCACAAATATAACTATATGAGAAATACGTTTTCTTGAGAGCTTCCCCTCACAGAGCAGCTGAAACAGAAATATCTGAGACCCTCTGATACCTTCTACGCTGGTCACCATGAATGGGCCCATTGTTCAGGTACAAGTATTCCCTTGAAATCCATGGAGGTGCAGCATCTTTGCCCGGGCCCAGCCTTCTGGAATCTATCACTCCTGGGGCCCAGTCTGCAGATTCCTACAATTTGGCCTATCTCCAGACTCTGCACCGCACCCCCCTTCTCTAGGATTCCTGGGACTCTAATGGCCCCCACTCCACCACCCCCACCCCCTTACACAATCCTTTCTGCCTCCAGGCCACTCACATTTTCCTCAAGGAGTTCAGTCTTTCACAAAAGCCAGGAAGATAGGTCTTCAGCAACACTTGCTTTGGGCAAGTGCCCCTGAGGCAGGGAAATAGACGGAGGCTCTCTTCTTGGAATGGCAGGGGAGAAAAGGCAGAGAACAAAACACAAATAACTCTCATTCTTTTCTGTTCTTCCCCAACAGCAAAAAAGCAAAACTCAAATTAATATCTTGGTAGGGACGCCTGGGTGGCTCAGTTGGTTGGGCGGCTGCCTTCGGCTCAGGTCATGATCCCAGTGTCCTGGGATCGAGTCCCACATTGGGCTCCTTGCTCGGCAGGGAGCCTGCTCCTCTCTCTGCCTCTGCCTGCCTCTCTGCCTGCTTCTCTGCCTGCTTGTGTTCTCTCTCTGTTAAAATAAATAAAATAAAATCTTAAAAAAAATTAATATCTTGGTATATCATCCTACGATTGAAATGTTCAAAGCAAAAACACCAAACTCTGTCTTCACTGTCTCCTCTCTAAATCCTCTCCCAAAGCCACCATTACCAGAATTTTGGTGTGCATTGTGTTGCCTCTATAAAGTTAACTGTCAGTTATCTCGTTGTCGACCTTTAATATTTAATAGAAAAAAATTGGTCAAGTACCTACTGTGTGACAGGCACTGGAGGGGCGGTGGGAGTCAATCGTAGCCTGGAGGGGGAGGGAAATAAGCAGATAACTGACATACCACTGCGCGAGTCTGTGATGGGGGCAATCCAGGGTGCTAAAAGGGCCCAGAGGAGAGGCCTCTGACATACCCTGACAGAGCAGCAAATGCCAAAAGTGTTTGGAGGCATGAAACACGTTATTTCTGGACCATGGGTTGCAGGGCGGAAGACGTATGGGAAGGGAAAGGTAAGCCCAGAGCAGGCGGAGCCTTTAAGCTGTGTTTATAAATACAGACTTTTTTCCAAGAGCTATGAGAAGAGCTTAAAGTGGAAGAGTGACACACTCAGGTTAGCATTTTAGATCACTCTGGCGTTAGTGTATAGAACTGAGCGGGGGATGAGATGACCCCAGTTAAGAGGTTGTTTTGGTAAATTGGAACAGCAAAGATGGCGGCCTGTATCAGAGTAGCCAGAGTGGGAATGGAGTGAAGAGGACAAAGAGGAGACATGTTTGGGGGATAGGGTTGTCAGAATCTGGTGATCGGTGGCTGTCGCTGGTTGGGGTAGGCCTGAAGGAGAGAGAAGAAGCTAGGGTGACAACATCTGGCTTGGGTAGTAGGTGGATGGGGTTCCAAACCCTAAAATAGGGGACACAGGAGGAGCAATTTTGAGGGATAAAATAGGAAGCTCAATTTTGAACATGCTGAGTTTGAGATATCTCACTTAAGTTTCTTCAGGCAGAAACGTCCAGGTCCCACGTATTGGGCATTTGGTCTGAAAGTCAAGAGAGGTCTGGGTTGCACATATATAATCAATAATCTCTGCAAAGCCATGCACTGGTTGGACTCACCCAGGGGGTGCTTGGAGAGTAACAAGAGAGGAAGATAGAGGACAGAATCCTGGAAGTCACGGCCAATATTTCAGGGACTGGTTTAGGAATGTAAAATTAGGATGGCCACGAGTTGGGGGAAGGCATCGTGTTTTCAAAGTAAAATGGAAATTATTCTTAATTTATTATGATTATTTTTTACATTATCCTACCCTCTTTCATTTCTTCTGATCTCAGCTATGTAATTCTGGGCATGTTACTTAACCTTTTTTTTTTAATTTTTTTTAAAAAATCTGATTAGTTAACATAAAGTATGATATTAATTTCAGGTGTAGAATTTAGTGACTCAGCACTTTCATACAATACCTGGTGCTCATCACAAGTGCCCTTCTTTATCCCCATCACCTATTCAATTCATCCCCCTCCCCACTTCCCCCATAGGTACCATCACATCTCTACAGTTAAGAGTCTATTCCTTGGTTTGTCTCTCTTTTTCCCCCCACTTTGGTCATTTGTTTTGTTTCTTAAGTTCCACATATGAGTGAAATCATATGGTATTTATCTTTCTCTGACTGAGTTTTTTGCTTAGCATAATACTCTCTAGCTCCATCCACATTATTGCAAATGGCAAGATTTCATCCTTTTTTATGAATAATAGTCCATTGTATTTATATATCACATCTTCTTTGTCCATTCATCAGTCAATGGACACTTGGGCTGTTTCTATAATTTAACTATTGTGATTATGAGAAATAAATTTCTATTGTTTAAGCCATCCAAAAAAAACCCCAAAAACTACTGTGGATCATGCTGCTGTAAACATCAGGGTGCGTGTATTCCTTTGAACTAGTATTTTGTATTCTTGGGTAAATACCTAGTAGTGCGATTGCTGATTGTAGGGTAGTTCTGTTTTTAAGTTTTTGAGGAGCCTCCATACTGTTTTCCAGAGTGGCTGCACCAGCTTGCATTCCCCCCAACAGTGTAAGAGGCTTCCCCTTTCCTCACCTCCTTGCCGACACCTATTGTTTCTTGTGTTGTTGATTTTAGCCATTCTCACAGGTATAAGGTGATATGTCTCATTGTAGTTTTGATTTGCATTTCCCCAATGATGAGTGATGACAAGCATCTTTTCATGTGTCTCTTGGCCATCTGTATATCTTTTTTGGAAAAATGTCCATTTACATCTTCTATTTTTTAATTGGATTATTCATTTTGGGGGGTGTTAAGTTGTATAAATTCTTTTTTTTTCTTCAAATTTTATTTAAATTCTGATCAACACACCGTGCAATATTAGTTTCAGGAGTAGAATTCAGTGATTCATCACTCACATATAACACCCAGTGTTCATTGTAACAAGTGCCCTCCTTAATGCCCATCACGCATTTAGCCCATCCCCCACCCACATCCCTCCATCAACCCTCAGTTTGTCCTCTACCTTTAAGAGACTCTTTTTTTTTTTAAAGATTTTATTTATTTATTTAACAGAGAGAGAACACAAGCAGGCAGAGAGGCAGGCAAAGACAGAGAGAGGAGCAGGCTCCCCGCAGAGCGAGGAGCCCGATGTGGGACTCAATCCCAAGACCCCAAGACGCCGGGATCATGACCTGAGCCAAAAGCAGCTGCTTAACCAACTGAGCCACCCAGGCGTCCCACTTTAAGAGAGTCTCATGGTTTGTTTCTCTCTCTCTTTCTCGTATAAATTCTTTATATATTTTGGATACCAACCCTTCATCAGGTATGTCATTTGCAAATATCTTCTCCCATTCTGTAGGTTGCCTTTTAGTTTTGTTGTTTCCATCGCTATGCAGAAGTTTTTTATTTTGTTTCCCTTGCCTCAGGAGACATATCTAGAAAGAAGTTGCTATAGCTGGGGGTGCCTGGGTGGCGCCTGGGTGGCTCAGTGGGTTAAAGCCTCTGCCTTCGGCTCAGGTCATGACCTCAGGGTCCTGGGATCGAGCCCCACATCAGACTCTCTGCTCGGTGGGGAGCCTGCTTCCCCCTCTCTCTCTACCTGCCTCTCTGCCTACTTGTGATCTCTTTCTCTCTGTCAAATAATAAATAAAAATCTTAAAAAAAAGAAGTTGCTATAGTTGATGTCAAAGAAGTTACTATCTATGCTCTCTTCTAGGATTTTTATAATTTCAAGTCTCATATTTAGGTCTGTAATGCATTTTGAATTTATTTTTGTGTGTGGTATAAGAAAGTGATCCAGTTTCATTCTTTTGCATGTTGCTGTCCAGTTTTCCCAACACAATTTGTTGAGAGACATTCTTTTTCCCATTGGATATTCCTGCTTTGTCAAAGATCAATTGACCACATAGTTGTGGGTTCGTTTCTGGATTTTCTATTCTGATCCATTGATCTGTATGTCTATTTTTGTGTTGGTACCATACTGTTTTGATGACTACAGCTTTGTTTTGGGGTTTTTGTTTGTTTGTTTGTTTTGTTTTAAAGATTTTATTTATTTGACAGAAAGAGAGAAATCACAAGTAGGCAGAGAGGCAGGTGGAGGGGTGTGGGGGTGGGGGAAGCAGGCTCTCTGCTGAGCAGAGAGTCCGATGAGGGGCTCAATTCCAGGACCCTAAGATCTTGACTTGGGCCAAAGGCAGAGGCTTTAACCCACTGAGCCACCCAGGTGCCCCTGATGACTACAGCTTTGTAATATAACTTGAAGTCCAGAACTATGGTACCTCCAACTTTGTTTTTCTTTTTCAAGATTGCTTTGGTTATTTGAGGTCTTCCGTGGTTCCGTGGTTCCATACAAATTGTCTGTTCTAGCTCTGTGAAAAGTGCTGGTGGTATTTTGATATGGATTGCATTAAATCTGTAGATTGCTAGGGCACCTGGGTGGCTCAGTCAGTGAAGTGTCTGCCTTTGGCTTGGGTCATGATCCTAGGGTCCTGGGATCCAGCCCCACCTAGGACTCTCTGCTTGACAGGGAGCCTGCTTCTCCTTCTCCCTCTGCCCCTTCCCCTGCTCGTGCTGTCTCTCACTCTATCTCTATCTCAAATAAATAAAATCTTTAAAAAAGAGTAAATGAATCTGTAGATTGCTTTGGGTGGTATAGACATTTTAACAGTATTTGTTCTTTTAGTCCATGAGTGAATGTCTTTCCATTTCTTTGAGTCATCTTCAGTTTCTTTTGCTAACATTTCATAGTTTTCAGAGTACAGATATTTCACATCTTTGGTTAGGTTTATTCTTAGGTATCTTTTGGTTTTGGTGCAATTGTAAATGGGATTGATTTTTTTTTTTTTATTTTTAAAGATTTATTTATTTGAGAGAGAGAGCACAAGCAGAGACAGAAGGAGAAGCAGGCTCCCCACTGAGCAGGGAGCCCAACATGGGGCTCCATCCTAGGACCCCCGGGATCCTGACCTGAGCTGAAGGCAGATGCCCAACCAACTGAGCCACGCAAGCACCCCAAATGGGATTGATTTCTTAATTTTTCTTTCTGCTGCTTCATTATTGGTGTATAGTAATGCGATAGATTTCTGTACACTGGTTTTATATCCTGCAATTATTCATGTATCAGTTCTAGCAGTTTTTTGGTGGAGTCTTTTGGGTTTTCTATATATAGCATCATGTCATATGCAGTAGTAAAAGTTTGACTTCTTCCTTGCTGGTGACTTAGCCACTTAATGCTTCAGTTTCCTCATCTTTAAAATGGAGACAGTAGTTTCTAGAATTATCATCATCATCATCAGCAGCAGCAGCAGCAGGGACGGTGGAGGGTTGACTCCATGTTCATTTGGAGTTACATGACTCCAGGGGCTGGAGTCAGAGGGAGCTGGGTTCTAACCTTGTGTGACCTTCACTTCCCTGTGCCGCAAGCTTCATTCCCTTCTTTAGATGGGGATGATCACAGCTACCTCATAGTGAGATAACATCTAGAGGGCCTGGTATGCAAGAGGCATTGACTAATGGCTAATTTCCTCCCCTCCCCTCTTCCATAGCCTTTTCAGGACCAGACAAGTCTGGTGACTCTAAGTTTTTTCTCTTGCATCTCATCAGAGGCATCCTGCACTATGGCACCGCTTTGTGTATGCTGGTCCCCTCTGCAGAGGTCTGGGGGCAGGGTGGTGGTTTGCACACCTTTCTCTAAAGACAGCTCTTCTCTGAGGTGACCTGCCCCCTCAGTTGACCCCCTGGTCCGTGGGAGGCATGTCGGAATTTTCTGAAGAAAGCTGACTGCAGGTAGGTTGTAGGTCATGCTGGTGAGCAAGCCAAGGGCGACTCCCACAACTTCAATCTGTCTCCTGAAGGGGGATCTACCACCTTTCGTTCTGTTGGAACAGCTGCCTTCTGCCTCCTTGCCACCCCAGACAGTTCTCTGTCATCACCGGGGAGGCTTTGCCAATGCAAATCTGCAGTCTCTGCTCCTTGGTCTGGTCCTGGCTGACCTCTCCAGCCTCGGCTCCAGCCTTCCCCTCCCCACCAGACCTGATCGCCCCAGGTCCCTCCCAGCCCCCTGCTGCTGCCTCCTCGGCCAGGAATGCGCCCTCCCCTCCCCCTTCCTGCTGCCTGGGCCAGTGGTGCTCGGTACCCCAGGAGGCCCGGAGCCCCTCCGCCCTCCCGCAGGCCCTTGAATGTACCTGCGTCGTAACGTCACTATACAGTGTGTTTGTAACTTGTCTTCTGAGCTTCTTTAAGGCAAAGAGCCTGTCTTATTTCTTGTTGACTCGCCCCATGGATTGCACAGGGCCTGGCACCAGGGAGGCCTCCAGGGTTGGTAGAATGAGGAAATGAAGGGATGCGTGGTTGGGCAAACGGGCAGACAGACAGACTAATGGCACTTGTGGAGACAGGCTACAGACTCACTGAAATGAAAACAACCTGGGCCCTGGCCTTTTTCAGAGGTTGGGTGGGGGGATGTGCGTAACATTTCTCCCACACTAAACTTTGGTCACCCCCAGACTAGTACTCCTTAAATTTTGGGAGCAAGAATGGCACTCCCATGTCAACACTCCCTGCCCAAAGATGTGTCTTCACGAGGCTGGAATTCAAAGCGAGGTGGCGAACGTGCTTGAGAACCTGCTACATTCGGGGAACCGCCGTGGCACAGTGAGAAGAAGTGGCATGACAGTGCTCTCGAGACGTGACTGTGCCCTTAAATCCGTCACCAGCAGCATCACCTTCAGAGACATCCTCATAAATTCAAAATGCTGCCTCTTTCCTCTGGTGCTTCTTTCTGGAAGTCCTTTAGACTTCAGCCGCAGCAGGGGAGTAGGCGCGGGCCTCCCTCACACAGAAACCCCCTTCTTGCCGCGTACACTGGGTTTCCCTGTGAAATCATACTTTGTCTCACAGGACTCTGGGACACTTAGACTCACGTGGGCCTTTGAGTCACGTCGAGTATACAGAAGGGCACTCCTCTGCTGGGGGACCCTTTGTCCATGAGCACACATCGGGCCCACTCGCCCCTGAGCATCGCTGCGCGCCGGCTGGGCTAGGGGCACCGGGTCGGAGGCCCCGCCACACCCTCAGAGCAGAGGCGCTGGGCGGGCTCCTCCCAACTGCGTCCTTACTGCTGAGGCCAGGAGCTCCCAGGAAGTGTGATGTTTGAGGCTGTTAGCCAAGCCTCATTCCCCCTGCCTGTGCCGGCTTCATCCCAGGATGGGTCCGGGGCAGGGGCAAAGGGAGCTAATGAGGGGAACGAGGCAGCGCTGAGTGAGAAGACCCAAGGCACGTGAGAGATGGGATCTCAGGGGGCACCCTGAGGAGGCAGGAGGCACCGGTGGCTCTCAGCACTGCCCTGGGAGGGCGTGGAGGGAAGGCAAGCTTCTGAACATGCTGATGTGGGGGTTTGGAGCAGGTGGAAGACGTAGGAGGTGCGAGAGGCTGGGGCTGTGTGAGGGTTTTCGGAGTGGCTTTGCAGCAGACTCTTCATGGAGGCCCCCCTTCTGGACACCCCTCCTGCCTACCTGCCCCCCGCCTCCGTGTGTTCTCGGCCCTGGCACCCCGGAAATGACAACTGATGGTTACTAGCTTCCTCTGAGGCCTTCAGATGAGAAGGCCTGCTCTTTCCTACCACTAGGAGGCCTGCCCGGATGGCGGGCAGGTGCGTGGCCCCCACGGTTTACCGCTATCCCCTCAAGCCTCCCTAACCTCTCCCTCCCCCTCTCCCTCTCTCTGCAGTCCCACCCCCTGTACCTGTGCAATGCCAGTGATGACGACAATCTGGAGCCTGGATTCATCAGCATCGTCAAGCTGGAGAGTCCCCAGCGGGCCCCCCGCCCCTGCCTGTCCCTGGCCAGCAAGGTGGGTTCTCTCCTGCCCCCTCCCAACCTCTGAACTTCACGCAGCTCCAGGTGCCAGAAGCCCCTTTGTTCTCTGTCCCCTCGTGGCCTAGGAGAGATGTGCCCAGTTCACTCACGTTTTCCTCATCACAGGTGTGAGAGGGGTGGAAATTGAGGCTCCATCCTTTCCTCACCAACCACCCTCTACCAGCAGAACCTCCTGTCACCTAGGGCATGCTGCCCGCCCCATATCCTCCCCCACCACCTGGAAGTTCCTAAGCCCCTTCCCCTGCCCAGATCAGGGCAAGGAGGGGTCTACTGAAGCGCTTTTCCACCTCTCAGAAATATTAACCGAGCACGTGCAAGAACAGCAGAAACAGACGCCGTTACCCTATCCGTAAACAAGATCACAGACCAGTGGCTCCACGCTTCCAGGGGGCATCGCTGGCTGGAGCTGGCGGCAGCCGCCCCCTCTCCACCGCCCTGGGCTCTCGGGTTTGCCTCGCTCCGGCCTGGCCTGCTACCTCAAAGGCCCTGTGAACGTGCGCATTTGTGACTCCTGCTCTAACGTTAGTTAACGTTCTCTGTGCGCTGACCGTGGCCCAGGTGGGACAGATTCTTTATGTATTTTCTTGTTTACTTTGCACAACAATCAGGAGAGCTAGATGTTTATATTCTGTCTTTGACATATGAGGCAAGTGAGGGTCAGAAAACTTAAGTAACTGGGGCGCCTGGCTGGTGCAGTCAGTGGAGCGTGCGACTCTTGATCTCGGGGTTGTGAGTTCAAGCCCCACCTTGGGTGTAGAGAGTTTTAAAAAAATAAAGAAACTTAAAAAAAAAAAAAAAGAAAGAAAGAAAAAAGAAAACTAAGTAACTTGCTAGGGTTACAGAGCTAGGAAGGGGTGGAGCTGTGATTTGAACTGGGCCCCGTCTAGTTCCCAAACCTGGGCTTTTAATCTCCTTGCCCTGTTGCCTCCCATTCTGGCTGGGAACACTGGATGTGTATGAGAAGATTCTCATGGTGACCTAAGGCAGAGAGAAGTTAGATTCTCTGCGGGTGACTGAGGTCGGCTTAGGGGAAGGGGTCCAGTTCCCCGGTGGGGTAAAAAGAGGAAGCTGACGGTCCCAGCCCCTGTGCCTGCTCATTGTGCTTGGACCCAGATCCCCTTGGGGGTTCCCTGGTCCTCCAGAGGCCAGCTTCCTGAGCCAGAGTCTCCAGGAAGCAGCCTGGGTTCTCCCGCGAGCCCACGGAGGAGACAGGGATGTGGGGCAGGATTCGATTGTGGTCCCACAGGTGGGTGAAGCTACTCTGCTAGGCCGGCTATGCTGATGCAGAAGGGGGCCATGGGAGCGTGGGCAACAGGGGCCAGGGCGCACCTGGAACGGGGGGTGGGGGGGGGCATGGTTTCAGTGCAAGGCTGTGTGGGTCGTGGGACGTCTGGGTGACTCGGCTGGCTAAGCGACTGATTCTTGGTTTCAGCTCAGGTCGTGATCTTGGGGTGCCGAGCTCAAGCCCCATGTGGAGCCCCCTCTTTGTTGGGCTCAGAATTTTGTTTTAGTTTGAAGCTACCTTGCCTTTGGCTCTTGCGGTTCCCTTGCTTTACGGAATATGGGCAAAGGTCATTCATTCATTCATTCGGTGGGCGAGTACCTAGTGTTTGGTGCTACAAACGTGAAGGCCGAGTGCGTGTGTGTGCGAGTGTGTGAGGTGCAGGGGTGTGGGAGCAGAGACGGGGGTGGGGGTGGAGAAGGGCTCAGGTCCTCTGAGAAGCTCCGCTGTTCTTCTAAGCCATGCGGGATTCCCTGGACCTGTGACTGGGCCACGTCAGGATGCCATCCACGCGGGAGGTTTCCTTCTCCCCCTGGGAGGGTCACAGTCCTGGGGGAGAACTAAGGCACGTGCACGGAGGCTAGGAAGCAAGGAACATGTGGTGAGTGCTCTCTGAGGCACTTAACCTTATTGCACCTTTGTTTCCTCTGCCATAAAATGGGGCTTTTATTTTCTACCCCAGTGATCATCGTCAGGATAAAAATGATGTATGTCAAGTACCAAATAGTGCCTGAGCTAAAACAAACACAGAAACAAAAAACCATTAGGGGTTTAGAAGAAGTGCCTTGGCCGCTACCCTGGGACCTGTTTTTCTTCCACAGCTTTGACGGTTGCCGCTCATGCTTCCTCCCCTGCCCTCGCTCCTCAGCTTCATTCAGGGCTTCTCCTCTCCCTCATCTCTGCGGGCATGCTGTAGCCCCACGTTCTCGGGGGTGGGGGGGTGGGGGGCAGGTCCAAGGCTTCCCTCAGGCCTCATCCTTTGGCCTCACCAAGCAGCTCCTACCTCGGGCCCCCTCGCCCAAAAGAGGTCTGTCAAGGTAGTAATGGAGGTGTCTGAGCTACTCCTAAGATTCCAGAACTCCCACAAACTTAACTAACATATTTATTTGTTCCTTTTGGTTACAAGTTATCTCATAGAAAAATGAATTATACATAACGAATGCAGTTAGTTTGGTAAAACATTTAAAAAGAATAGGGCTCGGGATGCCTGGTTAAGCCCCTGCCTTAGACGGTTAGGCATCTGCCTTCAGCTCAGGTCATGATGACGAGGTCCTGGGATCAAGCCCCACATCAGGCTCCCTGCTCTGCCCTCATCCTCTGCCCCTTCCCCTGCTGGTTCTCTCTCTTGCTCTCACTCCATCTCAAATAAATAAAGTCTTGAAAGAAAATTTAAAAAATAAAAAATACGGACTCACGGGAGGCATAGGGGAAAGGTGGGTTTTAGTGATAAAAGTTTGAAAACTGCTGACTCCCATCCATTCTGCTCTGGAACGCAGATCACTGTCGGTGGTGTCTTCACCGTCCACAGAGCTGGGGCTCTTGAGCGCGACAGCCCTGGGCCTAAAGGCCGGCACGGCCACTGCCCCTCGGTGTGACCTGGACACTTGAGCTCACCTCTCGGGGCCTCTTGTTTCCTCACCTGTGAAAGGGGAATAATGATGGGACTTACAACGTAAAGTAGTTATGAGGATTTCATGGGACAGTGCAGATGGAAGCTCTCAGCCCCATGCCGAGCACGTAGGAACCACTCAACGAATGATCACGGTTATCACTCTTGTCATCATTGGCACCATCATCCCATGCTTTCATAGTTCACAAGATTGGGTTTTTTCCTTTACTGGTACCTCTCTTGATCTTCTCTGAAACCCTCGCCATAATCGATCTGGACTCTTCCATTCCTGTCACCGCCAACCCCTCCCCTATCTAGTCATCCAAATTGGTTTCTGTTTCTCTATGAGCAACTCCACAGCCATCCTTGTGATTACTCAGGCCCCAGTCGCCTCGTGCCTGGACCAGAGCCGTGGCCCTCTGCCTGGTGGAAGGCAGCAAGGCCCGCCTCTCCCGCCATAGCGACCGCCACCTGGTACCAGGCACGTGGTACCAGAAGACTGAAGCCCTGAGTGGGAATCCTGCCTCCATTGCTTATCAGCTGTGTGATCCTGGGCAAGTTGTTCGGTCTCTGTGAGCCTCAGTTTCCTCAAATCAAAACTGATGACTGTCTTGTAGAGATGTGAGGCCTAAATGAAATCATGTACCCAAAGCATGCAGTAATAGCTGATATGACAATGACTAATACTTCAGGGACACTGACTATGTCCGAGGTACTACTATACAGTTTTGTGTGGATTAATTTATACAGTCTGCAAAATAACCCCATGAAGTAGGTCCTATTATTATCCCCAGTTTACAGAAAGGAAAACTGAGGTATATAGCAGTTCAGTGACATGCTCAAAGTCTCACAGCTAATAGTTGGTAGCAAATTCAGGACTCAAACCTGAGCAGTCTGGGCAGAGCAGGTCTCAATAAAGGTTATATCCCTTCTGCTTCCTCCTACCGTCGCTTTCAAGCCCGGATGAATTCCAACTCTTCTGTTGAATCTTTCCTGACTGGCCCAGCCCAGCTAGCCCATTAGGGGCAGAAATCCCTCTCTTCTGGCACCCTGGCCAAGGTCTCTGTCCATGCTTCACACACCAGGTTTCACGGAGAGGCTTTGTGGGGAGGGGGAAACCAAGGCTCTTTCTTAATGCCACCCCCATCCTCAAACTCAGCTCACTTTTATTGTGTATTGTGTCAGATTGTGTGTGTGTGTGTGTGTGTGTGTGTGTCAGGGGAAGGAGTAGAGGGAAGGGCTTTGTGCAGTGAAAAAAGACTTGGGCACTACTGGTCTATTTCATTCGTTCGTACTCTAGAACGTTAGCTGCATTATATTATGTATATGCCTTGTCTCTACAACTAGATGCTGAGTTGTTCTAGAGGGCCTGGACTTCCCTGGCTTGCCGCCTTGGGCACAGGAGGGACTCAGTCAGGCTTTGATGAGGAGGAGATGACAGAGACTGCCTCTGTGACTGGAGAGGAAACCTACAGCCCAGAGAGGCGCAGAGGGTCCTATGCCATTCCCGCAGTGTCCTGGTGCCAGTAGCTAGAGGCCGTGGGCAGCCAGCAAGGGGCCTGGCTGACTCTTGGCAGCTCCCAAAGAGATCTCTGCGTTGTTTTTCTAGAGCCCAGTCTTTCCATACAGAGGGGCCTATCTACCCTCTGTACCTTCCAGATTCCAGTCTCCCAAGAAGTGTGCCTTTCTCTCCCTCTCTCCCACCGTCTTGGGTGCAGGTGGATTGGAGGGAAGCATGGACAGCCCCAGAGTCGGCTGCCATCTGGCCCCAAGCCTTGCTTTTTGATTCCTAGAACTCTGGACACAGGGACCCACTGCCTGAAAGTCCTGTTTGTTTCCCCTGTTGGCCAGTACGCTCTCTCTGATCTCTTTTACAACTTTGTAATTATGGGCTGTAATGGGCTGGGGTGTTTGCACATCAGCGCAATTACTTTCCACCGTTCCAACCCCAATCCTTCAAAGAGGGGGGCAGTGGGGAAAGTAAGAAAGTCTCTGTGCCCTTCCCTCATGCTCTTCCAGGCTGGGCTGGATATAGGGTCTCAGTCTGGGCATGAGAAACATGAGGACTTGGCAGCATGCCAAGGAGTCTCAATTCTTTCACTACTGGGGTGACCCCTCCATGCCTTGGCCAAGGCCTAGACTGTGACATTAGCAATGGGAGCCCCTCTCCTTGTCCGCTGGGGCTGCTCCATACCCTGGCCTGGGGGTTTCTAAAGACTGGAGGGCTTCTATTTGCCTGGGGTCCCCTAGTTGGGCTGGACTTCCTGGGAGTAAATGGGTAGGAGGACACCAAAAGCTCAGACCTCTCGATTTCTTCAGCAATTTCATTCCGGAGTCCTGTGAATTTCCAGTCGGTTGGGCTGGCAAGCCTGAGCCTGGGCTGGGCCAGGGTGCTGCTAGTTGAGCCTGACACTCAGCAGCTTGGGGGAGGGAGACAAGCAGGAAGGGGGAAAGTTACCCTCCTGACCCCACACGGGGCCCCATTTGAGTGTCTCCACCACCTTCCAGGGCTCCCCTGCCTGCAAGCTGCCAGTGCTGAGGGGCCCCCTGGTCCCTGCTGCCTCCTGGGGAGTGAGGAGCAGGAGCAAGGAGCCGCTCCCTGCTCCCCAGGCCTGCCAGGCAGGAGACCTGCCGGGACAGGCTCTCCCCAGGGAAGGAAAGCAGAGATCAAAGGCCTGACCGTGTGAGTGAGTCCCAGCACCGGCTCCTCTGCTGCTGGCAGAGGGTTTAACTCCTTCGGTGCCTGCAGCCCAGCCCCGGAGACTCAGCAGGCCCCCGGGGGCACGAGGCCCCAGCCTGACACCTTACAAGATGAGCCTCGGCTTTGGGGAGAAAGGCTGGCGAGCGGCGGGCAGGGCGGCCGGACGCCAAGGCAGGGCAGTATCTGTCCTGCTCCCCTGCCTTTGTGCCTCCACCCACCCCTTGCCCTTATCTCCCTTCTCTCACCCCACACCCAGAGCTGCTAGATTCCTGCCTTTTTTCTCTTTTTGGCTCTGCTCTCTCTGCCTGGCTGGCTAAATTCTGCCCCAAGCCTGCTCTTGGAGCCAGGGCGAGCACGCACCGTGGTCGTGTCCTTGTGGGAACAGCTCCTCGGGTCCCTCCCCACTGAATCTCCAGTGCCACCTGAGGGACACAACACTGGACAGGGACCCCATTAAGTCCTTGAAATGGAGCCAGGAAATGTGTCGGCAAACTAGAGTGTGGCTGGGAGAGAGACACCAAGAGATGGGCTGTGCCGGGGGCTCTGCCAGAGGGACCTCGGGTGGCAGCAGGGTCCCAGGCCTTTGGGGGATGCCCCCAGGCCCCTCCTGGCGGGTGGGGTGGGACCGTGGAAAGCCCAGCTCTGTTCTGAAGGAATTGTCTTTTCTCCCTTTCTCCCTCTCTGTACTGGGGACTGGTCGCCCTTCCCCGCTCCCTGGGGGTGCTGGTCATTCCCTGCTTTCTGCTGTCCCAGCTCTGGGTGGGGGCAGACTTGGGTACTTTGTCCTTGGCTCCAGAGCCTAGTCCACTGCCTGCCTTGTTAAGGGTTTATTTGATTACAGAAGTTAGGACTCTGTTGTCCTTGAGGGCAGCGGGAGCCAGGGGAGCTCTGGGCAGGACAGGGATCCTCGTCCCACTACCACCGTGCCAGTGTCATATAGGAGCGTGCAGACCTACGGTGTGTGCGGTGCACTAGGAAGGGGAACGTGGGAGTAGGAGGCCCGGGCCTGGGCGGGCGGCGTCCGCTCTGACCCCAGCGGGGCCTCTGCTGTGTGTCTCTGCAGGCCCGGATGGCGGGGGAGCGAGGGGCCAGCGCCGTCCTTTTTGACATCACGGAGGATCGGGCTGCTGCAGAGCAGGTACCCAGGGACCCTGGGGCGCTTGCGGAGGGAGCTGGATGGGGGCAGATAAAGTCACCTGGAGAAAGACAAGGCAGGACACAGCAGCCCTTGTGGGCACTCTTCCTCCCACAGCTGCAGCAGCCTCTGGGGCTGACGTGGCCGGTGGTGTTGATCTGGGGTAAGGACGCCGAGAAGCTGATGGAGTTTGTGTACAAGAACCGCAAGGCCCACGTTAGGATTGAGCTGAAGGAGCGTCCGACCTGGGTAAGCACGCCAGATCTCCAGCCGCTGCCGGGCGCCCGTTCTCACCTCCACTTCATGGCAACTCCCGTCCAAAGCCGGGCACTCCCGGGAGTTTAGAAACGCTACCATTCAACTTCACGCCCCAGCCGTGGGCTTCTGGGCACGTTTCTTCCCCCTCCCGGCTTCATCTGCAGAATGAAGAGATTAGGGCCTCGGGTTCTAAAGCTGTTTCCAGCTCCATGGTTTCCGGGTACAAGGTAGCAGAGCCAGACTGCAACCCTGGTCCCCAGCCCCCGGTCCCCGGCTGGTGTCTCTCCACCAGCTGGAAGTCTCACCCCGGGGTCACTGGGGGGCTGCCACTCTGCAGCCTGTTTTTCCCAAGCACAGGGGTCTTCAGAGAGTACCTGTCCTAGCGGACGTCTGGAGGACCCTCCCCTGTGAGTGCCTGTGGGCCCCACCTGCTGGTGGTCCCTCCCCACCTCGTCCCTGCTGCTTGGAGACTCAAAGGGACCTCCGGCTCTCAGCCTCCCGGGCACCTGAGCTTCTCCTGATTGGCCCAGCTCCTTCCAGAAGCATGACTCTCCCCATCTCTGCTCACTCCCCCAGCCAGATTATGACGTGTGGATCCTCCTGACCGTGGTGGGCACCATCTTTGTGGTCATCCTGGCTTCCGTGCTGCGCCTCCGGTGCCGCCCCCGCCACAGCAGGCCGGTGAGCTGGGCGGGCTCCCCGGGGAGGCGGGCGTGTTCCTGTTGGGGGTGGGTAAAGAGTGGGAGTGGAA
The DNA here is from genome assembly GCA_028533885.1 of Nasua narica. Classification (NCBI taxonomy): domain Eukaryota; kingdom Metazoa; phylum Chordata; class Mammalia; order Carnivora; family Procyonidae; genus Nasua; species Nasua narica. The sequence goes on along the minus strand of CM052804.1, from coordinate 27,600,745 downwards.
AAGGGGGTAAAGAAGATGCCCTAGGCTCTTGAAATCATTTACATCTAAATACCCTGGCCTCTGACTTGTTGATCTCCAGCAGCCCCTCCGGGGAGGTTTGCCCATTCATTTATTTATTCTGCAAATAGAGCTCCTGAGTGGGCCAGGCACAGCTCCAGGTGTTGGCCGCTGCAGGGTGAACAAAAAGACGGAATTCCCTCAGGGAGCTTCCATTCTAACGGGAAGAGATAGACAATCAACTAAATAAATAGATAAACTAGGTGGTATTTTGGATGGTGGTATGTGCCACAAAGATAAAATAGAAGAGAGAAGAGGGAACCTAAAGGGAAAGGGTTAATTTTTAAAAGCGAAGCCAGAGAAGGCTTCACTGGGAGAATGGCATTTGCAGGAAAGACCCTGAGTGAGGAGGTCGTCTGTGCGGATATTTGGATATTTGGGGAGAGCGTGAGGGGACAGAGAGCCCAGGACAGGCAAAGGCCCTGAGGCAGAAGTGTGCCCAGTGTCTGAGGAACAGCTGGGGGGCCATGGGGCTGGAGTAGAGTGAGGGAGAGAGCAGAGCAAGAGGTGAGGACAGGCGTTTGCTGGACCATGGAGGCCACTGGCAGGCCAGTGTTTTTCACTCCAAGTGAAGTGGGAGCTACGAGAAGATCGAGCAGAAGTACCATGATCTGACTTAAGTTTTAAGGGGGCGGAGGATGAGTGTGTGGTTGGGGGTTAATGGGATTAGGAATGCAGTTTGATGGGCCTATTAGATATCCAAGTTAGGATATCAGGCAGGCAGTTGGATGAAAGACTTCTCTCCCAGGCCCTCGAGGAAAGGAGGGCTTGGTGGTAGGAATGGGGGGCGGCGGTGGTGGGAGAGCTTGGCCGGCTTGGCAGAGTCGTGTATGAGCTAGAAGGGGACACACTCCTAGTCAATTGGCCGTGTGATCCCACGGGGTGACTGGGAACCGAGTACAGACTGAGGTCCCGGGGTGAGGGACGAGGAGCCCTTGCCCTAGTCTGAGCCCCAGCCCTCCTCCCAGGATCCCCTTCAACAGCGAACCGCCTGGGCCATCAGCCAGCTGGCTACCCGGAGGTACCGGGCCAGCTGCAGAAGGGCTCGGGCGGAGTGGCCAGACTCGAGCAGCAGCTGTAGCTCAGCCCCCGTGTGTGCCATCTGCCTGGAGGAGTTCTCTGAGGGCCAGGTAAGGCGGGCCTGGCGCTTGCCCTCCGTGACCGGGCGGGGGAGGGACGTGGGAGGCTGGCCAGGCACCGAAGGCCCTTCCCTGGTTGCATCTGTGCCCTGTGTATCTGGCGTGAGGCGGAGGGAGGGGGCAGCCCTGAGCTCTGAGCTCTAGAGCCCTGAGCTCTAACAGAGCTAGACCCTGTTGAGTGTGGGCCGCGTGCCAGGGCCTGCAGTGGGTGCTGCAGACGCACGATCTCCTTTCAGCCTCATGACAACGCCCAGTGGTGGTAGATGCGCTTTTTATCCTCGTTTTAGAGCAGAAAACCGTCTGTTAAGGAACTTGCCCAAGTCATGCAGCCGAGTGGCGAGAACCAGGTTGACCTGATCCGAAAGCCCTTACCATTCCTAGTCTGCTATGTGGTAGTTTACAAGAAGCTCATGGCAAGAAGGGGAGGCCTGGTTTACTGCTGCAGCTACAGGTAACCTTGGCTCGGACCCCCTTGTGTTCCTCAGGAGCTACGGGTCATTTCCTGTCTCCATGAGTTCCATCGTGTGTGCGTGGACCCCTGGCTCCATCAGCACCGGACTTGTCCTCTCTGCATGTTCAACATCGTAGGTAGGAGGTGGGCCGTGCGCTCCCCTGTGTGCCGCCGGTCGGGGGTGGGGGGTGGGGAGCGGTCCTGGGACGAGGCTGCCCTCTGATGGAGGGTGTTGCCTTGAAGCTGAGGGGAAAATTGGTCTGCCTTGACAGTTCTTCAGGCCGTGCACTGCTCAAGGCTGCCTCCTGTGAAGGAGGGGCACCCACCATTCACATCGTAGACGTCTCCGTTACCTTAAAAATTGTATTTTTATGACAAGTTTGTCAATTCTAAATCTGGGTGGTTTGTCTATTTATAATTCTGAGTTTCTGGCAATAAAGTATCTTATTCTAACAAAACTAGGATAGTATGGAAATCTCTTAAAAGATGAAAGTGAAGTATCTTGAGGAAAGAGAGCCTTTTTCTAATTTACCCAAAGGTGCGCTACGGGCCAGTGGTGGTTCTGCGTGAAAGAGCCTCACGTGGGCTGGTGGGGGGAGCAGGGGTGGACACGCATAGTGGAACCCCCAGGGAGAGAGACTGGCCGGAAGGAGCCAGGGCGCCCCAGGGCACAGGCAGATTAGGAATGTCCTTGGTCCCCCAGCTCTCACTAAACACACAGGCTATGTGGGCTCACACAGGGACGCTACAGCCACCCTCCAGAAGTTCGCGGAGTCAAACACCCATGCTCTTGGTTCTTTCTTCCAGAGGGAGATTCGTTTTCTCAGTCCCTGGGACCCTCTCGATCTTACCAGGAACCAGGCCGGAGGCTGCACCTCATTCGCCAGCATCCTGGCCATGCCCACTACCACCTGCCAGCTGCCTACGTGCTGGGCCCTTCCCGGGGTGCAGTGGCTCGGCCCCCACGACCTGGCCCCTTCCTAGCCTCACAGGAGCCGGGCACGGCCCCCCGGCACCACCGCCTCCCCAGAGCCGCACAGCCCAGGGCTCCAGGGGAGCAGCAGCGCCTGGCAGCGGCCCAGCACCCCTACGCGCAGGGCTGGGGGCTGAGCCAGCTCCGATGCACCTCGCAGCACCCCTCGGCTTGCTCAGTACCCGCACGCCGGGCCAGGCCTCACGACAGCAGCGGCTCTGGAGAAAGCTACCGCACGGAACGCAGTGGCTACATGGCAGACGGGCCCGCCAGTGACTCCAGTTCGGGGCCCTGTCACGGCTCCTCCAGTGACTCAGTGGTCAACTGCACGGACGTCAGTCTGCAGGGCATCCACGGCAGCAGCTCTACCTTCCGCAGCTCCCTGAGCAGTGACTTTGACCCCTTGGTATACTGCACCCCGGAAGGGGAGCCCCAGGGGGAGGAGATGCGGCCTCGTGTGACCTCCCGGCCCCGGTCTTTGGACTCCGTGGTGCCCACAGGGGAAAGCCAGGTTTCTAGCCACGTCCACTACCACCGCCACCGGCACCACCACTACAAAAAGCGCTTCCAGTGGCATGCCCGGAAGCCTGGCTCAGAAACTGGGGTCCCCCAGGCCAGGCCTGCCATTGCTCGGACACAGCCCCAGCCAGAGCCGCCTCCCCCTGATCAGCAGGCTGCCAGATCCAACCCAACTGCTGCTTCAGGGCAGCTCCCCAACCCACAGCGGCCCAGGGCCCTCCCGGAGGCAGCCCCGGGCCCAGCTGATGCCGCCAACCCCAGCGCCAGCAGCCTCTTCCATTTGCAGAAATCCAGCCTCCCTGTTCGACACCCACAGAGGAAAAGGCGGGGGGGCCTCTCAGAGCCCACCCCAGCCTCTCGGCCCCAGGACTTGACGGCCCACCCAGCTTGCCAGATTTTCCCCCATTACAGTACCAGCTCGGCGTACCCTTGGTCCCCGGAGGCCCACCCGTTGATCTTTGGGCCTCCAGGCCTGGACAGGAGGCTGCTGCCAGAAAGCCCAGGCCCTTGTTACTCAAGTTCACAGCCAGTGTGGTTGTGTCTGACTCCACGCCAGTCCCTAGGACCGCACCCACCTGCAGAGGGGCCTTCCGAATGGAGTTCTGGCACCCCGGAGGGCAGGCCATGCCCTTACCCCCACTGCCAGCTGCCACCAGCCCAGCCTGGTGAGTTTTCAGGGGAAGAGGGTGTGGTGAGCGGAGGGTACTGGAGGTTGCCGCAGAATGAGGGAAGTCAGCCAACAAGGGGTTGACAGAAGCCGAGAAGGGTGCAGGGGGATAATAGTCAAAATCCTGAACAGCAGGCATAGCACGGAATGCTGGCCGAGGTCCTCTGACTCTGCCAGGGGTTGGTCCTCTGGTTGCCAGAGCAGAGGGCGGTCTCCGGGGAAGCGCCAGCGTGGAGGAAACACCAGAAAGCACTTGTGGTGGTTTGAGGCAACAGCTCAGATGTAGGTGTTTCAGTCTTGTAGTAATTAGTCAAGCTGTGCCCACAGTTCAATTATCAGCTCTAAAGATTAATTCATTTATTTATTTGAGAGAGGGAGTGAGGAGGGGCAGAGGGGGAGAATGTTCAAGCAGACTCCCTGAGTGCAGAGTCTGACGTGGCGCTCAATCCCGGACCCCGAGATCCCGACCTGAGCAGAAGCCAAGAGTCAGGTGCTTCACTGACTGAGCCACCCAGGCGTCCCCAATTATCAGCTTTAAATACAAAGCAGGCCAAGAAGTGTTCCTTGCTCTTGAGGAAAGCATGGAGAAGTACTTACTGATAGCTATAATCCCAGCCAATGGCAGGTCTTGGAGGGGAAATAATTGCAGATATCCGTAACGCTAGGCCATATAAGAAGAGCTATGTAAATAATTTTTTTTTTAAAGGAAGAAAGAAGGAAAAAATAAAAAAAAAAAGGTCATGGGTGGTTCCCAGCACCCCGGGGGGGGTCCTTAGGTTTTCTCCTCTCCCCCTGGCGTAAAAGAACAACTAAGGCTTCCCTTCTAAGCACCCTTGTTAATAAGACCAACCTCATTTTCCTGGGGCCTCAGTGCATCCCTGATAATTATATTACAACCAATATTGATAATGTAAATCCTCCATTTTAACTTGGTGTTTATTTGCTCAAATCCTCTTCCTCCTCCAGAGCAACCCCCCCCTTTTCCCCTCTCTTCTCCCATGGTGTGGATGACACAGTTCTTTGCCTACAGGTATCCCTAGGCACCCCAAAAGGGAACCCAAAGGTCCTGAAATATAAGACCTCTCAGTCTAGGAACCCTACAGTCAAGACCTAGAGCTATTATTCATTCATTCACTTCTTCCCTCCTTTTTTCTTCCTGCATTCAATGCTTGCTATGGGCTGGGTTCCAGGCTAGGCACTGAGGACATGGAACTTGTCAGCCAGGAGACCAGGTCTGTGCGGTCACAGGCATGTACGCAGTGACCATAGAGAAAACCATGGCTTCCATGGAGCCATGTAAAGCAAGCTTTGGCCATGTGTTTGACGGTCCATTCGGACCCTGTCACGTGGGCGCTTTCGCAGCTGCGGGAGCCAGACTACCACCTCCCCTCTCTCCTGTACTTAGAACTGGTTTCGACGCCTCCCTCTTCCCTCTCCTCAAATCCAGTCGGTGCCAGGTTGTTAACTCTGAACCTGAGAGCTTTTCTACCTTCTCCTTCAGAACTGGTGGCCCCTGCCCATGTCTTGGATGCAGCCTAAAGATCAAGGCGGAGCCTCCTCCCTCTCCTCTTACGGGGCCACGAAGGCTGGGCCCTGCACATACGGTGACCCTGCTCACCCTCTGCTGCCAGGCTCATCTTCCTCAAACAAACTGTCCAGAAATTGCCCCATGTTCTGTTTTGTCCACAGCAAAGAAAAACTGAGCCTGCCTTGGTCTTCAAGGCTCTAGCACCAATTAGCCCGCATCTTCCTTCCCCACTTTGTATTTCAGTCTTCCCCTTCCCTTCCCCTTCCCTTGCTTTAGCCAAACCTAGTAAACACTTCTTGCCGTCCCTATGACCCAGAATATTCTGCTGTCTTCCTAGTCCCAGAAATCCAGTTCTTATCCATTTCTGCAGGACCAGCTCCTTTATCTGCGCTTTCAGGAAGCCCTTCCTGATTGCTCCCCTCGAACACGATCTGTCCCCTTTCTAGGAAAGGTCTTATGATCCAGTCCTGTCCCACTGCATAAATTCCCTTTGCATGCACCCCTTCTCTCCTACAAGATTGTCAGGTCCCTGCTTATTCTTCTATTTGGTACACAGTAACAGGCCAGATTCACAAGTGCTTAATAAGTATTTATTGGGTTAATGAGTGAATAGTAATAATTATAACACACCGGTTGCTATATATGTTTCTCTTTCTTGAGCTTTTTTGTTTTTCTCTCCCCTATATCCCAACTGGGGCCCCACCCAGCTTTCAATCTAACTGCCCCTCCTGGACACATTCCCTGCTCCTCCCTCTCTGAGGTTCTCTCCCAGCCATACTGTCTTGCTGATGGGACAGGAAAGCGGCTGGCCTGACCCTCAGTGACCTCTTTCCCTCCCTCTCTCTGAATGCAGGCTCAGAGGAGGAGATTGAGGAGCTGTGTGAACAGGCTGTGTGAGATGCTCAGACCGCGCTCCAACCAAGAGCGTGCTTGGATGACTCGGGCCCTGCCTGGCACAGAGTGAAGAAAGGACCTCAGAAAACACCTCTCTTTTGTGCCATACTTCCTGGCACCACCGGAAGAGGAGTGGTCATGGTGGGTGGCAGGTGCTCCCTGCTCCCAGCCCCGGACCTTGTGTGCAGAACGCATCCGCAGTCGCCAAGGCTGTGTCCAGCGGGGCAGCCAGCTGCTCCCTATGTGGGCTGGCTCCCTTAACGGCTGTCTTGAGAACAGGAAGCTAGGTATGGGCAGATAGGTGTTATAAAGGTGCTGCTCCTTTCCCCAGGCCCAGCCTTCCTCATCCCAAGTCTCGTGGGCACACCCGCCAGTGGGTCCTTCTTACCTCCTTTCTTGGGTGAGTCCTGCACACCAGCTTTGACACCTCGGTAAAGCTGCTGCATCAGCAGCAACCTTGTATCATTTTCCTTCTTTGTGAAAGGATCAGGAACATAGGTGAGCCCTGAGCCCTAAAACGGGAGGCTGTGCAGCTTCTCCACGCAGTACCTACCCTGGTGCATAAGGGAGAATGCTCTTCCCTTCTTGTCCTTAATTGTCACATCCACTCTGTTAAGTCAGAAGTGGGAGGCTCTGGGAAGCCAGGGTGTGGAGTTTTGTCCCTGAAGTTGTGCAGTGCCATGAAGAACCTGGGGTGCAGCCTCCGACTTTGAAACTCCCTCGTCCCCCAGTTCCTCTGGGGGTTGGCGGTGGGGGTAGTGGGGAGGGAATAATTCTTTCCTGGAAGCTGCCTATCTCAAAGTCCCAGAGTAGGTGGAAAGAAGAGGATTTCTGCTGGACTGCATCTAGAAGAGGGAGGATGGAATGAAGGTAGAAAAGACACAATTAACAGCTCAACAAGGACAACGATGAATTCTTCTCTGGGAGTTTTTTCTCAGAGCAGGGATGAGAAATGGGAAAACAAAGGAAAAAGCAAAGTGGGACATTTGGGTTTAGATGGCTCCAAGGCCCAGCTTCCCATGATAAGCCATATAGGCCAGGGGACACCCAGGAAGGTGCGCATGCAAGAGGTTGTGCACGCAGGACATCTGGCCCAGGTTGCTGGCACCGAGTGGGCAAGGGCTGAGGGGCCTCCTGAGGGTGACATTCACCCCAGGACAGCTGGACCACTGCCGGCTCCTCAGGCATTATCCCATTTGGAATGTGAATGTGGGAGCTAAGCGGGCACAGGACCCTACCTGGGAATCTTCTTCCCTCAAAGTCAGTGGGGAACTAGCACCTAGGCACCCACATGGGTATTTATATCTGAACCAGACAGAAAGACGCTTGAATCAGGCACTATGTTGAGAAATGTATTTATTTGCTAATATATTTATCCATAAACGCGGTCTGGTCTCGTGGTTTTGTTCTGTCATGAGGGTCACTCAGGGTAAGTTTCATCTTCTACATCGACAAAAGTAAATTATTTCTGATGTCAGAGGTTAGGCTCTGATTCATGAAAGGATAGGACTGAGCGGTGGGCTGGGCAACAAAAATTGTATTTGTAAGCCCCTAAAAGCATGGTTTAGTGAGATCAGGGAAGGAGGAAATTGGACTGGATTCTGTGATCCAGTTGCTTTCTGTATTATTACTGTACCTTTTACTTCACACTCGTGTGTGGTGCTTCAATGACTTTGTGACCTTTGGCAAATACCCTGTGCCTCACTTTTCCACCCATAAAATAGGCCTACTTCACAGAGCTGTTGCAGGGCTCCCCTGAGATAAGAGTGAAAGCATGTTTGGAGGCGGAAAGTATCCAGCGCTGGAGAACGTTCTAACCCCAGTCACAGAGCCCATCTTAACACAGCATGGCATGGGCACAAGAAGCAGCGCCCCCACCCCCTTGAAGAAACTGTGTCAGTTGGGCAGTTGGGAGGCCTGGTTGGGAGGACAGGACAGCAGGGCCTGAAACTACCTATTTAGATCCCAGAGCTCCAATTCTGATAAACACAAATGACTGTGCTCTGCCTACTCCTGGGACTCCTGTGAGGATCAAGAGCTGGTGCTAAGTTGGTGTGAATTCCACAGAGCCTGGGGCAGCCTTTGCTCCCATCCTCACAAAGCACATTTCCCCTTCAGCTTCTCCAGGAAAGGTTCATAGGGGTGCTCACTGTCTGTTGCCCACTTTTGAACCACAGAGCATAGAAGCATCTAGCTTTCTAGAAGGTGGGGGAAAAAAAAAGACACACTCTCCTATCCCCTACAGATGTTCTCGAGTAAAGGAACTGTCTAAATGCTAAAAGCGGCACAAAGCCTAAATTATCAGCTGGAACAAGTAAAGTTTTTTTTAAACGTAAAGAGTTTTAAAAAATAAATACGCCTGTTAGCGCCGTCGCCTCACAAGCCAGCGTTCCGGCGGACGGCAAATGGAAACCCTACACTGCTCTCAGGAAGCAAGGCGCTGTCCCTGATTTCTTTCCCTCTTGGCAGAGATATAACCCGGAGGGAGACAGTGGACTCTCTGGCCCTGCGCTTTTTTAAAAACGGCAAGACAAAAAAGAATCTCGGCTAGCATCTGGGATCCTCCTAAGGGGACCGGCGGCCTGCTGCTAGGAGCCGAGATCAAACGGCCCACCCCGCCGGGATTCCGGCTCCAGCCGCGGCGCGCTCCCGCGCAGGCGCCGGCCGCGCCGCCCCTCCCCCACGAGCCCCGCCCACAGGCCCAACGGCCGCCACGGCCTCGCCCTCGCGCCGGCCCAGGTGGCGGGCGCGCGCGCGGGACCAGGTGACTCCCGGCCGGCCCCGCCCTCAGGCGGGAGAAACCATCTCCTTAGGCGGGGGTGGGTTGAGGGAGGGCTGGGCCCTGCGGCCTCCCACACCGGAAGAGGAAGTCCTAGGAACCGGAAGTGGAAGACCTTCTGGGTAATTCGCTGTTTACTTCCTGCGGCTGAGGAATCCGTGGCCCAGTTCTTTGCTGTTCTTTTGTCGGAGAGGATGGCCCTCGAGACGGTGCCGAAGGACCTGCGGCATCTGCGGGCTTGTTTGCTGTGTTCGCTGGTCAAGGTGTCCTTCGGGGAGCTGGTTGTAGGGGCGATGGGGGAATCAAGGTGGGGGAAAAGGTGGAACGGGGCTGGAGGATAGCGAAGAGAAAATTAAGTTCCAGGACCCGGAGTTTGGCGGGGCGCAGGGGGGTGTGGGAAGCTGCTGGAGGCCATTGTTTAAGTCTGTAGGAACGCAGGCAGTCTTTAGGTGCCTTTGAATCCTCAGCTAGCACAGGTCTGATGCTTAACAGACGTTCAGCGAACTTCTGTTGAAGCTGAAGGCCACAGGGAGTCAGATGAGGGTGCGGATCTGCAGCTGAGGCAGTAGTCGGAGAGGATACCTGTGCCTGAGGAGACTGGGGAAAGGAATAGGTAAAACGCGGTTACGAACAAGAGAGGGAGGGCTGTGAGGGTGTGGGTGGAACTTTGGGAATGGAGCTGTAGGAGTGGTGGGTGGGGACCCTGATGAGACAGAGCCAGCATAGGGAGCCTTCCACTTGACCAGGTAGAAGTATGAAGAAAGCTACTGATTCTTTGGGCCTTGTTTATGCTCACTCCATCCCGCTCTTCCCCTCTCCCAGACTATAGACCAGTTTGAATATGATGGTTGTGACAATTGTGATGCATATCTTCAGATGAAGGGTAACCGGGAGATGGTATATGACTGCACCAGCTCTTCCTTTGACGGGTAAGCCCCTTTAGATTCCTTCATTCACTTTTCCATTACTCCCACCCTACTCCACCCTTCCCCATCCAGTAAATGTGAGGCAGATTTGGAGACCATGATCCTAGTTGTTCTCAAAGTTATTTTGAGACACACTAGTTCTGTGCTGTCCAGTACAGTAATCACTAGCCATGTGTGGCATTGAGCACTTGAAATGTGGCTAGTCTAAACTGAGTTATGCTCTAACTGTAAAATATACGCTAGAGTGACAAGATTTAGAACAAGGAAAAAGGATGTAAGGGATTTTAATTTTGTTAATATTAATTATATGCCCGAATGATAATTCTTTGGGTATACTCGGTTAAATGAATATGTTATAGAAATTAATTTCACCCTTTTGTCTATACTCATAAATGTGCCTACTAGAAAATTTTAAGTGACTTGTGTGGTTTTTATTTATTTCTGCTGGACAGTTCTTCATTAGACTGTCAGCTCATTGGTGGTAGGGGACTGTGTTTATCTTGTGCACACTGATTTGGCACAGGGTCTGGAAGGTGGCAGAGGGCTAAGAAATGTTTGTTAAATGCTTGAAGATCCTTTCTGAAAATGAAGGTAAGGTAAGGTACGGTAATGGTAAGTTACTAACTGAAAACTGATGCTGTTAGATATGTCCCTTGGTGAGATTGTCCAATGGGGAGAAGGGGAAATGAGAGTAACAGGAAGTGACCCGGTCTTGGGGTTTTTTCCCCCAAGGTAGGAGCCAGAGGGTGGTATTCTTTGGGGGTTAAGGAGATAACTGTGTCTTTTGGCCTCTAGGGCAGTTAAGGATTTACACACAGGGGTGCCTTAGTGGCTTAGTCAGTTAAGTGTCCAATTCTTGATTTCAGTTCAGGACATGATGTCAGGATAGTGAGATTGAGCCCTCCCCACAGCCCCTGCTACCATTCTACTTTCTGTATGGATTTCTTGGGGTTTTTTGGTTTTGTTTTGTTTAAGATTTTATTTATTTATTTGAGAGAACGAGAGAGCACAAGCAGGGGAGTGGCAGAGGGAGGGGGAGAAACTGAGCAGGGAGCCCAACATGGAGCTCAGTCCCAGGACCCCCGGGATCATGACCTGAGCCAAAGGCAGATGCTTAACCAACTGAGCCACCCAGGCACCCCTCTTGCTGTATGGATTTGAAATGTACTATGAGTACTTCATATAAGTGGAATCATACAATATTTGTGCTTTTTGTGCCTGGCTCATTTCATTTACCATCATGTTTTCAAGTTTTATCCGTTTTGTTGCATGCGTCCAAATTTTCCTTTTAAGCTGAATAATTCGTGTGTGTGTGTGTGTGTGTGTGTGTGTATGTGTATATATATATGCGCGCCACATTTTATCCACTTTTCTGTTGATAGAGTGTTGATTTGCTTCTGTCTTTTGGCTATCATGAACAATGCTGCTATGAACACAGGTTTACAAATACTTGATCAAGTCCCTGCTTTCACTTCTTTAGGGTATATATCCAGAAGTGGAATTGCTGAGTCACTCTGTTTAATATTTAGGGGAACTGCCATACATACTGTTTTCATAGCGGCAGCACTGTTTTCTGTTCCCACCAGTAGTGTGCAGGGGTTCCAGTCTCTCCACACCCTTGCCAACACTTGTTATTTGTTTGTTTTATGTTTGGTTTAGGTTTTGGTAGTAGATACCCTCTTGGACGTGAAGTAGTATTGTTTTGGTTTTGATTGCTTTTCCCTAATGATTAGTGATGTTAAGCATCTTTTTGTGTGCTTACTGGCCATTTTGTAGATCTTCAGAAAAATGTCCAAATCCGTTTCCCGCTTTCAAAGCAGATTATTTGACTTTTTATTGTTGAGTTGTAAGAGTTATTTTTGTGTATTCTGGTGCATATTAGATTTTGGAGAGTGGGTATATCAGGGGCTAAAAGAGCTCAGGAGGGCCACATGAACTCAGCTAGAAGCAGAGGAGATACCACATGAATCAGGCTCTGAAAGAAAGAAATACAGGATTTTTGAGGAGGTTGAGGTGAGAGAGCATTTTAGAAAAAGCATTATAAACAAGGGAATGACTTGAGCAGAATCATCGGGTAGGAAAACCAGGCTATGTTTGGAGAATGGTGGGGATTCTGTTGAGGTTAAATCATAAGGTTGTGTGACAAGCACTGTAAAGCTAGAGAGATTGCTTGGGAAGAATAGAAGAGAACGTACTGTCTGTTGGTCCAGACAATGGCCTGTGTCTCTCTGGTCAGCCTGCCAGGCCAGGGCAGGTGTTACCTTACTTAACCACCCTGGAGGGTGGTGTCAGTTCCACTCCCAGCAGGTGGCTGAGAATGTAGGATTTGGATGGAGGAGGGGGCTCCCCAATAAGAATCCAAGATTGTTGCCAAAGACAAGAGGGAATGGTTATTGAGAGGGCAGTTGACAAATGTCAGTGTCTATAACAGACCTGTCACAGTAGGCAGTCAGCAAGCATTTGATTGAATGAATGACAGAAATGACATGTAGCTTCTGAAAGCACCTGATGTTTCCTTGTCAAGCTCAAGTGGCAGCCTTCTAGCCCTTATTAAATGGCCTTTCTGTTGCCTGTGTCCTAGGATCAGAGCTATCCTGGGGAGAACTATTAAGATAATAAGGAGAAATAAGCATTATTTAGCACCTACTCTGTGCTAGATGTTTGTCGTGTATTAGCTCAGTATTTGACTTTCTTTCCATAAAATTCTGAGAGAGATCTCTCTATGTGTATTAGGTTGTACAGCTAGCTCATCAGAGGCAGACCTTGGCCAAGTCTAAGTTATTTGTGTAACCCTGTAAGCATGGTTTTCCTACACCCTCCCCCTTTGCACTAGGGCCCAGCCCCCTAGTGGTCGTGTTGCTTGTAATTAGTAACACTGACTCTCTACTTTTAAAGCTGCCCTGTTTCCGAGAATCTGGGCTAAGGATGCTTTTGAGCCGGATGAGCTAATCCTTTGGGAATGGTGATGACCTGTGCTTGGCAGGCCAGGAATCTTTGTCAGTACTAACTTTGGGTCAGACCCTCCCCAGCATTAGTAGTCCCATTTCCCCTGCTTTCTTCCCCAAGCCAATACTTGGCTTTTTCCTTTGTTTCCTCTCCCAGAACTATTTTGCTGGCTGGAAGCAGAGTAACGTGGACATATTCCTCCATCTCTCTTCTCTAGTAGAGGAGGCTCAGGCTGACTGTTTCTTTTCCCTTCCCAGAATCATTGCGATGATGAGTCCAGAGGACAGTTGGGTTTCCAAGTGGCAGCGTGTCAGTAAGTAGCTCCCTTTCTCCTTATCCTGGCCTACTTGTGTTGTTGCTGCCTCTTGGGTCTGGTGGGGGAGCCTTAAATCAGGGGGTAAGTGGCCGCAGGACGAAACAGATGGGGTTGTAGCAAAAGGGAGGAAAGTGTCCCGTGCCCTGTCGTTTAACACTGGAGCCAAAAGAAGTGATTGCTCTTCTCTTGGAGTTGCAGCATTCCTTTCATTTTTAGCTTAAACCTCCATTTGGTCTTTATTTTATTTATTTATTTTTTTAAAGATTTTATTTATTTATTTGATACAGAGAGAGAGATGACAAGTAGGCAGAGAGGCAGGGAGAGAGAGAGAGAAGAAGGAGCAGGCTCCCTGCTGAGCAGAGAGCCCGATGCGGGGCTCGATCTCAGGACCCTGAGATCATGACCTGAGCCGAAGGCAGAGGCTTTAACCCACTGAGCCACCCAGGCGCCCCTCCATTTGGTCTTTAGACGCAGCTCACTCTCACTGCCATCTCTCTTCTCTCGTAGGTAACTTTAAGCCGGGTGTGTATGCAGTGTCGGTCACTGGTCGCCTTCCCCAAGGTAATAATAATCATAATAGCAGCCAGTGTTCACTTACTGCGCCACGCTCTGTGGAGATCCTTTATGTGACTACACGCTAGTCCTCGAGACTGAGGCAACTGAGGCACAGAGAGGTTAAATAATTTGCCCAAGGTCATCCTGCTAGTAGTGAGCTAGAATGTGAACCCAGGTGTTTTGATCCCAGAACCCTTGGTTTTAGCGACTATAGTGTGGTTGGTCTTTACCTTCTCATTCTTACCAAGTTATTGCCAAACAAGTGCCTGGACCTTCAGTGGTAACAAGCCAAACAAGCAGGACTGCTGATGGGCTGTGTAGGAAGGAACTCCAGTTTGCTTAGGAGCACCTTCCTTCCTTTCCTTTCTCCCTTTCCTGCCCCCCACCAGAGTGGTAGTAGAGGGACCTTTCTTACCCTCTGGAACATTCCTCCCTCACAGAGCTGTTTTTTTTCCTGCTGCAGGAATCGTGCGAGAGCTGAAAAGTCGAGGAGTGGCCTACAAATCCAGAGACACAGCTATAAAGACCTAGCAGGACACATGGCTGCCAACACCTTTGCTCCCCACCTCCTGCATCTGCGTATTTTTTGTTGTAGAACTAAATGGACAGAACTTCAGAGACTCCCCCCTCCATCTCTTTGGGACTCAGCAGACTGTTGAGAGAGCGCAGCATGTCCCTGAGCCATTTTATCTTTGGACTGCTGGTGGGGGTGGGGTGGTTTGGGCTGGTGGATTAACAGAGACTGAATTGAATGGGGGATAGGAGACCTGGTCTTTGCCCTTGCCTGTGGGTAGGACTCTAGGTCGAATGCCAATAAACATGAGCCCCCAGGAAAGTTCTTAAGCCCATGACAGGTGCCTTGCCTCCTCCTCTTTACCTGGGCACAGGAAGAACCCACTTAACCCTGTAAGCACTTTCTTGGAGTAGCAGAGGCCCTCCAGCTCCCCGTTACCCATCTTTCAGCCTTCCGGAGTTACAGCCTTTCCAGTGTACTTCCCTGGGTCTTGTTGGAAGGTCCGTTGTCCTGAGTCTAGGCAGCCCCATCAAGCTGGTAGTCCTGGCGTGTGGAGGTCGCAGACTTTCTCTAGACCTGGCACAGCAAGTGTCTTTTGAAAGAAAGTCCGAGGCTTCTCAGTATTCTTTAGCTGTTGACCACGCTTGATCTTAGCCAAAAGCCCGAGAAGTGATAGCTGTTGACCATATTTAATACTCTCCCCCCTCCCTTTTTTCCTTCTTTTTACTGTTCTTCCTCTACCTTAGGCCAGTTTGTGGTACCCATGACCCTCCCTTGCTCACCTACACACATTCTGCTGCGTTCCTCCAGCTGGAGACCCTCAGGCGGCTGCCGGGTCCGGTCCGGTTAGTTCATGCCTCTATAGGAGTTGGGCCCCTCCCTCTCCCCTCTGGCCTAATAGGGGGTTTGGATATCAGGTTGTTGGTCAAGGTGAGTTACTTGTTTTAGAATGAAAACTTCACCAGAAATTCTTAAGTCTCCACAAAGAATCTTATTACTATCCCCATATTGATTTCCTAGGTTTCTTGTTCTCCATCTGTAAAACAATGATAACACTCTGTTTACCTTATTTTGTTACCTAGTTTTGTGATTATAAAAACGAAGCAATGTGAAAATTCTAAAACTTAGGTTTTATGAAAAGTAAAATTCATTTACTCTCTTTTTATTAGCTATTCTTTAATGTATACAGTAGGCGCACAGTTAATCAAATAGTGGGAGAAATGCCCAGAATCACCGCTGCAGAAAGCTCTTGTCGCATGAGCAGAGGTGCCTGCATGCACTAGGGCTCTGTCTCGTAGCCACCTGGTGTTGCTAGTGAGTCAGTGTCTCCTGTTCCCTGTCGCCTGGAGTGCGTGGGAAGGAGGGAGAGGTGCTGATTCTCCAGGGACCCCCTCCCACCCCATCCTTGTCCGCTCAGAGGCCCATGGGAGAGAAAGCTGGGAGTGGCCCAGGACGCTCATGCCTCACAGATCCTCCTCAATCCAGAACCATTTTTGCTGATGCCCTCCAGCTCTGAGGGAATGGTCTGTTAACCCCAGTTTCAGCTGAATTTTTAAAGGATTTCTCCAGCCCAGCAAACTAAAGAGCTCAAGAGGTGTTGGTTTCTGTTTAATTTCAGTCTGAAAGGATCCTTGGGAAGTAGCCCTACCAGGCCAGCCTTGCATTCTGGAGGGAAGAAGTGGGTTTCAGCAAGAGTGCCTAGGCCATGCAGCCAACACCCAACTTTCACTGGCTTTTCTCAAAAAGTCCCTTGGAAATCCCCAGCTGCTGTCCTGCGTGTCTGACCCGGACGTGGCTGCTCGGTGAGAATGGAAACAGTTGTGGGGAGGGGAGGCAAGAGGAGCTGTGCACAAATAACCACACTCAGGCTGCCTCAGCCCCACACTGAGCTGAGGCCCTAACTGTTAGCCTCGCAGGAAGCGAAAGACACAGGCCCCGATGGTTGTGGGGGAGGGGCGCCCAGTCGGCGGGACCCAGTTTCACAGACTCGGTGCCAAATGGGCTCCACCTGGAAACTGCTTCTCAATTCGCTTTCTTTTTCTGGTCCTGGAAGCTGCTTATGGTGCTGCTCGGCAGCACAGACAGGCGATAAGGTGCTAGAGTCCACCTACCCGGGGAACCCAAAGGAACTGCAGGAGGGACTGCTGGTTCTTCAAGGCTCCCCGGGAGGGAGGGGCATGATGTGGACGAGGAGGTCTCAGCTGCCACTGCCCTGGGTCGCACATCCCTGAGGGCCACGCCCTGCTCCTTGTACCTGGCAGAGGTTCAGCCCAGTTAGACCACGGCGGTCCCACGTCTACCCAGGGGCTTGGTCTCCTGCTCAGTCATTGGGCTTCTCTACTTCAGGAAGGCAAGGCTCCTCCTCCTTAGTTCCACAATGACAGATGTGAGCCCAGCTAGTGACCAGGCTGCCTTCCCCTTGTCTTCTTACTCCTTGTTCTCTACTTCCTACCCACTGCTGCCCATTGGGTTAGAAAACAGACTCAGTGGCAGTTCGTTGCTGAATGTGGCCTCCATTCCTAGGCAGCCATTGATGGCTAGGGTCGGAACGAGGGTTGGAATATTCTGGTCTTGGATGGGAGCTGTTTCAGAAGAGTAATGGGGACGAGCTGGGAGAGTAAGGTCAGGCTGGGCTCTTTAGGATTGGCCTATTTCCTGTGGGCATGGCCACTGCCTTCTCATCCCAAGCCTGTCTATAACCTGCCATTCAACCCTCACGTCCCCTCCCTGACACCTGATACTGGGAGTGCGTAAAAGATACAGGTACGAGATGTTGAAGAACAGACTAGTATCTTACTTTAGAAGTCTGCTTCATATTTATCAGTAAAACCCTTCATTTAAATGACGTTTTACGAGGGCGCCTGGGTGGCTAAGTGGGTTAAAGCCTCTGCCTTCAGCTCAGGTCATGATCTCAGGGTCCTGGGATTGATCCCCACATCAGGCTTTCTGCTCAGCGAGAGAGCCCTTTCTCTGCTCTGCTCTCTCTCTGCCTGCCTCTCTGCCTGCTTGTGATCTCTCTCTCTCAAGTAAATAAAATCTTTTTTAAAAATAAAATAATAAAAGTTTAAAAAATAAATGACGTTTTATTGTTGACAAAAGGGCTTTCATGTCCATTATCTGACTTGATCTTCACAAAAGCCATACATCGTAGTTAACATCTTTATGTAACCCCTACATCGCAGTTAACATCCTTATATCATGATGAAGAGACAAGGTCAAAGTTAAAGTGACTTGGCCATGATCAAGAAGTAGAGCCTGAGCTCAAAAAATGCATAACTCACACCCAACTTAGGGCTGCTAAGTCCTTCCAACATAGTTCTCCCCAGATGCGGCGGGCCTCTCCCTTCATGAGGATTCCACGGAATCAGCACGAGGCACGAGTTCATCATGAGTGAGAGTTACATGCCCCTGTACATCGAGTCCCCTGAACACCCTGCGCCTACCTCTTATATCTCTAGTCCCCAAGTCTAAAATTCTCCAAAGAGAGGGAGGCAGTGTGGGCAAAGGGTCCAGGGAGGTGGTCCTCGGGATTTGCTCAAGGACCCCAAGGCAGGACACTGGGAAACAGGTCCAGCCCTCTCCCAGGTCCCACCCGGCTTCTTTTCTACTCCAGGGGTTCTTAAGTATCTGCTGACCTGAGCCCCATCCTCCCCACCCCTTCTGCCTCTTTCCTACTCGCCGCCTCCTGCAGCCCAGTTATGGCACCTTCACACTCCACTGGGACAGACTCGTGCAGGTATACGTACATATCCAATTAGGGGCCTCGCCCCTGCCTGCCCGGCACTTGACTGTCTAAAACCGTTTCCTTTCTACAAAATGCAGCTGACAGAACTGCTTTAGGCAGCAGGATAGTGGTCACCAGTGACGGCTGGGGGTGGAAAAGGGGATACGAGGGGATCCTGAGGATAATGATAGTCTGTTTCTTCATCTGGATGCCAGTTACATAGGTTAGTTCAGCTTCTGAAGATTTATTGAGTTATATACTCATGATTTGCTCACTTTTCTTTGCTGACTTCAAGTAAAAGTTCACTTAAAGACACAATGGTCCTATCTTAGGATCATTGTGAGAAATACGTTAATTTATGTAAAAGCTCTCTGAGAGCTGTTTGCGATTACGTGTATCTAAGGCATCATCTTTATGCAAAGTTGTCCACCTCTAGGTACGTTCTAGGTTAAGTGTGGCAAAAATGGCATCCCTGTAGTATTGTGGGACAGTGGATGTTCCAATTCATCTGTCGTACAGAAATAGATCACAACGGACATGTGTTCCTTTAAGCACATGGCTTTTAAAGTTTCTCTGTTCTCTTGTTTTTTATGACATGTTATTGATTTCTTTAAACACATACTTCCTTGCTATTTGGATACAAGATCCTGGGTGTGATTTAACCTCTACTTGGCTCAAAGTCATTGTTAGAAACCTCCATTTTTGTATCATGTGGTGAAATGGTTCTGGGACTGATTATTTTTCTACCTCTTGGATTCATGTCAGCCTGTCACTTCTGCTGTCCATGTGTGTCTGTTCCCCTTCCAGTATCGCCTGAGCTAGGAGAACAGATAGCCCCACATGGTAAAAATGGCTCTAGGGTGAGCCAATAAGGCATAGACTGAGGAAGAAAGCACATGGCTGCTGTCCTGGGCCTTCAGGGTTCAGAGGTCTTGGCCAGAGTGTTGGAGCTGTAGGGCGACAGGTCATCCAGAGAATGTGAGGGCTGGGAGGGTCATGACTTACGCCAGCCCCCTGCCCCCCAACCCCTGTTACGGGTGAGAAGACAGCACCAGAGGCAGTGGTCAACTTGACCCCAAAGGGGTCTCTGCTACTCTATATGTCCTACACTTCCTGGCCTGGTGTCTTCTGCCCAGAGATGCTTGTGTTTCTTTTTGCTTTAAGATCCCAGAAAGCAGGAACCAAGGGCAGAGAAAACTGAGGGCTGCCAGCACCAAGATGCCCACTCCTCTGAGAAATGTGACCGAAAACCTCTCTCCTGCAGACCTCTGGCACTCCCATTCTTCACACTCCCCCAACTGTGGAGAGCAGGCATTATGGGGTCAAGGACAGAGGACTTGGGTATCCATCCCTTGGATGGAGGCCTGGGCCTGTAAGAAATCAGGGGCCTGGTAGGCCCATTTCAAGAGCTCCTATGTGCTGCTTCCTGCCTGTGCACTCTCCTTCCTCCACACTGAGCTCTTGTGCTAAAGACAGAACTTGAGGGAAGGTAAGCAATGGCTTCAGACACCAAGGTGGAGGGACCCAGTGTCTCTCCAAAATGGATTCCTCACTCTTGCCCACCACCAGCCATTGCCACCCTTTCAACCCCTCCCCCCACCCAGAAAATACCTGGAAGGAAGTGAGTGCTTCTCCACCAGCTGGAGATAGGGGTTTAACTGTCACCTCGTCCCTGGGGGCTTGAGGAGCAGAGGGCAGAGGGGGAAATGCAAATCGGTGATTGGAACAGAGAAGGACTCAAGGGAGAGGAAGAGGCTGGCAGCCATTGGTCAGCTTTCCCCCTGGGCTGTGGTCCCAGCAGGGGCTGGGAAGGCCCGAGGCAAAGGAGCAATCCATCACAGGTCCCGGAGAAGCCAGCGGCTGCCCCCACCCTGCACTGGCAGCTGAGACACTGGCACTTTCTCTGGGCAGCGGAACAGACTCACTTCTTCAGCCCTGCACCACAGGGGAGCCAGGCGGTGGGAGGGGGGACAGAGCTCAGTGGGGCCCGGCGGGAAGGTGAGGTGGAGTGGTCAAGGTCATCATGTCTCTGGTGACTGAGCCCGAGGAAGGTGCGTCTGCTCTGCTTCTGCAGCAGGAGGGACGAGGCCCAGGTTAAAAGGACCCCTCTGACCTCCACGGCTCTCCTCCGCCGCTGTGAACACCAGGGGCCACGGCTGAGAACCACATGGTATCCTTGCAAAGGGATCTTTCACAGCAATTGGGAGGCAAAGAATATGAGTGAGAAGCTGTCCCTGAGCTTCTAATAATTTACTCTGTCAGTATGGAAATTACCAAGTTCAAAACCGACCACTTTCATTATTGAATCCAATCCTCGGTACCAACTGTGAGGCAGTATTCCCCTTTCACAGACAGAAAACTGAGTTTCAGTTATATCACTTGCCCAAGGTCAACAGCCAGATAAAACTACACTGGTCAGCCGGCTGTCCTCACAGCCTCTGTTGATTTCTGCTGTGGCGGACGGGGATCTAGGGCCCATAACTGGGGCAAGAGTGAGGGGGTCCTCCTTGTCTTCCTTTTGCCCCCTCGAGCCCCAGCCTGTAGGTGGGGCTTTCGAGGGTGCGGGTCTACTGACCTCAGCACCAAGGTCTTTGGGGATGAGGGCTTCAACACCTCGCAGCACTCACTCATCCTCGGGCCCTTCGTGGGGGGCCTGGGCGCCCTGCCCCAGTCCCCAGCTCCCATTTGGCCCCAGGCCTCTCAGCCCGCCCCTCCAGCCACAGCCCCACGACATGGCTGCCCGCGCCCCATTGGTCAGCCTGGGAGCATTTGCCCTTATTTGGCCAGGCCGGCTCTAGGCCAGGCCTCCACCCCCAGCCCGGCCCCCGCAGGCTGTTCTCTCTCACTTCATCTTTTTGAGGTTTGGCTCTGGGGCCCTGGCAGGCGTCGCTTCAAACGCACTTTCTGGTTGAGTCATTTTTTAACGGCTCCAGGGCTGTGAGCCCTGCTGTGGCTGCTGGGGGCCCTTGGGCTTCGCGGCCAGCTCTCCCTCATCTGACTGCCTAACAGGCTCCCAGGGAAGGGGCTGGGGCGGGGATGGCGTTCGCTGTTGGGGAGATTCTGCGGACCACTTGGTTATCCACGCAGAGCCCTCTGCCTCCCCCACGAGCCTGGGGAGCAGGGGCCACCCGAGTTCCTCCCACCGCCTCGCCTTTTCCAATCCGCTTTCCTGGCTGGGTCCGTGAGCAGATGTAGGCCGCGACTCCCCTCACTGTTGGGTGACCTCTCTGAGGTCTGGTTCTTTCCTGGGGGCACTTTGAATTGAGTTCCTTAGGGGGACAGAACCGGGAGGTGGACTGCTGGCTGGTTTTCAGGAAGGTGAAACTTAACTTTGTGGAGTTCCTGGTTCTTCCTCTCTGAGACGGGGATACCATCATTTACATCACCGGCTCAGCGTGCTCATCTAATGAGATTCAGACTGAATGTGTTTTATAAGGTTCTCTAGAGGCCTCAGTGGCTGCCCTTTCCTCCCAGCTCGGTGTGTGCAACACAGGGCGGTAAATGAAGCAACGGAGCCCAGAGCGGTTGCAGGGGCAGACCTCACCTTCTGCCTTCCCAGCTGTCCCTGGCACCCGAGGGATCCTGTGGGGGGCAGAATTTTGGCAGGAGGGGAGAGATAGGCCAAGGAATGCCCCCAGCCCTTTGTCCCTTGTTTCCAGCCAAAATAAGGGGAGGATTCTGCTCTAGAGCCTTTCCGGGCCACCTGCCTTCTCTGAGTAATGGGAGCTCTGCCCTTGAGGGGGCTGGGAAAATCTGTCAGTTACCCAGGGGGCTGGGAAGGTCTTGGAACCTAGACCTTGCTGCTTTCTCCTCCAAGGTTCCTAGGGCCTCTTGTTCTCGGGAACTTCCTGGGTCCTTGGTCAACCTCCTCCTCAGTTTTATAGGTGAAGAAACGAAGGCTGTGGGGTGGGGGTCAGATTCTGTGAATGGGCCAAAGTCATATAGTAAACAGCCACAGCGTGGGGGCTGGGCCCCTCGTCTCCTGCCTCCTGGTGCTGCCTTCTGTTTGGTGGTCCTGATCCTGATGAGCGATCAGAGTGGGTTCCAGGCAGGGACCGGGCCCCAGCTCTTGGACACACACACATACAATACACACGGAGTTCATTCAGACCGGCTAAAACTGGGTTAAACCAAGCACCTCGGCTGGAGAGAACTGGGAGTGCGCTTCTCCTGCTTGTGTCCCTGGGAGATCCCAGGGGCCGTCTGGTTTCGTGGCTGCTCCCACAGCAGTTGTCAGGGTGACTTTCTTCCTCACACCCACACCCCTTTTCCTACCCAGCCCATCTTGCCTCTCCCCAGGTGCTATGGACAAAACCCTGAACTTGGCCTTAACTTGCATTGTGACCTCAGGCTGCCTTCTGCCTCTCTCTAGGCTTGCAGCTCAGTGTCCTGACTCAGGCCAGGTTACTACCCCTGAGCTTGCTGCCTAAAAGGCCTTCAGTACTACGGTCCGGAGAGCTGAGCCAGAACCCTGTCCTAGGGCAGAGCCAGCCTCCCAGGGTGCACTGCAGCTGCCTCTGACCCCAGCAGCGCAGGAGAGCACGGGGCTCCAGCCCTCCCTCCCTGCAGGAGCCCGGGCAGTGCAGA
Source organism: Nasua narica (assembly GCA_028533885.1). Taxonomy (NCBI): domain Eukaryota; kingdom Metazoa; phylum Chordata; class Mammalia; order Carnivora; family Procyonidae; genus Nasua; species Nasua narica. Next base: position 27,578,170 of record CM052804.1, on the reverse strand, counting down.
CAGGGCGCAGGGGAGAAAGCGCCCACTCCCCTTGTCTGGAGGCCTCTCGGCATGCCTGGTGCTCCCCCAGGCTCTGAGAGGAGTCAGGGGACCTGCTTAGGTGCCGAGTTGACCTCTGCAGGGGACATGCGCCGCCGTCGGTTCCCGAGGCCCCTTCTTTTCTCAGGCCCCACTTCCTTTTGCGGCCCTTCCAGGCAGGGTGGTGAAAGGTCCTAGCATTGGGGACTCTTGATCCCAACTGTCTTTGGCCCCATTCTGTCATGCTGGGGGCTCAGTTTCCCTCCTTTGTAGCCAGGCATGCCCCCAGCCCTTGCTCCCCTGAGAGCGGGCTGCTCTGCCTTCTGACTTCCTGTTTGTGAGTGGTTAGGTCCTGTGGCTTGCTCATGTTGTCTCCTCACAAGGCAGGTTATCTGGGCTGCCATCTCTGCCTGCCTGCTGAGCGGAGGGCCCAGACCTGCGCAGCTGCAGGGAGGGCTTCTGCCTCCCCGCGCAGTCAGCGCCCTTGCCCTTTCTCCCACCTCCTGGGCCTGCTCTCCTTTGCAAGGTTAGGCCTTCGAAGGGCCATTTTCACTCTGTTTCTCCACCTTGCCTGGCCAGCTTCCAGCCCATCATCTCTCTTTCCAAACCCTCTTCCATCCACCCTCGCTTTCTCTAGGAAGCCTTATCTGATGGCCCCCGTGATTCTGAGGTCACTACCATAGCATCTGTCAGTGCAGCCCTGTGGCCTCTCCACCCCACCCAGGACCCGATTTGCCCTCATTGCTGTCATTTTGAAAGACGTAGGTACGTGTGGAGCTATATATGTGCGCTCTACACGACCTCTCAGATTTGGGGTTTGCTCAAGTAGGAGCCGAGGGTCCCTGTTGGACCTGAAGCTCTAGGCCTGCTTTGGTACGGCTTGCTCTCATCGTGCCCCCCGAAACTGTCAAACCCTGTGTACCTATCTGTGTCTGTCTACCAGAGCGGGAGTCCCTAAAGACGGGTCTTGGGTCCTTTTCTCCTCAGGCCCACCTTTACCATCTCCCGGTCTTGGCTTGGCACACAAAGCTGGCTGTCCCCAGGTCAGCGAGACTGGGGTAGACGTGAGGGATTGAGAGCCTGGAGCCCTCCGGGATTCGAGACCCCGGTGGCCTCAGCCCTGCCACCTGCTGCTCCCACTTTTGTTCTGATGCCGGCTGCCCTGCTCTACTCCTGATTTGGTCCCTTTTCCTCCTCCCCTTTTGCTGCCTCTGAGCAGGACTGTGATCCCAGGACTAGGTGTCAGAACTAGAAAGGGCTGTGGGGGGACACTTGCTAGGGGAGTCCAAGCGAGCGGGGCTGCCCAGTGAGTGTCTGGCAGAGCCCTGACCTGTTGCCAAGGGGCGGAGTTCGCAGAGTCAGCTTGAACTCCTCTCTCCTCCACGCAGAGAGGCATCCTCTCCCAGCCACTGGCCATCACTTCTCGCCCTGGGGAACTGAGGCGGCAGGTGGCTCTGGGGGCAGGAGCAGGACTCGCCCCTCTCGCACAGACGTGCCCGTGTTCGGAACCCATCCCCAGCTCCCTCCGGTCACCCTCCAAGGGCTGGCCTCAGATTCCCTAGTGAACCCTCCCGGGTGTTTCCAGGAAGGAGGCAGCGGAGGCCGGGACACGCGGCCTTTCACGCGGGTCTTTCTGGAGGTGTGTCTGTAGACGACCCACAGCTCGTCTGTGTGGCTCTGGGCCCTGTCTGCTGTGTCTCTCTGGAAAGCAGACTGGGACTCTTTGGGGCCCTCGGGGCCCTGTGCGTCCCTGTGTGTGTGGTCTGCGTCGGCGCCCGCTGCTTGTCCCTCAGGCTCCTGTCGGTCAGTTACGCGGGACACACGCGTGGGCTGTGCCAGCCTGGAGTGGGGCTTCCGACCCAGAGCTCTTGCTCACCTGGGCGGTTCTTATTGTCTCTGTGTCCTTATACCAGACCAAGGCCTTTCTTCATTCTCGATTTTGTCTTTGGCCTGGTACTGTTTCTCCTGCCTGAGGCCCATCAGAGCTGGGAGCCATTGCCAGGCCAGAGGAGAAGTTCAGGGTACGGGGACACTGAGCCCCACCTCTGTTCCATCCTCTTCGACCCCAGCCCCCCCACCCTCCAGGAACCTCCTGATTCCAGAAACTCTGGGGCAGAGACACTGGGCCTTAGTCTCTCTACTAAAACAAACAAACAAACAAAACCCACAGAGTCAGAGGTGGTCTTTGGCCTTGGGCATTGAGGACCTATATGAAAGAAAAGCAGTCTCTGTTGTCCCGGGGAGCAGGCCTCAGGGACTGGCAAGGGGCTGGGCTGGAGGCTGTGAGGGGTGTGCGGTTAGCTGGGAAGGAGCCCAGGTCTGACTTGCTGCGGGTCACCTGTGGAAGGAGTCTGTAGCCGAGCTGGGCCCTGAAGCCGGGCCCCAGGCTCCCAGTCGGTGGCTCTTGTTTGCTGGGACAAGAGCCCTCTGAGGTGATAGCTACTCTTGGGCTGAGGGTGGTGGTGGGAGGGCAAGATGCTCTAGGAGGAGGGGCCCCGAAGGGTGGGGGTCCAGGAACTCAGGTTACTGCACAACTTTGATATTCTTATCCTCTTATCGTGGAGGGCAGCCACTTCCCCTCCACCCAGGGGCTGGAGCGGCGGTGGTCTGTTAAAGGGGCACCGTCCCGTTTCTGGCCAGCTCGCCCTCCTCATGCTGTCTCTTCAGACCCCAGTGGAGGAAGGGCCCTGTTCTTTCTCTGTCCCATTTAGGGGCCTGGGCTGGAATATAATTCTCAGGTTGAGGATCCCCTTTCCTGAAGAAAAGAATGCATGGCAGTCTCCCTCCCCACTGGCCCTTACTCCATGCCAATCCTCTTTTGGCCTTGAATCTGAGTGTCCCCTAAGTTCGTGTGGGCCTCACCCTGATTGGGGACCCAGAGAAGAGGCCCATGGCCTTCTGGGAAGGAGTCACTGGGTGATTCTTGTCCATGCATACCATCCTCCCATCCCCCCAACTATTCCTCTTGATTCCAGAAATAAGCCCACTGAGAGGCATGGAAAATTTGGGGGGAAAATGTGTGGCCTAGACCTAGCCCAGCCCAGCCCCCACTCAGCCCCACACCCTGTTCCCCTCCCCCAGCCAGGGGCCCTGGGATGGGCAGCTTCCTGCCTTCCCCATGGGGAAAGCGGGGGTGGCATGCAGGTGGGCGGGCCCCGTGCCCACATCCGGTGGCTGTCAGAACCTCCTTTTGGAGTCTCTTTCCCTCCACTCCTCCAAGCCCAATGGCACCTATGCCCTGCCCTAGACCCTGGTCCTCACCACTGCTCTGCCCTGCCCCAAGGGAGGGCCCCAAGGGAAGCAGGAACATCCAGTCCAGAGCTAAAAAGCCAACCTGGGCCAAGTGGGACCTCTGCACTGTGCTGCAGGCACAGGCGCAGCCTTCCACAGGCTGGGCCTCAGGGAGGGAAGGCTTTGTGAGGCGCCGAGGCCTCTGACTATGTGAAGGATATTGTCATGTGCTGGCTCGGACCTCCCTTCATACCTCTGTACCTTTGTGGCCTCTCTAGGAGACACGCATAGAGGAGCCATGGCTTGGTTTGAATGTCACTGCTGTCCCAAAGGGCAGGGAGTTTTCTGGGCTAGGGTCAGAGAGGGGGCTCAAAAAAAAAAGGTCCTTTTCTTGTGCTGCATTCAGAACCCTGTGTTCTGGGCCCTCACCAAGGGCCCTGACAAGGAGACCTTATCTCCTAGAGTCCCCCCCCAGTACCCTGAGTTAGTCCCAAGCTCTTGAACCATCCCCTGACCTTGGTGGCATGGGGGAAGGGCAGGCCCCGGGGTCCCGGAAGCCACCTGCCCAGGATGTGTGAGATGGTCTCTTCAGCCCCCCTCCCGCCAATACCCAGCCTTGTCGCGGGTTTCCTGTCAGTCTGTCCTCCCCAGGGAGGGGAGGGGCGCGCTAATCTGCGCCGCGGTGTGGGGGCGGGCTTCAAGACCGTTGGGCGCCCTGAGATCTGGCCCACGTGGCCTCGGGGTTATAAGCCCTGCCCGCCCTGAAGGGAACCCCACTTGGGAGCCTGGAGCACAGGGCTTGCTCCCCTGGGCCCTGCAGCATCAGGTAAGGATCTGAACCTTTGCTTCAACTCCAACTGGGGCTCCTCACCTCTCAGCTTCAAGGGGGGATGTGGGGTTCGGGTTGTAGGCCCTGGGTGGAGACGCTCTGGGGGGGAACTTTGAGAGCTTGGGAGACACTCTGGGGAGGGACTTTGAGCGCTTGGGTGCCAAGGCTTACTAGCAAAGTTCTAGGCAAAGAGGTGCAATAACCCTCCGAACTATCGGCTTTCACCTTTTGTGGTGGGACAGCTACACAAAATGCTGGGCCTTGACTTCCCTCTAGACAAGGAAGGTAAAATGGCTCCTGGCCCCAGATGAAGAAAGGAGGGGTCCCGGGTGTCAAGGGACAAGGGCTAGAGAGTAGGGTGGAGATAGCACGGGGTAGGTGGAGGCTGAAAAGTGGGACTCTGGGTCATCGAGAGGCGCTAAATGTCTCCCTCCACCCAACATGGCCACCGTCTCTGTTGTGATAGCCTTGGGCTTCTGCCTGGGCAGCTGCTGGCTGGTGGGGGAGTCAGGGCCTTGGGCTGGTGAGGACGCTAGGGACAGAGGCCTTGGTGGGAGGAAGCTGTGGCTGCCTCAGTTGGACTCTGGAGGGCAAGTAGTGTGGTTGGAAGAGATCACGGGGGTGTGGGGACGGTCAGAACTGGGGTCCGAACCAGAGTAGCTACGGCTTCTACCTGAGTGTTTCCAAAAGTCGGGGGATGGGGTGGAGCCGCAGGGGGAAGGGAAGAGGGAACCAAAGAGGAAGTGGGGGGAGGGAGGGAGGGGAGGCGAGGACTGGCGCCATGCTGAGTCACCGCCCACAAGGCCAGAGCAGGCCCTTCGGGGCCATGGGGCAGGGTGGGAGGGTCTTAGGGAGCCCCAGGGAGGGCTGGGGGCTCCAGAAGCAGGAGTCAGGAGGAGGAGCGGGCGGCCCGAAGAGTACTCGCAGACGGACAGACAGACAGTGCAGTCACCCATAAAGTAGAAAGCACTACTAACAGCACTGGAGGGTGTAGTGTTTCCTACTTTATGGATGAGTGTACTGTGGGCTTCGGAGACCACGCCGCCGCCGCCGCCCGCCGCCGTCTTCCTCCACGCTCGGGACCGTGTGTGACAGGTGAGTCCCTCAGACACCCCCCCCACCCAGCCCAGACCCCCGAAAGACTCCACTGTCGCCCGCGGCATTGTCCCTCCGGTGCTGGCCCCCCGGGAAAAGCCCGCGTGAGCTCGTCTGCCACGCTGGGGTCTGGGCGGCCTGCAGCTCCGGACAGGCCCCAGCGAGGGGGCCCAGCCGCAGGCCCACACGCGCCGGGACGAAAAGGAGGAGGGTAGATGGCGGGTAATGGAGGGTGGTGGGGGGGCCAGGGGTCCCAACACCAATAAAGAATGGACTCTGCTTCTGTTTTGTCTGAGACTCTGTTGTGGCGGTGGGGGCACTGAACGGGCTTAGCGGGCACACGGGTGGGGCGGGCGCATAGAGGGGTCAGGATATGGGGGAGAATCACGCACTCTCTGGAGAGAAATGAGTTTGGGCCTGCCTGTGAGACCAGAAGAGAGCTCTGGGCCGGGCTTGGCCTGGCCACCCTGGGAAAGCAGGGGATGGGGTGGGTGTGGCGTGGGGTGGGGTGGTGAGATCTCCCTGCAAAGCCAGGAACGGGGTGGGGGGGGCAGGACAGGGAGCGGAGGGCCAGGAGGGGCCCTCCTACCTTGTTCCCTGCCCTGGCCTTGCCGTGCCCTCCGCTCACTTTCCGCAGCCCTAAACTGAAAGTGGCCTATCTCCAATCCCAATCTAAGGAAGTCCCGTGGGTCCTCGGTAGTCTAAGAATTGACATAAACACACTGTGGCACACACACAAACCTCGTTTATGCATAAACGAGGGCACAAATACGAATACACGACATATACACACACCATCATGCGTGTGCATTTCCACACAAGGACCCCCCCACGTGTTAGCAACTCACGTGGGCAGTGACATACGCATGTGACATGCTTGGCATGTCAGTCAATGACACAGGGACATACACACAGGACACATGCATGTGCAACCGTACACACACATGCAATGCCATAAACACACGATGTGTGCTACACACGGAAGAGCATACCAACAACGCACGGTGATACTCACGTAATAAACACGTTGGTGCCAGACACACAGGCTGACACACTCACACATGATTATCCATACGCAGGAGCTACACAGTGGCATATCGATCTGGATACATGGATGTAAATAAAATCATGTCATTGCCATTACCCGTATTGACGTGACTGCACGAGAGTGTGTCATTATATATTGTGAAATGTCTGAGGAGGCTCGCATATACATGTTCGTGACATACGTGCTGTAACTTACACACAGACACATAACAACACACATATATAGGTGTTTCTGTGTACATATGTATACTGACCCAGCAGCCCCCTCCCGTGTACACAGAGATAAATACATGCCTAGTCCATACGTACGTACAGCAGCAGCATCCACCTCTTCGTGCACACACTGATGTACACACCACTTTAGGGAAGTGAGGATACCACCTCCTCCCCATGTACTCCCCAGCAGTCTCATCAGCTCCTGCCTGGGTGGAGCCCACAGTCAGGGGCTCGGGCCATTCCCCGCCCTGCGCTGCGGCTGCTGTGCCCCATAGCGCCACACGAGGGCCCCCTACCTCGGTGGGGACGGGCTGTGGGCAGATGGACTTAGTCCCAGGTTCCGGGGGGAAAGGGGCTGCTTCCTCGAGGCCCCTTCCAACACCCCTGTCTCCGGACACTCCATCTAGGCCCCTCTCCCCACACACAGGTCGATTTGTGGGTAGAGGAGTTCCCGTGTCCTTGTCCCCAAAAGCCATCTTCCAATAGCACAAAGGCCTGAGGCTAGACAGAGAACGAACTTCCTCGCAGTTGGGGCAAAGCCAGCCTGACAGGCCATGTGGTCTCCCTGGCTGGCCCCAGATGGCCCCAGATGGCCCCCAGAATGAAGTCTGCCAGGAGGAAGCCGAAGCAATTCCATTTTCTATCTCTATCGCTGTTTCTGTCTTCCTGTTCTCATTCTTTTGATTTCTCAGTCTCTCTCTCTCAAATCCCATCTTTTCTATACCTACCCTTTCCTATGGCTGGCTCTGTCTATCTGTCGTACCACCTCCGGTCGCTGCCTCTACTGGTCTCGGGCGGGGGTCGATGTGAGAAGGACCTTCTGGCGCCCCCTCCCCTCCGTACAAGGAAGGTGCAGGGGCGGGTGGGGATGAAGGGTGGAAGGCTACACGTCTCGGGGTACCGGGCTGGGATCCTGCGAGGAAGCAGCTCTTCCCTCTGTCCCGACCCTGCCTGCTGGTCCAGCCCACCAGTCCAGCGCCATCACCATGGAAACCAGCAGCCGACTTCCTATTGGTGGGCGGGAGAAGACGGGGAGGGGGAGGGGAGGGCTGGCTCTCCCCTGCTTGCCACCCCCATCCTGAGGCTCAGCCCTCCTTTGCGCCCACCATCTCGGGGCTCCTGGGCTGTAGGGGACCCCTGCAGTCCCCAGAGCTCAGGCCAGGAGGGACAGAGACTATGAGGCAAGCGGCCCACCGACCCAGGCCTCCTTAGGACCAGCCGACCGCCCAGCGAGCGGGAGAGCAGCAGCAGAGAGGGGCAGGGGATAAAGGACCACAGCAGACAGCTGAGGATCACCCCCGCAGCGCCTGCACACCCCAGCCAGGCTGAGGGTCGTGACGGATGGCCAGGCTCGCAGACGCTGATGGACATACAATGACACGGATGCACACAGCTGCACAGCGCTGAGCTGCTCGGATACAACCAGTGACAGCGTCCCACGCGGCCACAGCCCTGCAACACAGACACCCACACACACGGAGAAACAACTGGTAACTCGAAGCAGGCACAGTGACACGCAAAACCACTACCCAGACACACACGGGTGGGGGCATCTGTCCTCCAAACCCACCCAGGGCAGCGCTGCCCCGGACGCACCGGGCTGGAGACACACGCCGACCCTCCCCCAGGGGCCGCTGGTGGTGGCCTCTGCACCGCCTCCCTGCCCCCACGGGGACACCCTCGCTCCTCTACACCCGCGTGCGCACAGCCGCGAGCAAACATAGCTCGCCTACCCCTAGCTTCGGCTCTGGCAGCTCCGACTCCTGCAGCCTCCTTCGTGGGCGAGGAAGAACGGCCAACCTCGGATGGAGCCTCGGTGAAGCCAAGAGCTCGGAGAGGAGGGGGTCTGGCCTGGCAGGACCCTCGCCAGCCCCTCTGCTTGGCTGGGTGATGTCCCCCGGCCCGGGTCCTGGGGCCCCTCCGCAGTATCATGGAACAACTGACATCCCTCCCGCGGCGGGGGGACCCCAGAGCCATGGAGCCATGGGCCCTGGCCGCCTGGCAGAGCTGGACTCCGGGCCAGGGGAGCGACCCCGGAGGCGCGACCCCAAGCATTGCCGACACTCCGGCAGCTCTGCAGGGGGGAGAGCTGAGGCCTGAGGAGACCTCCGAGCCTGAGGGAGCCCAGAGCCCCGGGGCGATGGGGGGTACTGACCCCGAAGGAACCAAAACTGGGCTGCCCGGCCTGAGGCACCAAGCAGCAAGCTCCAGACCCAGCTGCCTGAGGCTGGAGGATGAAGTGGAGGCTCTCCCTAAGGTAAGGGGGCCGGAGGGGCCGGGGTCTACGTGGTGGGGCCTCTCATAATGCCCTCCAGCCTGGGCACTATAGGCCACCCCACGGCCCGCGTCTCCTCTCCCGGCCTGTCTCTGTCTGGGGGTCCTTCTCGGTGACTGTGTGCCATGCTTTCTCTGGGCAGGAATCTCAGGGGCTGCATTTTCTGCCATATGTCTGTCCTTCTGACTCTCTGCCTGTCTGCTCCACCTGGCCCTGCCCCTACCCCTTCTCTCTGGGAGTCTCTCTCTGACGGTCTGTCTGTCTGTGTCTCCTCCTCCGAGGGTCTCTGTCCTGGGGGGGCGGGGAGGTGGGGGCTGTGAAGGTGTGTGGTGGACTCAGAGTTCAGAGGAAGCAGATTCAGGGGATGGGACTCGGTGCTGGGCTGAGCCGGTAGGACGGGGCTTGGGGTAGACGTGAGCAACCTCCTATAGAAGATGGAAGGACCAGGGCTTTGGGGGGAAGGAAGGGGACACAGGGCCCATAAGCAGCCTGGAGGGGTGGGGCCGGGAGATCGAGCTGGCATTTCCCAGGAAGAGATGGGCAGAGACGGTAAGAACTGGGGACTAGCAGAGAGGGTCCCGGGGCCGGCGGAGGCCAGTGTGGGCCCCTTCTGGGCCTGCTATGCTCGTCTCTGAAAGGCCTGGGACATGGGGGGGAGAACCTTCTCATCTCCATGTCTCCCTAGACTGCTGGCGGTCAGGATACTTCCACACGGAGGGCTTTGGCTAGGGAGGGTGTGTTCCTGAGCTGCCGTGCCCTGTCCTTCCCTGTGCCAGGGCAAGCTGAACATGGGCTGCGGGGACAGGCCTGATCTGGAGCTGCTGAGGGCCCTGGGGGAGCTGCAGCAGCGCTGTGCCATCCTTAAGGAGGAAAATCAGATGCTGGTGAGGCTTGGAAAGAAAGTCCTGAGTCCTGGTTGGAGCTGGGGGAAGGCAGACTCAGACACCCCAGCCCTCTACCTCAGCAGCCTCCTCATCCCATAAACTCTCCCTCCAAGTGGGGGCTACCTGGAGGGGATGTGATCCCAAGACCCAGAGAGGGTGAATCCCTATCTAGAGTTGCCAAGGACCACGGGGCTCTAACCCAAGTCCTGGACAGTTAGGATCGGGTCCGTGGGGTGCTCCCCACATGCCCCAATTCTGGCTGACCCCTTGTCAGAGGAAGAGCAGCTTCCCTGAGACAGAGGAGAAGGTGCGGAGGCTGAAGCGGAAGAATGCCGAGCTGGCGGTCATTGCGAAGCGCCTGGAGGAGAGGGCCCGGAAGCTGCAGGAGACTAACCTGAAGGTGGTGAGGCTGGGAGGCTGCTGGATGGAGGCTGGGTGGCCAGGGAGAGAGGGAAGCCGGCCAGGTCTGAGGGAGTGGGCCTTAGGAGGCGTGGACTCCTAACACCTAGGAAAGCAGGAATCTGGGGGCCGATGGGTAGGAAGGGCAAATGCTGGCTGGGCTAGGAGGCCGAGGGTTTCTGGAGTTACTGGAGGGAGGAAAGGGCTGGGCGGGGAGTTCCTGAACAAGCAGGGAGCAGGTTTCTGGATTACCACGTGCTGGTGCTGGCTGCAGCCTCCCGCTGAGCTCATCTCTGGGTGCAGAGCTGGTGGGGGCAGGGATGGAGACCCATGACAGTGGCAGCCCTGAATTAGCAGCATCCTTTGGGCCTCAACTAGGATATGGAGTTAACCCTCTCAGGCCTGTCTGAGGATTTGCGGGGATAGAGTCAAGTGAGGCTAGCGTTTCCCTAAAGCCCCCAATATAGGAGGGAAGTAGGAAGCCACACTTCCAGGTTTTCATCCTAACCCCTCAGTTGAGAAGAGCTCAGGAGTGGGAGATGTGTCCCAATCCTCAGATGACGGTTGGCCTTACCCCTCCTCTGGCCAGGTGAGTGCCCCCGTGCCCCGACCTGGGGCCAGCTTGGAGCTCTGCCGGAAGGCGCTGGCCCACCAGCGAGCCCGGGACCTCAGTGAGACAGCCAGCGCCCTGCTGGCTAAGGACAAGCAGATCGCTGCCTTGCAGCGGGAGTGCAGGGAGCTACAGGCCAGGCTCACCCTGGTTGGCAAGGTGCGAGGCCCGGTCACCCCTTCCAGATCAGCCTTACACAGGGCCACCTGCCTGGCTTGTGGGATGTGGACGAGATGTTGATGAGATGCAAATGAAGCGGGAAGCTGGAAGCTGGAAGCTGCTGGGGAGTAGGTTCCCCTGGCAACGGCCCAGGTGGGAGCGGGGAGAAGGAGCCTGAACTGAAGGGGGTGGAGCCACGAGTCCCAGACCTGGGAATCTCTGTGCTCCAGGCTTGGGGCTGTATGCCAGCGGGTTTGGCTGTATGAATCCACACATGCCTCACACTTGCGTGAAGCGATGTTCACAAGGCATTTAGCACAGTGCCGGGCCCACCGTGAGTGCCCAGTAAATGAGTTACCGTGACTGCACACGGGCTCGCGGAAGCATGGGGCTGGATACGCATGCCCCTATGACCAGGCATGTACGCAGGGGAGGGTCTGCATGTGCCCGCGCGTCCGAGCCCCTCCAGCAAGGCGGAGGGCAGGCTCTGCCGGGAAATGGCGTGGGGCGGGCCGGGGCTAGGCCTGACTCCCCTCCCTGTTCCCCCCAACCCCAGGAGGGCCCTCAGTGGCTCCACGTGCGGGACTTCGACCGGCTGCTGCGCGAGTCCCAGCGGGAGGTGCTGCGGCTGCAGAGGCAGATCGCCCTGCGCAACCAGCAGGAGCCGCCCCGGCCGCCCCGGCCCGTCGGCCCCGCGGCCCCGGCCAGAGCAGGGGCGCCCGCCCCCGGGGCCCCGGGAGAGGTGAGCTCCGGCGCGGGGGCAGGTGTGGGGGCGTCTGTAGATGGGGGTGGGGGCGGCTCCGGGATCTCCCCCGGCACTGGCGCTCAGAGCCCCGAGGACCCGCCGGTGGCGTGCGCTCTCCGAGGGCCTGGGGGAGCATTCTGGACCCGGGAGGGGAGGGTCGCCCGTACCTGCGCCGCACCGACCCCAGCCATTCAGGGTCCGCCTTCCGCGGGCCTGCGCCCCGCCGCCCCTGCCGCGTTGCGAGTGGTACGGCCCGGCCGCAAATCCCCGGTTGCCCTGGCAGCCGCCCGGGGCCCAGCCCGCGCCGCCGCCTCCCGCCGCCGCCCTAGCGCGGGGACGCCCCCTTCAGCGCCCGCCTGGTCCGCCAGGCCCGGCCCCGGGCCCCCGGGGGCGGCGGTGCGTCTGCCTCGGCTCCAGGTACGGGCGACCCTCGCTGGGCCCCGGTCTTCCGCAGCTGCTGTCGCGAGGGCTTGGGACCCCACTCCGAACCCCCAGAACTTAGAGGTCTGGCTCCTCTCCATCCTCTCTGCTTGGGCGGCACTTAGGTTCATTTCGTTCTGGCAAGAGGGCTGGGAGAGGGGCTCCGCAGCGACCAAGGCCTCGGGGCGCGGAGTGCTTCTCGCACAGGTGTTGCCCCTCTGCCTGGCCCAGGGCCGGAGAGGCCCCTCCCGCCAGGAGCTGCCCTCCCCTGGGGTCTGCACGGAGAGATCTCAGGGGCGGCGGGGCGGGCTTGGCGGGAGCTAGGACGAGGGTCTGGCCGGGCCTGCAGTGCTCTAGGCAGAGTCCGGGCGCTGATGGTCCAGGATTCCTAGCTCTGGGAGCATCACATCCCTGGGGCCTGGGGCGCTCTCCTAGCTCGCTGCCAGTCACTGAAGGACACCCGGGACTGTTATTGAGTGCAGAGCAGGGCTGCTGTTGGAAGCTAAAAAGGGAAAGCTTTGGCCTGGATAAGGAACCCAGCTCCCAGCGCACACATGGGTCTCAGGATCTCGAAGCAGTATGTCTGGAGGACACGGGGGTGCCGCCTCTGCCCTCCCAGGACAGCTGGAGATGTGTGCAGGCAGCAGCCCCCCTCCCCTCTAGGGCAGGGATGGCTTAGCTGACTATGAGGTGGGGTGGGAGCCTGCCACACGCAGGCCGAAGGGAGCCAGGGGGTTGCTGCCCCAGGGGCCCTGTTCTCAGGTGCCAGCCCCCATCTCTGAGCATTTCCAGGCCACGCCCCAGGAGGATGTGGAGAACCCACCCGCCGTCCTAGGGGAGCCTGAGGGACAGCAGAGGGTGCAGCAGCTGGTAAGTCCCAGGTCAAGGGCTTGAGGCCACCAGTTGTGGGCAGGTCTGCCTTCCCACATGAGGAGCCCTTGGTTCTGACCCCACAGGAGTCAGAGCTCAGCAAGAAGCGAAAGAAATGTGAGAGCCTGGAACAGGAAGCCCGGAAAAAGCAGAGGCGATGTGAGGAGCTGGTGAGCTCCCAAGGGCGTCCCCAAGGCTAGGTGGTGGGCTCCCTCTCAGCTCTGCCTTCACCCCTCCTATCCTTCGGGGCTCTCCTGCCCTGCCTGGCGCAGGGTCCAGGTGGGGGAGGAAGGCCTTGTCTGGGAGGGCCACGTCCTCTGTGTGGGGAGAAGAGGCGTGTGGGCGCCAAGCCCCCTCCCCGGAACTCCCCTGGTCTCTCAGGAGCTGCAGCTGAGAGAAGCCCAGAACGAGAATGCCCGCCTCGTGGAGGAGAACTCTCGGCTCAGTGGGAGAGCCACGGAAAAGGAGCAGGTAGCCGCTCTGCCCATGCGCCGTGGGGCCTGGGCTTCTGCTGGAACCCTGGTCCCTGGGTGAGGGACGCCTCCTCTCCCCGCTGTACTGGGCTAGAGTCTGAAGGGCACGGCTTCCTTGGCGAGGGAGCTGCTGGGACAAGGCTGTCACACCTGGCTCCCTGCCCCTGCCCCCCTCCAGGTGGAGTGGGAGAATGCAGAGCTGAGGGGCCAGCTACTGGGGGTGACGCAGGAGAGGGACTCAGCCCTTCGCAAGAGCCAGGGCCTGCAGAGCAAGCTGGAGAGCCTGGAGCAGGTGCTGAAGGTGAGGAGGCTGCGGAGGTCGAACCCCCCCCCCCGACCAAGGCGGTTCTTGGTCCCTGACACAGGGAGAAAGTGGGACAGTTGAATGTGCCCTGTGTAAGGCACTGGGGTCTGAGGTCCAGTCCTGGTGCCGTCATCCGCTGCCCTTCTCTGGACTCGGTTTCCTTTTTAACAGAGGGTATCTGGAACCCATAGGGTCTGAGGCTTTCTGATTGTAGAGCTACAGGAATGGTGGAGGGGCGCCCTGGCCTTGACCTCTTGTGTTTCAGCACATGCGGGAGGTGGCCCAGCGGAGGCAGCAGCTGGAGGTGGAGCATGAGCAGGCCCGGCTCAGCCTGCAGGAGAAGCAGGAGGAGGTCCGGAGGCTGCAGCAGGTGGGAGCAGCGGCCAGGGAGGGCAGGGAGGCCCCTGGAGCCCTCAGTCGTCCACTCGTCCAGTGAGCATTTACTGAGCACCCACTGGGTGCCAGGTTCTGTGCCGGGCGCTGGGTGACAGTGGTGGGGACAGAAAAAGTCCCGGAATAGTGAGCAAATAAGCAGACGCTCGAGTGAGACAACCCTCGTCACTGATGGGCCCAGCGGGGACGTGAGTAGGGTGATGTGACAGAGTGACCAGGATAGGGCCAGGGGCCACTTTAGAGAGGGTGGCAGGGAAGGCCTCTAATACCTTAAGGGTGAGAAGGAGCCTGTCAAAGAGCATTCCAGGTGGGAGAATCGAAGTGCAAATGCCCTGTGGCAGGAAAGTATGTGGGGTCCAGACCAGTGTGGCTAGAATAGAACCGCAGGAATAGGCAAGAGCCAGATCACTTGAGCAGTACCACGGACTGGGGGCCTCGGGGGAGTGGGCGAAGAGGCAGGTGGTTGGTCAGGCGTCAGGGCTGCCGCAGATGGGGGAGGATATCCGCCTGGACTAGGGTACAGGCAGGGCAGGTGGAAAGGGGGAGGATTTGAAATATATTTTGGAGCTAGAATTGGCAAGACTCTGTAGGATTGCAGTAGAGCCCCTGCGCCTTTTAGCCATTTGCTGAGTCCCCCCTGAGGGACAGCCCTGAAGAGGCGGAAGACAAAGGGGCAACAGGTCTGAGAGTGAGGGAGTCCTGAGCTCAGAGTTTGCTTTCGGCTGAGTTTGGGTGTGTGTTAAACATACGAGTGGACATGTCCGTAGACGGTTGGGTCTGCGGGTCAGAAGTCATGGGGAAGTTGGTCCTGAGGATTGTGGAGCCATTGGTGTGTCCAGTCGTGTGGCCAGATGGGGCCCCTTGGGAGAGAGGGAAGAGTGTAAGGTGCGCCCAGCCCTGTGCCCTGCAGCACCCTAACATCCCCAAAGGGCGAAAGACAGGGGGCAGGTGAAGGAGGCTGAGGAGGAACGTCCCAAGAGGTAGGAGGGAGGCCCGGAGGGTGGATGTCCCAGAAAGAGAAGCAGTATCAGCCCTCTCTCTTCTGGACGCCGCTACCTTCTGACCTAAGGTATGGTTCCAGGGTGGGAATTTGGTGCTGGGGGGAGACGAACCCTCAGCCTTCCCTTCCCAGCTCCCCTTTCCTCTTCTTCTCCCCACCACCTTTCCCCTCTTCCTTCCCTCCCTTTGCCCTTGCTGCCCCTCCTCTATGCCTCTCCCTTTATCCTCTCCCCTGTTCCTCATCCTGCCCCTCCCGCATTTTGCCTCCTCCTCCACGCAGGCCCAGGCAGAAGCCAAGAGGGAGCATGAAGGGGCCGTGCAGCTGCTGGAGGTAGGGTCCCTGCAGGTGGCCAGCGGCAGCACCAGGGTCGGGGGGAGGCAGGGAAGTTCAGGGAGAGCTGGAGCGGACTCTGTGGGTATGGGGGGCGTGGGGCGGCAGGAAGGGCCCTTAAACGCTCCAGAGCCCTGGGAACCCCCTCCACCATTGGCCTACTTCTCAGGCAAAGGCACAGCTGGGCAGGGGCCCCTGGGTCTGGGGGCAGCAGTCTCCCCCACTGCCACCCACCCCCAGAGGCTGCCTTCACCCTGAAATATCCTTCCGTTTAGGAACTGCCCAGTCAGTCGAGGGAGCCGACCAGGTAGCGTCCACTTGGGCCCTCTCTCCCTCCCTCCCTCCCTCTCTGCGCAGTGACTCGCAGGGTGAGCCATTCTAACCTGTCCTCTGCTTTCCTTCCCTGCCACAGTCGACCCTGGATTCCATGCAGGTACGGCCCCCGGCGCCCCCCCCCCCGCCCCGTCCTCCCTGGGCCGTCCCCTCCCCTACACCTCTCCAGGCTGGCTGAGCTGCGTCTCCTTCCTCAGGCCCACGTGGCCCCAGCTCTCTTGGCCAGCGGAGGAGGGTGTGACTGGTAGCCGAGACCCAAGAACGTGTAGGCGGACTGGGGGCCACCTCCTCGACCCAGACGTGCCACAGGGCCTGGCAGACATGGGGACGTCCCTCCTCTAAAACCTAGCCTCTCAGACCATGAGGGAGTTCATCACCAGTCTAACCCAGGATCTTCCTGACCTTGGCCAGGGGAGAGGCCCCAAATGTTGGGACGCTCCTGAAACCTGTGAAAAATTCTTTTGAGAATTGGCTTCTTCCTGCCACAAAGATGTCCCTAGCTCCTGTGTGGGGTTTCCCTTGAGGGTAGGGATTTGGGTCACTGACTGTGGGAGGGTGACAAGCCGCAGGGCTGAGGAATCTCCTGAGGAGGGACTGGCAGTGGAGCTGGGAGTGGGCGCCATTCCTTTTGGCCTAGAAGCAGTTGGAAGCAGGCAGTGCCACTGCCGGGGGTGTGAGGCTACGCCGAGTGGGAGGCGGGCCCCCCAACAGGTCTGGCACTTCACCCCCAGCTCAGACACTATTGAGGCAGTGGGGCCGCCAGGCTGGGGCCCGGGCCTAGGGCTGGGCGGGTATGAGCTGAGGCCTGGTGTGGGCTCCTCCCGCGTGGACGTGGCACAGGATGGGACCGGGCAGCGTGGCTGGGCCCGGTGGCTTAAGGGAGGTCTTGGCCCAGGTCCGGGTTCGAGAGCTGGAGGAGCAGTGCCGCACCCAAACAGAGCGCTTCAGCCTCCTGGCACAGGAGCTCCAGGCCTTCCGCCTGCACCCCGGGCCCTTGGATCTACTCACCTCTGCCCTGGGCTACAGTACCCTTGGGGACCACCCCCCACCCCCCTGCTGCTGCTCCACTCCCCAGCCCTGCCGTGGCTCTGGCCCCAAAGGTAAGGTGGACCCCAGGGACATTAGTCCGGAATCCCCAGGCCTGGAGCTTTTGAATAGAGCAGAGCGTTCAGAGTCAGAGAAGACTAGCAACTCACCCAGAAGCACACAGCAAGTTAGAGCCAGGCCTGGCTAGAACGAGGCTCTGGTGGGGGAGGAATGAGCTCCCCGTCATGGCTCTCCTGGAGTCTGGCCAGGCATCTCAGCCGCCGCTCCTCTCCTCCAGCAAGACTCCGCGGTCACGGCTCGGAGCTGGGTCCTAGGACCTAGCAGCCGGCGGCACGGGCTTGTGAAGAGCTGGGCCGGCGTCGGTCCGACCCAGGGACCCCAGCCCCTCTCACTTGTCAGTCCACGTGATTCGAGCATGCCGCTAAACCTCTGTGCACTCTGGTTTCCTAAGCTGTAAGACGGGAAAGACTCGGAGCACCTCCCCGAGCTCCTCCGAGGGTCGTGTGAAATAATATGTGTAAATCGCCTCCACCTCCGCGTAGTGAGTTTCCCCCAAATATTTCCCTTAGAAGGAACCGTGGCTATGGAGGCCCTGACCCTCCTCTCTGAGCGGCCCTGCCCTTGCTCCCTAGTCCCTCCTCAGGCCACAGACCCCACGTGCCATCTTCTCTTTAGACCTCGATCTCCCTCCGGGCTCCCCTGGGCGCTGCATCCCAAAGTCTTCTGAGCTTGTCCCCGCCACTGTTACCGGGGTCCCCCGAAGGACGGCCAAGAAGGCAGAGTCCCTCTCCAACTCCTCTCGCTCTGAATCCATCCACAACAGCCCCAAGTCATGCCCCACGCCCGAGGTCAGTGCTGGGGAGGGGTCGGGGGAAAGGGGGGTGGGTGGCCCTATCCTCCTCTGGGGTCCCCAGGAGTGGGGTGGCTGCCCTGGGAGAGAAGGGCCTGTGGATTCCTCGATGGGCAAGGAGCTCAGGTGAAGGCTCCCCTGCCCCCCAGGGCTCCCTGCGGGCCCTACTTAGGGGCTGCCCGGCTCCACCCCTCCGGGCCTCAGAGAGGCCCCAGAGTCCCGAGCTGGATGGAGGGAGACGCTTCGGCGCCAGGATCCGTGCAGTGAGACTGTTCTCGTGAGGGTCTGAGATGGTTGTGTGGGAAAGAGCACAGGTTCTGGGAGTCCCATCCCAGCTCTCTTTTAGGCGAGTCTCTGACCTTTCCTGGGCTTTGGTTTCCTTGTCTCGATTTGGGATCTAATAAAACCTGCCTTGTAGTGTTGTCGTGACGGTTACGTGAGAAAATAAACGGTGCACTACTGCAGGGCACACGTTCTTTCGTTACCAAGTGCTTGATCACCTTGTCCCTCTCTCTACCTCCCAAACCCCAGAAATGGGGGGGAGGGCCTCAGGTCAGGAGCAGCCCTGCGGTCCAAGGTTGTGGAACGCGGTAGAACCCAGCCCCGGCCTCTACTGCCCCCTCGTGGGCCAGGAGGACAGTGCAGTCTTTGGTGGTGTGGTTGGGGGAGCGGCCCTGGCTCCTTGCTCCCACCCTCCTTGCAGGGACTTTTTGGTGCCTCTGCCTCTTTGCCTCCAGTTCTGCCCAGTTGGAGTGCTTTGCTGTGTTTTTCCCTTGAGGAGACAAACTGCCATGGGTTGCCCACCGCACACGGGTGTTGGGGCTTCTTCTCGGATGGGGAAAGCGATCTTACTGGGCCGGTGCAGTAGACGCTAGGGCTCAGGAGGGATCCAGGTTTTCACTCCCCTTTGCCAGGGCAGTGGGGCTGTGCCAGGACCTGAGGCCCTGGGTGCTGATTCAGAAAATACGGGGGATTATTGCTGCTGGCCTCGTCCAGCAGGAGCTCTCTGTCCCTTCTCGAAGCAGCGGGTCCTCTGGCTCATCCTGGAAACCCGCCTGCTTTGCCATTGGCCCTGGGTCCTGAAGAGGACTGGCCCCTTCTGCTTGCCCACAGGCGGACACGGCCAGCGAGGTGGAGGAGCTGGAGGTAGACAGTGTCTCCCTGCTCCCAGCGGCACCCGACGGCAGCCGGGGAGGAGCCAGGATCCAGGTCTTCCTAGCACGCTATAGGTGAGCGCCTCCCCTGCTCCCCATTTCCCTAGTGTTTTGGGTGCATGGGGGGAAAGGACAAGGTGACGAAGACAGAGATCTCTGGAGGTGCTGGCAGTGGTATGGGGATCCTGGCGGGACGTGTCCTCTCAGCCTAGCTGGGCCGGGTGGGCACGGCGAGCGCCCGCCTTGGCTCGCGGTGGACCACTGAGGGACCATAAAGGCCTCGTACAGTGGAAGAGAGGAGACGGGACTCGCAGGCGGGATGTAGGTCACTACACCCTCCGCACCTCCTTCAACAGCTACAACCCGTTCGAGGGCCCCAACGAGAACCCAGAGGCGGAGCTTCCTCTTACTGCCGGCGAGTACATCTACATCTATGGCAACATGGATGAGGATGGCTTTTTTGAAGGTAGGAAGGTCGC
The DNA here is from genome assembly GCA_028533885.1 of Nasua narica. Lineage (NCBI taxonomy): Eukaryota > Metazoa > Chordata > Mammalia > Carnivora > Procyonidae > Nasua > Nasua narica. The sequence goes on along the minus strand of CM052804.1, from coordinate 27,559,009 downwards.
AGGGCTGTTGCGTCCAAGACCTCCACCCCGCACCCCAGACCCTCTCCCCAGCCCGCTCCGCCCACCAGAACTTTTCCGACTCTGCTGAAGGGCAGCCTGTGGGGAAGGGACCCAGGCGAGGGTGCAGCTGGTCTGACCGCAGATCTGCCCCAAGCAGGGAAGGACAGGGCCTGCTGCCATCCGCACGACGGATGGCGTCCCAGGGAATTCGGGCTCAGTTTGCTTTGGCGCTACCGGACAGGGCCGATGGTGCCTAGCTCTAGTGAGGTCAGAGTCGGGCGTGTGGCGTCGAGTTGACCCTGGACTCAGCCGGGTGTGGGGAGGAGGAATCAGGGTCCGGAGCCCAGGAAAGGGGGTTAGGAAGTAGTCAGCAGGTGTCTGGGCCCAGGCGGGGCGTGGGCTTCAGGGAAGCTCTCTGGGGCCCTGGGGAGCTCAGGCAGTGGAGCGACTGCCCCGTGACTGCCCCGAGGCCGCCCCGAGACCGGCACCAGGGCAGGGCCTGCCAGAGGAACGGTCTCGGGAGACTCCCCAGGTGGCCCTGGCTGCCCAGCAGGGAGAACGACGCCGTGCCGAGCCTGGGTTGGGTGCGGGCAGGGCTGGGTGAGGGCCATAACCACGGACGGGGACTTAGGGAAGAGGCCAGGTCTGAACCCGTAAGGCTGAATGCTTGGGGTTTGGAAGGCCGGGCTTCGAATGCGCTCATCGTGCCTTCCCCGGGCCCGGCGGCTGGTGTCAGAGTAGCTGCCGTGAATGATGGGGAGCAGCCGAACTCCCCAGAGATGTGCGTAACAGAAGTGGGATTAAATTTTTCCCAGAAAAACCACTTTTTGAAGAGAAACCCGAGAGCCCACGCCTTTTCTTGGAGGCGGGGGGCAGCCAAAACACGAATAGTAACTAACCACAAATTATTAGAATTGGAACTATCCAATCTGGGATAGACTTAAAGGCCTGGAGACAGCGGGGCCCAGGATGCCCCCCTCACCCCCCATCAGACTTCGCTAAGTGACGGCTTCCTCTACGTCTGGGGCCGCCTGGACCGCTGTCCACGTCTGGAGCCCCAGAGACAGGGACCTGGCTCTGGCTGGGACTGCAGCGCCCGCCTTTCTGGGCGGTGAGTCTGCTGGGTGCGAAGCCTCCTACCTTTCCTGTCCCCTTCCTTAGTGTCAGTGCTCAGACTGATGTCCTCGGGCTGCCTGACCAGGTTACCGACTGGCTGGCGCAAAACTACAAAAAAAAGACGCCTGGAGGCCAGACGTCTGAAATCAGGGTGTTGACAGGGCCCCGTTCCCTCTGGAGGCCCTCGGGGAGTCTCCATTCCCTGTCCCTTCCAGCTTCTGGTGGTTTCCTGACTTGTGACCACATCACTTGGTCTCTGCCTCTGTGGTTCCATTGCCTCCTCCTCTTAACTCAGTGTCTTGCTCTGTGCCACTCCTAGAAGGACACTAGTCATTTGATTTAGGACCCATCCATGTAACCTAGAAGGATCTCTTCTCAAGCTGCTGAACTTAATCACATTTGCAAAGATGCTTTTTCCAAATAAGGTTACAGCCACAGGATCCAGGGATTAGGATGGGGACGTGCTTTGGGGAGGTCACCAGTCGACCCACTCTAAGCACTTATAGTATCAAAATTGTTGGAAGTCACTGTTGTTTCTTCAAGTTTCTTTACTTTCTCCTGCTCCTAGCATAGCGGAGAGCAAGGGTGCTGGGGAAACTCGCCGGCGCTCCTGCTGCCCAGACCCTCTTCTTCCTCCACGCCCTCTTCCTTAAGCCCCAGCCCCTACTTCCCCTTCCTCCTAATAAGGCACAGCAGCCCCCAGCTTGTCTGTCCCCTGGGAACCCTCTCCCTTCTCCCAAATTAGCTGTGACATGACATGCTGTGTGCCCAGTTTCTTTCTTCTGGGCATCCCCCTGTTGTCGCGTGTTCAGGGGAATGTGCACAAGGTAACAGAACCTACCTCCGGTCTCTGCCTGGACTGGCCGCCAGTCATGTTCCTAGACCCCGGCCCGTGGCGGGTCCTCATCCCTTCTAGAACGCACAGGGGAATCTTCTCTGGCACTTAGATCTTTTGCCCCTAGAGATTCCTTCCCTCACCCTGACCAGGTGGTGCTTCCCTCTGCCATTGAGGAGGTCAGTTTTCCACGAAGGGAAGTTGAAGGGCGCCCCTGTTCCTACTTCTCTGGCCTTTGTAGTATGAATGTTTTCGAATGCAAGGAAAGATGAAAGAATGATACGATGAACACCTATATTCTCGCCGCCTAGATTCGACAGTTTTAACACATTGTCATATTGGCTTTCTCCGTCTGTAGGTTCAGAAAGAAAAACAGGGTAAAAGTGGGTTGTAGACATGAGGACGTTTTACCTCGCCAGGCTCCGGCGGGTGTCTCCTCAGGACCGACATTCCCTGACAGCTTAGCACCGCCCAGGCGCGTTAGAAATGCAGACTTGCAGGCCCACCCAGACCTAACTAAGTCAGAATCTGCATTTTAACAAATCTCCAGGCAATTCTGAAGCACGTTAAAGTTTAAGAAGCGCTGTCCTCTCTCACCACAGGGCTGCACCTGTGAATATTAGCCATAAGTCTCTACTGCTGACTGTTCTTGTCTTTTAAAAAGTGCTCACAGATAAATGTTGATTTGAGTCAAATGCTTAAGATCATGCACGAACCATGGCTAAAATGCATTGATTGGACTGGTTTTTCTCTACCTCCTCTCTGTCTTCCCCTTCCCTGCCCTCCCTCTGCCAGGGGAGCTCATGGATGGCCGAAGGGGCCTGGTCCCTTCCAATTTTGTAGAGCGTGTGTCCGACGATGACCTCCTGACCTCCCTCCCTCTGGAGCTGGCCGATCTGTCCCACAGCTCGGGCCCCGAACTCAGTTTCCTGAGTGGAGGTGGGGGTGGCGGCAGTAGCGGGGGCCAGAGCAGCGGGGGCCGCAGCCAGCCCGGACCTGAGGACGAGGCTGCCAGGGACGAGCGCAGTCCGAGCCCCCAGCCTGAGGGCCTGGGCGGGCCCCCTGCTGTGCCTTACCCCCGCAGCCTGGCGGTCCTCAGGCAGCTGGCCCACAGTGTGGTGCTGGCCTGGGAGCCGCCCTCTGAGCGTGTGGAGCTACGGGGCTACCACATCTGCGTGAATGGGGAGCTGCGTCAGGCCCTGGGGCCAGGGGTGCCCCCCAAGGCTGTGCTTGAGAACCTGGACCTGCGGGCCGGGCCCCTCCGTGTTTCTGTGCAGGCCCTGAGCAGCCAGGGCAGCTCCGACCCTCTACGCTGTTGCTTGGTGGTGGGCACCCGAGCCGGGGTGGGGCCTAGCCAGCTGCGGGTCCACCGACTGACGGCCACATCTGCCGAGATCACCTGGGTGCCCGGCAACAGCAACTTGGCCCATGCCGTCTACCTCAATGGGGAAGAGTGCCCCCCTGCCCGCCCCAGCACCTACTGGGCCACCTTCTGCCACCTGCGGCCGGGGACCCTCTATCAGGCCCGAGTAGAGGCTCAGCTCCCACCTCGAGAGTCCCGGGGACCAGGCTGGGAGAGGCCGGAACAGCGGGCCGCCACCCTGCAGTTCACCACGCTCCCGGCAGGTAGGCAGGCTGGGGCTCGGACTTGGACTTGGCCTGTCCGGAGCACCCAGAAGGCGGGCCGTGGGCGTTACCGGAGGGGGGGCACCCACCAACGAGGCTGCTACCTCGAGGTGAGTGTCCCGCATCCCTGCGTCTTGTGCCCTCCTCCTGCCAGGCCCGCCCGATGCCCCGCTGGATGTGCAAATTGAGCCGGGACCCTCTCCTGGCATCGTGGTCATCAGCTGGCTCCCGGTAACCATCGACGCTGCCGGCACCTCCAATGGTGTCCGGGTCACAGGCTACGCTGTCTACGCCGATGGGCAGAAGGTACGGCCTGGGGACTCTGCCTCCCCGTGCCCCGGGAACAGGGTGGGGTCTCTCCTTGCTGCCTTCAGAGGCCGAGTCTGCCCAGACTGGCACACAGGTGCCCCGCCCCCGCCAGGTGGGCGCCACGGAGCCAGCAGACTGGTTGAGGGCACGGGCTTCGGTAGCAGGTGGCTGCAATTCAAAAATTGGGGCCGTGCGGCCAGGGGGGGTGAAGCGGGAGGAGGGGCGCCAAGGCCTCCAGGCGATGCCTGGCGGGACGCTCATGGCCACTGCTGCCCTCACGTCCTGACACGTGGCCCTTGCGGCCTCTGTTCCCCGGCTGCGTCCCCTCTACCCTGCAGATCATGGAGGTGGCCTCGCCCACGGCAGGCAGCGTGCTGGTGGAGCTGTCCCAGCTGCAGCTGCTGCAGGTGTGCAGCGAGGTGGCCGTGCGCACCATGTCGCCCCACGGCGAGTCGGCCGACTCCATTCCGGCTCCTGTCCCCCCAGCCCTGGTGGCGGCCTGCCTGCCGGCCACCGTCTCCTCCTCGCCACGGCCAGGCTCCGAGGCCAGACCACCACTTGCTCCGGCCTCCCCCGGGCCTGGAGACCCCAGCTCTCCCCTCCGGCGCCCTGACGCCCGTGGAACTTGCGAGCCCCCCGGGGCCCCCCCTCCCAGAGAGGCACCAAAAGGATCCCACGAGGAGCCCGTGGCGCCTTGCTCTCAGGTACCCTGCCGGGGGCAGCAGGTGAAGGCTGGGAGAAAGGCCTAAAGCTTGGGCCCTGCCTCAGTGCCTGCCATTCCAGGGGGAGGCCCGGGCAGCTGTGCTGGGTGCCTCGGAGGACGGGAGGGCCAGCGAGCCAGCCGTGGGCGAGAGAGCTCCTGACCCTGCAGCTTCGCCGCGGGCCAAGGAAGAGGTTCTTCCGGCAACCTGCCCCGCCCAGGGAGCACTGGCCCAGCAGGCGACCTGTGCTGAGGCCTGCCTCGGAGGGGACACAGAGTCTGGGCTGAGGCCCAGGGCTGAGGTACGGGGTTGGGGACACTCTGGGCCACCTCAGAATTGGGGCCTGCCTCCCTGCCTCTGCCAGCCCAAATCTGGGGGGTCCTCTCCATTTATTTTCTGCTCTGGTCTGCACTCCAAGTTTGCTGCTTTGTCACTTCGCCTTCCCAGATGTCTTTTCCTTTTGGCTACTGTCCTTCTTCCCCCCACACCTCCCTGTCCCCACCCTGGGGACACCTCCCATTTGGGACATGACCTTCTCTCCCTCCGCCAAGGGACCCCTGTCATTCCGGCTGTGGCCAACCCTTCCAGAGCCCCCTGCACCTCCTCAGGCCCTTCCCTCTCCCCCTTGTCTCACCTCTCGCAGAGGGAGGACGCAGCAGAGCTCGGAGGCCGTCTGGTAAACTCCCTTGTGGACCACGGCCGCAACTCCGATCTCTCAGACATTCAAGAGGAGGAGGAGGAGGAGGAAGAGGAGCTGGGTTCCACGACTCGTTCTTTCCAGAAGCAGGTTGTTGGCCACAGCATCAGGGAGAATGGGGCCAAGGTAATGGGGGGAGGAGGAGCTGGTGGGCCCTAGACCTCGGGTTCCGGGGCCTCTTACCCCCCGTGCCCGCAGCTGCTCCAGCCAGCACTGAGTGCCGGCAACATTCTGGGTGTGTGGCCGGGGCCCTGTGCCTCACAGTCGATAGGAAATTGCTCAGGACTGGCCTGTGCCCTCCTGGGAAGAAAGGAGAGGACGAGGAGCTCTCTTCGGCCCCTTCTGCTCCAGCCCAGCACACGCAGAGCCCCAGCCATCTGAGGTCCCTGCTGGGAGCCCCCAGGGAGGGCTGGGGAGGCCTCTCTGCTGTTACGGGCGCAGTCTGCTCGCTGTCGCTCCCGTGCCCTGGGGCCCCAGCGTCCGGGCAGCCCGTTCCTTGGGTGTGCTCCCCAGTCCCTCTGGCTATGCTCTGGCTGCGCCGCGGGGCTTCGCGCCAGCCCCCTCTCTGGTCTTTCCTCTGGGAGGAAGCTGAGGGAGGGCTATGGGGTTGCCCGCAACCCCTGCCCTCATTGGAGGACAAAGGTCACAGCTCTCTCCTCTTCCCACGGACCTCTCTTCCCTGCTGCCTTTCCTCCCCCCCACCCCCAGCCCCAGCCTGAGCCCTTCTGTGAGACTGACAGCGACGAGGAGATCTTGGAGCAGATCCTGGAGCTGCCCCTCCAGCAGTTCTGCAGCAAGAAGCTTTTTAGCATCCCCGAGGAGGAGGAAGAGGAGGACGAGGAAGACGAGGAGGAGGAGGAAGATGAGGAGAGGCCAGGGGCAGGCTGTTCTTCCCGAGACCCGGGCCCACCTGAGCCGGCGGCGCTGGGGCTGGGCTGTGACAGCGGTCAGCCTCGAGGCCCTGGCCTGTGTCCCTTGTCTGCAGAGCCCTGCCGGGCTGGGGACCGCCTGGAAGACATGCCTGGACTAGTGGGCGGGAACAGCCGGAGGCGAGGAAGTGGCTCCCCCGAGAAGCCCCCAAACCGCAGACGGTCCCCAGATCCCCGTGAACACTGTAGCCGACTTCTCAGCAACGGCGGGCCCCAGGCCTCTGGACGACTGGGCCCCCCCCGGGAGAGGGGCAGCCCCCCTGTGGGCGAGGGGACCAAGGGTGTGCCAGAGGCTGGTGGGAGAGGGCGGCCGCCCCCTTCCCGGAGGTGCTCCCGTGGCCGGGCCCCAGAGTCTAGCCTGGCCAGCTGCCTCTCCCCAAAGTGCTTGGAAATCAGCATCGAATATGATTCTGAGGATGAGCAGGAGGCAGGCAGCGGGGGCAGCGGCATCGCCAGCTCCTGCTACCTCGGAGATGGGGAGGCCTGGGGCACAGCCCCCATAGGAAGGCCCCGGGGGCCTCTGAAGGCTCATTCGGGCCCCAACCCCTACCCACGCCCTTCGGCCTGGGAGAAGGGGGAGCCAGAGCGGAGAGGCCGCAGTGCGACTGGCAGAGCCAAGGAGTCGCCCTCCCGGGTCCGTGCCCTCTCCCCACCCTGGCAGCCCCCTGCCTGCTGCCGCCCGGTGGCTCTGCTTGCTGCCCACCAGCCGCTCCCATTCCACGCTGCCACCTCCATCCGCAGAGGTGGGGCTGGGCCTCTGGGCTGCCTCCCCTCCCTCCTCCCACCTGCATTCCACTGCTTTGCTGCTTCTGCTGATCGGAACTGGGAGGCACAATATTCTGGGACCGCTGGTCACCGTCTGCCGCCAGCCAGCCCCCCACCTCTGGGCAGGGTGGCCCCTTCGTCTGCTTAGCTAGTTACGTCTCCGGGACGCTGACCCTGAGAAGAGGCTGTCCTCTCCCACACTCCTCCACCGGCTCTCAGAGCTGACCTTAGTCCCCTCCACTGCACTCATCCGTCGGGGCGGCCGGAGCCCGGGTCTCCCCTCCTGCCTTCGTTCCTCCGGGGGGTGGGGGGGGTCCGATGTCTCCGTGAGACGGGGCCAAGGCTCCGGGAGAGGAATGTTGTGCCGCTGCTCGGCTGCGCTGCTTGTGCTGTCGGGGCAGAGCTGGGGAGCTCCCGCGGGGGTGCCGCGGTGCCCACCAGCCGGCCGGTGCTGCCGCGGTGCCCACCAGCCGGCCGGTGGCTCACCTCTGCCGTCTGTTGCTCTCTCTTTGCAGGCAGCAGACACTGGGGAGCCCAGAGGGCAGGACGGCTCTGGGCGGAGGGGCCCCCCGCGGAGAGGGGCTCAGGCCGCCAGGACGTGTGCCACCGAGTTGGGTGAGCCCCTGACGGGGGCTGGGCTGGGCCGAGGGGGCCTCCCCTAACCCGACCCTTTGGCCAGAGCTTATGTCGCTGCTCTCTCCACAGCCCCTTTGAGGAGCCCCCCAGAGGAAGCGCGGCTTTACCAGGCCCTGCCCTTCAGGGTCTTCGTGGCTCTGTTTGACTATGACCCTGTGTCAATGTCGCCCAACCCTGATGCTGGGGAAGAGGAGCTCCCCTTCCGGGAGGGCCAGATCCTGAAGGTGACTGACTCACTGTGGGCCCCAGTCCCCTCTCCTCTCCTGTCCTGGAGGTATCCTAGCCCGCACGGGCGAGAACACAGCTTCCAGAGCCCAGTGATGACTCTGCTGCTTGTAGCTGTGCAACCTTGGGTAGATGAACTAGCTGCTCTGGGCCTCAGTTTCCTCAATGGTAAAAAGGGGGAAACGGTCACGTCTGCCTCCCAGAGGCGGTCGAGGTGCAGGTTCAGTACGCACAGAGGACGTCAGCTGCCCGGCACACAGCCCAGGCTGATAACTGGGGCTATTAACGTTACGGTTTCTTCTGAATCTCCAAATATTTGTCGAAGGCTTTTTGCCATTGCTCTGAGGTTACAGAGACCTAGTCCGGGGTGGGAATGGCCTTGCGGACGGCGAGTGACGAGCCTGTGTAAAAGGCCATCTTCTCTCATCCCTCTGATCCTTATCGTCAGCCCTTTCCCCCCGTTTCCTGGTTCGTGACCCGCAGAAGGGAGAGCGTTCTTCTGCAGTCCAGAGTGGGGTGCTGCGGGGCTCAGGGCCTGGGCCCCACGAGCGAGCTGCACTGACCTCCTGGGACAACTGGTCTCTGCCTTCAGGTGTTTGGGGACAAGGATGCCGACGGCTTCTACCGAGGTGAGGGTGACGGCCGTGTGGGCTACGTCCCCTGCAACATGGTGGCCGAGGTGGCCGTGGACAGCCCCACGGAGAGACAGCAGCTGCTCCAGCGTGGTTATTTGTCCCCGGATGTTCTCACTGAAGGCTCAGGTATGACCTGCGGCCGTCCCTTACCTACCTCTCCTCCCCTCCCCCCCCGCCCCGCCTCCAACTCCTGAGCAATTCGTATGTCCGGGGTGGCCGGGGAGCCTCATCCACGCAGAGTCCGGCAGAGCCTGCGGCCTTGCAGAGACTGAGGCCAGCGTGGCCCCAGCAGCGGGCTTGCCACATGGAGCAGGGGCCTGCTGCAGAGGGGATGGGCCACGAGGTTCAGATGCTGGAGCTTGGGGACGGGAGGGGAATGCCCTTCAGAGACTTGAGCACGAGAACCCAGGCACAGCCCAAAGAGGAGACTCCAGAGTCACTATCCTATCCCCCTCCCCTGCCTCAGTTTCTCTCTTACATATACTTGCCTCTCTGGATCAGGGAATGGTCCCTTTGTGTACTCTACGGCCCGCACAGCCGGGCCTCCCCCCAAGCCTCGCCGCTCCAAGAAAGGTAGGTGAGACCCGCTTCTCCCTCGGGGCCTGTGGGGATGAGTGGGGGTGGGGGGCACTGCTGGGCTTTCTGGAGAGACAGGAGCGGGGGTTTGAGCCGGCAGAGGGAATCAGGGCAGACCTTCATCCACATCCATTCCCTCCATTGGGGACCCTCCTCTTAATGGGGACGGGGAGCAGCCCGCCGGGACCTCTGCTCCAGATGGCGCCTGACTGCAAAGTCTACGCCGCCTGGAGCAAGTCATTCACCTTTCCCGGGTCTTAGCTCAGTACCAGACCCAGAGGAGGCTCTGCTCCCAGAACCTCTTGTGTGATGCTGGGCATCCTGCCTGCCTTGCTCCACCCCCAGCCTCGAGGCGGAGGGCGGCGAGGGGCAGGGCTCACTCACACATTCTCTCCACAGCTGAGGTGGAAAGCACTGCCCAGCCCTGTGCAGGTGAGGGGCCGGTCCTGGGCTGGGTGGTTCCTCGGGGCTCCCGCCAGGGGCTGCAACTCGTGGAGAGGTGGTGCATAGGGGGTGGGCAGGCCTCCAGCGTGGGGGACAGCGTGGCCTGGGGGGTGGTCCTGACGGAGTCCCTAGCCCTCTGCCCCTTCCCCTGCAGGCCACAGCCAGCACGGCTCCTCTCTCAGCTTGGAATCTTCCCGAACCATGGTGGCCGCATTTGACTACAACCCCCGGGAGAGCTCCCCCAACATGGACGTGGAGGTGAGGACCCACAGAGGGAGCCCAGCCGAGGGGGTGGCAGCAGAGCCTCCCCAGGGCTCACACCTGCCCCTCGGGCTCTCCACAGGCAGAGCTGCCCTTCCGGGCAGGGGACATCATTACTGTGTTCGGGGACATGGATGATGATGGTTTCTACTACGTGAGAACATTGGGATGGGGGGTGTGCCATAGCCCCCTCACCCGCCCTTTCAGGGAGGGCCTTCCCAGAGCTGGGGGCGGGGGGTGATGAGCTGGGGCCCCTGAAGGAAACCCGGAGGAACGGACAAGTCACTGCCTGGGACAGTGATATTGGTCTCCAGTTGTTCCCCCAGGGGCTCTGGGGCCAAGGGGCTGGGGCTGAGGCCTCTTTCCTGGGCTCAGTCTCACCAGCGTCTCCTCCCCAGGGGGAACTCAATGGTCAGAGGGGCCTGGTTCCATCCAACTTCCTGGAGGGCCCCGGGCCGGAGGCGAGCAGCCCCGACAGGGAGCCCGGGACACCCCAGGCTGAGAGTCAGGTCAGTGAGGAGCTGGGCTCCCGGCCCAGCAGTTGGGGTTGTACCCTGCTGGCGTGGTGGGGTCGGGGGGCCAGGACAGTGTCGTGGGAGGGGAGCCGGTGAGCACTGTGCCCAGGTTGGAACTGCCAGGGAGAGCCCAGCCAGGGCCAGCTCCCTCCCAGTATGTGCCCCTCCCTGCAGAGGAATGACGGCCGTGACCCTGACTCCCAGCCCATCTGACCCAGCTGCCCACACCCCCTGGCTGATGTGGGTGAGGGGACCTCGCAGGAGAGGACCTCTGGATACCCACACCTCCAGCTAGTCATAGCCTGGGTTTCAGGGAACCTCCCACCCAGTCGGGTCTGTCTGCCTCCCAGGTGCCTTTCAAAGCCAATTGCCCAGCAAGGCCCAGCATCGCGGGTCCTTGTTCTTGGAGCCTGCTTCTCCTTGTGGTGGGTGGAATACAGTCACGTTCAGCCTCACAGGGCAGGGAGAGGGGGAGGAGGCCAGGGCCCAGCGTGCCTCCCCCCCTCCCATCTGCAGGGTTTCCGAAGGCAGAGGCTGCGCAGAGTTCCAGTTCATGAGAGCTGGGCGAGCTGGTGCCTGGGCAGGGAGTGTGTGAGTCAGTCCGTAACCCATCTCCTCTCTTTGTTCCCTGTTCTTCAGAGAACGAGGAGGAGACGAGTCCAGTGCTAGATGGAGATAGATATATATAGAGAGAGCAACATGTAAGTGGGGGGCTGCCCCCCTCTGTGGATGTGAGTCCCCGCCCCTTACATCACCGTCATCAGATAGCACTCCTTTGTCTTGCGTTCCTGGGCCAGCCTGCTCTTCTCTCTCCCAGGGGATGCGGGAGGGCGATCTTGGCATGAGCCGGATTGCTGTGCAGGGTCGTGCAGGATCGTCCCCTCCCGTCGCCCTTACTCCGGGCAGTGCCAGCTGTTACAGGAATACACGTCATTTCAGTATTTCATGCCCCGTGTTAGCAGACTGCTCATGTTCTATAGCTTCTGCGGCTTAGAGAAGATTGTGTCATAGCCATTTCGTGACTCCTCGGTATATTGTGATACCGTATGACTACGGTATTATAATATTGCGATTATTATTGGTGACAGAGGCATGATACAGCGATGCCACCAGTAATAATAGTCTCCTCCCCTTGTCCTCTGCATCATGTCCTGTTGGGGGATCAGATGCATGATTTTACTTTTAATTCTCAATTTTCTCTGTTGGAGGGACTAAAAGGCGGGGAGGGAGTTGCTTAAACAAAATCCATAGATGACCCCAAACCATTCATCTCTGGGGTGCAGAGACCCCCTTCGGTTGTTTCCCAGCGGCCCCTCCCTCCTGGGATGTTACAGAGGGAGACTTGGGAAGGAGTAGGAAGAACCTGGGGCTCCCTGGTTGGCCACGAGCCCTGGCTGGTTAGCAGTAGACGCTTAGATCTCTAGGTGCCGAGAGACCTCTTGGTGAGCAGACCCTGCCACGTCATCAGAGCCCTGGGTGGGGTGGCCCCACGCCGGGCAGCCAGCTCCCCTGCCTCTGGCCTGGGCTCCAGCGGCTGGCTCGGGCCAGTAGGGGGAGGGGTGCGAGGATGAGGGTGGGGGCAGGGGTGGGGAACACGTGGGCTGGCCAAGACGCAGGATGGGATCACGGTAGGGATGTGGGAATGGGGAGCAGAGATGGGGAGGCATCCCGGTACCTGCCCTATTTACTCACCCCCTGTCGTTTAGGCTGCTAATGGCGCGGCCCGGGGGGGCCCGGGGCAAGGGGAGCCCCTCACTGTTGCTGGTGCTTCGCAAGGGAGGAATGCTAACAGAGGCAGCACGGAGGCCTCCAGAGCTCCTGGGGGGCCCTGAGTGATGCCCTGTGGGCCAGGCCCCTGCAGCCCTCTCAGAGGCCACTTAAGGAAGAGTCGCGATCTTCTCCTCCTCAGGGAGTGGGCACTGCCTCCACTCCCTGAAGGGGCCGTGAGGCGGCGCGAGAACTGCCTTCTGCGGTGTCCCTAAGTGGCCCTGGTCCTTGCTTTCCCTTTGCTGCGAGGGGCTGATGGGGGGGAACTGGGGGCACCCATCCCAAGGGGCAGGTCCAAGGACTCCAGAGCTCTGTCGGCCCAGTACCCTATCGAGATGACCCAGAGAAGGGGAGGGGTTTGCCCAGGTTCTGGAAGCAGAACCGGACTTTGTCCTTTCCGACTCCCAGCTCAGCAGTCCCTCAGCAGCATCGCAGGGATCGCCTCCCTGAGCTCTGCTGGGCAGGGGTGGGGTGAGGGGGGGCTGTGGCTCTTGACCGCGGTCTGTGTGGCGCGGAGGGCAGCAAGCACCCAAGGCTGCTGGGCGAAGGAGTCAGTCGGGGCAGGGAGTCCGGCCCTGACTTTGCCCTTTTCTCTTGTATTCCAGGATGGGGCCCGTTCAACGCAAGGGCCCCCGGTGCCCAGAGGCTGGCCCTGGGCCCCTGGCCCTGGCAGCTTCCTCCCCATTCAACTGGGGGAGGCACAGGGCACACGCGAGAAGGTGTGGGGTCTCCTCTCCAAGGGAAAGCAGCTCCTGAGGAAACTGGGCTCTGGGAAGAAGGAGTGATGCTGTGGCCCAGCCCGCAGGCAGAAGCAGGCCCCTGAGGCCCCCAGATCACTGGTTGGGGAAGGCCCCGGACGCCCGATCTTCCGAGTTGACCCTGTGGCACTTGGACGGCAGTCAGAGACTCAGTGAAGGTCAGAGCTAGTTCTCAAGGGTGCATCCTCTGGATGCAGGAGGGGAAACTGAGCCACAGAATGAGGAAGTAACTTGGTCAGGGTGGCCGAGCACCTCAGTCACAGCCAGGACTCGTGACTCCCAGTCCGCCCACCTCAGCCTAGTTTCCCGCACACTCTGCTGGTCCCTTCTTTGGTCCTCCTCGCTCCTGATGGATGGTACTGGCTATCCCGTTAAGTCTTCCTTCCCCTGAAGGCAAGTTTGCACTGGATTCCCCAGAGCCCCACTTCCTCGGGGGGCCAGCGGGACAGAACCCTGTATATATGTACATACTCGGTGCCTCAGTCCAGCCTCGTCTACGTCACTTCCACCGCACAGGCCCCGGAAGGAGAAAGGCCATGCCAAAGCGGGCCTCACCCCGCTCCATAGTGCTCCACCCCTCCTCTCTGCCCGCCCGGCCTCCTGGCCCCTGTGTGCCCCCCCCCCCCAAAGACCTGGGGGCCAGCGGGGCGGAAAGCAGGAGTTGGGTTTGCCTTATTTTGCTCATCGGATTCAACTTCTCTTTTGCATCATTTTCCTCTGGTCCCTGTCGGAGTCTGGGGGCTGGGGAAGAGGACAGATTTATGCAGCTATTTTCATACATCCCCGGTTCAGAGTGGGGTAGACAGCTTTCCACCCTGACCCTCCCCAACCCCTCTAACCCTGAGGCCGGGTGAGTGTCTCTGCATGTTTCCTTCACTGTGGTGGGAGATCGTTTGACTGAACCCCCACCCCCCGCCTTGGTCTCCAGGGCTGTGGAATGGTGGGGGCATTTGTTTAAAAAGACATTTTATTATAATAAAGTCTATTTTCACAAAACCCATGCTGGGCTCGACCTGGGGCAAAGGACACCTGGAGGGGTGGGTCATGCCAAACTTTGGACTTGACCTTAGAACCTGGAAGTTACATCCGAGGGCGACTGGGGCAAAACCAACCAACACCAAGATGACTAAGCAGCTCGAGTTTCTTTTCTGAAGAGAACAGTTTGGCAGCTTCCCGAGTCCCCAGTGGCAGGGCCAGGTGCTTGGAGTTGGGGCAGGGTCCCGGTGGGGCATAGAGAGACCTGGCCGGGGGACGGGGAAACCCGAGAGAAGGCTGTGGGGCAGTGCACTGACCAGATCCTGCCATGTTGACTTTCCTGTGGCAAATGCAGACCCACGATAGATGGACGAAAACCCAGCCGGCTAAGTGAGCCAGTCAGAGTTCCGCTTGAAAGCCCCAAGGGGCGCTCTGAGTAGACTAGAACAGCAGGAGGTCAGAGAGGCCCGAAACCTCAAAGCAGGGTGTGTGTGGGGGAGACCTGCACGTCGCTCCTTGCCTAGAGGCGGTGGGGACTGAACCGTAGAAGCCCTAGGTGCTGCTGACAGCTTGAAGAGTCCACATTCCAGGTGGGGAGCAATGAAGTTCGATGGACCGTTGCACGTTCTTCCCCCTCCAGGGGCGCAGGGGCAAAGGTGAGGGTGTCTGCCCTTAACTAAACAGCAGGAGGGGCAGCGTGGGCCAGAGGCCAGGTGGTTGGCAACAAGAAGGGTCACTGGCTGGGTGAGGAGCCCCCAGAGTGTGGCGGTCGGGCTCCCGCCCTCTCTCCCCAAAGCCTCCCGCTCACCAGCAGCCTCACCCCGCCCGCCTGGGAGGGCCTCTCAACTCCGAAGGCCGGGACACCATTGGGACTCAACAAACGATTGGGACAATGTGAACAACGTCTAGTCTTCTGACCTATGAACAAAGTACATCTCTCCATTTCTTTCGGTCTTCGATTTCCCTCAGTAATGTTTTGTTTGTAGATCTCGCACGTCTTCTGTCTGATTTATCCCTAACCACTTCATAGTTTTGATGCTATTATAAATGGCATTATTATTTAAAATTTTAATTTCAGATTCTTTGTCGTTAGTGTATAGAAACACAACTGATTTTTATGTTTTTGGCCTTGTCTGCTGCAACCTCACCAAACCCGCTTCTTAGTTCTAGTAGCGTTTTTTGTAGGTTCTTTAGAATTTTCTACATATGCGATCATACTGTATATAAACAAAGATAGTTTTACCTTGTCCTTTCAAATTTCAATGCCTTTAATTTCTTTCTTTTTTTTCTCTTGCCCCACTGCATTGGACAGAACCTCCAGTATGGTGCTAAATAGAATTTGCAGAAGTGGGCACACTTGCTTTGCTCCTGGTCTTAGGGAAAAACATTCAGTCTTTCACCATGAATAATGATGTTAGTGACAGATCTTTTTTCAAATTTTTAAAAATTTTTTAGATACCCTTTATCAGGCTTGAGGAAGTTCTTCTAGTTTGCAGAGAGTTGGGGTTTTTGGTTTTTGTTTTAAAATAATCAGTAATAGATGTTGGATTTTGTCGAACAATCTTTCTGCATCTGATGGGAGATCATATGGTTTTCTCTCTTAGTTATGGCGAATTTTGTTGGTTTTTCAGTGTTAAGCCAGCCTTACTTTCCCGGGATAAATTCCAGTTGGTCCTGACCTGGGAAGAGGATGGAGGGTGAAAGCCTACTCTCTGGAATGTGTCAAGCTCAGTAAGAATTGAGCTTGAGGAGTGGGTACAAGGCACAGATAAGGGCGTTGGGATTGGGGGTAAGATGGGAGACCCACAGCCTAGAGTAGAGAGACTCCGAGGTTCTGATTTGGGCTCATCCACTCTGTTTCCTCCCCGTCCTCACCCCGAGGACCTCACTCATTAGGGAATCTCCATGTACTTCTGCCAGAGCAAGAACTTCCCCTTAGGCCATAATAGTCTGGTCCTCAGGGCAGAGGAAAGGAGCTGTGGTTTCCACTCCCGAACCTGGCCGGGGTCCAGCATCACCATGTAATGTCCCCTTTCATAAGCTTTTGCTGGACTTGAGGAGCTCTTCTCCTGCCTTGCTCTCACTGCAGGGTGGGCACGGAGCCAACGAGGGCTGGGAGGGCGGAGGACGCAGACTAGAAAGTGCCCCCCCAACCCTGACATCCTCTGCTAGAGACTCCTGGCCCTGTCTCCTGCCCTTCAGTGTGTGCTCCCCTCCCCAGCTCTTGCCATTTTCTGCTCTCCAACAATTTCACTTTTTAAAAAAATTTTTTTAAAAGATTTTATTTATTTATTTGACAGAGGGAGAGAGATCACAAGTAGGCAGAGAGGCAGGCAGGCAGAGAGAGAGAGGAGGACGCAGGCTCCCCGCCAAGCAGGAGCCCGATGCGGGGCTTGATCCCAAGACCCTGAGATCATGACCTGAGCTAAAGGCAGAGGCTTTAACCCACTGAGCCACCCAGGCACCCCGGACCATTAGTTTTAAAGTAACTGCCAGGCCCCCTTTCAGTTCCATTCCCCAAAGGTAACCACTGTTAACAGGCTTCTGTGCCTGCTTCCAGGATTTCCACGTATATTTAAGTGTGTATGTACATGCCCTTGGCACGTGCACATCTGTGTGTTTTGCACGAATTGTATCATGTAGTATATGTTTTGGAACCACCTCTTTTCTTTTGGCAACATGTCTTTCTATATTGCTACATATAAACCTCCCTCATTAGTTTTAAGTCTGCAGGAAACACCATTATGTGCAGGGACCACAGTGTGGCAAATATCTTTTGATGGATATCCAGCTTGTTTGTAGGCTTTTCGTTGTTGCAAATGAGGCTGAAATGAACACTCTTGGGAAGCAAAGAGTACATTTCTTCTTGGTGCTAGAATTGCTGAGTCAGAGGAAATGTACGTTAGATTTTGACTGGCATTGCCGAATTGCCCACCGGTGGCAGCGGGCCAATCTGCCCTATTTTTTCCCCATGCTGACTGGTTCTGGCTTTATCAGCCTTTTTACATTTTAACTAATCTGATTGGTGAAGATGCCGTTGAATTCTTTGACTTCAAGTTTAATGCTTCATCATTTTAGTGTTTTTTGTAGAAGTTTGTCTCCCCTACACTTACCCTATTCCCATCACTAGTAACCACAGGTATAAAGGCAAGTCACTGAATAACCATTAGACACTTGTATTATTGTATAATTTGACTTGTCTTTACCTTTACAATATTACCCGAAACAAATTTGGGAACTATTATTTGAAACGAACAAAAACTTGAATATTCACTTAAATTAAAAAAAAAAATCTCGTTCATTAGAGTGCAACCTTTCTGGAATGGTGGGTTAAAAATGTCCAGTGTTTTTCAGATCCATGAATCTGCCTTCTAAAGAGAACTAAAAGGAGCATATTAAAATTATTATCCTAAGAAGAGAGAATTCTTACAAGATATTACAAGTTCTGCGGAGAAACTTAATGACAAAGGTTACATACCTGTTTCCACAAGGAGGTACTTAGGAACAAACCTGACAAGAAAGTAAAACAATAACATTTCAATGAAGAATATAAAAGTAGACTTAAATAAAATGATATACTGTGTTACTCAAGAGCATAAGTTCTCTGAGAGTAATTTGGGAATTGCTGTACCCCCAGTACCTACCACAGTGCCGGCACACAGGCGCTCAGGAAGTACATGTTGAATGGATGAATGTGATGAATAGGAAGACAAGATTTAAAAAAAAAAAAAAGATTTTATTCATTTAGTGAGAGAGAGAGTGTGCGTGTATAGGCACGAGTGAGTGCAGGCGTGGGATGGGGAGAGGGAGAAAGAATCTCAAGCCAACTCTGTGCTGAGCACAGAGCCCTACACGGGGCTCGATCTCACAACCCCGAGATCATGACCTGAGCTGGAACCAAGAGTCTGACGCTTAACTGACTGAGCCACCCAGGCGCCCCAGGATGACACTATCTTAAAGATGACAATTGTCACCAGACTTAGATATAAATTAAATACAGTATCAATAAAAATCTCAGTAGGATTTCTCATGGAACTAGACACTCAAAAATTCCTAAGAAAGAGTAAATATGTTGAATGTTGAAGATTCTTTTGAAAAAGAAGAATGAGGAAGGATAATTTATCTTTTTTTTTTAAGGATAATTTCTCTTAATGGAAATCAAAACATACTAAAAAGTTATGGTAATTGCAGATAAGGCATTGACACAGGAATCGATAGACTAGTAGACCAGTAGAATAGAATACTCTAGAAAAAACACACATTTACAGTAAGTGAGTAAAAGGAGTATCTCATTTCAGTGGTGAAACAACAGATTATTCAACTAAAGGCATTGGGGCAATTGGTTATCCATTTGGAAGTGAATGAAAGTGGCTCACTATTACACTGTACACTTACACCGTTCACACACAGAAATTCCAGATGCTTTAGTGATCTCAATGTGAAAAATCAAAATATTAAGCTATTAGAAGAATATACAGGAGAATATGTTTATAATCTTTAAAAAGGGAAGATCATTTTAAACAAGTCTGAAAAGGAAAACCCATAAAGGAGAAGACTGATAAATTTGACCACTTCAAAATTAAGACCCTATATTGGGGGCGCCTGGGTGGCTCAGTCAGTTAAACATCCAACTCTTGAGTTTGGCTCTGGTCATGATCTCAGGGTTGTGAGATGGAACCCCGTGTGTCAGGCTCTTCACTGGGCGTGGATCCTGCTTAAGACTCTCTCTCTTCTGTCAATTATCTTATGGTCTCACTTACGTGTGGAGTATAAAGAAAATCATGGAGGGCATTGTGAGAAGGAAGGGAAGGGTGAATGGGGGGAAATCGGCGGGGGCGATGAACCAGGAGAGACTGTGGATTCTGAGCAATAAACTGCGGGTTTTGGAGAGGAGGGGGTGGGGGGATGGGCGAGCCTGGTGGTGGGTATTGAGGAGGGCACGCATTGCATGGAGCACTGGTTTGGTGCATGAACAATCAATCTTGTAACACTGAAAAAATAAAATAAATATATTTGGGGGGGGAAAAACACGCTCTCTCTTCCTTAGCCCCTCCCACCTCCCTCTCTCCCTAAGGAAAAAAAAATTAAGACCCTATAAAAATCGTAAATAATAAATGACGGACTGGAAGAATGTTAACAATGTGCATAATTGCCGATAGATTAGTATTATTCAGAATATATGGTAACTTTTACAAATCAATAAAAAGAGCGACAATCGGATAGAAAAATAGGCACCACCGAACATGGGAAATTTACAGAAGAGCTAATAAAAAGATGTTGGCTATTTTTTTTTTAAAGAAGGTTTCAGATGATTTTTTTTTAAAGATTCCATTCATCCATCTGATGGAGAGAGAGATCACAAGTAGGCAGAGAGTCAGGCAGAGAGAGAGAGGGGGAAGCAGGCTCCCCGCTGAGCAGAGAGCCCGATGCGGGGCTTGATCCCAGGACCCTGAGATCATGACCTGAGGCGAAGGCAGAGGCTTTAACCCACTAAGCCTCCCAGGCGCCCCAAAGATGTTGGCCATTAATTAAGGAAATAAAAATTGAACCAATAGTGTGAGTCCAAGCACACTGTGAGTCCCTTGAGAATTTTGACAGGTCTGGAGGACACACTGGTAATAGCTATTTATTAAAAATTCTAAATGCACAAAACCTGTGGCTCACTTCTCAGTCTTTACACTGGAGAACAAGGTGTGTGTGTGTGTGTGTGTGTGTGTGTGTGTGTGTGTGTGTGTGCACTGTGTACAGAGGCCTCTTGCTGCGTTGTTTTTATAGTGAAAAAACAGGAAAATGTCAGCTTCCATCAAGAGAAGAATGGTCACGTCACGGAGGTAGGGCTCAACTAAAGAATACGTGTAAAAGTTAAAGAAAGTCGACTGTTTTCTAGATGGCACATGATAGGTCTGCAAGATGTCACTGAGTGGGAAAAGCACATTGCCCAGCAAAATGTGCAATGGGATATCATTTATGGAAAAATAAAGGCAGAAGAATGTTCCCCACAGACCCAGACATAGGAATGAATAGAAAATGAAAGGTCTGGCGGGACCAATGCAAGGATGACAGCGGTGCGCTTCTGCGAGGAGCGGGAGGGCTAAAACTGGAGTCGGCACGGCCCGGACGTAACCTAACCTAATCCACTGGGAGCGCTGGCGGGATTGGCGATATTTTAATTGTATTCAGAATATATCCACGCATTACCTGTGTCATTCAAAACCAATTCTTAAAAAGGTAAAGAGCAAGGAAAGAAGGTCTCTGGGCCGGGTGCCAGGGCTTGCCCCTGAGGAGTCCTTGCCGCCGGCGCCTCCCCCAGCTCCCAAAGCCTCCTTCCCTCCAACCACAGACACACAGGAAATCTGGCGGCAATCCCAACTGAACTGTTTCCTAAACGGCATGAAGAAAGAACACGCTGTTTTGCAAGCAGTAGCAGAGGGCCCGTTATCCCACAGGCAGTTGGACTTCACCCTAGGGGTGGGGATGTTTGGGGAAGGTAAGTGGGGAGAGGGAAGGGGGGCTCCCTCAAAGGACCAGAGTCTGGGGATGTAGGAGTGGCAGCAGTGCCCTCCAGAGGCCACCCCTGGGATGGCGACCAGGGGTAACGGAGGGGACAAGACTTAACTGGAATATCTCATGCTGAGAAGCCCTCCTAGCCTCGCACACCCCTGGGCCACACAAACAAGGCCCACAGGAGGAATGCCGCGGACAGCCTTCAGTAAACCCGGCTGTGTCATTAATTGGTTGGAAACCTCATAAGGTCATGGACCCTCTCAAGCCTCGGCCCCTACATACAAGCCACAGCCCCAGGCCTGGGCCAAAGGCACGTGGTTTGGGGATGGTTGAGAATTCCTGAGAATCCTCCCACCTCCACATGGGTAGAGAGTGAAGGGCATTTTAACATCATTCTTTGACAAGGCTTTAGTTTTTCAAACATTCGTTGCCTCGTTGACCCCTGTGAAAAAACACGGCCTCTCACCCCTACCCCTGAATCCCGTGCCTCCTGCCCAGCTTTTAGCCTCTGGACCTGGAGCCCAGGGCACCCTCCACTCTGTTGAGTCAGCTTTCTAAAATGTACCTCTGCGTCCTTCACGGCCTTTACGGCTTCCCGGAGCCTTCAGGAAAAGGACGTCTCAACAGGTCAGCAAGACAGGTTCCAGGCCTAGCTGCCTTACCGACATCACCCTGCCTCATCCTTGCCCACAGGGTGGAACTGTCTAAATGAAGCCCACTCGTGTCCAGGCCTTTGCTAGGTCATTCTCTGGGCCCACAATGCTCTTCCTCCCTGTGTCTACTTGGTCAACGTCTTTTTTTAAAGATTTTATTTATTTATTTATTTATTTGACAGAGAAAGAGAGAGAGAGAGAAGCAGGGGGAGCAGCAGGCAGAGGGAGAGGGAGAAGCAGGCTCCCCGCTGAGGAAGGAGCCCAAAACGGAACTTGATCCCAGGACCCTGAGATCATGACCCGAGCCGAAGGCAGACGCTTAGCCAACTGAGACACCCAGGTGTTCCCTACTTGGTTGACTTCTAAACATTCTTCAAGATAGTCTCAAGCATCAACTTCTCAAGAAAACTTTCCCCGGTACCGGTTCGTCCAAGTGCTGCTCTTCAATGCTCCCAAAGAACCCTGCACGAGGCTCTTAGGTTCTGTTACTGTGCCGTCTGTATTCTCCTGTGTGCTCCTTGAGGATAAGGCCTTCGCTTGGCGGGGTATGCCCAGTGGTCAGCACAGGGCAGGTGGCAGATGCAAGAGCCTGGTAAATACTTGTTGGGTAAGTGCCCCAAAGAAAGGTCACAAATAAGTATGCAGAGGCCACTGGGTGAAGAGTGCTGGGTGTGGGAGGCAGGCAAACCATAAGAGATGCTAAACTCTAGGAAACAAAGAGGGCTACTGGAGGGGAGGAAGGTGGGGAATGGGGTCACTGGCTGCTGGGCATAAGGAGGGCACGTGATGTGATGCAGTTACATGCAACTGATGAATCACTAAATTCTAGCCCTGAAACTAATTATACACTATCTGTTCACCGCATTGAATTTCAATAAAGAGTTTTTTTTAAAGACTGCTGATATGGAAGTCAGAAGACCTAATAGCCAGACTATCCTGAACTGTGCCACACAGTCACCTTTGGCATAGGCACTTCCTTCCTTGTCTCTGTCTTTCTCATTTGTGCTGCAAGGGCCTTGTGTTAAATGTCTCTCTCCTCTTTAGCCTTGACAATTGCCCTAACAGAGTAAAAGGATGCTAATTGTCAGAGTTGATGAGGGCAATAGGGAACTGTTCCACGCATGGCTCAAGGGAGGGTGACATGCAATCTTCATGAGGACATTTGACAATTTTTAATGTACCCCTATGTTTTATTGCAGCACTACTTATAATAGCCAAACTATGGAGGCAATCATAGTGTCCATCAATAAATGAATAGACAAAGCAGATATGCAATGAATGAATAAAGATATACACACAATGGAACGCTAGGCAGCCCCCCAAAATAAAATCTTGCCATTTTGCCACGACACTGATGATGGGCCCAGAGGGTAAAATCCCAAGTGATTAAGTCAGAGGAAAACAAAGGATTCCACTCATAGGTGGACTTAAAGAAACAAAACAAATAACAGAGAACAAAAGAGACGAACAAAAACCCAAACTCTTAAATACAGAGAACGAACTGATAGTTACCAGAGGGGAGGTGGATGGGAGGATGGGTTAGGCAGGTGAAGGGGATTAGAAGTCCACCTATGGTGATGGTCACCGAGTAATGTATAGAACTGCTGAATCACTCTGCCTCTGAAACTACTATAACACTGTGAATTATTTCTACCGAAATTAAAACATAGAATAAAACTAAGCTGTTAGGAAAACAGTAGATGCTATATGGATTACAAAAGATAGAGTTCTCCAAATATTTTATAAATACTTAACATATGTTAAGTCAAATATTAAAAGAGAAACATTAAAGTGGGATAGTTGACAATTTTTTTAAAGCCTTTAAAAATATTGATACCTAGGGGCGCCTGGGTGGCTCAGATGGATGGGTGACTGCCTTCGACTCAGGTCATGATCGAGTCCCAGGATCGAGTCCCACATTGGGCTCCCTGCTCAGCAGGGAGTCGGCTTCTCCTTCTGACCCCCCCTCTCTCTTTCAAGTAAATAAATATTTGAAGGATATTTCTCTCTCAAATAAATAAAATCTTTAAAAAAATATTGATACCTAAATATGTAGCAATTTTACTTCTAGGTCTAAGGAATAAGTAAAGCTGTAACAAGAGATTTTACCCCACGGATGTTGACCCTAGTACTGCTTATAACACTGAAAATAGGAAACAACCCAAGGATCTAACAAGAGGGGATTAGTGAGTAAATCTTAGTACTTAATGCAAAATATTATGCAGATATGTAAATGAGCTAAATCTGTTTATCGACATAGAAAGAATCCAGGCTAAATTGTTAAGTACTAAAACTAGGTTGTAAAGCAATATTTAAAGTACATTTTTATCACCATTTAAAAATACATATTATATCTACATATAGGGTGTCAAATGATTAAATGGGGTTATTTATGAGTAGTGGGGTTATGAGAAATTATTTTCTTCCTGCTTCTTACTTGTATGAAAAATGACCAGCCTGGAAAGAAAAAAATTTACCTTTAACCTCACTTGATTAGAAGTAATTTTGGCTTATTTTTTTTTTTTTTTTTTTAATTTTGGCTTATTTTTATTTTTTCTTGTGTTCTCTAACTTTTCGTGAATAGAAATATATTACTTGTAGGATTAAAAAACTACTTTCTTTTTTACAATTTTATTTATTTATTTGAGAGAGAGAGAGAGCACAAGCAGGGGGTGTGGTCAGAGGGAGAGGCAGACCCCTCGCTGAGCCGGGGAGCCTGACACGGGGTTTAATCCCAGGACCCCAAGATCATGACCTGAGCTGAAGGCAGACACTTAACCAATTGAGCCCCCTCTGGCGCCCCTAAAAAGGTATTTTCAAAAGTATAAAATTCTAGACCTGATTCACAAGGAGCCACCTGTCCAAGTTCGCACAGAGCAAGTCACCGAGAGAGCAAGGCTGGAAGAATGGCCTCCGCTCTCATGGGTTCCACTGGTGACAGGATGTGCGGGCACACCCGGAAGGTGTTCTGGACGTGTTGCTGTCCCTTGCAGCCAAGATGTGGGCATAAAAGACAAGAGGGAGGGCAGGAAGGTGGCTGGAGTGGGAGACGGGGCTAGACCACATGTCCCGGGAGCCTGACAAGGGCCCAGGGAGGTGGACAAGCACAGCCTTCGTCAGAGGGTACCTGTCCCGCTTTGCCAGCGTTCTCAAGGGGAGACACCTCCCCCTCTTATAGTTCAGACCCATCCTAAAAGTTAACCCCAGTCCTCTTAACTGCGCTGAACTTGTCCCAGAGAGGCCCTGGGCTGTGTCACCCAACTGACCACTAACCACATCCAGCTGTGCTCTTCCTGGTTCCTGAAATCCAGGGGCAGATGGCGGAGTGCTGAAGACGGCCTGCGAGCAGAAGCCCAGAAGAAAGGGGAGGAGGAGAGGGAGGGAGGAAGTTACCTTGGTCCCGAGCCTGTAGCCCCCAGGCTTTCCTATGAAACCCAACGGTCTCTTGCCAGGTTTCCTGTCCCTTTAGCCTTTGTCAAGAATGGGGGTGCTGCCAGGGGCCAGCATACTGTTGGGAGTGGGGGACACCCCCCACCAAGGCTGATTGATCATTACTCCAGATGTCCCCTACACCTTCCCTCCTCCTCTGGGGTCACTCCATGTCCCACAGTTCCTTAGGCTGTTGGTTCCTGACTTTTGTCCCTTTCAAAGGATCCCCAGATACTCAGTTTAACCAGAATTTTGGAGGGGCATTAATTGTCCCCCTTAGGGACAGCACTGGTCTAGGCTCATGATGGGAGCTAAGAAGCTCTGGAGTGGGATGCTAAGTTCAAAGGCTGGGCACAGCTCTGGTCTCTCCTTTTCTGTCCCTTTCTCCCATATGAGGGACCATCTTTTGGGCACCCCAACCCCAGTAGGGGAAGAGAGAGCATTTAGTCTCCCGGGGCGGGGTTTTGTCTGCCCCGCCCCCTCCCTCAGTGCGGACGATATAAAGGCCTAGATTCAGGTGAGCCTCGTGGCCGGTACCAGGTGAACTTCGGAGGTGAGGTCCTGGGGGCTGAGAGACTGAAGCTAGCAAAAGCAGGGCGCCGTGGACCCCTTCCCTGAGGAGGTAGGTAGGACCCACTGAGGTTGGACTAGACTATGAAGGTGGGAGTGAGGGGTCAGGGGAGAGGGCTGGTGGGGTTCTCTTCTCCCAAATGCACTGGGCCCTCTGGACTTACCAGGCTTGGGGTCTTGTTGCAGAGATGAAGCTGCTGCCGGCCCTGGTGGGGCTCCTGGCCGTTCTGGCTGTGCCCCAGCGCTCTGAGGGTGCCGGTCCAGGTAACGGTGTAGAACGAAGGGAAAAGGTGGTGTGTTAGGGGCGGTTCTGAGTCTCCCGGACTCGGTGCAGGCCACCCTGGCTCTGGGGCCCACTCCTGAGCATGTGACCCCTGTCCTGGCCAGGCGTCCTGGAGGAGGTGGAGACCTCAGTGGTACTGA
The DNA here is from genome assembly GCA_028533885.1 of Nasua narica. Taxonomy (NCBI): domain Eukaryota; kingdom Metazoa; phylum Chordata; class Mammalia; order Carnivora; family Procyonidae; genus Nasua; species Nasua narica. Next base: position 27,533,660 of record CM052804.1, on the reverse strand, counting down.
CCTGCATGCAGGAAGCCAAGCGACTAGTGGACACGGCCTACAAGGAGCGGCGGGAGAGGTGCGGTGCCGGGCACTTCCCAGCTCTGGGCACGGCTGCCCCAGGTCTTTCCGAGAAGCAACCTGACATGGGGACTTCGTGGGTGGGGGTGGAGCCCCCTGTCTGCCTGTTGGTCTTTGTGTCTTTGGTTTGAGAACACCTTCAAAACCATCCCTCCCCGTGGCCTTGCCTCTGTCTGCACAGCCTGGTCCACACTCTGTTTGTAAAGAGAAACCTTCTTTCTGTCTGTGGGTCTGTCTGCACTCTCCTGCGTGCTGGCCAGGGCTAGGGCTCTGCAGAGTGTCCCCACCCCCACTGTCTTGGCCTCACTCCTCCCTTCTCCAAGCAGCATCAAGCAGCGGCTTCGCAGTGGCTTGGCCAGCCCCATGGAACTCCTGTCCTACTTCAAGCAGCCGGTGGCAGCCACCAGGACAGCTGTGCGGGCTGCCGACTACCTGCACGTGGCCCTGAGCCTGCTGGAGGGGAAGCTGCGGCCTCTGTGGCCGCGGCCCTTCAATGTAACTGGTACTGTCGCCCCTACATCCCCTGTCACCTGCTCCACTAGTGACCTCGGTCATCTCCCAGTGACCCCCACTCCCCACTCTTCCGGGGAGTCTCAGGTGCCACGCGATCTGCTTTCCCGCGTCCTCAGACTGGGCCCCCAACCAAGGCTCCCTAGCTTAGGACAGGAAATGGGGGGGACTCGGCAACCACGCCCCTCTCTCCCGGCCCCAGACGTGCTGACGCGGGCCCAGCTGAATCTGCTGTCCAAGTCGAGTGGCTGCGCCTACCAGGACGTGCGGTCCACGTGCCCGGAGAACGACAAGTACCGCACCATCACCGGCCACTGCAACAACAGGTGCGGCGGGCTGCGGGTGGCCCCTGGGCGGGCAGGCAGGCCACTGACTCCCCGCGGGGCCGCCTCGCGTCAGCGCCAGGTCCTCCCCCTGCAGACGCAGCCCCACGCTGGGGGCCTCCAACCGCGCCTTCGCGCGCTGGCTGCCGGCGGAGTACGAGGACGGCTCCTCGCTGCCCTACGGCTGGACGCCCGGGGTCAAGCGCAACGGCTTCCCGGTGCCCCTGGTGAGCGCCGGCCGGCGGTGGGGAGTGGGAGGTGCGCGGCGCGGGGCGCAGCCCGCCCCGGAGGCGCGCGGGGTCCCGGGCGGCCCCTGACGCTGCGTGTTCCGCAGGCGCGCGCCGTCTCCAACGCCATCGTGCGCTTCCCCACGGAGCAGCTGACCCCGGACCAGGAGCGCTCGCTTCTGTTCATGCAGTGGGGCCAGCTGATCGACCACGACCTCGACCTGAGCCCGGAGCCGGCCGCCCGGGTCTCCTTCGTCACTAGTGTCAACTGCGAGACCAGCTGCTTGCAGCAGCCGCCCTGCTTCCCGCTTAAGGTGCGCCCTTCTTCCCGCCCCGCCGCTGCCTGCCGGGTGGATAGAGGGGGAATCCTTCCTGGAAGCAGCCATCTCCCTCTGTGCCCAGAGTTCCCTCCCCAGCATCTAGGGCTGGCCCTGCCCTCCCACTAGTCTCGCATCTGGCGCCAGGATCTTCCCGCCTCCCTCCAACCTCCCCCTGCAGGTGCTGGGTGCTCAGTCCCCTTTCCTCTTCACACAGGGCCACCTTCCCACCCACTCCCCTCCCCGCCAATCCTTGGCGCACATTGCACAGAGCCTGGGCTGTCGGTTGCTGGAGGCTGGAGGAGACTGGATAGTTGGGGCACGTAGGGAGAGTAGAGAAAGGAAGGAAAACTGCAGAAAGGGAGTGAGAGGAGAGAAAGGCAGGGGCCAGGATGAAAGACAGGAAAGGGAAGGGCAGGGCAGGGAGCAAGAAAGGAAAAGCAAAAGGAGGCTAACCGAGAGTTAGAGGCCACCTCCAGAGAACAGGGGAGGGGGGCAGACCCCCTGGAGAAAAGGAGGGAGAGAAAGGAAGTTTAGGTAAGGACTGGCTGGCCCTCCTCCAGGGGGCTGCACATCCCCCATTCCAGGGTTCGGGGATCACCCCCAAAGCTGGTAGCTGGGAGAAACTGCGCCTGCGCAGCCTCCAGCAGTGAGCTTCTGTGGGCCTTGAGAGGCCCCCCTCCAGACCGAGGGGGCCAGAAGTCCTGAATAGCCTTCCTTTTGGTGTCTGCGTCTCCCCCTCTGGTCCTGGGTTCCAGGCTGCCTTGGAGGTGGGACCAAGGCCTTGGGGCAGGGGGCGGAGAGGCAACCGGCCCTGTCTGTGTCACAGATCCCGCCAGATGACCCCCGCATCAAGAACCAACGTGACTGCATCCCCTTCTTCCGCTCCTCGCCCGCCTGCACAGACAGCAACATCACCATTCGCAATCAGATCAACGCGCTCACCTCCTTCGTGGACGCCAGCATGGTGTATGGCAGCGAGGAGCCTCTGGCCACCAGGCTGCGAAACACGTCCAATGAGCTGGGGCTGCTGGCTGTCAACACCCGTTTCAGCGACAACGGCCGGGCCCTGCTGCCCTTCGACAACCTGCATGACGACCCCTGCCTGCTCACCAACCGCTCTGTCAACATCCCCTGCTTCCTGGCAGGTCAGCCTGGAGTGTGGGGCGGGGGCGGGGCGCTGGGGCCACGGTGGGGGCGGGGAGGGGCTGCTTGTGAGCAGCCTGTGAGTCCTCACCAACTTCACATTAATCCAGTTGCCATGGTGACGACTTGGGTGGAGCCAGGAAGGTGAACAAACAAAACCCAAAAAACAAAAAACAGACCAAAAAAACCCAAACTGAAACTAACAAGCCCCCCAAAAGCCAAACCTAAGAAGGAGACTTGGGTTTGGCTGAGGAGCCTCTGGCCATCTGTCCGTCCCTTTCTCCACCTCTCCTTTTCCCTCTGGACTCTGGCAGAGAGTTGAATCCCCGGGGACAGGGAAAGGCGGGACAGAGAGCTAGGCGTCGTCCTCACTCTCTAGGGCCTCATCATCCCCGGGCAGTAGCTGCGCACCACGCCAGACAATTTTCATTTAAATCTAAATGAATTCAAATTAAATTAAACTTAAAATTCCGTTCCTCTGCCACACTAGCCACATTTCAAGTGTTCAGTAGCCTCCTAGGTTCGTGGTTCCCATATTGGGCAGCACAGATGTAGAACATTCTCATCAATTCAGAAAGTTCTATGGGATGGTGCAGCTGCAGAGTATCACCTCCCGCCGGCTCCATTCCCTGTAATAAGAGAGGGTGAGATTTTAAATTTAAACACCTGGTGGCTCCAGGGATGTGGCTGGGGCAGTAAGGGTGCCCACGCCCAGAAATTTCCCAATGGGTTTTTTTTCTCTTTTAAAAAATAGTTTATTTAATTTTTAAAAAGATTTTATTTACTTATTTATTGGACAGAGAGGAGAGAGATCACAAGTAGGCAGAGAGGCAGGCAGAGAGAGAGGGGGAAGCAGGCTCCCCGCTGAGCAGAGAGCCCGATGCAGGGCTCGATCCCAGGACCCTGAGATCATGACCTGAGCCAAAGGCAGAGGCTTTAACCCACTGAGCCACTCAAGCGCCCCTATTTTATTTAATTTTTAAAAAAGATTTATTTATGTATTAGAGAGAGAGAGAGAGAGCAGGGGGAGAGGAAGAGGGAGAGGGAGAAGCACTCCGGAGCATGACACCGGGCTTGATCTCAGGACGCCGAGATCAGGACCTGAGCCGAAATCGAGAGTTGGACATTCAACTGACTGAGCCACCCAGGCGCCCCAAGGTGTTATTTTTAAGGAATCTCTACACCCAACCAAGGGCTCGAACTTATAACCCCCAGATCAAGGGTCGCATGTCCCACCAACTGAGCAGCCAGGCACCTGTCCGATATTTTTTAACGTAAATCCAGTAGTGGTCCGGAGGCCCTTCTATTCACATCTGGCCTCCCAGCCTCTCCTCCTGTTGGCTTCCGGTGGTCTCTCCTCTGACTAGGCCCCTGGGAGGAGAGTCAAGGTCAGCTTTGGTCCACACGGGACCCCATACTTTTCTGGGCTAGCGAGGGAAGAGAAGGGCTCCTCAGCCAGTTATGGCCGCCCCCATCCTGGTGTCAAGCTGAATCGTCGTCGTGACCCCTGGCCACTCATGGAATAGTGAAACCTGCTCTCAAACAATTTCTTTCCCACCAGCATCTGGAGCTGATAAAGACCGGACCCAGTGCCCTGCTCAAAGGGCCTGGCCCCAATTCTCTGGCCTTCCTGAGAAGAAGTAGGGAGGACTAGAGGGATTAGAGTTCGCACTTGGTTTTTGTTTTTTGTTTTTTTGAACAGTTTCAGAAGTGGACTATGAGCATCCTGTACCCTAGGCCCCCTGTCCCCCCCACTCCTGGGAGCTTGAGCAGGCTGCAAATTAGCATGTAGGAAGGATGGGGATGGCAACTCTGATCACATGGTAGTGGCTTTCTGGAGTCCTGGGTTGAGAAAGATTCTGAGGCTGTATCCAGTCTGAGCAGGAGAGAGTGCTATGATCATTAGCTGTGGAGCACGGGCATAGAAATTGGGAGCGCCAATGAGCATGCTACCTTTTTTTTTTTTTAAAGATTTTATTTATTTATTTGACACAGAGAGAGAGCTCACAAGTAGGCAGAGAGGCAGGCAGAGAGAGAGGGGGAAGCAGGCTCCCTGCTGAGCAGAGAGCCCGATGTGGGGCTTGATCTCAGGATCCTGAGATCATGACCTGAGCCAAAGGCAGAGGCCTCAACCCAGTGAGCCACCCAGGCGCCCTGAGCATGCTACTTTTTTGGCCTTTCCCGAATCAAGAGAATTAGTCGACCAGGCAGTTCGTGAATCGCCTACTTTGTAGCAGCACAGAGTTAAACTCCATATGTCTCTGTGTGAGTTGGGTGGAGGGTCAGATACAAAAAGGCACAAGCCATGGTCCTCGTCCTCCAGGAGCCCCCAGTCTCAGCTACCAGAATGTGGCAAGTCACGTGTCGGCTCTGATGCCCACTGAATGAGTGTCTCCAACCAGCAGGGCCCCTGCACAGAGGAGGAAGTTATTGTGGTGGACCAGGGCATCAAGGGGGGACCTCCTAGAGGAGGTGGAATCTGAACATGGTGTGGGAAGATGGACAGTGAGGAGGTCTGCGTTTCAGACCTTGGCTGGGGAGGGAGTTTCGGGCGAGCAAGCGCTTTCTGATGGGATCTTAGGAATGATGGCAGTTTTTGCGTGCCCAAGGGGACACCCGCTCAAGCGAGATGCCTGAGCTCACCTCCATGCACACGCTCTTCCTGCGGGAGCACAACCGGCTGGCCACGGAACTCAAATGCCTGAACCCCCGCTGGGATGGAGAGAGGCTCTACCAGGAAGCCCGAAAGATCGTGGGAGCCATGATCCAGGTAGGCAGGCCTGAGCGTGAGCGATGCCGGGGGTCCAGTGGGCTTGGGATCCAAACGTGCTTCCACCACATCCTAGCTGTGCGACCTGGGGCAGGTTAACTCCTAGGAGCCTCAGCGTGTGCACCCGTGATGCTGTAAAGACTAAATGATAAAGGTGAGAACACCTAGCAGATACTCAGCGCCTGACAAAGTTACTCCCTTTGTGCTGTCCTGTCCATACGGAGGGGTTTCGGGAGGATGGTGGGGGGGGGTCCTGCAGTGCCTGGTGCATAGTACCTGGTCAGTAACGCCCTTCCTTCATCATCTCGTGCCTCCCGGCTCTTTACCCACTCAGTCGTCTCTTGGCTCTATCAGAGCTCACCCGGCCTCCTCACCCTTGTTTATCCCTGGGAAGTGCTCCTGGTTATGTCTGCCAGCTTCTGATGTCTCCCCAAGACACACACACACACACACACACACACACACACATGCACGTACATGTGTGCTTGCACACCTTTTTCATACTCTTAGATGCTGGAGGGGGAGAGAGTTGCAGGTGCGGAGGTTAAGTTTTTGCTTTGCACTAAGAATGTTAAGTGAGATTCATTGAAGCCTCGCAGAAGATTCTAGACTGGAATCTATATCTTCTCTTTGCTGTGGAGGAAATCATCTAGGGTTTTCCTTTTTGCCTCCCCTTCTCCACAAAGGCGTATTGAACCCTACCACGAGCCGACTGCTTGCTGGGCACGGAGTAATTTCAAGAGTAATGAGATACAAGCCCTGCCCTCAGGAGCTTATAAGTTATAAGCTTATAAGAAAAAAAGACAGGAATAACTCCAGGGCAAGGAGCTGTTGACTAACAAAGCTCTTTGTTATTTGACTCTTTAAGGCGGAGGGCAGCGTGATTATCCTTAATTTACATTTGAGTAACTGGGGCTCACAGAGGTTCACCCAGCAGGCAGGCGGCAGAGCTCTAGGTCTGCCCCTCGGTGCCACCCCGTTGGACCCAGACCCAGCGCTGTGGGAGACATCTCCCTGGCCCCGGACAGTGGAGGGACCCTCCCTTCCCTTCCCGCCAGGAGCCAGCAGAGAGACTGCACAGATGGTGAGGTGAGTGGGGAGGCCTTCCTGAGCGCTCTCTTCTTCAGATCATCACTTACCGGGACTACCTGCCCCTGGTGCTGGGGCCGAGGGCCCTGAGGAAATACCTGCCGAGCTACCGCGCCTACAATGACTCGGTGGACCCCCGCATCGCCAACGTCTTCACCAATGCCTTCCGCTATGGCCACACCCTCATCCAGCCTTTCATGTTCCGCCTGGATAACCAATACCGGCCCACGGGGCCCAACCCCCGCGTTCCACTTAGCAGGGTCTTCTTTGCTACCTGGAGGGTGGTGCTGGAAGGTGAGAAGGACCTCGGCCAGGAGACGGTGGGCTGGCAGCTGAGGACGTGGTGGGGGTGGCCAGGGCAGGAGAGAGCCTCTTCCTTCCATCTTTGGGGATCTTAGCTCACTTGCCAGGCTCGGTTCACCTGACTGCTTCTCTATATAATACTAAAGGGGGGGGCGTGGAGGCGGCTTGCAGGGAGCCAGGTCCTTCCTGTGTATTATGATTCTTAGTGACCCAGGAGCCCAGGGGCTGGGTGCACCCCGACAGGCAAGTCGGAATGGCATTATCCCCTGATACCTCCATTCCCCAGCCAAGACCTGCCCACTGAGGCCACCTTGGCACCAGGAGCTTCGTGTGCCCCGCCCTCTTCTGCCATGCCCTGATGGCGCCTGGGACTTTTCCCTAACTCCAGTCTGAGCTCTGGCTCCTGAGCTCCTTCCCCAAGCTCGTTCCTCTCGTCCCAGGCGGCATTGACCCCATCCTGCGGGGCCTCATGGCCACCCCTGCCAAGCTGAATCGCCAGAACCAAATCGTGGTGGATGAGATCCGGGACCGCTTGTTTGAGCAGGTCATGAGGATCGGGCTGGACCTGCCCGCCCTGAACATGCAGCGCAGCCGGGACCACGGCCTCCCAGGTGAGGGGCTGCAGGAGCTCGCTGGCTCCCCATCTCCCACTCTGGGGCCCTGCCCCCTGCAGTGCCCCCAGCTGCCCAGGTGGGCTGGAAACATGACTTGGTCACATTTCGTGTGGCTTTGTTTTACATGAACTTTGAGGGGGAAGAGGTTATTATCGCTTCCATTTTACAGATGAGCAAACCGAGGCTTGGAGAAATTCAGAACCTCCCCAGGTTCTTCTCCAGCCAAGTCAGTGACCAAGCTTGAATTTGAACCCAGATCAGCCTAACGCCAGAGCTTGTGCCTACATTATGGGGACAGCTGGTTTGGCTGAACCTCCTAGACACACCTGACCCCTCACGGGTCTGAGATCTTCAGAGGGGGACAGTGAGATGTTCCTATTCTTGGAGGCTGTAGGAGTTACGGCGGCTTAGGATCTGCCTCACAGTGCGGGGGGAGGGGCAAAGGAAAGAGAGGGGCTTGGCCCCTCAGTTCGGGGTTCCCTGGGGGCTTATAGCCTGGGAGAAGCCCCTCCGTGTCCTCCTCTCCCTCATGTCGCTTGGTAGACAGCCATGGCCACGATCACGGTCACGGGGTGTTGCGGAGATGGGCTTTGTGGGACCCTCCCCCAGCCGCTGCTCCCCCCTCCCCCTGCCTGTAGGGTACAATGCCTGGAGGCGCTTCTGTGGGCTCCCCGAGCCCAGCACGGTGGGCGAGCTTGGCACGGTGCTGAAGAACGTGCAGCTGGCGGAGAAGCTGATACAGCAGTACGGCACGCCCGACAACATCGACATCTGGATGGGCGGCGTGGCCGAGCCCCTGGAGCCCTTCGGCCGCGTCGGCCCGCTCCTCGCCTGCCTCATCGGGACCCAGTTCAGGAAGCTCCGGGACGGTGACCGGTGAGGGGCAGCGAGTGGCTCAGGCCGGCAGTGGGGTTGCAGGCCTGTTCTCCAACCTCTGTGTGTGTGGAGGGGGGCACTTCCGCCTGTGAAGTGAGGGGCAGGAAGGGATCGGTGATTTTCCAGGGTGTTCCAGGGCCTCGAGGTCATCCTTCATGTGCTCTGAACCTACTGGGGGTGCAGCCAGGAGGGACGTGGACCCCCTGTTGTGAAGGAGGGAAGACAGAAAAAACGCAGCTCTTTACCTACTCCTTCTCCAGTTTCGGGGTGCTCGCTGTTGGACAGTCCCCAAGGCTCTGCTAGTGTCACGTCACCTGTCATGCCCAGTTCTTACCTGGTCCATATTGCACCCTTGGGAAACTAGAGAAAGGTGTCCCTCTCTGGGTGGACCCGTTATAAACCCACTGCAAAGGTCTCTGTGCTGCCCTGGAAACGGGCCTGGACCCAGGGCGTTGTGAGGGAGCGCTGGCCCAGCTCCCCATGCAGTGTGAGTGGGGTGTCGGGGGCTGCCGGGGTGCAGGCAGCGCGGAGCCACTGGGCAGGGCGCCCCACCCCCCTGCACTGTGAGGAGGGCACCGCTTGTGTGGAAGCCCCTGGGCTGCCCAAGGGCCCGGAGCCCTTCTGGGCGGTGGAGCCGGTGTCTGCGGTGGGGTCTCACGTCCAGGGAGCAGCTCGAGCCAGCGGAGGCCCTCCCGGCCGAGGACAGCCTGGGTGCAACGTCTGCGGGTGTCCCCACGCAGGTTTTGGTGGGAGAACAGGGGCGTATTCAGCAGGCAGCAGCAGCAGGCGCTGACCAAGGTCTCCCTGCCCCGCATCATCTGTGACAACACGGGCATCACCACCGTGTCCAAGAACAACATCTTCATGTCCAACATGTTCCCTCGGGACTTCGTGAACTGTAGCACACTCCCCAAGCTGGACCTGAGCTCCTGGAGGGACAGTGACTAGAGGCTGGGTAAGGGGGTGCGCTGGTGAGGTGATGCCTGGGCGGTCCCGAGCTGGCCCCCTGCGGGGGGGCCTTCCCAAGGTGAGCGCCTCCCTGTTCCGGCCGAGAAAATGAGTGACCAGACATTCATTCGTGTGTGTGTGTGTGTGTGTGTGTGCATGTGCATGTGTGTGTGCAGTGTATAGAAATTGCATTTCCTACGTGTGAGTTTTCTGTGACCGTGGATCGTGTTTTGTGTGCTGCGTATACGTGTCGTTTATAGGAGTGTGTGCTTGCGGTTCACGCGAGCGTTAGCATACGGAGGAGAGTAGCGTGCGTAGGCGAGGGGCGTGAGCTCGGAGCCAGTTCGCTGGGTTCGAATCCTGACTCTGCAGCTCTCCCACTGTGTGACCTTGAACAAATGACTCAACCTCACTTTTCTTGAGAAAACCTGGAGTTTTCTTCTTTGCAAATAAAAGCTCTTGTAGGTCCTTAGAGGCTCCGTTTACACCATGTCTGACCCCCAGGGAGCGTATCCGTGACAGGGTCTGCGCTTGCGGAGGTGACCCCGTGACCCCTGGGGGAATGGCCATGGGCAGTTAGGCTGTGTGTGGTGGTCCATCTGTGGACTCAGGGGAGCAGGGCTCGGCCAGTGGCTCCCCTTTTGCTTCCTTACGTTGTTCTCTTGCTTGTTCCCAGGAGTCCCCCTGGAGAGGAAGTGGGGCCCATTGGCCCTTTTGTGCCCTGTGTTTGTACCTGACGTCTGTGATAATAAAGCACCACCGATGGGGATCTTCGCTCTGTCCTCGTCTGCTGTGAGGCTGGGCCCTCAGCACTTGACCCAGTGTGGTCCGTGCCTCTGAAATGGGGGGGAGGGGAGGTATCCGGGGCTCATGCTGTGATGCACACGCGGCAGGCAGCCTCAGAAGCCTCCGGCCCCCGTCGGCCCAGCAGACCATCCTGATTCACCTTGCACCCACACCGCCCCGGACAACAGACATGGCGGTCCCCAAGCCCTTCTGCTCCTTCACTGCTCTAGCCAACATCGGCTGTGTGCTCGCCCTGGGTCAGGCCTGTGTCAGGGGCTGGGAGATGGAGGGGACACCACGCCGTTGTGCAGGAGAGGACAGAGGTGCGATGGGGAGGTGGGCCCTTCCCAGCTGCCAGGGAACCTCTGGCTCGGGCATCCCTGCAGCCTGGCGCGGTGGCTTGGAGGCCCTCGGGACAGCAGACTCTTCAGTCCTGCTTCCCGCAGCCAGTCCCCGAGAGCGGGGACGGCAACAGGTGGCTGGGCCAGGAGGACAGGGCCAGAGCTGAGGGAAGGGAAGGGGGGATTTCCCAAACAATCTTGCCTGGAGCTGGACCCCTATATCTGAGGCTGGTGGATACCCCCCTACCCCCCTTGCTCCCTTCCCCCCGCCCCTCCCCAGCCTGGAGCCTGCAGGGGTGCAGGACACCTCACACACCCGGAGGAGCCTCAGGTCGCATTAAGACCTCCTGTGACAGGATACTCTCCATTTCACTGATGATGAGAGGGTAGCCGGTGAGGGGACGGGACTCATCTGAGGCTCGAAGACGTCGGTGCGAGAGCCAGGACAGCAGCCCAGATCTCCAGGCTCCCACAGGATGGCTCAGTGCCTCCCCCTGACCCACCCTGCCAGTCAGGGGACGCTCAGTGCCTCCCCCCGACCCACCCCACCAGTCAGGGGACACGGAGGGTAGCGGGTAGCAGTGCAAAGAATATTCTGGAGATGCACCTTTAAAGGTCTCATAGGCTCCAAGGACTGCCCTCAAAAAGAGCGTAGTGCCCAGAAGGGTTTCTGGAGGGGAAATCAACTTTAGCTGTAGGGGAATCCAGGCTCGGACATCTTCCCTGTTTGATCCCCGGACAGCACCCCAGACCCTCTCCCTCAGCTCTCTGCGGCCATTGTTTCTTTCCCCGGGAGCCCCTTGCCTCCTCCTTTTCTCTGAGAACTGAAATCTCACACACCATACCTTCTCACCCCACACACCCATGCACACGGCATCCTAGTGGGAAGACATATCTGCCCCAGCCTGGAGCCTGCAGGGGTGCAGGACACCCCTGTGAACATCTAGTTATTTGGCCGTGGTTCCAACGTCTGCCTCCCGGAAGGGAACAGTGCCTTTGCCACCACCTTCAATCAGTCATCAGATGTTTATTGAGCCTGTGCTGTGTGCTGAGCGTCATGCTGGGTGGCACGGGGGACACTCAGAAGCAGACTGAAGTCTGCTCGAGGAGCTTACAATCTAGTTTGAGAGGAGAGGTGGAGAGATAGGAGCCCAACGGCTGTGGCCTCAGATGAGACATGTTGCAGGCAGAGGGTGGGTGAGATTCCACGGACAGAGGGGATGGTGTGGCAGCAGCGGGATTCTGGCGGAGGAGCAGGGAAGGCTGAGGTGCTGGCCTTGGGCTCGAGCGAGGTGTGTATCTGGCGAGCAGAAACAACCTGAAAAGAAGGGCCGGGATGGGGTGTGGAGCTCTAAGGGACTGGGTCACCGAACTAGCTTGAAATGGCGTCAAGGACCGAAGGGAGTGCTACTGCACAGTGCGGCAGGCCGGGAAGCCTGGGCCCCTAATTCTCCACTGAGGCCCAGGGTGAAAGGTCCAGCTTGTCAATGGCTGAGCAATCCACGAAGCCCTGGGGGTAGCTGTTGGCCTGGAATGGGTCCCGTGGGACCTTGGTGATGCGGGTGTTGTCACAGACGAGGCGCGAGAAGGACATTTTCTGGAGAGAGTCCCGCTGCTTCTCAGTGAAGACCCCAGGGTTCTCCCACCAGAATCTGCAGAGACAGAAGCAGGGTCTGTCCACACGGAAGGGGAAGGAGGGAGGTGGCTGGGAACACACGGGGGTCTGGGCTGGTCCTCACGCAGGACTTTGGGACCTCCCCCCCCCCAGAGAAGGGGTCTGCTCTCCCCTGCCCTCCTCACAAGATCCCACTTGCCTGTCTCCATCACGGATCTGGCGGAACTGCTTCCCCAGGAGGCAGGCCAGGAGAGACCCCACCCGGCCCCTCTCTACCAGGGGCTCAGCAACGCCCCCAACCCAGATGTCGATGTTGTCAGGGGTCCCGTAGAGATCCAGTAACTTCTTAGCCAGCCTTTTGTTCTTCAGCACATCGTTCAGCTCCTTCAGGGTCTGGGGCTGCGGGAGGTCACAGAAGCCTCTCCAGGAGTTGTACCCTACAACGGAGGGGCCAAGGCTGTCTCATCCCGGGGGCTTCTCCCCCACAACTCCCCTTGGGGACATACCTGCTCCAGCTCCATCAGCCCCGGAAAGCCTGGCCTTGTGGCCTCCGGGGCAGGGTGGGCAGGGCTCCACTGTTTCACACTTGTGGTACTTCAGGCTGGAGAAGGCTACCAGGTTAGGTGGGGCTTCCTGTGGGTCCGGGCACTATTCTAAGCCCTGTACGAATATGTCAACTGAAGAACAGAGATGCTAAGTAACTTGGCTAAGGTCACGTCCCTAGAAATGGCACAGTTGGGATTTGAACCCCAGGCCATAGGGCTCCTAATTACTACATTAAATTGCCTTTTGTGGGTGGAAAAGAAAGGTCCAAAACTCACTGCTTTGTCTCTAGTCTCCTTTCTTAATGTTTTTCTGGGCTTTTAAACCAGCTCTGGGGGTTCCTGGGTGGCTCAGTGAGTTAGAGCCTCTGCCTTTGGCTCAGGTCATGATCTCGGGGTCGTGGGATCGAGCCCCACATCGGGCTCTCTGCTCTGCGGGGAGCCTGCTTCCCCCTCTCTCTCTGCCTGCCTCTCTACCTACTTGTGATCTCTCTCTCTCTGTCAAATAAATAAATAAATAAACTCTTTTTAAAAAATAAACAAACAAACAAACCAGCTCTGACAAGTCAGTTGTTGGCCTCTTATGCATCTGAGGAGCTCCGGGACGGTACTAGGTATGTTCTCTTATCTCTGCATTAGCGATAATGGAAGACTCCAGATGAACAAAGTAAATTTTTTAAAAACTGGCATCTCTGGCTTTCTGTTTTAGAATTGGCCAGATCCCCTGGGTTATAGAAGAGGGTCCCCAGGAAACTCAGAAAGTAACGGAGGGTTCCCTGGGCCAGGCAGGAGCCCACGCCCACTCACCGGGCATGCCATGGTCTCGGCCGCGCTGTATGTTGATGGCGGCCAGGTCGAAGCCGTGGATCTTGTGGGTGGGCTGGAAAAGCTTGTCGCGCAGCTCTCTTGTCATCATTTTATTCTGATCCAGCAGCTTGGACTTCTTGGCCAGCAGGCCCCTGACCAGAGGGTCAATTCCGCCTGCAGGGGAGACCCAAAGGCCATCCTCGGGACAGGGGGAGTGGGAGGCCATCTTCCACTGCCAGCCCCTCCCTCCACCAGACGTTTCCTTTCAGGTAAAAAGTAAGGGCAACTGAACCTCTCGGGCTGGCAGCCGGGAGAGGAGAGCAAGGTGCATCCTGCATGGTGTGCCGGGCCAAGGGCATCTGACTGCCTGCCGGCGGGGCGGGGGGAGGGGGCGGCGGTGGGGGGCGGGGGACGGGACGTCCCTGGGATGGTGGCAGGAATGCAGGCGTCGGGAGGTTTTTGACTTTGGCTCAGAGCCGGCTCCTTCTCCTCCCATGTGTTCCCCGAAGGAACTCCGAATCATGGGGAGAGGGAGCAGGAGGCTACAAAGAACAGCCCTGACTTGTCAGGCCTTAAGCAAAGCCACGTTCAACGCAGCCTGGCCCAGGATAAAGGGGAGCTGGGCCCGACCTCTGGCACTTGATGGAGGGGGAAAGTCCTAGAGGAGAGCAGAAAAGAGCAATTTATTTACCAGACCCATGAGTTCTTTCTGCAGGGAAGCCTGAGGCAGGGAAAGCCCAGACACCCTGGAGGTCAGAGGAGGAGAGAAAGAATAATAACGCATTTATTGACCACCTCCTGTGTGTCTGAAACCATCGTAGGGTGCTCTTCACATCTATGCCACATAATTTTTTTGTATATCCTACTGCCGTGGCTACCATTGTTGCCCCTGTTTTACAAATGAGGAAACTAAGGCTCAATGAGGTGAATTTACTTGCCCAAGGTCACGCGGGAAGCAAGTTCCTGGAGTCTGACTTCTAAGCCAGGCTTCCCTAGCAGCAGGGCGCAGCGTGAGACCACCGGGAGACAGTGCTTCCCTAAAAGGCCATACCGTCTTTGACTATCCTCCAGGTGTTGAAGAAGAGGGTGTGCAGGGGGAGCTCTGCCTCTGGACCCCACGGCTGATAGTTCTCATCCAGGCGGGACACAGTGGAGGGCACCTCCAAGTGGCCAAAGCGGAAGGCAAAGGTGAAGACGTTGGAAATTCGGGGGTCGGCGGATTGGTCGTAGCCTTGGTATGGGGGGATCCACTTCTGCATCTCCTCACCGAGCACAATGGGTAGGTAGTCCCTAAAGGTGATAATCTGGGGGGGTTGGGAACATGTTGTGAGCCAAGGGTGGGAGAACACTACGACCTCTGCAGAGTGAGGCTGGAGGAAGCCGCAATCAAGACAGATGAGTGGCCAAAAATCTAGGAGGGCGAACGGATAGCGCACGTGCCCACTTCCCTTCCCGTGGCCACAGCAGACAGTTGCTAATTGATCACGACATTCTTTCTGCTCATCGTTTGCCTCAACACGGGCCCTACTGATCAGTCCTTTGAATTGGCACGAGACATGTACTCTCTTTTGTCACCTCTGCTCCAGGTCTATGGCCTTGAAGTTAAAGTGACAGTCCTTGTGTGTCACTTGAACATAACGATGTCACATTATCCAACTTTTCCCCGTAGGGCCAGAGCAAAAGGAATGATGACCCACAGGAAGGGTTCACAGGGTGAGTTCAACTCATCTCCAGTTCTGAGACAAATGGTGCGCCGTGCAGAGAACAGCCTGGGGGCTTGTTTTACTCAAAGCAATGAGCTAACGCACAGAGAGAAAAGTTTGAAAACAGAGAAAATCATCACACCACCTAATGCAATAATTCTATTTTTTCTTTTTTTAATTTTTTAAAGATTTTATTTATTTATAGAGATCACAAGTAGGCAGAGAGGCAGGCAGAGAGAGGGGGGGGGAAGCAGGCTCCCCGCTGAGCAGAGAGCCCGATGCAGGGCTCGATCCCAGGACCCCGAGATCATGACCTGAGCTGAAGGCAGAGGCTTTAACCCACTGAGCCACCCAGGCGCCCCTATTTTTCTTCTTTCTAATCGTCTCTACGATATATATTTTTACATATGTGTACTCCTAGAGAATACACACTTTTACATTCTGCTTTTGTCACTTCAAACTTCTCATGTTTCCACCTAGCTCACCATTATTATGTAATTCAACGTGCATACTATTCTCTTGCATTCACGGATCCTTCTCTTACTGTTTTACATTTAGGTTGCGTGCAGTCTGCTCCGCAGCACAGGCCGTGGGGATTTCATCCTCGGAGCAGGCGGGGCTGCTTCTCAGACTCTGCGAGGTAGCAAGCGACAGCCGCTTGCCTCTGGCCACAGAGTGCCCGCCCGGCTGTGGCCCCAGACACAGACTCCGCTCTCAGGAATTTGGACTGTGGGTGCAGCTGCCCCAGACTGTTCAGAGCAGCTTCATTCATAACAGCCCCCACCTGGAAACCACTCCGATGTTCTTCAGTGGGCGAATGGTTAAGCCAACCACGGAACACTACTCAGCAATGGAAAGGAACGGATTCTATACCTTCAACACCCCCGACGGACCTCAGCGCCTTCATGCTGCATGTGAGGAGCCGATCTCGAAAGCATACGTACTGCATGGTTTCATGTAGGTAACGCTCATGCAATAACAGAACAACACTCATGGAGGGCAGGTTGGTGACTGCCAGGCGATAGGGGGTGGGCGTGCGGGGCTCTCAGAGGGCAAGCAGGAGGGAGTCTTGTGGCGATGGCAGAGTGAAGTCTCTTTATTGTGCTGGTGATGACATGAGACTACCCATGTGATAAAATTGCACAGACACACACACGCACACCCAACTGCATTTCTAACTGGTGAGATCTGAATAAGACCTTTGGTTTGTGCCAAAGCTGATGTCCTGCTTCTGATGTTGGACCATGGGCATGCAAAGCATTAGCCCTGGGGGAGGCTGGGTGCGTGCACTGTTTGCTTACAGCTTCCTAAGAATCTGTACTTATCTCAGAAAAAAAAAAATGCTGAAATACGTGCCCACTTATTCTAGCTAGTCAATCAGCCGATCTCCTATAGCAATGGATGGTGCCTGTGACCCGTGGCTCGGATGTGGAGAATTTAAAAAGAAGAGCATCCAGCTGAAATAACCCACCTAGCTGCTGCTCAACCAGTCCCAGGAGGGACGGAGACTTTGGTCCCAGGGATGCCACCCGAGTGACCAACATACAGACGACTCACTCTCGGACACTCTGAATCCAGGGATTCGCAAGGGAGGGCGAAAAGCCTGAGACAGTGGGAAAGCAGCAGCAGAGCAGGAGAAGGGGAAGCAGGGCCGGGGGGTGGGGGGGGAGGACAGAGAAGGTGGCAGAGCCAGAGGCGGAAGCCAGGCGGGCGTGGGGGGCAGTGCTCCTGGGCTTCGGTACCTGCATGAAGGCTCCCAGGATCTTCCGCGCTTCCTGGTAGACCTTCTCTCCGTCCCACTGAGGGTTGAGTCTCTTCAGCGCGATTGCCAGCCGGTTGTGCTCTCGGACAAAGAGGGTGTGGGAAGTGGCCAGCAAGATCTGCTCTGAGGCTCGGGAATCTCCTGAAAGCCCAGACGGCAGGAAGTTTGGTTCCCCCCAGAGCAGCCCCAGAACCCAGTAACCTGCACACAGGAATAGATGCTAGTGCCCCCGGGGGGCCTTCTCCTAAGCCCCTCCTTCTAGTTAACCTAAGGGGAGTCAAGTGGAAAGGGATCAGGGCGGGGATTCACAGGTCTGAATCTCAGCTTCACACACACGGGTTTTGGCTGAGTCACTGTGGACAAGTTACTGGGCTCCTCCAAGCCTCAGTCTCCGGGAGAATGGGGATAATAACGCTGACTGCACAAGACTGTGCTAAAAACTACAGATGACATCAAAGAGTAAAATTTTGCCAATTACAATCCCAACTGCCCTCTAAAACGAGGCAGTAGAAGTTAACAGGGGCTTTTTGTGCAGAGCAATTTCGAAAGTTTTAGAAATGCCAGTTTGAGGCCAGGAGCGTGGGTAGGGTCGAATTTCTCCGTGCAATAAGAGGAGAAGAATCTAGAGATGGGGGCCATTGGGAGAAAGGAAAGAAGGGAAGAACGGGGGCAGGGGCTTAATTGGCAGAAGAGCAGGTGTTTCACAGGGGGACATTTTGTGTCCTCTAATCTTCACGAAAAGTCTATTAAATTCACAAATGCTTGGTCTTAGCGGGTATTTTTGTGGAGAACAGGAAAGGGTTCGGTTTTGTATCTGGATTGATGTGACATATGTGTGAACATGGGACCCAAGAGATTTGGGCCTTTGGACTGGTTTTCTGCCATGTCTGGGTGGGCAGCGGGTTGTCCTGCAGAGTGGGTTTTTGGAAGAGGAGCAGTCTCCAGGCCCAAGGCAGAGGGCCTGAGGGCGGATCAGGAGGGCACGAGCCTCGAGAATGAATAGAACTGGGGGGCTTTGGTCGTGCACAGGTTGTATGGAGTGGGGGCTTTGTGCTGAGTGCATAAAAAGTCTTAAAAATAGGCATTCCTCTTGGGGCACCTGGGTGGCTCAGTGGGTTAAAGCCTCTGCCTTTGGCTCAGGTCGTGATCTCAGGGTCCTGGGATTGAGCCCCGCAGAGCCTGCTTCCTCCTCTCTTTCTGCCTGCCTCTCTGCCTACTTGTGATCTCTCTGTCAAATAAGTAAATAAAATCTTAAAAAAAATAGGCATTCCTCTTAATCTAGAACTTCCTCCTCTAGCAAGTTATCTTAATAAAATTATTAAAAATGAGGGGCACCTGGGTGGCTCAGTCGTTAAGCATCTGCCTTCAGCAGATGCTTGATCATGATCCCAGGGTTCTGAGATTGAGCCCTGCATTGGGCTCCCTGCTCAGCGAGGAGTCTGCTTCTCCCTTTGTCCCTTTCCTCCGCTTGTGCTCTGTCTCTCTCTAATAAATAAATAAATAAATAAAATCTTCAAAAAAGTAAAAATAAAAAATTAAAAAATAGAATTATTAAAAATGAGTGCAAAGACTCATCAACAAGGATGTTCGTGACCTAAAAAACAGCAATAAATCACAGAAAATCTAGAAATTATTTAAATGCTTCCAAGTATTATATTATAAAGTATATATTCCAAATATTATAATTTAATAAATAATTTAATAAAATAAATGATAATATATGTCATATACCAGGCACCCAGTAAAAATCATGTTGTAGAAGAATGATTAATGATGTGATATATTAAACGAAGACATCAGGTTATAGAGCAGCATAACTGATAGTATATCCCCAACTATGTGTAACAGTGTAGAACTCTTAAGAGTTTTTTAAAAACCTGAAAACCTGGGCATTTACCATAAACCACATTATCTGTGGGTGGTGGGGTTTTGTGGATTTTCTTATTTGTGCTTCTCTGGACTGAATTTTTTTTTTTCACAGTGAACACATGTTCTTAGATTTTATCTTCATCTGGGCCCTTCTGCCAGTCCTGGACCAGAGCCAGAGGCAGTGGGGACTTGGTATGTGTTTTTTTCCAGAAGGCAAAGGAGAAGAGGCAGTGGCAAAGCCTCTTTGGAAGCACCTAGTAGCCTCCTGAAGCTTTTTTGGTCCCTCTCTGCTCCCAGTCCTTGGGTCCCTCTGTTGCCAGCCTAGACTCACCTGCCAGGAAGCAGGGCACTCGGGCGGTGGTGTTGATGAACTCACAGGGGCTTGGCTTCTTGATGTCGAAGGGCAGGTAAGCCAGCCCGTGGTCGTAGAACTCCTGGTTCACAGCCATGAGGCCCAGTGGGCTGCTGAGGTTGCGAAGGCGGCTGGCCAGGCTGGGTTCGGGGCCGTATACCAAGCTGGCATCCAGGAAGGAGGTCAGAGCATTGATCTGATCTCGAGCCAGGGACTGGTAAGGTGGAGTGGGGCAGACGAACCCAGCTCGGAAGAAAGGCATGCACTTGCCTTGAGTCCTCAACTTGGGGTCATTGGGAGGGAACTGTGGAGAGATTGCGGGGGTGGGGGGTAGGTGACTGGGGAGAGGTGGCACACCTGGGACCTGACAACCTCCCCCCAGGGCAGGTCTGGATGCAGCTGGCAAAGCTGCTGATGGAGCCCTCCTGGGACCCTGGGACCAGACACTGACTCCGGATACCTCCTGCTGACGTTGTACATCCCGGGCCACAATGCCTTGAAGTTCATTACATCCCACTGTGTAAAAAAGGCTGAGGGGAATCATTCAATCTTTCATAGCAAAGGTTCCACATTTTTGGTGGGGAGGGAGTCCTGAGCTCCCTGGACAGGGAAGCAGGACATGGTCTAGGAAAGGCTCTGTTACTAATTATTACTAACAATAGCTACCCTTTATTTATTTTGGACCTAACATGTGCTATGCATAATGCATACCTTTTCTCACTTCGGTCCTCAAAAAAGGTAGGGCAGATAATTCAGTCTCATTTTACAGGTGAGAAAAATTGAGGCTCAGAAAGGTTATTTAATTTGCCTAGGAACTTAGAAACTGGAAGGGAAATATATGGGATTCAAATCTAGATTGACTCAGTCCACAGCTCACGTTCTTTATATCACAGCACATAGCCTTGATTTGTTCGAGTGAATAAATCACTCTCTAACTGTAAAATCATGAATAAGAAGAAAATGGGGCACCATGGCAAGTTCCTCTGTCTTCCCACTGGAAAACCCCACAAATCCTGGCCCTCACTCGGATTCATCCATCAAATTGCAGCTCCCTCTGGGAGTGGCCCTCCCAGAACCCACGGTGACCTACGGCTGTTCTACCAACTTGACTGTGTATAAAAACAATGTCCTGGGGACCCTGGCATCATGTAGATTTTGTTTCCCCACGTCTGGGATAAGGCTTGAGCTTTAACATTCCTAATAAGTCCCCAAGTGATGCCAATGCTTCCGGGCCAGGCACGGAGACGACCCTCCCCAGAGATCCCCCAACTTTGCCATTAGCGGTTACTTGTCCATTTCCCACCAGGCTCTCAGTCCTTGAGGAAAGGAGCAGGGTTTGAAACCCAGTGCTTAGGGTACTGCCTGGCATGGAGTCGATAATAAATGCCTATTCATGGAATAAATGGGTGGGTGAGTGAACGGACATGTGAGGTTTGGAAAGCCGTCAGATCCGCATTCGAGATCTATCCTGAGCCCGTGGCTGACCATCCGTCGCCGGGGAGGCTTGTCCCTGACAGCTGCAGGGCCTACCATGATGGGGAAGCAGTTGTCTCCTTGGATACAGTACTTGTCACACTGTGCTTTGGAGTACTCGCTGCTCCCCAGCTCGGTGTCGGGGGCAAAGTCCAGGTCATGGTCCACGATCTGACCCCATTGCATGAAGAGCAAGGATCTGTTTTGGTCTAGAACACCCTCCTCATTCAGGTAGTCTGCAACCTGGTTGGACACGTCGCGGGCCTGCGGACGGAGAGAGAAGGGGAGGAAGGATTGGGGGGAGAAGGGCTTGGAGGAGTCCGGCTGAGCTGCTGTTTACTGTGTCCCTGTTTGTAGGGTGGGTGGCGTCACACCTACCCTGTAGGGGACGACACCCAGTCCTGGAGAGGCCAGGCCAATCCCCAGCAGTCCTGCAGCTACAAAGGGGTAGGGATGGGACCGCACACGGGTCTGCGTGACTTAGGCTTGCAAGGCCACTGCCCCTTCCCCGAAGGAAGGGGAAAACAAAGGCTCCTGAAGTCAGTGTCACCGAGGTGCCAGGTGTCTGGCAACAGGAGAGGGGCTGCCAACTCAGATGAGGCCAACAGAGAGGACCTCCGGCAGACAGCAGCTGATGCACCCCAGGGGCGGGGGCGGGGTAAGCGCGGGCAGGATGGGGCAGGGAGGCCATCTGCCTGGGACACCTCAGGGTATCTGGCCTGTGGGCCGCGCGACCGCCGTGTACCTGTCCCCGGGCTCCGGGCTCTGCTGCCCTCTAGTGGCATTTTTGGGGAACACTGTCGGGAAGCCCGTCCAATTGTCCATCTTCGCCTCCGCGGCCCAGCCTCTGCCCTCCCACCTCTTTCTCCAGCCTTCTTCCCACGTGTGTTTGGGGGCGCATCCTCTCCCCTCTGCCCCCCCGCCCCCTCCCTCTCGGGGCTCGCGCCCACCCCGGGCCCGCCCTCACCAGCGGGAGGGGGAAGCCGTTCCGCGTCTTGCCCGGCGTCCACCCGAAGGGCAGGGAGAGCCCGTCCTCGTACTCGGCGGGCAGCCAGCGCGCCAGCGCCCTGTTGGCGGCGCCCAGCGCGGGGTTCCTCCTGAAACCGAGCAAGACCTGTGCTCAGCCCGTGAGGGCCGGTGCGGGAGCAGCGGGAGCCTCCGCCCGCAGGAAACGGGGCGCGGAGGAGACGCCCGTCACATGTGGGGTTTCGGAACAGCGTCCACCCTGAGGGCTGCGGGGCTGCGCTGCCAGTGGGATATAGTGGTCTCTAGGGGAGGCTTCCAGTAGAACGGGTTCCGGTGGGCCGCAAGCCCAGGCGGGTAAGGCAGTGGGGGTTCCGCCTGGACCGCCCCAGCGGCCAAGCCCCCGGCTGGGCGGGGCTGCGCAGGACAGGCGGGCCGGGGAGGAGCGGGTGGGCTGGGCTGGGCTGGGCATGGCCCCTGGCAGGGGCCGCCCCCACCGGGCCCGTGCCCGCTCACCTGTTATTACAGTCTCCTGTAATGGTTCGGTAAGGACTGTCCTCATCACAGTTCACCACGGGAACAGGGGCATCACAGCCCACCTCTCCAGACAGGGCAGTCAAGTCCAGACTGGGACCTGAAACAGAAGGGGCGCCAAAGCTGCTGAGTTCTTTCTCCATTCTACGGCACTGGGGGGACGCAGGTCACTGAAACCAGAGGTCAACTTACACTTCTTGGAATACATGTCTATGTTCTAGGGAAGCAATTCTCTGGTGGTTTCGAGTTCAGTCCTGACAACTCATTAAAGTAGAATTTTAATTCCCATTTTACAGATAAGAGACTGAGATCACAGTGCTCAAGGGACTTTCCCGAGGCCACACAGATAGTAACTGTGAAAGTTCCTAGAATTGTTAATGATTCTTTGTTTTTATCAGATCACTCAAATCGATAGATCTTTCTTTTAGAAAATGCCCCGAGAGGTGGAGCACCTGTTAGTCTGAATTAGTTTGGTAAGACTGCTTTTCTTCTAAAGCTTCACTGACATCTGAAGTACCAAGCAAGCAGGAATCTAGATAAGGAAGATGTTGAGAAGGGACAGGGAATTTTCAAGAGAGAAGCATGGTGGTCTTGGGAAGAGTAACATGGTGGGGGGCTTCAGGCATCCGAGGCGCAGAATGGAGGGAACTGCTGACCTCCTAATGCAGCCCGAGAGGCACCCTGGTGCCTGTGTGGAAGGGAGGCCAGGGAACCTGGTTCTGTGGGGGCTTCGTCAGGGGACCATCTGTGAAGGATGGTGGGGGCCGGGGTTCAACCTTCCTCTCCTTTGGATTCTCAGAGTCTCAAAGTGATCCCTACTTCTCCCCACCTTGTTCCAGTTTCCTTCTTTTGGACCTTTGGAATTTGCCCAAGTCCTAAGCCAGTTATCTTCCTGGACTTGATGTTTTCCCAGAGAGAACCTGCAGCCTCTTCCTCCGGTCAGGACCAAACCCCTTCCTCCGTGACCCTCCAGGAACTGTGACATTTGGTGGGGCGGGGGGGCGGGGTGCTGGTGGGGTTAGAGGAGGTCACGATCAATCCATTACCTCATTGTTTCAGCTTCACCTTACCCCAAACAAGATGGAAATCTCATCTCCTCTGACATAATCCCAGTAAATCCCCTGATCAGGTGACTTAAATGTCTCCCTTACAGGCCATAGTGGTGGCACTGTGGTTTCAGACAGGGAGCCCATGTTTATTGACTTTAGTACTTCCTCTGGACAGAGACTTACAGATGGCATTTTACAAAGAGCATGAATGTCCCCTCATTTGGAGTTGGCAACGTGACCATGCTGGGCCTGGGCTCCTTTCTCTGCAAAACACGCCCCACACTGGCAGAGCTGTTCTCTCTGTCCCTCCTCGCTCTGCAGGTCCACGAGTCTGAGAAGGGAGAACCTGGAGGGCGCCTCCCAGAAGGTGCTCCTAACGAGAACGCAGCTTCTGGTGGCTCCTGTTCTCTCCTACAGAGGGATGGCCCCTTCCTGCCATCAGAGGGTTAGTGGGTTTTCTGTACCTGTGGCGTTGGTCAAGGCTGCTTTCTGCCTCAGTCTCTTTAAAGACTCCTCCCACACCTGCCCGATGCGGATGGCTGTGCGCGCCCGGCCTTTGGCGTGCTTGAGGTACTCCGAGAGCTGCCGAGTGGTGGGCGCCTCGGAGCTCATGGCCGCCTTCAGCCTACAGCAGGGAGCAAGGGAGAGTCACGACGGCCCCGCGAGTCCGACCCAGTAGCAGGGGATTGAGGGGACGTGAGGGGAGGAGACACAGGGGGTGTGGGCAGC
Source organism: Nasua narica (assembly GCA_028533885.1). Lineage (NCBI taxonomy): Eukaryota > Metazoa > Chordata > Mammalia > Carnivora > Procyonidae > Nasua > Nasua narica. The sequence goes on along the minus strand of CM052804.1, from coordinate 27,509,952 downwards.
ACACAGGAGACAAGCACTCCCTGTGCTCTTTTCTCATTTCCCTTCGGATGCCTCCGGAAAATCTCTTCTGGGAGGAGGAAGCTACGGTGTGTCTGGTTCTGAGAAAGGGCAGACAGCTGGAGGACAGCGCTTCCTGAATTAGAATCAGAGGGTTGTGGCTGTGCTGGCCGGGTCAGAATCAATTGGGGGAAACTTAAAAACACCCAAATCCACGATGCACAAGTTCAGACTGAGGAACTCCTGCCATGTAGCTGTGCTGATCGAGAATTCGAGAACTAACAAGCCTGCGGGCCTGCAGTCCTTCCCATGGAAACACCCTCATTTGCATGTCGCCCTAGAGTCAGCGTGGAGTTTGTTTCGATGTGGGCTGTAGCATCCCGCCCCTTGTGGACCATTTTTGGGGCACGATGTTCAGCCTTTTATTCTTAATTTCCCGTGTGTAAAATGAGAAGCCCATATCCCTGCTCCTAAGAAATTCGTGACAACACAGAGGTGACCGAGTGCAAGGTGGGGTCAGAAAAGTCCCTCCAAGAGAATCCGACACCCACTCCCTGTGCCTCGGTCTCCTCAGGTGGGAGAGAAAGGGTTCTGGGAGAGGATGTCTGGGGCTCTAGGACTGAAACATTGGAAGTGGCTCACATCCTCACAAAAGACAGCCCTGCTTTTCGGGGACGGCTCAGTGGCTCCAATACCTGTCACCACGGATCAGGTTCTTTGCTATTTCCAGAGTGAGGGGCATGGTGTCTCCGCTGAGGGACTTCCTGGGCGAGCAGGACTGGGCTCTCAGCAGCAGGCCTACCCCTGACCAGCCTCCCCCAACCTCAATAAAATAGGACCAAGAAAAGAAAGCAGGCTGTCTTGTGGCTGCTGTCACAGACAGCACGGGCTGGTGGCCCAGAGTGCTGCCCTGGCCGCATGGTAACCGCCAGCCACGTGTGGCTATTTAAATGGAACGTCATCAAAATCAAGTTAAATTCAGTTCCTCCCTGGCACTAGCCACATTTTAAGGGCGCAGTAGCCACGTGAGGTTAGGGCTTCTGTACTGGACGGCACAGATATAGAACATTTCATCATCACAGAAAGTTCTAGAGGCCAGCCCTGGCCTAGAGTTTGAGCTTAGGAAACAAGATTTGAACCCTTGGCTGTTTTGACTCTGTTTTGATGCCTGCCACTTCCCAGCTGTGTGCTTCTGGGCAAGTTATTCAACCTCTCTGTACCCAGTGTCCTTATCCATAAATGGGGATAATGACAGTGACCTTCGGTTGAACCATGCTATTTGATCATGCTGACCTCAACAACAAGCTACTTGACATTGGTCCAGTTAGCACTGCATAGGATTGTGGGGAGTAGGGAACGTAAAGCTGACATAGAATAAACCCTCATGTGTATTAGCATCAGTGCCCCCATCCTCGTGAGCCAGGACCCAAAGGGACCCTCTCTACCCCAGAAACAAGGTGGAGTGCTGGGCCTCGTAGGGCTCTGCCTGGAAGGTCCCACGCAAGGTTCTCCATGCTCCTTCCTGCTTCCTCTGCCCTGAGCTCTGTGTGGCTCTCCTGCCTGAAGGCTGACCCCCCCCCCAACCCTCTGACCCCCTACTTGGCTCAGGGCTGGGCTCCGTGGGAGCAGTCAGGGTTTGGGAAGAAGTCCATCCGTCTCCATGCCTGCACCCCCACCCTAGGCACCACCCCCTCCCATCTGGACGGCCGCAGCAGCCCCCTAATGGAGCTCCTGCCTGGCTCCCATCCCTCTCCCTGTCTCCTGTCTATTCCCCACACAGCTGCGGCAGGGAATTCAGAAGGAAAAGCAGACCACACCACTCTGCATGGGAAAGCCCTTCATCGGCTTAACCTGGCACATGGATGAATCTATGTGCTCACTGCACACGTGCTCCTAACCATCTCCCCCAAAGGAGATGCTGTACCCATTAAGCAGTCACTTCCAGCTCTCCCCTGCTCCCCCTTCCCCACCGGCCCCCCACCAGCAACCACTAATCTGCCCTCTGACGCTATGGCCCTCAGGACCCACCTCTCTATCTCACTGGTATGTGCTCCTGCTTGCCTACCACCTCCACCAGCATTGGCCTTCTTTGCCCCCAAAGTCTCTTTCCTGCCTTAGCACCTTTGCCTTTGCCCCTTCCAGACCCTGGGATGCTCTCCCCCCAGCTCTCTACATGGCTGGCTGCTTCTCATTCTCCATCAGGCTTCCCTGATCCCCGACCTCGAGCAGCAACCATTGGTCTGTGTATTTTCCTCGTCCTTTTCCCAAATCATGACTCATTGGATTGTTTGTGTTCGTGTAAGGTGAGGTTTCTGTGCGATTCTTTATGTCTCCATGAGGCCCGAGTCCAAGAACTAACCAGTGGGGACGAGTCCCAAAGCAAGGTAGGTCGTCCTGTGCACAACTCACAAAAGAAGTGAGGAACCCTGATTTTGTGGGTTTTACTCTACCCTCACCTTGGTGCTATACAAAGATTGAAGTTCAGGGGGGAGAGAGAATGTTCGTTTGGAGATGGGTGCTGAAGTCCCAGGCACTTCCCTGCTGCCACCATGGGGCGTCCTCTGTGCTTTCATTCTGGTGACAAGGACCTCAAGACAAGGGCCTGCTTGTGTGTCCTAGAGTCACGGCCAGTGGTTGGCACCTGCCCAAAGAGCCCCACGGGGTGGGGGCTGTCACCACTGTGCACCTGAGAGCTAGCGAGCCAGAAAGGGGGGCCCTGGGCAAAGTCCACACAACCCCTGGCAGGGGGGCAGAGGCTTTCAACTTCTGGAGCCTGCTTAAAAGGGAGGTAGCTCAAGGGGGTGGGGGCAGGGAGGTGAGAGAGTGAGCCAGAGGCTTCTGGGCGGAGGGTTGGAGCTGTAAGCTGGTGGCCAGAGGCTTCTCTGACTCTCTGACTCCCTCAAGGCACTATGCTGTGAGGTGACTTAGACCTTGACCTTTGGTATCTCTTCCCCCTTCCCCAGAGTAACCCTAAGGAGTCAGAAACTTGTGCTCGGGGTAGAGGGAGGAGCCCAGGAAAGAGAGGGATGGGCAGACTGTGCTCCTTTTCTCACTATAAGCCTAACGCAGCTCTGAGCTGAGGGCGGTGAGATGCTCTGGGCTTCTTCTCCTTATGCTGACATTGGAATTCCTGAAAGGACACTGTTCTTGGGACTAGAAGTGACCATAGCACATATTGTCATCTAAAAGTCAGCAGAACAGTTATGGGACTGCTTAAGAGCTCATTCAAAGGCCAAGGAGGAAGGAAGCCCCAATTCTAGCACAAAGGGACAGCAAGAGGAAGGAATAAGGTTGCTTTCTGCTCGACACAATGGTTATTGTTCATCCGTCTTTAGCTGGATGGGCTTCCTGAGGGCAGGGAGCCCATCTGCACTGCTTATTTGGGGATCCCAGTGTCTACACGTGGTTGGAGGCTGGTTTGCTCTGTTGGCACCCTGTGGGGTCCCCAAGCACCCTCAGATCTTTTTATGGGTTTGGGGTGCTGCGCCCCTAGCTACCGTGGGTGCAGCTGCTGAAGGCTCACACCTGAACCCTTCTGGCGGGATTACTGAGCCAATCCTTGCTTAACTTCCTCCTTTGACCTCCCCAGCTCGCCCCTCACTTCATTCACAGCTTTCCCGAGAGCATGCCTTAGTAAGTCCACCTGTGTATGAACTCATGTGTCAGATTCTGCTTCCAGGGAATTGGACTTGAGTCAGTCAATGTTAGCTGAACCGATGGAGAAATTCTACCTACAAGCTTTCTGAGACTCTGGAATGCATGACCCAAGGAAATATCGGGCCATGTGGAAGAAAGTACTTACAGGGTGAGATCAGACATTCTCTCCAAGGTGGTTTATGTTACGGGCTGAGGGTTTTTAAGACTCGTGGGCTATTATTCCTACTTGCCACACACTACAGGCCAAGGAGCTGGTGTGGGGGTTGCACAGCTTGTAAAAGGCTTTGCTCGCTGGCATGTCAGGGCTGACCCGGAGGCTCCTGTCATGAACCGGAAGCCTAGAAGGGGAGGCAGGCTTTGTGTGCATCTCACGTACCTGGTCCGGGATTCCAGGAAGGCCTTGTTGACTTGGACCTTGACCTGACTCACAGCGTCAGAGATGGCAGCAGTCGTGGTGGTCTGTGCTTGGAGGGGGAGGGGCAAGGAGCCGAGTATCTGACACCATTCCTTCGAGATACTCTCTGCTTCTGTCTCCTTCTTTCTCAGCCATTACCCCCACCCCTCAAATCTGAGCAGGCCGAAGATCGAGATTAGGAAACATTCACAAGAGGGACGCCTGGGTGGCTCAGTTGGTTAAGCAGCTGCCTTCAGCTCAGGTCATGATCCCAGGGTCCTGGGATCGAGTCCTACATCGGGCTCCTTGCTCAGCAGGGAGCCTGCTTCTCCCTCTGTCTCTGCCTGCCACTCTGCCTGCTTGTGCTCTCTCTGTCAAATAAATAAATAAAATCTTAAAAAAAAAAAAAAAAAGGAAACATTCACAAGAATCCTCGAAGAGAAAAAGCATAGAATGGGACGGATATTCTCTGAGCCTCACTAAGATGTCAAAGCTGGTCTTCGGGAGTTCACTAGAATACCCAGAGATGGGACTAAGGTGGGTGACCATTCAGGTTGGCTTGGGCTATTGGGCTGTGGGGATTTTTCTGGTTCTTGGTAAGATAGATGCTTAAGCGAGTCCATCAAAGGGCTTAGGTGATCAGGGCCCTGAGGTAGAGAAGGGGATGACATAGGGTAGAGGTAGATTTCTTGTTTTCACTTGTATTGCAGTCTGGTGCATGGGGGGAAGGATGCATTTTCTGAACAAGGGAAGTCTGGTGGGTTAAATGGTGTCCCGCAAAAATACATGTCTAGCCAGAACCTCAGAATGTGACCCTATTTGGAAATAGGGTCTTTGCAGATGTAATGAATTCAGATGAGGTCATAAAGGTACAGGATTAGGGTAAGCTTTAAATCCAATGACTGGTGGTCTTACAACAAGAGAGGACACACATAGAGAAGTGTGTGAAGACAGGGGTGGAGACTGGACTGAAGCAGCTCCAGGCCAAGGAGTACCAAGACTTGCTGGAGCCACCAGCAGCTCAGAAGGGGGAAGGAAGGATTCTTCTTGAGAGCCTTCGGAAGATTAGGACTCTGCTGACACCTTGACTGTGGATTTCTAACCTCCCGAACTGTGGGAAAAGAAATTTCTGTTGTCTTTTTTAAGATTGATTTATTTATTCCAGAGGTGGGGGGATGGGCAAAGAGAGGAGAGAGAATCCTGAGGCAGACTCCCCATTGAGCGTGGATCCTGACATAGGGCTCAATCCTAGGACCCCGAGATCATAACCTGAGCCAAAATCAAGAGTCAGCCACTTAACCAACTGAGCCACCCAGACACCCCTAAATTTCTGTTGTCTTATGCCCCCCAATTTGTGGTCCTTTTTCCAGCAGCCTGAGGAACCCCATACAGGGAGACACTTACCATTTGTGGCCAATGCTGCAGCCTGGAGCAAGGTCAGGGAGGCTAGAAGGGCTGGGAGGTGGAGAAGGACCCGCATTGCTGAAACGAGAGCCAGGATCATGCATGAGCCTTGCAGAACTCCCATGGAGGGACTGAGTCACAGGAAGGGGATGGTAAAGCAGAGAAGGCCCGGGGAACAACAGACGCCCTCACATTGGAGCAGAGAAGGGGAAACTACTGTAACTAACTCAGCATCTACCATCCGTGAGACCCATGCCAGGTACTGGCAGACATGGAAAGAGGCAGTACTGGAAGGGAAAGAACTCAGGCTTCCGGGTCAGAAGGCCCTGAGTTGTACTTCTGCATTTGCTATAACTAGCTCTGTGACATCGGGCAGGTTACCTAACATCTCTGGGCCGCTGGCCTGCCAAGTGACTGATTCTGCCCTGACAGCCTGTGACCCGAGATCCTGCACCTGTCTTGTCACTGGTGTGAGAAATGCTGTTACCAAACCTGGAACAGGGCTTTGGAGTTCCCCTCCCTCCCTCCGTGGAGGATGTATTACATGAGGGGAGTATGACTGAGGAGCAGGCCCTCAGCTCCTCCCTTCAGAAATCAGCAGGGGCTGCCCCCTTCCTTAAAGAGCCAATTTAATGGGAGCACAGGAATGGAAATCATGACAAAGCTGAGGGCTCCCCTGAGCCCACAGCTGGCCCCAGGCTGCCTGGAGAGACTCCAGCTCTTAGATTAGCCCCTTCACTGTGAGCTTTTACCCTGAACCCAAGTCATCAGATTAAAATTCATGCAGCCTTGTTTGCTGATGAGGGGCTCTGGGGCTTACTTAGAATGTTCATGAAGTTTGGTGGAATAGAACCAAAGTATCTTCCGAGGAGATTCCAGCTCCAGCCCAGGGAAGAGCCCATGGCATGCAGACGGAATGATGCCGTGTTTAGACCACAGTCCTGACAGGCCTCTTTGGTTTCACAGGCGGGCGTGGGTTCTCCCCTCCGTGTGCATTCACTGGTTGGACTCCAGAAACACACCAGGAGAACATCTCAGATTGGCTGCCCCCTCCATAGCTACTTGAAGCCCCCTAAGAGAAACTATGGTTCCGGAGCCTTGCCTGAGGGGCCACCCCGGTGGTCTCCTGGACGCCCTCCCATGCCCTCCCCTTGAATTAGGCCAGCCCAGAAGAGAACTGTGTATCTAGACCAGGTAATTTTGGTCTAACACTCTCCCAATCTTTCCCTCTGTCCTTCTATGATTCCCCTACCAACTTTTATCCTATTGAATATACTTTTTGTAAGCTAACTCTAGAAAAAAAAAAGGCAAGGTATGAATAAATACCTTTCCGGCCAAGATTCTCCTTGGCACTTTTATTTTTTTCCAAAAGGAGTTCTCAAATGGCTTGGCCCTCAGTGGGCTCCTGTCTTACACTTCTATGACCCCAAGTAGAACTGCAGTCCTCCTCTTTGTGACTCGAGGGGACCACTGAGCCAGCAGAAATCTGTCCTTTCAGGCACACAAAAATGATGGTTTGGGAGTAAAAAAAAGTATATTTTTAAAAATTCTGGTAAAAACACAGAGCATAAAACTTAGTATCGTAACCATTTTTAACCATCCAGTACAGTAGTGACAAGTATATTCCCACTGCTGTACAACAGATCTCTAGAACTATTTCATTTTGCAAAACTGAAACTCTATACCCACTGAAAACCAATTCCCTTCCCCCCCTTCCCCTAGCCCCTGGAAACAACCATATGATTGATTTTTATTTATTTTTTATTTTTATTTATTTTTTAAGATTTTATTTATTTATTTCACAGTGAGAAAGAGACCACAAGTAGGCAGAGAGGCAGGCAGAGAGAGGGGGGGAAGCAGGCTCCCTGCTGAGCAGAGAGCCCAACTCAGGGTTTGATCCCAGGACCCTGAGATCATGACCTGAGCTGAAGGCAGAGGCTTTAACCCCCTGAGCCACCCAGGCGCCCCCATATCATTGATTTTTAAAGAGGGCTGATGGCCACACAAATATTCATTACACTCCTCTTTCAATGACCAGTACTAAATTAAAAACAAAAAGTAAAAGTTTAGTCTATGAAAAAGGGCATCATCTGAGATAGACCGAGGAAGAAAAATATCATAGTTGAAGACATGACAGCTGAGAACTCTGAACAGGAAAACACAACTTCAATGCTCATTTCTCTTTTCCTTTTCTTGGAACCCCCTTTATGCTCCCCTCACTGGGAAGTAGGGAAGGGACCTCGAGGCCAAAGTCAAATTATTTTCCAGGTCTTGGCCAACTTCCCTGGTGCATGTGAAGGAAGGATGCAGGGCAGAAAGCAGACCCAGGCAAACTCAAGTTCATGCCGCTGCACTGGAGAAAAGGTGAGCGAGAAGATCCTGAAGGATCCTTGGCCACCTGGAGGGACACCATCTACAGCCAGAGCCAAGCAGGGCAGAGGGAGGAGGACATGGGTTTTCAGAGTGTAAGAGGCCAACAAGAGGCTTCTGGGATGTTTGGATATTTGTCCACATTCTTATCATCATGCTCAGTGAAGAAATCGTTTCCCAAGTCCTTCGGAAGCCTGGGGCCTTCCCTGCGACATGAAGCATTATCCGGAGACAGAGTCACAGCCTCTTCCTCTCTAGTGGCAGGCTGGTCCACCATTCCTTGCCTCTGCTCACTCTCTCTTACGCAGAGCCCTCTCTGCCCGATCAAATATTCACTCTTCAAGTCAGGCCCAACGCCACCTTCTCTGTGAAGTGTAGCCGACTTCTCCAGGCAAAGTTAGGTCATTCACCTTCCTGTCCTCTCATAGTACTCTACTTGTACCATATATCACTCTTCTCATGCCTGCTTCCCCTATTGGACCATGAGCTCCTCAAGGGCTATGTCTTATTTACTTTTGTTTTTTCCCATGCACAAGCATACTGTTGGTACATAATAGGTGTTGGGTACGTGAGGAATGAATGAAACTCCTAGGGCAGAGAAGTTCAGCATCTAGAGGGTGCAGAGGGTAAGGGTGGTGATGGGCCCTTAGCCCACACCTTAATGCGCCTACTAATCATCTGGGGACCTTGTTAAATGCATATTCTAACTCAGAAGGTCACAGAAGGGGCCTGAGAGCCTTTACTTCCAACAGGATCCCAGGTGATGCACACGTTGCTGGTCTGCAGACCACACGCTGAGTGCCAAGGCCTTCCAGAGACAGGCTTTCGGATTTGCTGAGAAACCACTGAGAGGGGCTGCAGGAAAGCCTGGGAAGGGAAGGAATTAGCAGGATTCATTTGCATGATGACAAGAGCTCTGTTGAGGGTGGTGGGTTGAGCCAACAGGAAAACCAACAAACACACCATCGCTCCTTGAGCAGCTCCAGGATCAAGAGGAAAATAGTGAGGAGAAAGTTCTTCTCAAGATCTCTTTAGAAGAAACAATCCCAAACCTCAGCCACAGGGGTTGGGACATCCAATCACATAAAACAGTAAAATCCAACCACTCCATTCTCCCAAAGTGAAGCCCATTTAATATTGCTGCAATTCATATGTCTGATTAAGATTCAGGGGTACACAAGGGCATTGAAGACATCTGGGACCAGATATTCAAGGATAACTAGATGGTCAGATATGCTAGAAATGGCAGGCCTATGATGCTGGAAACAAGATAAAGACCTGAGAGCTCCCACTTAGGGAATCCTTAAATCACTGCAAAATTTTCACTCTAGTTTAGAATGTCACAAGATATCATATTAGTCCCAAGAACACCATACAGAGGATCACTCTGTTACTATTTATCTCCAACTCTCTGTGTTATCTCTTAGGCTTCAGTTTCTAAAGAGGATGGATGAGAGGTCTATGGTATCTCCTCGACCTCAAAGTTTATGATTTTGTGACTGTTTTCAGACTCAGAAAAGCTGCCTTGCTCCACAATGGATTGAGTCACGTTCTCCCTTATACCAAATAGGGATGAACAGCCATGGCGGCAGCCAAATCTGGTACCAGAAAATACCCAAGGAAGACAAGTCCCAATGCAGTACCAAGCTTTCTGAAAGTGGTGAGGAAATGTCATCATCAACTTTGTAGAAATCGGGAAAGATTAAAGTTAAGGAGGCTTACCTGCCAAGTGCCTTGGCCTCTGGTGGCAGCCACAGAGTTGTTCGGCTTGGAGGAGCTGATGTTTTATAGCTTCCACCGAGAACTTATTTCTGGGAAAGACCCAGAAGGAAAGGTTTTGAGGGGCCGATGTGACTAGGATGAGACACTCAGGTTCAGCAGGAAACACCCTGTGACTCCAGGCGGAGGCACGAGGACACTGCAGGGATTGGGTGACGCTGTGTCACCGACCCAGTAAAGCAGAACCCCTTCCTCCCATTTTCCAGGTTAAATACACGGTCCTGCTGCAGTCATAGAAGTTTCCAGGTTAAATACACGGCCCTGCTGCAGTCATAGAAGGCAGACTCTGAGCTCTCTGTGGGATCTGAATAGCTCTTAAGATTAGGAACAATCTTAAGAATCGATCTCTTCCCCATTCACTTATTCCCAGTCCTTTGATCCCTCCCTTACCTTTCCTTCTTCTTTGTAGAAGCAGGTAGATTTGTCTTTTGGATTTAAGGCAATTAAAAAATGCTGACTTTTTTTTCTGGTCTAAATTTCAAAATACTGTCCCCGTTTTGGCAACCAGAGAGGTGAGAACTCCGGACTTGTTGCCAGAGTGGTAGATTATGTCCCTGCTTCTGTCATTATATGGCTCTGGGTGTGTCAGTTCACCTTCTGGTACGTCCCATTCTCTAGTTACAAAATTGATAGTTGGCTTAGATGATTTTTAGGATTCTATGGCTTCATGCCTTCTATAGGTGGCCCATTAAAAAACACCAATACCTGGAAATGTATTGACTTAAAGCCCATATATAATATTATATACCACCCCCACCTCAATGAGTTTGAAATTTCAAGTTCATTAGATCCACACGGGAAGGAAAAAGAAAGGTTCAGATAAAATGAAATTTCATCCAAATGTATTTTATAGACAGTTTAAAACATAAGCTCTTTATGAAATTATACCTTGGATTGAAAATACCCTAGGAGACTGTCAGAAATTCAACAACCAAACATCAAACCCCTGGGTTTACCTTCCAAAAAGTGATATCCCTTTTCTCCGGCTGATGGAATGTAGTTAAAAGCTGCTTCTCTTGTGATTTGCCCAGGCAAATGAGCTGGGCATCTCAGAAAAAGGCAGCTGTCCAGGAAATATGAGTGAGGGACGTCAGCCTCTTCTTGTTTTCTTTGAAAGACATTTCTGTTCCTCAGCCAAACATTGTTTTTCTTTGACCATTCCCTGAACTTTGGGGCGTGTTTCTTAAGGCTCTCGCTTCTGAGTTTCATGCTTTATGGGTTAACAAAGCTGTGTCTTTATATGAATCTTGACCTAGTTGGTTTTGATTGATTTTGAGATGGAACTTTCTTCTAGAAGACCTATGGGATAATACCACTTTCCCAGGTGCAATATACAGTGAACTGCTGGAGTCAGGGTCACAGCAAAACGCAGATCTGACTGTCCCTGGTCTTGATTATCTTATAACAAGATGTGATATGTCCTAGACCTGACCATTTTTGTAATGGGCAAGGATGCGGCAGTGTCCACTCCAGATCTCTATGATCCTTCCTTTGTTCTCAGTATGAAGTGTACCTGGAGGCAGTCACAGGGCCATATAACTGTCCTGTGGTTAATCTGTGTTTTCAGAACTTTGCTGACGTGTGATGACGTTTTCATGGACTTATCGCAGTTTACTTAAATCTGTCTAGCACAGTTGGATGTTTCCCGATTAGCGAATGGTAAACTGGCCTGAGAAACGGAGACAGGACAGAAAGCCCAGTAGAGGGGCGCCTGGGTGGCTCAGTCATTAAGTGTCTGCCTTCGCCTCAGGTCATGATCCCAGGGTCCTGGGATCGAGCCCTGTGTTGTGCTCCCTGCTTGGATAGGAAGCCTGCTTCTCCCTTTCCCACTCCCCCTGCTTGTGTGCTCTCTCTCTCTGTGTCTCGCTCTCTCACTGTCAAATAAATAAATAAAATCTAAAAAAAAAAAAAAGGAAAGAAAGAAAAGAAAGTCCAGTAGAAAGCTAAAAAGGTCAACACAATCTCATTTATAAGCACAGAGATTCCAAGATATTTTAGTAATAGAGCTGCAGCAGCTGGGAGTACCAATGAAGAGAGTCCATGTGACCTCAGACATCGTTGGCTCTCCTTTATCACCTCCCAGAATTAGAATTCTGAATGCTGCACACAAAACCTCTGGCTGATCAAAGGGACACTCGTGGTCAGTGATTAAGTGGCCACTCTCTTTCTATGAGGTGATCGTGGCTCTCAAACTCCCCATGGATCGTGGCATTCCCATATCCCCACCATTTCGGTGCCATCTTCCTTGGAAGCTTAGCTAGTCCCTTCCTAGCTGTCTGTTTGCACGCGTTCCCGGTGGCTTGGCTGTCATTCAGAACCGGACAGGTTATTTTTTTTCTTTCCTGGCCAAAATGCACTTCCTCTTCTTGTTTCCCAGAACACCAAACAAACAGACTTCTTGTCCCCAGCATGGCTCCCTATGCCAATTTTTTTGTTTGTTTGTTTGTTTAAAAGATTTATTTATTCATTTTAGAGAGAGAGGGTGCATGCCGTAGGGAGGGGCACAGGGAGAGGGAGAGAGAGAATCTCAAGCAGACTCCCCACTGAGCATGGAGCCCAACACACAGGCTCTATTTCACGATCCCGAGATCATGATCTGAGTCAAAATCAAGAGTTGGAGTCTTAACCGACTGAACGACCCAGGCGCCCCTCCATAGGCCAATGTTTACCCTGTCTGTGCCTCGTCCATTTGTTCTGCCTCAGAGAAGGAGGAACCCAGGTGCTCTGGCTGAAGCCATCCAGGCCTCTGGAGGGAGCTGGAGATGACTAGGCTTCCCTGAATGCTGTCGCCAGGCAGCACAGGCCCTCGGCAGGGATGGCACGTTGCCAGGCAACTCCCTCAGAGCAAGGAGGGATTTGTGGAAGATAAAAAGACTGGGGTCATTTGTGTGCCTCCCTTAGCAGACAAGAATTTTGTGGTGGAAGATTCATTGAATGTTTTGGTGGTTTCTGAGATTGGGACAACCTGAGGGTTCTGAGTGGCAACTTAGTATCAACGAGTTTTTCCAACAAGCCACAGTGTGCTGGGAACTGAAGGGCTGGGTCTTGCTCAGGGCCTCCCCAAGAACCATGGTGAAGTGGGAAGAATATCCCTTCTTTCTCTTCATTAAATGCAAATCCTTTTTTTTTGGTCAAGGCCGTTCTCCCATTTCCCACCAGAGTTCTGTCTCTCCTTCCTTCCTCTCACTCTCTGTCCCTTTGGATATTCACTGAGCACTTGGCCTTATATCTGTCTCATTTCTTTTTTTCTTTTCTTACTCTCAATCCTCTCTTCTAAGCTTACAAATGATGAATTGGTAAGTTTGTTTCAAATGAAAAAGGCATCAGGTCTGTTCCCTGCCTTGGAAGGGTAATGTCAGGATAGGGCTGGGAGAAGCAACAGATCTCAGACTTCGGCCAAGACAATTCGACCCCAAATAAATCCAGACATGGTGAGCGTAGAGATGGAGAGATAAGCTAATTATCATATACATCACAAATAAACTCTGGATTTTCAACAAAAGCAACCTTGAATTATTACCGTTATTATGTGAGGAGTCTGATGAGATATGCTTTATGGTAAATCCATAGAGAAAATATCACTCCAATAAATGCCCCCTGGGCCTCAAGGAAGCACGCGTGCACACACACACACACGAAACACTAAGCAACAAGCGGAAAAGCAAGGAGTGCTGGAGTAAGACGCCGCAAGCAGCTTCTAGTCTTAGCTGGCTTCTCACTTGTGTGACCTCGGGGAAGTCACTCTTCATTTGCAGGCCTCAGTTTCCTTATCTGAAAAGAGAAGTGGATCCACTAAATAACCACACTGCTTCCCTGAGGCTGTGAGGTTAGGATTCTGTCGTCAGATCCAGCAGGCCCTCGGACCCATCTGCTTTGCCCCCTTGTACAATCCTGAGCAAGTCACATCTCCTTGGGTTCTCTTTGCACAAACAGGGGACCAGGACCCCATGTTATTCACTTTCAGGACCAGCTGGGACGGGGTTTTCTTTAGTTCCGAGGGACAATCGAAATAAAAGAATGAGAAGATTCTTGTTGAGAAAGGGGAGGAAAAATTCCGCCGGGAATGTGATCATTCTCTCTGTCACCCAAGTTGGAAACCAGAGAGTCCTCTTGGATGCTTTTATTCTTCTCTTCCTCCTTCTCCTCCTCTTCCTCCTCCTCCTTCTTCTCCTTCCCCTACTTCTCCTCCTCCTCCTCCCTTTCTTTCTCTTTCTTCCTTCTGTCTCACATCTCAGTCATCAACCCCTACCCGTTTGTCCTTCGTAGATCTCGTGCATCTCTCACTTCCTCGGTTCCTCGCACTCTGCTTCTGCTCTGATCACCTCAGCTTTGCCGCAGCGTCACACCTTCTCACTGGTCTTCCTGCCACCCCTCCTCTCCGTCCCAGCCCTCCTCTACAGTAGTTTTCACCACACAACTCCCACTACGCAAAGGACAAAGTCTCAAGTCTCAGCCAAGTTTCTATCCGGCCTCCCCTCCTATCTCTCCTAGCCCATCACACATGCCCCCTACCCAAGCTCTCCATTCCGGTCAAACTCACCTACTCCTTTTCTCCAACATGCTATGCACGTTCCTGCTCCTGTGCCTTTCCTTCTGCCATCCTCCATGCCTAGCTTGTTCTTTCCCTTCTGGTCCAAGCCCAATGTTTAGCTCAAGCCCTATCTTCTCTATGAAGCCTTCCCTACTGCCAAGCTCCAGAGAGCACTGCCCTTTGCTTTTCCTATTTATTATCTCTTTATGCATTTTTCTGTTGTCAAAATTCGATTATCAGTATCTTAAGAGCTCTAAAGTATATTGGGCAATCAATGATATTTGTTTTGATTATAAAGATGATGACAGTGGTGTAACCCTTGGCTTAAGTTAGTCATTCAAGTTCAAGTTTTTGACTGTCAGTTCTAAAGCTGTTTCTGGAAACCATTTCTGGGCCCGATTAAAATACTCTGACTCGGCGTCTTTGGAACCTCCCAAGCAGGGTCCGAAGCTGAAACTAAGAAAGGAACCTGCTTAAATCCCATGCCCTCATTGCCGGGTGGCGTGTCACCGGGGGGAGAGAGGGAAATGGCAAAAAAACTGGCTTCTGCTGTTGGACTTCCTGTCTGTTTTGGTGACTGTGGGTGACTGTGGCCTGCTTGTTGTCTGATGAGAAAGAGAGGGGTTATGGGAACCATGAGGACCACTCTGTCTCCCGAGGTGTCAGCTCGGGGTTTTGAGCTAGCCGCTGGCCCCTCTGAGAAGTCCCTGTGGGTCTGGCTACTGCACAGGTGGGGACGTCTGTCCCCCAGAAAGCAGCCTCGCAGGCTTTCCTAGCCTTACATCTTCAAACCAGCCTGCAGTGCTAACAGTAATCTGTGTTTTCTCTTTTCTCTTCTGGCTGCAGGCCTTAGGAGGCCCCCCCTTCATCTAAATACCCGGGCTCCTGAGTTGATGACCTCACTGTTACCCTCTCCTATCCAAACCCTGGAATTTCTGCCCCCCTGCCCCTGAACTCTAGCTCACTCCCTGGGGCACTGCTACTTCTGATCATTTAATTGTGTTCAGTACAATCCAAATAAGTATGCATTGAGCAATTGTTTGGGTTACTTGAGGATACAAAGATAAATTGAGTCTGGGTTCTTCCTCTTAGGAAGCTCATTGGTTAGTGAAGCAGAAAGGCTTATAAAAAGACAATTGTTCATTTATTGAATAAGTGCCTACCCTGGGCTGGGCTCTTAAATTCTGGGGATGCCTTGGGACTCAAAATCGACGTGATTGCTACCTACATGGAACTCAGAGTTGGGAGTAATTTTTTTTTTTTTAATTACACTTCTAATTGTGTAACCACAACTGTGAGAATGGCAGAAAATAAAGGAACATATGCTCTGTAGGCATGTGGCAGGGGTCTACCATAGAGGAGGGTAATGGACGCTACCCTGAGCAAGACGACATTGGAGGGAGGTATGTAGGGAAGTTGGCTCAAGTAGGGAAGTAGAGGAGTAGAAGGAAGATGTCAGACAGAGGGGGCCCACAGTGAGAACACCCTTGTGTGGTGGTGGGACACTGGATGGACACATGATCCTGACTGATGGGACTGTGGGCAGATCACCCAGAAAAGGCCCCCTAAATGCCTGTTTTCTTCCTCCAGGCCTGTGCCCTGGCTACTAACGGTAGCCAAGGCACTCACCAGGGCCAACCTTACAGGCCTTCCCTACTGCTTGCGTCTTTCCAGGCTATCCCCTATAGCCCACGGATTTTGCATTCTACCAATTAACTGGTCCTTCTCTGATTCCCTGCTGTGCAGGGAACATCCAGCCTCTCTCTCCAGCCCCAAGGTCAGGTCTTTGTCATCTCCACAAACCCTTCCGTATGTCACTCTGTCACAAGAAAGGATAGTGATGAAGAGCAGGTTAATAAAACAGGAATCACTGTCTGTGATCCTGTCCTCTTGGAATTTATTAAATCTACAAAATAAAAATCAAAAACAAAATATAAAAAATCAAAACAAAATATAGCCTCAGATTAGGGCTCTGCAACTCTTGGCTTGCAGCTGCTTCTGGAGCAAGAGATCATGGCTCTAACAAGCCCCATTTGGATTATTCACGTTTATGGGATATTTTCAATGTGTCACACAGGGCCAAGATCTCCTTGCTATTTTTGTCTTTGGAAAAATTCTCCAAGAAACTCATGGTGGAAGTTCTTTTTTTTTTTTTTTAACATAATTATGCTATAGCACCACAGGTTGATGGAGCTCAAGAAATCAATAATGTAGCTGTTTTCAGAGCACAATGGAAGTCACTCTGCAAAAGAATGAAAAATGCCAAGTTCCTAGCAAAGGGAGTGAGTATAAATGTAGACTCTTAAAACAGGGAAATGTTTTGACTTCGTGCTGGCTACCGTGTAAATACAGTGGAAGAATGCCTGTCAACATGGCTTTGTCCCTCCTGATTAATATTTGTCGTCAGGTTCTCGAGAAAAGGAAGCTTAGAGTTTGAAATACGTTTAGGAAACTTCTGGTTCAGTGGTTCCCACACACTGAATTAGTGGGAAGCTTGTTAAAAATACACACGTCTAGGCCTTGCTCCTAACCTACGGAATTCGAATCCCTGCCATTGAGCTAAAGAAGCCTTATTTCTAATAAACCTCCTGGGAGAGTCTGACATGCAGGCAGGTTTGGAAACTAGTAATCTAGTTGAACCTTCTACCTATCGTAGGATTTCCCACTGCATCCTGTATGCTCAAAGTGCGGTCCAAGGACCTGCAGCATTGCAATCTCCCGGGAGCTGTTAGAAATACAGAATCCCAAGCCCTATCTCAGATTGCCAATTCAAAATTTGCATTTTTCACAAGACCACCAGGGAATACCTATTTACCTCAAAGCTGGAGAAGCACCGCTCTTCCTTATCCTTGACAGATGGCCACCAAGTCACTGCCTACAACCCCCGGGTTGGGGAGCTCATTTCTTTATGTAGCAACCTGCTTCTTTGCTGAGTGCTTCTTTCTTTTCTTTTCTTTTTTTTTAAGATTTTATTTATTCATTTAATAGAGAGAGAACACAAGCAGGCAGAGAGGCAGGCAGAGGCAGAGAGAGGAGCAGGCTCCCTGCAGAGCAAGGAGCCCGATGCGGGACTTGATCCCAAGACGCTGGGATCATGACCTGAGCCAAAGGCAGCCGCTCAACCAACTGAGCCACCCAGGCGTCCCTCTTTTCTTTTTTTAAAAAAAATTATTTATTTTAAAAAATTTTATTTACTTATTTGACAGGAGGAGTGAGAGAGCACAAGCAGGGGGAGCAGCAGAGGGACGGGGAGAGGCAGGCTCCCCGCTGAGCTGGGAGCCCGACGTGGGGCTTGATCGCAGGACTGGGATCATGATCTGAGCCGAAGGCAAACACTTAACCAACTGAGCCACCCAGGTGCCCCAGAGGAAATGAAAAGAGTTATGAGGATACCAAGAAAGAGAGAAGCATGGAAGGTGAATTTTAAAGTCCCCGTATTTCTAAAAACTGAAACTTCTTGGAGGGGGGAGGGGCCGTAGAAGCCAATGGCATCGAGTCCTACTATTTAGAACACTCCTATTGCTCCAAGTCTTGGCGTGTCACTGAAGACCTGGGCTAGCCTGTTGGGACACACTGTAAGGAAAATGGGGCTGCCCAAGATAAAAGCAGTTAATTATCAGAAATGGAATATATTTCTTGGGAAAAGGCCCTGGAGATCTGACGAGGGCATAAGAATGAATGTCTTCAGATGCTGAGCTCCTGGGTACTGCTGACCTATTTTATTCTCCTACCAACTCGTAATGTCCGTGTGCAAATACCCATGTCACCCCACCTATTCACCTGTTGGTAACTGCCTGGAAGAGGCGAGGGAAAGGAATGCCCTGAGTAAGCTGGCCTGGGTTTAGCCCCACTCGCAGGCCAGTGTTTCCGAGGATCACCTCCCTCAATCACACTTGTAACAGAGGCTGTTGGTGCCCTGCCCAGGTCCCCCTGACCAGCTGCTGAGCATGCTGACTGTCAACAGCTCATACACGGACTTATCTCAGGATTGCTCTGGGCTGATCGGTGCTCCCTAGCCCAGAGCCCAAGAGGTTCCATTCTGCTTCTTTCAGGGAATCAATCCTTTTTCCAATGAACCCTGATGGCTTTGTAATGGAGAATGGTATGGTAGTTAGAAACCAAGGTCTGGGTATGGGGTTAACTAATTGGCCCGTCTTCAAGTTTGCTGATTCATTCTTTTTCTTTCTTTCTTTCTTTCTTTCTTTCTTTCTTTCTTTCTTTCTTTCTTTCTTTCTCTCTCTCTCTCTCTCTCTCTCTCTCTTTCTTTTTTTTCCTGATGCATTCTTCTGCCAGTACTAATGTGCTACTGAGGCTCTCTAGTGAATTTTTCATTTCATTTATTGTTCTCTCCAAGTCCAGAATTTCTACTGTTTCTTTTCAAAAATAAGTTATATTTCTTTACTGATATTCCCTATTTGGTGAGACATCATTCTCATTACGTGCCTTTCATTCTTCAGACATAGTTTCCTTTAGTTCTTTGAACATATTTATATAAAATTATTTTCATATGGGGCGCCTGAGTGGCTCAGTGGGTTAAAGCCTCTGCCTTCGGCTCAGGTCATGATCTCAGGATCCTGGGATCGAGCCTCGCATCGGGCTCTCTGTTCAGCGGGGAGCCTGCTTCCCCCTCTCTCTCTGCCTGCCTCTCTGCCTACTTGTGATCTCTCTCTCTCCGTCAAATAAATAAATAAATAAAATCTTGAAAAAAAATTTTTTTTCATATAAACATTATATGTATATAAGCTATCTATTTCTCATATATAGATATAGATATGATAAAGTCAAGCATCTCATGTCTTTCCTGGATATACACACCACCCTGCAGATGTGTGTGGTCTTCTAGATTTCCAAGATAATGTCAGAGCTTTGGAAAACTCCCATGGGCATATCAGTCCCCAGTTTTTCCTTTCAAGGGTTTGGTTAGTTTCTTGGTTGTTTCAGTTATTATCATCACCTCAAGTGGCTGCAGATTAAGAAATTGCAATATTAAACAAAAGCAATTTGTTTAATATTACTTTTGACATTCCCCTAAGGGGAAAATGCTATTCACAGTAAGCTTGAGCTGGGGAGAGGAAAGAAGACAATTAAAATGCCACACATCTCACAGTTCCCACTGAAATCTGGCTGTTTTGCTTGAATAAGTGCTCCTTGAATTATTGCATGCCTTTAGTTAACTTCTAAATTTTTGAAAAAGTTGATGTTGATAAGTGTTGCCAGTGTTCTCACTGCTTTTATGAAGAAGTCAGTTTTTGAGATTCTTCCTCCAGTATTCCAGATGTGGCTTTTTTTTTTTAATTGTCTTTATGTTTTCTATTTAACTGATTTCTGCTCTTGGGTTTATTGTTCTTTCCCTGCTTCTTACTTTGGTTTTAATTTTCTTCCTAATTTATTAAAACTTAAATTTAGATTACTGGTTTGAGAGTTGTTTTCTTATAGAAGCATTTTATACTATAAATTTCCCTTTAAGCATACCCAACATTTTGATACATTGTATTTTCCTTTTCATTCAGTTCAAGATATTTCCTAATTTCCATTATGACTTCTCTCTTGAAAAATTGATTATTTAGATGTTAAATACCAAATATTTGGACCTTTCCAGATACATTTCCGTGGTTTTTTTTTTTTTTTTTTTTTTTTTAAGATTATTTATTTGCCAGAGAGAGAGAGAGAGAACACAAGCAGGGGGAACGGCAGGCTCCCTGCTGAGCAAGGAGCCCGATTCGGGACTGGATCACAGGATCCTGGGATCATGACCTGAGCCAAAAGCAGATGTTTAACCAGCTGAGCACCTAGGCATCTCCCATCCTTTAGCTTTTAAACTATTTTACATTTAAAGTGGGTTCCTTGTAGGCAACATATAGTTGAGTTTTGTTTTTTAAAGATTTTATTTATTTGACCAAGAGGAGAGAGATAACAAGTATGCAGACAGGCAGTCAGAGAGAGAGGAGGAGGAAGCAGGCTCCCTGCTGAGCAGAGAGCCCGATGTGGGGCTCGATCCCAGGACCCTGAGATCATGACCTGAGCCAAAGGCAGAGGCTTTAACCCACTGAGCCACCCAGGTGCCCCAATATAGTTGGGTTTTTAAATCTAATCTGATAATCTCTGATTTATAATTAGAGTGTTTATACCTCATGGCCCCTTCCTCCATTGTCAAAGTTGGGGAGAGAGAAAGTAAACCAGAAGTCAATCCTATTATTCCTCATAAGACTGTTTCATTCAGGAGGATCTCTTCCTGGGACCAAGGTAAGTTCAAGGGATATTTATTAGGCACAAAGCACAGACACTGTGGGACCCAGAAAAGTTTTTGAAGAACTATAGTGATGTCCCTTTTCTTATGCTTTACTGAAGTCTTATAGTGAGGACAGCCCAAGTGAGCTATAAAGTACCAACTGGGGAAGGGAAAGGAAGCGTGATGGACTATTCCAATGTGGCTCAGAATTGCACTGGTTTAGGAATGAAAAAATTAGGGATGGGGCTGGGGTAGTAAGATCTAAGGAGTAGATCTAAGGAGGCAGTTCAAAGTCGAGCCCATAGAGCTGAGTCAGAATATCTTAAATATAAGTCCACGCTCTACACTGCCTAGTCATGTGAGGAATTTAATTAATGTCTTGGTTTATAAATATGTGAAATGGAGGGGATAATACTTACCCTTCATGATGGCTTATACAAGTCCTTTCTAAACCAAACAATTTCTCCAAGTGATGGTATTATTTTAGGGAGAACACTGACGTCAGCTCTGAACCATCCTGGTTGGGGATGAGGGTGGTAGGTTTGCTAGTGATGGTTCAAGAGACTTTGGCTTTTATACTATGTAATCCAAACTTTTGACTCCTAACAAGATGTCAGTATATAAGTGTGGTGGGGAGCATATCATTCTTGATATTACAGTACAAACTCCTTCCAGAATCAGATAAAAGCCATGAACTTGTTTCAGAAAATGCACCCCACAGAATTCTAGGGAAAGAGTTCATAGATCCCTTGAGACTCACTCATGGACCCTTGTTTTAAGAACCCTGATATATAGACACCAGTAAACAAAGCGAAAAGATAAAAATCTAGCATACTAGTATAAAAATAATTCAATTATGGTTACTTAATTTATATTTCCATACTATGTGGTACCGTACCTATTTTACTTATAATTATGTCAGACTGACTTTGCTATAAGTTTGATTTGGCTATAAAGTAAACTCTTGATGCATGCTCCACCTTTGCCATTTGTTGTTCATGTGGCATAGTGTTGTCTATTTACAATTTTAAAAGGAAAAATTAGACCATTTCTTAAGAGCTAGTATTCTGAAGCCTCCATAGTTCCACCTGTTGAAATAATTATTTCCCACATTGGAGACTGTGTGCTCTTATGGAATAAAGAGCTCAGTGGTAGGTGAGAGGCTACAAGGCAGAGCGGAAGGTGTTTGGGCTTCCAAAGACCGACCTGGATCCCAGCTCCTTCACCACTTACTGAGAGTTCAACCTTAGTTAGCCCATTAAACCCTGGCCTTCCTTGACTTCATCCATTAAATGGGGGTAACAATGCCTACTAAGGATTTTCTATGAGGATTAGGGACAATGCAAACAGAGCGCCCAGGCTGTATTAGATACTAAATAAATGTCACTGTTATTGTGGTGAGTCCTTGGTGTTACACAACAGCAGCTATGCTGCCCAGGACTCCCAATGCCATATAATCAAACTGGCATGAGATTACTAAGTTCAGGGGA
This sequence comes from Nasua narica, assembly GCA_028533885.1. NCBI lineage: Eukaryota > Metazoa > Chordata > Mammalia > Carnivora > Procyonidae > Nasua > Nasua narica. The sequence goes on along the minus strand of CM052804.1, from coordinate 27,488,101 downwards.
CAAGTGCTTACTCACTTGGGGGAGTGGCAAATGTCAAAGGCTGATAACTGTTGACCTACCCCAAGGTGCCAGGGAGCCAGACTCCAGGTTATTACGTGTCCTGCTTTGATAGTCCAGTGAAGCATGACTTCTGAATAGCACTTTGTTGACTTTTCAGGAGGCCAGTAGAGCATCTTAAGGTGGCTTAAAAATCCGGAAATAACACATACAGAGGGAAAACCAGTTCAATAATAACAAATTTTCCTTCCTTACTGTTAGCTTCCTTGTTTCTTCTTTCTCCGGGTCAGTGAATACCAACACAAGGACTAATAACTCTTCCGACACTTGTTTTTGTTTTCTTCCAAGAATATATTTTCTTGTCTGAGTAAATGCCAACGCCTTCCCTGACTCCTTTGGGAAAAATGGGTGCATTCTGTGAGTCACGTCCATCGATTTTTCAGGGCAGTGTCCGAGCATTCAGTGGCAGGCAGTGCGGCGTGGTGAGGAAAGTCAAATCCAGGACTCAGGTCACCTGGGTCTGGTCTCCAACGCCATTTCTGAATCTACATGAAAGGGGCCGATGTTGCTGCATTGGTTTCCTTATCTGCAAAGTGCATCAAGTCCAGTTGGGTGTGAGCGAGGTTTGTCGCACACGTGGTAAGCGGTGACCCCGCAGGACCCCAACGTGACCACACTCACATGCAGTGCCAGGGCCGTGCCCGCCCCGGGCGCGGGGCTTCGGCGCAGTTCCGGGAACCATAGGTTGCGCACGCAGCATGTCCACCGCCTCCCGAACCCCGCGTCCCTGTTGCCAGGGGAACTGGGGGCGGTACGCTTTCCGGCGCTGTCGCGGCGAGTCACAGCTGTCATGGCGGAGACGGTCTGGAGCACTGACACCGGGGAGGCTGTGTATCGTTCCCGGGACCCCGTGCGCAACTTGCGCCTCCGGTAGTCGCATCGTCCCAGAGCCCTGTGCTTTTACGCTCTCAGATAATTCGAGCCTGAACCTCACTTCTTGTTTGCTGAGTCCCCACTTGCGCTTTCAATCCTGGTGTCTGCCTCCCGGTCTCCCCGCGTCTCCCTCACTACCCTCAACCCGCTCCATTCACGGCTTCCAGACCTACCCAAGCCCTTTCAAGCCTCTGCCCTTCTCAAATTCCTCAGAGCTCTGTACCCAGTACACTTACTCTCTTCCCCTTAAGACCCCTGGCCGCGCTCACGTGCACCCACCACACCTTGATGGCCTCACCCTCTTCTTTGTTTTGTTCCCCCCCATCTTTGCTCTGTGCTCATCTTCAGGGTGTGTGTCATGTAATGAGCATTCCGGGCTTTTCTTTTCCTGACAGAGTCCACCTGCAAAGAATCACATCCAGCAACTTCCTCCGTTACCAGCCTGCTGCCCAGCCTGGGAAGGACCTCATAGACTTGGCCACTTTCAGACCTCACCCAACTGCCAGTGGGTGTATGGTGGTGATGCGACCCCTTGGGGACCCGGGGAAGGGCCTGGGGGTGGGGTGGGTAAGTTGCCTTTTAAGACAGAGTAGGCCCAGATCTGTAGTCTGAGAAAAGGCATAGAGAGATTGGGTTCCTTGCCCAGAGTCACATGGCTGGTGAATGTTGAAGCAAGGATTTGATCCCAAGCAATTTTAACTACTACTCCATTATGTTGTGTTAAGAAAAATGAGTAAGACATGATTCTTGCCATCAAGAGCTGATCTGAACTGTGGTCAAATGTTGTAAAATAACAAAAGACTATACTTTCGATATGTTAAAAATCTGCCTGGCAAACTAAATACTGATTGTGGCATTTTTGCTAAAAGAAAGTATGCTCCAAACTCCTAATATATGAGTATACTCTACATACATGTATGTACTATACATACATAAATACATAGTGTATATGTTATATATATAGTATATATGTGTATATAGTGTATAAATGTATACTTTATGTGTACATGTGTATATATATATATATGCACACTACTTAAAATAATTTTAAAATTGGGGTCTGCTTGAAAAAGGTACATATTAACATCAACTGTGCTTTTGCAGTTTCCTTATCTCGGAAGCCAGAAGAATGAGAAAGAGAGGACATTGTGTTTGTGTTAAATCACTAGTCTCTCTGCATTTGTTGTATCTGTTCAGATCTATTCCCGGGAATGAGTGTGGGCTGGTGTGTTATGAAGCATGTGTCTCAAAAAGGCATACTCAGCCAAGAGTGTATTCGATTCAGTTCATTTGCCTTTCCTCTTCTCTTCTGGTATTTTGTCTCCTAAGGTTACAGTGCTTATGGTTCTAGACATATGGCCTGAGGAACAGTAAAGACAAGAACGCCAGGGCTCCTTTCTAGCAAATGTGGACAGTTGGGATTGAGGAAGAGCTATCCAGCCTATATCCTGAGTTTGACTCCTGACACTGAATTAGATTAAATAATTCCTGGGAGCCATGACTTCCTTTTATTCAAATTAGAGTGATAATTAAGACTTCTTGGGTCCCAATGCTGGCGTCTGTATGCAGCCTCTCTAACCTTTGTTTAGAGTGAGTGCTTAATAAATCCCCAAACTCCCAGCTGGTTTTGTGGCAAATATTAGAGTAGGGACTTGGGGTTATAATCAATCATAGAGCAAGAAGTGGTGCTGATTTGACACAAATGTTTGACTCACTCTGTGGCCTTTGGAGGTGGACACCGCTCAGAGGAAGAGGAAGAGGAAGAGGTCGTGATTGGGTGGCAGGAGAAGCTCTTCAGCCAGGTGAGCCCATGGCACTTCTCCACTCTGTTTACATCCACGTGCTCCACCTCCATCCGGCTGGTAGCAGGGAAGCATTCCGAATACGTATCACCTAACTGGTTTTCAGAAAGTTATAGCAGTTTATACTTTCCCCTGGGGTGTGTGTGTGTGTGTGTGTTTAAGATTTTATCCTTTTATTTGAGAGGGGGGGAAAGGGAGAGAGAGAGAGAGACAAAGAGAGAGAGAGAGAACATGAGTGGGGGGAGCGGTAGAGGGAGAGGGAGAAACAGACTCTCCATGGAGCAGGGAGCCTGACATGGGGCTTGGTCCTAAGACCCGGAGATTATGACCTGAGCCAAAGTTAACCGACTGAGCCACCCAGGTGCCACTACCGCCTGCCGCCCCTCATTCTCCCTAAAGGGCAATATAACATAGTGACTGACACTCCCCAGTTTTATGATCCTGGGTAAAACACTTTTCACTTCTGGGTGAAATCTGCCATCTGTAATGGGGTCTAGACCTAGACCTAGACCTAGACCAGTCTAATTGGACTAGACCCTCTCTCTGGTTCCATTTAGCTCTAAAATTCTTTGGATCCCCTGCCCTCAGTTAGTTCAGATAAGTAGAAGTTGGCTATGGGAACATGTCAAATTGCATTGGCTCTATGGAACTGATTTGATGAAACAGTTACGGGAATAAAAGTTTGACATATTCTCAGTAGACCTCTGTGTCCTTGTGACCTCAGTTTGAAGCAGATCTGTACCGAAATGAAGCAGTCTGTCAGAGCCCTTTGGATCATCAGTACCGACAAGAGCTCCTGAAGCTGGAGGATTCGGGTGGCAGGAAGAACCGACGAATTTTTACCTACACGGACTCTGATAGATACACCAATGTGGAGGAGGTATTGTTTTTCCTGGGGCCCCATAGCTTCCTTCTTCCCCCTCCCCTAGCTTTCTGGCCTCACTGGGTTCTGTGTGTTAAACCAGAAGCCTGTTCAGACAGCCTCTCTAGGAACTGCCTTGTGCTGCTGGTAGCCAAGCTGGAATAGATCGGGCCCAGTCTTCAGGTGGTGTGGCTCCTGCTCCTTCTCCGCCTGCTGGAGGGCCGGGGGAACGGGCAGTGTCTCTCATGCTAGGCAGGCTAGAGACCGGGAGAAGAATTCCTCCACACATCATGAGATGAGACAGGTGGGTGGAGTCTCGAACCATCTAGATGAAACTCATCAGGGAATGCAGCCACAGCTCTGAATCTGTAGGTTTGAAGAGGGATTCAGTCCAGCTGTTGGGAGTGGCTTGGTGCTGCGTTCGCTTGTGCTCACATACCCTTACATTTGCCTCAGTCCCTTTGACATGTTCCTTCTTCTTAGGGAGATTTTTAAACTCCTTGAGAGTAGAGCCTATATTTTCTGATTTTTGTCTATGATCTTTGTGCCTCTGCAAGGAGCAGGTATTAAATGAGTGTTTTTGAAAGACTGATGCTTATGTTAGGAAAGCCCTGGGTTGATAGCATAAAACTTTTCTGTTTTAGAAAAGTAAATGAAATTAGTTAGTACTGAATTACCCATGGGAGGACTTTTCACAGGATACTTTGTATCCCATTTGGCATCTTCCAAGTATTTCGTAACATCAGCATCTACCAGGCACACTCACCCGAATTTTTGTTGGTATGCACTCAGAGATTACAGACTCGATTTATTTTATTTTATTTTTTTTAATTTTTTTTAATTTATTTGACAGAGAGAGACATAGCGAGAGAGGGAACACAAGCAGGAGGAGTGGCAGAGGGAGGAAGCAGGCTTCCCACTGAGCAAGGAGTGCGACGCGGGGCTTGATCCCAAGACACTGGGACCATGACCCGAGCTGAAGGCAGACGCTTAATGACTGAGCCATCCAGGCGCCCCTGGATTTGATTTATTTTTTAAAAAAGATTTATTTATTTATTTGAGAGAGAGAGCGTGTGCATGGTGGGGGAGGTGCAGAGGGAGAGAAAGAAAATCTCCAGCCGACTTTGGTGCTGAGCATGGAGCCCGAAGAGACACTTGATCCCAGGACCCCAAGATCATGACCTGAGGCAAAACCCAGAGTCAGACATTGAATCGACTGCGCCACCCAGGCACCCCTGCAGACTCATTTTAATGTTAGCATAAATAAACTCATTTCTTTTTTTTGTTTGTTTTTTGTTTTAATAAACTCATTTCTGAAGGATGCTATGCTCCTAAAATCTTGGAGCAAACTGAGGCATGGTAGGAATCTTCTTTGGCTTCTTTGTGCCACTGCTCCCTTCCCCTGACGTATGTAACTGTGAGGGGGCTGTACCCATTAGATTCAGGTCCCAGATGAGGTTTCAGAAGGAAGTCTTGCCTTCAGTACCTCATCCCACGTGGCCCTGACCAGATGGGTCACACAGGGCTGCTCTCTTTCCCTAGCATTGTCAGAAAATGACCACCGCAGCCCAGGAGGTGCCATCATTCTTGGTCGAACGAATGGCCAATGTCAGGCGGCGACGGCAGGACAGGCGAGGGATGTGAGTGCAAATAAGTAGGGGTTGTTGGGGCGGGATGGGGTGGGGGTTTCGTAGTCCTTCCAGGCCAGTGTCCGGGTATGTCCGCCACCTTGAGCTTCCCATTCTGCAGGGGGCCTCCCCCGGGTGTGCTCCCCCAGGTGCCTCCTTGGGCTCTTCAGGGGGTACCACCTTCCTGTGGTGTCTTCTAGGGAGGGTGGCATCCTCAAGTCACGAATTGTCACCTGGGAACCCTCAGAAGAGTTTGTCAGGAACAACCACGTCATCAACACCCCTCTTCAGACAATGTACATCATGGCAGACCTGGGACCCTATGGGAAGTGAGTGAAGCCCGCACCGCCCAGCTCGGACCCTCCTCCTCTTCTCGTCACCCATGGCCTACCCTGCTATAGTACCTCTGGGGAATGTGGAAGGGGGGGACTGTTTCTTCTTTTTCTTCCTAGTCGTACTCGGAAGAAGGTACTTGACTGTGACAATTCTCACTACAGCCTCTGTCCTCTCCCCTGACATGGCCTGACTACCTCTTCCTCTCTCTGGTTAGTGGGACCCGTAGTCCTGAACGTGGGTGTTGATTCCTGGTTCCTAGGCTCGGCTATAAGAAGTATGAACATGTCCTCTGTACTCTGAAGGTGGACAGCAATGGTGTGATCACAGTAAAACCTGACTTCACTGGCCTCAGAGAGCCCTACAGGTGAGGAGAGGAAGAAAGGGGGCGTGGAGACTGGCATTCCTTCCCTTGGCTTCACTTCTTGCCCCAAGTGGAGGAGATTCTGAGAAAGTCCTTCATCTGCCCTTGTTTCTAAATTCCCAGCCAATGGTTCATATTCTGTTTTATAAGAGACCCTTAGGATCCTGGGGACGCTGTTCTCAGAAAGTGGGCAGCTATATCAATTTGGAAGGGCTAACTTCAGTGGTGTAGTTAGGTGAAAATAGTTCTCTGTGCTGCTGCCTGCAGGGACCAGCCAGAGCAGGGCAGGATGAGCTCAGCCAGATCTCTTCCTCTGGCCTGACTCTTGCTACCTCCATGTCTTACAATAAGAGAACAATAAATTAGAAATGATCTAGCCTACCTGTCTGTTTTTCAAGCGAGAGAACTGGGTGCAGGAATGTTGTGCTTTAGGGTTTCCCCATGGCTTTGACGCAGAAAAGGGCCCCTATGCTCCATGTCCACTCGAATGCCCTTTCTGCTTTTCCCACTTTGTTTTCCTCACCTGCTCATTGTTCTGGCCACTTTCGTCCTCGTTCGCTTCGAGTGAGGTGTGTGGCCAGCGATGGCTCATCCCTGGGCTAGATCTGGAGAGATCTCTTCTTATCGGAGTTGGTCTTTCTGTGGCTTTGACTTTACAGAATTGAGACCGAGGGGGAGAAGCAGGAGCTGTGGAAGTATACAGTGGACAACGTGTCCTCGCTTGCACAGCCGGAGGAGGAGGAGCGGGAACAGCGTGTGTTCAAGGATGTAAGAGCGGCTTCCCTCCAAGTGCGGAATTGAGCCTGGGTGCCTGGGAGCTGAGACCGTGTCTGAGGTTCATGTCCACAGTTGCAGAGTCTTTCTTACTGGTCCTCTCCTGACATAGGAAACGTTGCTGACATATCAGACCTGAGCTTTTGATCCCACCATAACGTAATAACAATAACAATGACCATTTATTTGAGCATGTACCATGCTCTGCGAGGCCTGTCACTTACTTTATTTCCTCACTTTAAGGTGAATACTTTTATTATTACCATTTTATAAATGAGGAAACTGAGATTGAAAAGCTAAGAAGTTTGCCCAAGGTCGTGGGGCCTGTAAGTGCCAGAGACAGGACTGGGTCCCAGACCAGCAGACTCCAGAGCCTCTGTGCTTTACTTGAAAATGTTGGGGGCTTGGATGCTTCAGCCTGCGTCTGTCTGTGCCATTTCCCGTTACAGCGTCTTTTCTCCCTCCCATTCAGAGCTGACCCTGGTCTCGCTGGGGTTGCATCTTGAGTTTGCATGTGGTTTGTTTCCTCAGCTTTATGGCCGGCACAAGGAGTATCTCAGCAGCCTCGTGGGCACGGACTTTGAGATGGTGAGTGGCTTGGCTTCCTGCAGCACCACGAGCCAGCTTTAGCCAGAGCACTCGGACTGTGGCTGAGTAACAGCACCTCTCTCGAAGGACATATGCTTTATGCCAGAAGGAAATCAGAGACTAGCATATAGAGCATAGTTCTTGTTATGTGTTTTAAAATATAGCAGGGGTGCGTGGGTGGCTCAGTCGGTTAAGCCTCCAACTCTTCATTTGAGCTCAAGGTTGTGATCTCAGGGTGATGAGACTGAGCCCTGTGTCAGGCCCCATGCTCAGCGTGGAGTCTGCTTCAGATCCTTTCCCTCTACGCCTCCTGCCCACCACCGCCCCCTTCCTCGCTTGTGCACGCTCTCTCTCTCTCTAAAAAAATAATAAAATTAAATATAGCATATTGACAGAGAACTGTTAATGAAAAAGAAAACATCAGCGAAAAAGGTCTAAAAGGGCACACACGTGCTATGGGTGGCTTGCTCTGGGGTGGGGGTGGGGTTGGGAAGGTCAGTGAGTGTTGGGTGGTGAAAGGGGTACATGAGGGATGTTTACTTTTTATTCCCTAAACTTAGTGGTTTTCAATTTTTATCAGTGATACATAGACATATTACTTTATAATTTTAATTATTATCAATTAATGAATTAATGAATTAAAATTAATTATTTATAATATATAAGTATTTTATATGATCATACTATATATTATATAGTTATATATATCATATATGAATATATAATAATTTATAATAATAATAATAATTAACTTATTGATTTTCATTATATTTAATTTAAATATAATTTTAAAAATTAATATTTTCCCAAGTGCCCCATAGAGAAGGGGCATCATTTCTGTTTGTCTAATAGTTTAGCTCTTAAACAAACGAAACAAAATAATTTCTCTCAGTTATTCTGTGGTCCCGTTCTTTGTCTTCCTTTATTCCAGCAGCTCCATTCCTAGATCAGGAGACAAGCCTAGGATTATTCAGTGGTTTCTCTCTCTTTCTCTCTCCCTAAAAAATCCATTATCTTTATATTGCATCAGCAGCAGATGTGCAGAGTTAAAAGTTAGATAAGAAAACACAAGTAATTAAAAGAGCAAATTCCCTAGTTCCTTGACCTCTGGCACATAAAGGGAACAGGGGCCCCAGCGTCCCACTGGATGGTAAAGGGCAACTGTGCATGCTTCCCTTGGCTATTCTTGTAAACTCTCCATGCTTCGTTGTCCTCCTCAAGCTTTAAATTATGTGCCTCTTTGGTGTCACAGACTTTAGAAATGAAGGAAACAGGGCAGTGGAGCAGGGAGGAGGCACAATGGCGGCACACGCAGATATGGCTGCCGGTGTCAGGCCTTCTTGGGATTGGTGGACTGGCTGGAGGATGAGTGCTGACTCCCCTAGACCTGACTCCTGATCCTGTCCCACTTCTCTCTTCTTTAGACTGTACCAGGTGCCCTCCGGCTCTTTGTAAACGGAGAGGTAGGTAAGTGCCTTGCCGGGCAGGGATCCCTGATGCTTGGGCAAGCACAGCAGCTGTGAGGTAATCCGCCCTACCCTGGTGGAGGCGCTGGCTTGTCTTGGGAAACTCAGTCGTGAGCCCTTCCGGGAAGGGCAGGGAGTTCCTGGACCTTAAGGGCCTTGCTTCCTGAAGTGTATAGGTCCTCAGGACGGGATTGGGTGCTAAGGGTGATAGGAGAATAAGCTAAAATTGTTGCTTGTTTTCTTAGTTTCAGCGCAAGGCTATGAGTATGACAATCTCTACGTCCACTTCTTTGTGGAATTGCCAACCACTAGTAAGTAATATTCCTGAGTTTCTTTTATACCCATTCTGACAGTTTTCTAGAGGCATTAAGTCAGGCTTCCCCACTTTTTTCAAAGAAACTGTGACTGTCCTTTTCAAGGTCATAGCTCACTTTCAAGTTGTCAAATCCTGTGGTGACATCTCTGCCTTCATGCTACATGAGCTCGGAAGCACATGGCACAGCCCACGTTTCCTCACTCGAACTCTCCTCTTGGCTTCTGGCTCTACACTCCTCTTTTCGCTCTCATTGGTGGCTCATGAGTCCCCTTGGCTCTTGGCTCATCTGTTGGTCTCAGAGCTGTAGAGTGTCCAAGGCCAGGCCTGGGCCTTCTATTACTCCCTCTCTATAGTCTTTCTAGGTGGTTCCATCCATCTTATGGCTTAAATACTACGTATATCTCAGACCCCTAGTATTCTCTCTAGCCTTGGCCTTTCCCCCAAACTTCAGGCTCATATCCACTTGTCATTCCTGCCTAACATGACCCAAAGAACTCTTAATTCTCCCTCCTGCATCAAACCTCCTTCATGGTCTTCCCTAAGGGACATGGCGATGTCATTTACTTAGTTGCTGCTGCCAAAACCCCGGAGACATCCTTGATTCCTCACTTTCTCTAGCTCCCTACAGCCAGTCATTCCATCAGCAGTGCGTTCCTGTCGGCTGGACCTTCCAGAGACGCCCCAAACGGCCCCTCTCTCAAGCACCCTAGACCAAGCCCCTTCCATCTCCTGCCTAGGCCCACGAATTCACTTTCTAACTCACCCCTTTGCTTCCTTTACAGCTCATTTGCCACAGACACCACTGCCAAGTGGAACCTTTGAAAATGTAAATTAGTTGTGTCTTCCTTGAACTTTAAGCCCCAACAGCTTCCCCTCCCATTTGGAGTAAAATCCCAGCTCCAAAGCTGGAACAAACCGGCGCCTGCCAATCTCTCCCTCACAGTATTCCAGTCATACTTTCTGTTTTTGAACATGCCAAGTCCATTTCCACCTTAGGGCCTTTGGGAAATCATTTCCTTTGTCTGAAACCCTCTCTGTCATATCTTTGCATGACTGAGTTCAGGTCTCAGCTTAAGTGTCCCCTCCGAGAGGTGCTCCCTCACCATCCAATCTAAGAGCCTGCTCCGTATTTAGTACAGCATCTATCCCTACCTGATAGCCTCTTGTTGCTTTGTTGTCTGTGTCCCCCGCCAGCTGGCATGCTAGCTCCTTGAGAGACAGGGATCACTTCTGTCTGCCCACCAAGTTAACCCCAGTGGCTGGTCGTAGCACATAGGAGACACTCAGTGGATGTTAAGTGAATGACGGGGTGTGGGAATGCATGAAGAGGTGAAGGAGCTTTGTCCTTTTCTCAACCACTTGCCTCCCTCCCAGGTCAGCTTACTATATATGGTCTCTGGCTTTCAGATTGGTCGAGCCCAGCATTCCAGCAGCTCTCAGGAATAACACAGACCTGTGCCACCAAGTCCCTGGGAATGGTACGGAAAACAGGAAGGCTCTCTGGCCGGGGGCGGGACTCTGAAGATCGTCGGGCCGCCAGCTGGGGGGTCACTCAGAGTTGCATCCGGCCCTTCTCCGCGGGCTCTGCGAGCTGCCACCTGGTGCAGGGCTGCCCTCTCTGTCTTTCCGAGGATGGTAGCAGCTTGTATGTGGGTGCACTGGCCCCTCTCAGCCTCTTATTTCCCCCATGAGGGGGATAGTTTCTTTTTCCCTTGTGACGGTGTCACTGGCCACAGGGAGAACAGAATCTCAGCGAGGCCTTGCCTACCCCATGACCCGGAGTATGAAATAACACTTCTCTTTTTTAGGAGAAGGTGGCTTACTTTTCCTACCCATTCACATTTGAGGCCTCCTTCCTCCACGAAGACGAATCTGCTGGTGAGTAGCTCAGTAGATCCTGGGCCCGGGCACTCCTCTGGTGGCACTCTGTCTGGGAAAGGCCTCCTGTGACCTAACTGCTTCTCTCACTTCTCCCAGATGCTCTCCCAGAGTGGCCTGTGCTCTACTGTGAGGTCCTCTCGCTGGACTTCTGGCAGAGGTATCGCGTGGAAGGCTACGGCGCTGGGCTGCTGCCCGCCACCCCAGGTGACATCGTGTCCCCGCCCTCCACGTGGCCCACATGCCCTAGCTCCTAGGACCGAGACTAACACTTCTCAAGCATTCGGCCTCTGCCAGGGAGGGGGAAGGGTAATGAGGACTTAGAAGCATTGAACTCGCCGGATTCCTTGCTCCTTTTGAGGCCTCCTCCCCGCTCCCTGAGAGCCAGCTGAGCGAGCTTGTGGCTGCCTCGGAAGCCAAGCAGCCCAGGCCTCTGCGGCTTCTGCTCCGAGCGCCTCTGTTTGGACTCGAGGCCCCGAGGGAGGCGCTGGGGCACGGGGGGCTCGGGGCATCCGTGTATTGAATGGATCAGCCTTTGCTTTGAAATGAGAGCCACCGTGTCTTGTTGAGTGTCGCGCATTGCGCCACGTGCTTCTTGGGTAAGTCCGCCAGCCGCTTAGCGGGCGCAGGCGCTACTGTCGCCGCTTTACTGGTGAGGGGAATAGGGCTCCGAGGGGTGAAGACACTTGTCCCGGGTACACAGGTTGTAACTGGTGGAGCCGAGGTGTGAATTTCTAGCTGACTGATTTCCAAACAGGTGCCCCAGACCGCCAGGATCCCCTCCCCAGAGGTCAGGTGGTCCCCAGACAAGGTGGTCCCCAGACAAGGTGTTCCAGTGGTGGCTCGGCTCGTGTCCCTGTGGGAGTCCAGTGAGGGGCCACACGCCTTCCCTGGCTGAGGCCCCACTCTCCCGGCACAGGCTCGCACACCCTGACAGTCCCCACGTGGAGGCCCACGGAGCTTGGCCCGCTGGCTGAGCTGAGGCGGTTTTTCATCGGCGGCTCTCTGGAACTGGAGGACCTCTCCTATGTGCGGATACCAGGAACCTTCAAGGTACCTTTTGCCTCCGGGCAGACTTCATGCTAGGAGCTTAGGTTCCTATCTCTTCTGGAGAAAGTGGGATCAGGGTTAAGGCCCCTTAGTTGCTTTGTTATTACTTAGTCCCTTCCTTCCTGTGGCTTCAGCTAGAGGTCATGGCCACACTCTGAACCAGGTATAGACATCTACACTGCTGTCCTGGGAGATCTCAGGAAATGAGTAGATTTAGAGATTGCCCTGGTCCCGTCGGAGTTACCGGCCCCTCCTTCCAGCCCGTCACTGCAGCTTCAGTCATCAAAGGCGGCGAGGATTGGCAGGCCACTCGTCAGACTGCTTATTCTCAGCTGAGATTGGGGCGTCCCCTGATTTACAGTCGGGAGCCCCATGTTAACCTTGAGTCGATGAGTCTGGGTGCTGGAAAGAGGTTCCCCCAGCAGATCTGTTCTTCAAGAGTGGGAGTCAGAATGGGTCTGCACGGTGCCTGGGGTCTAGAATCCCCCGAAGCCTGACGCTGTCTTAACTGCACACCCCAGGGGGAGCGTCTGAGCCGCTTTGGGTTCCGCACCGAGACCACGGGCAGCGTCACCTTCCGCTTGCACTGCCTGCAGCAGTCCAGGTGAGGGACCCCGGCCCTCTGCCTTGGGGAGCCTTACCCCTGAGGGCTGGGCAGCAGCCATGGCCATTCGCTGGGCTTCTGTGCAGGGCCTTCATGGAGTCAAGTTCCCTCCGGAAGAGGATGCGGAGCATGCTGGACCGTTTGGAAGGGTTCAGCCAGCAGAGTTCTGTCCACAACGTGCTGGGTAGGTTTCCCTCCGCCCTGCAGCCGGCTAGCCCGCATCAGCACGAGCCCCGCCCCTCCCCATGCGGTGGCGGCTGACCCCTGCTCTTGCTCCCCTCACAGAGGCCTTCCGTCGCGCCCGGCGCCGCATGCAGGAGGCCCGAGAAAGCCTTCCCCAGGACCTCGTGAGCCCCACGGGGACCATGGTTTCCTAGCTCGTGGCGGCCTTGGCTCCCCCACCCCGTGCAAGAGGACAAGACGGGTGATGTCTGAGGCTGGTGCCGTCCTGCCTCTTCCTCTTTGTCCCCAGCGACCCCACCAGGCTGCCGAGAACCAGAAGAGTGGAGAGAGTCCGGGGCCGGCCCCTTTGCCTAGTCTTTGGCAGGGCCTCCCTCTGCCGGGCGGCAGTACCACTGAAAACCCTACGGTCCCTCTCTGCATATTTCAGTTCCCGCAAGCGGCTGTCACTCCAGGGCAGGCTTGCTGGGTTAGCCCAGTGTGGGGTGACCCTACCATTAGTCCTGTTCTCACCCAGCCTCTTTTCTGGCTTGTCTCGCTGTCTCAAGAGCAGAGAGCTGCAGGCGCCTCCTGCTTCACAGCCTGCGTTACCAGTGGAGGCTCAAGAAAGGAAGAGGAGAGAGATCTTGAATGCAGGCCCAGGAGCCTCAGCCTCCTCTTTCCAAGATAGCCTCCTCCCACCACTTGGGGCCTGTTGCGTTTGAGAGATGAGGAAATGAAGGCTGAAGGCAGTGCCCAGTCCTTTCTGCTAGCCGGGTAGTATCTTTTATTGTGTTTTTTGTACATAAAAACTTTTTGTACTGACTGATATGTCGGCTCTTTTTCTGCCCAGACTGCTGGCGTGGCCAGGGTGCTCTCCCGAACCTTCCCCCCTCTGCCGTTCCCCACTCCAGAGTGTCGGGAGTCAGCCCGCAAGAGAGGCTTTGGGGTTAGTGCCGGTGGGGCCCTGGCAGTGCTCCTCTTAAATGTTTGGAGCAAAGCATGGGGCTGAGTTATGCCCTCCCCAGCCCAACGCAGAAACCAGCTCTTGCCCTCAGCGGTCTTTTATTGGTACAAGCGGAGCTCACCGCCCGGCCTGCGGGCTCAGCAGAGGATGGTGGGGCGGCTGGGGCCGGGTGTCCGTGGGCCGCAGTTATGGGCGGGGGATGGGGACAGGCTGGGAAATAGCAAAAAGAGGCTGGACCCCATGCAGATGACTCTTCTTGCCTGGGCCTCAAGACCTGCTTGCACCCGGAGCCAATCCCTGACCTAAGACCTAGGAGGCTCCCAGGTGGGAGGGTTCACCGCTGCCAGGAGCCCCGGCTGTGGCTCCCAGCCACAGAACCAGCAATGAGCCAGAGCCAGCAAAAGCGTCAGCAGGTGCGGTTGCTCCAGGGGAGAAGGCTGCCTCATGGTCTATCCCAGGTTTTCTTGCGCCTGAGGCCGGAGGCTTGGGGTGGGCTCCTGTGGAAGCAGCACACGTGGACAAGTGAGGAACTTGCTGGGGGTCCAGACCCGGGCTGTTTTAGGGTACTGATGACTAAGCTGAGGCTTCCTAATTGCCCCCCAAAGTCCTAGGCCTTGGATTAATTCTCCATCCAGAAGCATACCGGAAGCCAGTGGGAAAGACTACCCCGCCTCTGGTGACAGGTTTGGTTGCCTCTGCTCGGAGGTCTAGAAGGACTCAGCCATCTGGTCGGGAAGGATGTTGGAGGAGGGCGCCCCTTACCTGTAGAGGCCTCATGTGCCTCGCCAGGCTGACAGGTTCAGTCTCGGGATGCGTGAGCAGCTCACAAAGCCCCGCGGGTAGGTGTTGGCCCTGAAGATGTCCCTCGAAACGGTGGTGATACCAGTATTGTCACACACAATTCGAGACAAGGAAATCTGGTTCAGGGCCCTGCGCTGTCTCTTGGTGAAAACACCCCGTTTTTCCCACCAGAACCTACCAAGACAAGTGGAGAGATATAGGTGAAGGTCAGGGAGGAATGAACATAACGAGCACCTGCTGTATGCCAGGTACTTCACGTTATTTCATTCAATTCTCCAGAATTCCTGAAAAACAGGTATTATTCCCCATTTATAAATGAAGAAAGAGGCTCAGGGGTCAAGGAAATTGCTCATTATTAAGGGCCCAGTAATTTAAGTGGCCAGGGCTGGGTTTGAACCTGGGTAAATGCCAAATCCAAATAAGGAGTTGGGTCGTAAACTATTTTATTGGAAGGAAACCAGATTTAGCCCTTTCTGCCCGTGTTTTCTGGGACCCACTGGCCGAACAGCTCGGGCACCATCAGCCCGAGGTCTCCGTTACTCTGACCAGGCTCTCCGCAGAGGAGCCTCCTGGCCCCAGATCCTGTGAACTTGGAAGAAACGAATCTAAAAAGGACGCTTTCCCCCTTGCTGAGTCTTGACAAGCTAGTGCTTTTCTGCCCTGCCTCTGGGGCTGGTCTCTCTAGGGCAGGGTCCCTTACCTATCCCCATTTCGGGCTCTCCTGAACTGGTTTTCAAAAAGACAAGCCAGAAGAGGCCCCACTCGGGCCCCTGGCAAAAGAGGCTCTGCGATGGCCCCAATCCAGATGTCGATGTTGTCAGGTGTCCCGTACAGATTCAGGAACTTCCTCGCCAAAGCCTGGTTTCGCAGCACCCGGCTGAGCTGTGCCAAGTTCCGGGGCTGGGAGAGCCCGCAGAAGCGCCTCCAGGCATTGTACCCTGTAGGGAAAGGGGGGCGGAGGCGGTCAGTCTTACCCTGCTGACTTCCCCTTAGCTTCTGCTTCTCCACAGTTTCTCCCGAGAGAATTCTGTGGTCAGGAAATGTCGGGCAGAACAAGATCCCTGCTGACAGAAGAGGCCGAACCTTCCAAACATCAAACCACTGCCCTCTACTTTCCAAAGTGAGTAGACAACCATGCTCTGTGGGCATCGAACTGAGGAGTGTGTCCTAATGGACACCTGATACCACAGGGATATCGGGCTCAAGGGCATTAATTAGGTACAAATGAGATGGACCCAGAACATAAAAGACTCTTACTCAGGTCTGGAGAAGGAAAGAACGAACAAATACATAGGGGAACAAACCAAGAAATGAAGAGTGTGCTTAAAGTTTACTCAGAAAAGGACCACATGCTGCATGACTCCATTTTCAGGAAAGGTCCAGACTAGGCAATCGTGTAGAAATAGAAAGATCAGTGATTGTCAAGGGCTGGGGTGGGGACAGGCCGTGACGGTTATTGTAAGGTTTCTTTTGTGAGCGAGGAAAATGTTCTGACATTAGCAATGGCGCTCAGTGGGCCAGAGACCTTAACAGACACCCCCCCCCCAAAAAGTGATCAAGGCACACAACTCTCAATATACTAAAGTCATCAAATCGTGTACTTCATAGGGGTGCATTTTATGATTTGCTAATTATATCCCAATAAAGCCATTTGAAATTTTTTTTCACCTACTCAGAAACTCCCAAAGGCCTGCCTTCTGATTTCTCTACTATTAGGATCCCACACCAGGACCAAGCCAGATAATGGGGTGGAGACCAGGAAGATAGGAGATAGATTTGCCCCAACCTTGAAGAAACGCCTGCCCAGTATTGTCCATTGAACTACAACTCCCAAACGCCATCCTCCAGGGGAGCAAAGGAAGGTGATATAATGCTTTGCCCCACTGAGCACTGGTCGTGATCGTCTCTTCGAACCCTCACAGCACCTCTGTGAGGCACTTTGTAATCTCCGTTGTATCAGTGGGTATTTGCTGAGCTTGAGCAACTGTGACTTTCTTAGGGTCACCCCACCAGCAAGGGCATTTCAAAGAAGCTCTTCCAATTCCAAATTTGGTGTTGGACTTGGGAAGGGATTGGAGGAGACTGTCAGAGGTAGTAACCAGACGATATGTCTGGGACAGCTTGGAGGGCATGGTGTGGCACCTGCATCGCTGGCAGTCTCAGTTCTCCAGCAGGGGGCGCCCAAGTGTAAGGAGGAAAGAACAGGTTCTTGAGCACCCTCCCTGAGTCCACCCGGTGCTGTGGTAGCGCGGTGATCACCCCCACCCAGTTACACACCGCCTCAGATGAGCCGAGGTAGATGGGGCTTCAGGTTGTAGACAGGAAAATAGGGGAGAGGGGAAGGGGACAAGGTGGTGATCAAAGCCTTCCCCTAACATTGCAGCTTGCACAGGAGGAAGAAAGGAGAAATTCTGAACCTGATTCAAATTTTACTACTTCCTTGTTATGTGGCCTCAAGAGGATGACCAGCTGTCTCTGAGCTTATTTCCTCCTCCATAAAAATGGCTGTAACAGTTGCTTCTCAAGGTCATTGGCAGAACGAAATGATTAATAGCCATGAAAATTCCTGGCAAAGTGCTTAAATTTTCTTCTTTCTGGGGATACATTTTTCTTCTTTCCTGTGATTTTTTTTTGTGTCCTCAGGAAACAGCCACTCCACTTGCGTTCCTGCCTCTTGGGCTCTTGGCCTTTCTGCACTGAGAGCCAGGAGCCAGTTCCCATGTCCCCGGACCTTGAGTCTTCCAGGGTAGCGGGGAATGGGACAGTTTTTCCCTGCCCTTTGAACCTACTGTTTTCTCCACCCGGAAAGTCCTAATCTGCTTTGCCCACAAGCAGACTGTGTCCAGGTCCTGGCTGTGCTGTAACCCTACAGCTAGAGGCCCTACAGCGGCAGGCGAAGACGTGGCAGGATGGCAAAGGGTGGGCCCAGGGACGCTTTCCTTTCCAAGCTCAGCCTCGCGCGCTTCTGAACCACAGCACATGGGGTAGATGGCTGCAGCCAGAAGGGATGCCCCAAGGGTCTCCTCTGAAACCTGCCCCACCCCCAGCAGCAGCCCCAGGCCGAGCAGAGCCCCTCACCTGGGAGGCCGTGGTCGCGGCTGCGCTGCATGTTGAGAGCCGCCAGGTCCAGCCCGATCCTTCGCACCTGCTGAAACAGCCGGTCCCGCAGCTCGTCCACCAACATGGAATCCTGGCGGTTCAGCTTGGCAGGGGTGGCCATGAGGCCTCGGATGATGGGGTCGATGCCACCTGGTGTTGGGAAATGGGAGCAGCAAGGACTGGATCGGCCTCTGGGGAGCCCCTGGGTCATCACTTGAGACCAAGCTAGCTCAGAGCTGGACAAGCCAGTGGCTTACAGTCCACAATGTTTGTATCAGGAAACGAAGGCCTGGTAGACTTGAAGGCAGCTGAGGCTGGCAGGGAAAGAAGTCACCCCTACTTCTTAAAGAAGGAGCAGAAGGCGACCTCCTCCCAGGCCCACAAGCCCCCGTCTGACATGACTCTCCTCCCCTTTGGGAATCCTCTGATCCCTGAGGGGGTGGGAAGCCCAGGCCTGAGGGTCTTGGTGCACCTTCCTTGTACTGCCCTGGGGAGATGGTTAGCAGTGGCCTGAACAGCCCGGCCTTCTGGCCCTCAGCTTGGCCCCACCCCCGCTCCCATCTACTTTCAAGACTTGGTCACCTTCGTGCACGACTCGCCAGCTGGCAAAGAAGCTAGTGCTAAGCGGGACGCGCGAGTTGGGTGCCGAGGGCCGGTACTGGCCGTCCAAGCGGAACATGAAGGGCTGGAGCATGGTGTGGCCGAAGCGGAAGGCCAGGGTGAAGACGTTGGCCACACGAGGGTCCACATTGGAGCAATACCCGCGGTAGCGGCCTATGGTTCTCCTGGCCCGGGCCCTGCCCAGAACCAGGGGCAGGAAGTCTCGGTAGGTGATGATCTACGAGGGAAGGCGGGAGGAACATCACCTTAGCGCCGCCCACCCCATCCCTCGCCTTTGGACAAAACTTTTGCTTTCTGAAGGGCTCCTCAGACATACCAATTCTTTATTGCTACCATGTCAAATGTGGAAATATGCATTTCGTGTCGGCTAATGAAGGTCCCACAGCCCAGAGAGCGGGGTGACAAGGACAGTGTCACACAGTGAGTTAGCGGCAGATTTGGGGGTACAAGTGAGATCTCAGGTACACTCCCTATAACCCAGACCCAGCTGATTTGAGGCACAGCCCCAAACGATGGTGTCTCATGGCAGATTGCCTCCTGGGGGGTGCTGGGCCCAGGGTTCCCTACCTGGACCATGGCGCCCACGATCTTCCGGGCCTCCTGGTAGAGCTTGTCTCCAGTCCACCGGGGGTTCAGACGCTTCAGCTCCGTAGCCAGCCGGTTGTGCTCCCGCATGAAGAGGGTGTGCATAGCCGCCAGCTTGGGGGTTTCTGATGATCGCGAGTCACCTTGAAAACCCCAAGTTCAGCGTCACCACCACCCTTCCCAAGGAAATGTCTTTCTGCTAAGGCAGACAGATCTCTGGGGACCAGAAGGACGTTGTAGCACTTTACGACCCGGGCCAAGCTCCAGGCCCTCTCTGGACCTCTATCTCCTCAGCTGGGCCCTGGGGCTCCTCACTGACCGCCACCCCCCACCCCACACAACGGGTCAGGACGGGGGAGACGGTGGGGTCTCGGATCCCAAAGTTACTGAAACAGGTTCACGCAAGGTGGGAAAGCACAGAGAAGTTGCTGGGCGCAGGCATGATCCTATTCTACTAGTGACCAGGTCCGCAGCTGGTGGAGGAAACCGGATGACTCTAGGAACCTTGACTTTGGGACTCTGAGCCCACCTGTCCCATGAACTGCCTCCATCGGCACATGCTTCACCAAGAGCTAGACCTTCCCCCAGCTGTGGGCTTGGAAGCAGGCTTCTCTCCCCCAGGAGCCCAGGGGAAAGAGAAAGACAGAGGGTTGGGCAGAGCCCGTTCCTGCGGCCAGAGCTTCTCCTGGAGGCCCGGCAGGAAAGCAAACTCCTGGGCCTCATAATCACTTGCTGGTTTCGAACGAAACCTTTTTGTACCAGGTCTTATTTAACCTCCTTTTCAGGCGACCACCAGGGGCTGACCTGCCAGGAAGCAGGGGATGCGTGCGGAGCGGTTGGTGAGCAGGCAGGGGTCGTCGCGCAGGTTGTCGAAGGGCAGCAGGGCCCGGCCGTTGTCGCTGAAGCGGGTGTTGACAGCCAGCAGCCCCAGGAAATTGGTCTGGTTGCGGAGCCGCTGGGCGAGGGAGACCTCGCTGCCGTACACCATGCTGGCGTCCACGAAGGAGGTGAGCGCGTTGAGCTGGTTTCGGACTTTGTTCCTGTTTTGGGGGCAGGCGGGTGCCGAGCGGAAGAAGGGGATGCAGTCACGCTGGTTCCTGATGCGGGGGTCATTGGGTGGGATCTGAGGTGGAAGAGGGGCCAGTGACGAGAGGGGCCCTCAGGAGCAAGCTCCCTCCTCTGGATCATTCCTCACCTGCTTCACAACCTCTTTTGAAACTCTCCTCCTCTAGGAAGCCCTCCTCGACTCATCCAGATTCATGCTGCTCACCAGGTCAATCTGAGCATCCCTAGCACTTTGTAGCATAGAGTCAAGAAAGCGTCCTCATTTTACAGATGGGGAAACTGAGGCTCAGAGAAAGGAAGTGACAACTCGTTAGCAGAGGAGGAAGGATTAAGACCTAGTTCTCCTGACATTTGGGCTTGTGTTTCTCTCGTTCCGTTTAATTCTACAGACATGTCCTAAGCACCCTTCTCTGCTGGGTGCTTTGGAAACCAACAAAGGTCAGCAAAACCCAGCACACGTTGCAGGAAGCTGGCGTTCAGTGAAAACAGGTGCACAGGTAGGGACCGTAACTCTAAACTGAGGCGCTGTTTGCTAGGCTTGATCTAAAAACCCAATAAAAGGTGTGCTAGGACAGTATAGGAAGATTCCCCCAAGGAGGTGCCTCGAACCAGAGCTTGAGGAATGGGTAAGGTTGGCCCATGAACGTCATCCTACTTGTTAGGGGTGAATGAATGTGGGAGTGTGTGCATGTGTGTCTGCCCCCCACCCCCAGGCCCATAGCCCCAGAGAGGCTCTGCTCCCTGGAGTCCATCTTTCCGTCCCTAGTGTTCCACACCATCCGTGCGTCTCAGCCTGAGGGCTAGTGCCCTGCTCACAGCACCACCCCAGGAACCAGTGAGAGCTGCAGGGCCCTTGGACCTCTTCGGGAAGGAGCGAAGGGCAAGAGCTGAGTCCCTAAAGGCTCTCAAGAGCAGCAGCCCAGAGGCTTCCCCGGTTGGGATCAGAGCCGTGGGTCAAGGCTAGTCTCCAGTGCTTCCTCCTCTGTGCCTGCACTAAACCTGCTGGCAGATTGCCCCGCCCCCACACCCAAACGCGCACAGAACCCAGGGTATGTGCAGGGCCCGGCTCCTCGCCTTTGTCTGACACTCCGGCACCACAGGCGGCTCCTTGAAGAGGGTGCTTTAGCCTTACAGACCCCCACCCCCAGCTCTTGGCCTGGTGCCCAGGGGACCAGCGGGGGTACCTTGATGGGGAAGCAGGGGGGCAGCTGGGCACAGGTCTTCTCGCAGTCCACGCCCTCAGTGAAGGCCACTCTGGCTGGGGACTCAGGGGAGAAGTCCAAGTCGTGGTCAATGAACTGGCCCCACTGCATGAACATAAGGGCCCTGCCCCGGTCGGAGGTCAGCCTCTCGCTGGGGAAGCGCACGATCTGGTTGGAGACGGCTCGGACCTGGTGGGGAGAGAGGTCAGCGTGGGGCGTCCCGGGCCGGCTGTGCAGACTGCCCTGCTGGCGTGAACACGGCCTCTCCTCGGCTCCTGCCCCGCCCTCCCCAGCCGCACTCTGTCCCACCCCGTGTGGCGGTGGTGCCTGCAAGGACGGCCTCTGGCGTGGCTCCTGAGGACTCCAGGAGTAGAGAAAGGGAGAGGCCAGTTGACTGGCTGAGACCCTACCAGCTCTTCCAAAGAGGTAAACAGATCGAACGGATAGATCAGTTTATAGGCTCCCGGGTACCTAGACAACGGAAGTGACTGCGAGGTGCATGGACCAGTCCGTAGGAGATGGATAATAAATAGAGAAGGAATTGGCTAGACAGATGGAATAAGAATTAATAAATAGATGTTGATAGATGCAGCATATTGACATATGAATAGAAAATCGATAAACTGATAAATGTGAAATCATTTAGATCAATAGACATAGAATAAGACATGCCGCTCTTTATATTTAGCTAGATCCTTTGACACTAATTCTTTCGACACCATACTGGCTAGCATCACCAGATCACATCCTATGTAGACATTTATACTAAGGACCTTATAATTGACACACCAGCGATACGAGGTGGATTTTACTGCCATTTTACAGATGGGGAGACCGAGACTCAGCGGTGTGACTTGCTCAGTCACCCAGCTGGCCAGCGGCAGAGCCTGGATTCCAGCTGGCTCGGGGCTCTGACTCCCCGTGTTTCGAAGCGGTGGAGGCAGTGGAGCACCCTCCTGACCCGCAGCCGCTACTCACAAGAGGGAGGAGGAAACCATTGCGCCTCCTGTTGGGTGTCCAGCCGAAGGGGAGTGACAGCCTGTCCTCGTACTCGGCGGGCAGCCAGCGGGCCAGCGGCTGGTTGGAGGACCCCAGCAAGGGTCTTCTCCTGCAGCAGAGAGTTGGCTCTAGTCGGCAGGAGTCCTGGGCCTAGAGACCACTCACCGTGGGGCGAGGGGCGGCAGAGGGAAGGGAGGCGCCCTCGGGTCGGGCGTGGCCCCTGGCACCCACTTGTTGTTGCATCTCCCAGTGATGGTCCGATACTTGTCGCTGCACTTCTCCTCCTGGTCCCGGGGAGCACAGCCACTGGCCTGGGACAGCAGCTGAAGCTGGCGTTCTGTCAGCACATCTGGGGGTGGGACGGGGGGCAGGGTCCTGGTTCCTTCCTGAGCTGGCCTGCTCCACACCTCCCATCCCTGGAGCCTCTTCCTTCCCAACAGCCCAGCCTGGGTACCCTGCTTTCCCAGGCCAGAGCGGGCCCTGGGGCTCAGGGGGGAGCACAGTACCAGTGACGTTGAAGGAACTGGATCCCTGGAGTTGTAACTTCCCCTCCAGCAGCTCCAAGGCCACATGCATGTAATCGGCGGCCCGGACCACTGTCCTGGTGGCGGCTAACGGTTGTTTGAAGTAGGACAGGAGGTCCATGGGGCTGGCCAGGCCACTGCGGAGGCGCTCCGTGATGCTGCGGGAGGAGGGCAAGGGCTGGAGAAAGGAAGCAGAGCCCCCAGCAGAGCCCCAGCCCGGGGGTGGACAGCCAGGGCTGTGTCAGCTGACGGGATGGACGGAAGGGAGGCTCTCTACGGACATGGCACTAACCTAAGATGCCCAGGGGCAGGGTGACGGCTGGCATGACCGTGGCTGGAGCCCACGCACCTCACTGACCCTCCCAGACCCACCTCCTCTGAGTCTGATTGTAGGCAGCATCCACCAGCAGCTTGGCCTCTGTTAAGCAGTCCCGAAGGACCGAGGTCTCCACTGTCGTAGGGGAGGCTGTTCGGAAGGAAGGGGACTCAGGGTCCAGGGGAGCCACGGGCTCCCCCCAGACCCAGACACACACCCCCTCCATTGCCCTCCTCCTTGGCTGTCCAAGGGGATATTACCTGGGCCAGAGCCCTCACAGGGCAGGGCCAGGATGAGTGTGGCCAGGACCCCTGCTAGGGCCAGGAACAGCTTCTTCTCTGCAGTGAGGCCCCCGCCCACAGCGGGGCAAGGGATCGATGCGCACATCCTGCACACAGGCTGGCCCCCTGCACCCCTCTCACCTGGAGGTCCCCAAGCCGACACCTCACCTCCTCTTTTCTGGAAGTGGTTGGGAAGGGACTTTTATATTCTGTCTGAGGGTGAGGGAGGGGAAGTCCAGCCTCCTGAGTGGGGCCCTGGAACTTCCCTCTCATTTTCAGGGGAGGCATGAGACTGAAGCACCCCACCCCCACCCTCTTTACTACTGAGCTCACAGACGTATTTCCCCGAGGCTCAGGGCAGGGCCTGGAACACAGGTATTGCTCAGTGAGTATTTGCTGGAAGATTGAGGAGCATCGTGCCTCAGAAGGAGGCTGGGCCTGGGCCTGCCACGAACTAGTTGTATGATCTCGGACAAGTCACTTCTCCCCAGTCCACATCCCTAAAATGGTACTTGGACCAGATCGCTGGAAAGGCTTCTCTCCTCCCCCTGACTGGGCAGAAACGGGTCTGCCTTGCTCTTATATCTCCCCAGACGCCTCAGTACAAGGCCAGGCATTCAGTAGGTGCTCAATAAATGTTTATTGAATGCATGGATGATGTCCAGTCAGCGATTCTGCCCCTCCCCCTTACTCCCTTTCCCTGCCAGGTCTCTCTAAGATGCGGGAGAGGACCAGGCGATGGCGGAGGCAGGGCTGAAAATTAAGGGGCTGCATCAGGGGGCCCCCCGGGGACGCAGTGAGCTTCACAGGGAAAGCGCCAGCCGAGCGATGGTAGCGGGCCTCCACGGAGGCAGAGGGTGGTCCGGGGCTCCTTGCGCCTCACTGACGGGCTTGCACCCCAGCGGTGGGCCTGGGTCTGGATCGGCTCAGTCACCACCTGTGAGACTCTGGCGGGGCCTCTGTTCCACGTTGGAAGGGTGGAAGCACCTTCTCATACCCTTGCCTTTGCTCCCAGGGTGTCCTCCGCTCTGGGCCTCTGGGCCTCGACTCCGCCTCACCCCAGTCCACCCGCGGGGCAGGTGCCCCGCTGCTAAGCTCCAGAATCCTCACCCCAGCGTGTCCCATCCCAACCCCAGCACCCCACAGCCTGCCTGTCCTTGCTCCTGCTCCAGAGCCATCCCTTCCTCACTTGCTCCGAGGCCCCGTGCCCCTCCCCCTGCCCCCGGCCACAGCGGTGGTTGCCCTTGAGACACCCCTTCAGCAATGTCTTTCACAAGCTCCCGTTGAAGGCCTGGGCCCTACTGATCTTATCTCCCTTTCTTCAGCAGGTGCCGCTCTCCCGCTCTCCCGTGACAAGGCAGCCTGGAGGGAAAGTCACAGTGTAGCGGCTAAAAGCACACGGAGCTCCTGGTGCTGAGCCCCTGCATGGCTTGGGGTACAACACACGGCTCCTGGCACCTCCAAGCCTCGGGAAGGAGAGATGGTTAAATCCCAGAGTTCTCCTTACGTGAGCCTCACCTCCCAGCCTGCAGGGAGCCGGCGGCAGCAGGAGACTGGCAGCCAGGGTGGGCTGGAGGTCGCTCGCGTTGCCCTGTCTCCGGGATCCCCCAAAGAGGACTCGGAGCTCTGCTCTCCCCCTGGAGAGGACTCTCGTTCTTCAGCAGTCCTGACCGGGTCTGCCATAGCTGCGGCTGCCGTGGGCTCCGGGAGAAGCTCGGGACAGAACGTGAACTCTACACCCAGCCCAGCCGTGTTGGCTGGTCTCCGGGGGAGTTGGCCCCTTGACTGTTGGGGGTGGGGACGAGAGGCAAGCAGAGAGGAAGGGACCACCGAGGGGCTCTGTACAAGCAGCCCATGGGGGGCAGGTTCCCAGGGTCACAGCCGGGGCTGGGCTGGCGGGCAGAACTTCCAGCAAGGAGACCTAAGCTAGGTCTACCCTGGGGTTCTCCTGCCCCTTCGGTCTGTCTTCTGCCACCCTCTAAGCTCGAGACACCCGGCCCTCCGTGGACAACGCCCCCCACACCCCTGCCCTCTGCTTCCAGGCCTCTGATTCGGCTCCCTCTGAGGACCACAGCTTGCGCACTTAGGAGGGCAGCATCTACTCAGCATCTACTCGGGCCGGCTGCTCAGCCCCTGAGCCGGCTTCTCCACTGTCAAAGGTCATTGCCCTGTCTACCCTACGGGAACCCATGTAAAATGCCACCACAGTGCCTGGCACACAGCAGGCGCTCAATAATGCTGAGTAGGCCTTGCTGTCTGGCCTCTGTGTTGCTTCCATTATCAAGCTCACTCCAGGCTGTCCCATGAGGGGAGGGGAGTGACTCAGGGTGAAGGCAGGGGGCAGTGAATATGAGGGCTTTGTGGCCCATTCAGGCCGGGGCACCTGGAAGGAAGGGAGAGGAAGGAGGAAGGGAGGGAGGGAGGAGGGAGGAAGGAGGGAGACAGGCCTCTTAAGTTAGGTTTGTTCAGACTCTGGCTCTCTGCGCCCTCTTCCTCCCGGCAGAGTGGGCATTCCAGCTGCCACACCGGGGCCCCGGGAAACCCCGTGGACTGACAGTGATGGAGGGAGAAGCCCTCCAGGGGATCCCCAGTTTGGGGACCTGCACCCCTTTCCTGCTGTGACCTTCACTGGGAGGCCAGCTGGGGCCTGGGGAGTCCTTGTCAGGTCACACAATGTTTTGCTTTGACACGTGCTGTTTTCTGTGGTCAGGGCGGGACACACCCGGAGACCAGAAGAGGGATGCTCGCAGCCAGCACCCACCGGGACCTCACAGAAGGGATCTGAGATTTTCCTTGGGGCTAAGTGTCGCCCTGTGGCAACCTAGAGTATCTGATACTGGGAACAGATTGTTTTTTGATAGCCTCTTCTTTACATAACAAAATTATTTCCAGTAATACTCATGAAATGAAACAAGTAATGATAATGGTTAGAAAAGAAATGTGTGGATGGTCTCATATTAAACTTTGTATGTGGAATCATACCAGTAAAGAAATAAAAATAAAATATTAAAATATAAAAAGGAAAGGAATTGGATTAATACTTTTTAATTATGTGACCGTGTTTTAAATAAAGGGGAAAAACTACCCACATATTGGTGGTTTTAATGTAATAGTTAATACATTACTGCAGTTTCTGTTTTCTTGATTTATTTTTTAGTTTTAAAGTAAACAACTTGAAATTTAAAAAGAAGAATCAATTTTGGGGCGCCTGGGTGGCTCAGTGGGTTAAAGCCTCTGCCTTTGGCTTGGGTCATGATCTCAGGGTCCTGGGATTGAGCCCCACATCAGGCTCTCTGCTCAGCAGGGAGCCTGCTTCTCCTTCTCTCTCTGCCTGCCTCTCTGCCTACTTGTGATCTCTCTCTCTGTCAAATAAAATAATAATAATAATAAAATAAAAGAAGAATCAATTTCAACTGTAAAGATATTCACATTCAGTAAACTATTTAAAAGCAAGACTATGCCGTGCAAGGGGGGGATAGAAGGTGCCAAGGGCAGCACCAAGACAGAACCTTCCAGATGAATGCATGCATGCAACCCAGGGAGCCACGCCCATCCAGAATTCTCTTACATGACCTCCAGAGAGAATATGGTGCTATTAAGGGATAAGTAAGAAGGATGCATTAGTTTGAAGCTTAGGCGTATTATTGTTAAAGCAACAGTAATTGCAACAGTTGTTTAGAATGGAGATCGACAGAAGACACCTTTGGGGAGGGGAGTTTCTCACTGACACGGCCTAGCCTTGCCTACACGGTGATCATCAGGAGCAGCCCCACCTTTTGTCTGGGTTATTAGGACGCTGACATTTCCTACAGACAGCGCGCCCCTCTTTCCTGTACAGAGGTGACTGCGTCCTCTGCCCAGGCCTTGGTGCTGGTGCTTTGCCCCTTCCACTTGCCCTTGATAAAAGGCAAGTCAGGAGGTTTTCAAGTCCCTCCTCACACACTCCAACTTTGGGCGCCTGGGAGAGGCCGGAGGGGGAGCGCAGGGCTCTGAGCACCTGGGGCTGAGGATAGGGCTGCTTAGGGGCTGTGCTGGGAGAGATCCTCGCCCCTTCCAGGATTCTAACGGGCAGCATCATGGTCTCTGAGAGTCTGCACAGCAGCCCAGGGAACCCCAAATCCTTGCATGTTTCTAGGCCCTGAGGACCTCCAGCCTCCACTCGCCCCCTCCCCCTCCAACCTGCCCACCACACTCCAGCCTTGAATTCCCTGATGCTTCTGAAAGCACTATGTTCTCCCTCACCTCCAGGTCCCTGTAATGTTCCCTTTGCCCGATGAACTTCTACTCAACTGCACAACCCAGCTGAGAAATCACCTCCTCCGGGAAGCTTTCCTTCATCCCTTTCCTGTTCATCCCCAGCACAGTCTGGGTTACATCAGCAGAGCACTGATGCTTTTCTCAGCAGATATCAGGCACACTGGCACCGTGTCTATCTCCTGGACTGGCCCCTGAGTCCTTCGGGGCCCCGAGCCCTGATCTTGTTTACAGCCGTGTACCTAGCAGCTTGCACTGGCCGGGCCCATGACCAGCGCTCAGAAATGTTTGTGGAACATGAGCGAACCGTGCTGTGTCTCGGCTTCACTTGGTGAGTCTGCATACCTTCTTCCACCCCGGGAAGGGGGACCCTTTCCCGGGTGGCAGTCTGGGACTGATAGGCCAGGTAGGCGGGGTGCGGCAGGGCCTGGGGAAACACCACGGTGATGATGTGGAGCCCTGAGGTGGGCGCTAGGTGGGGCCCGTGACTATCCCCAGTGTAAGGCTGAGAGGCCGGGGGCCTGCGCAGGGGACGGCTGGAGGGGGTACTGCCTGGGGGACGTGAGGGTGGACAGTCAGCGGGGCATGGAGGCCATTTGCTGAGGACATCAGAGTGGGAGGCCCCCCGGGGCTGCGTGTTTGGGGAGCTTGGCTCCCTGCCAGGAGCAGGTGAGTTCTTCCCTCCACATGTGGAGTCCAGAACTCGTTTCTGGGGATGGGCCAGGCTCGTTACAGGCTGTGGCCCGCTTGGACCTCAGAGGCTGGGGAGTTGAGCAGGAGAGCTCTTCCTCCGAAAGGGAAATGGGCAAAATGAGAGTCCAAGCCTAAACCACACAGGGGGGAAGGGTTTGTTTGAAACCCACCAAAAAGACAGCCTGGATGACGGGAGGAGATGGGGCTGGTGGAGACTGGGAATAAGGGGGCCAGAGCAAGGTAGGGGTGGCCTGTGGGTTTGCCCCTCAACTGCTCTCCCTCCCTCACTGGTGGCCATGGGAGTATGAGGCCCTGGGGGACTTGGCACTGGTCCCACAGCATTCTGTCCCCTCTGCTGCCTCATCTTGGCCCTCCATACAGTGTCTCCTAAGGAAGGAGCCCCGGGGGCTCACACAGTCAGGTTCCGTGCCCCCCCAGAGCCCCATCTCCTCTCTCTATTCCTTGTCCTCTAAACCCACTGGCTTTCAGCTCCTGCAACAGGCCTGTGTCTACCTACTGTGGGTTTCAACCACACAGGCCTTTCTCTTTTTGTGCCCAGTGACTCTTACCGATGCCCCAGGCCCCACATACAGGGAGCCTCGCTGGCCCCAGCCCCACTGGCCAGGACTCAGATGGCTGGGTTTTCCTGTTTCCTGCTTTTAGAGTTCCTTTCATACAACTTCACAGGCTCGTACCTATACGTGTATTTTTGTGGTTGGACCTGATGAAGCTCCATCCCCCGATAGCTCTGCGTGTGCCAGTTCTACTGCTCACTGGAGGCCCGATAAAGCCTTAACAAGGATTTGTGGGTTGGCGGCATCGGCTGTGACCTCGCCCGACCCAGCTCTTGGGCCAGGGAGGGGATTTGTGTCTTTTCATCGTGTCCCTGGTCAGCGACACTGAACTCCCTGGGCTGGGCCAGCTCGGGGTTAGGGGATGCTGTTGTAGGCCTGGCCATGCCAGCTTGAGGCTCAGACCCTGGACCACAAGGGAGCCTTCCCTCCCTGGCTTCTTTTAGCTGCAGTACTCTAGAACCTTCCTGCCCACCCTCCCCTGGCCATCTTGAAACCTCAAGATTCTGCAACCACTTTCATAAGAACCGTCTCCCAGCCACGGTGGAGCTGCTGGCCTGATTGGATCTCTTTATCTGCTCGGCTCCAACGGCCCCCATGGAGACAGCTGCAGCGGGGCAGGGGCTTGGGGCCTGCTGGGGCTGCTCTTGTTCCCAGGACTGTCTGGGAATGGGGTCCTGGGCCCTATAGGCATGGTAAGAACACTGAGGACGGCAGGGAGTAGGCCCTTGGCTCAAACGGCAGGGACTCCATGCTGCGGCAGAGGCCAGGGCAGGCCAGGAGTGCGTGCACTGCAGAGCTGAAGACTCTCCTGAGCAAGGCAGGAAAAAACCTACTGTGGGGCCTTGGAGAGCTGGCTCCGGGACCTTGCGTAAGGGCTTGACCTCTCTGATCTGCTAGTCAGCAATGAGGGGGAATGTTCAGAAGGCAGGAGCAGTCTCTGGTGAGCACTTGAGAGATGCACGGGTCCAGACTAGGGGCTGGGGAAGGGCAAGCACCCTTCCCTTCTCCTCCCTGCCTTGGCATTCTGTGAGAGCCATACCTCGCCTCCTCCATCGAACTGGAAACTCCCAGGGGCGGGGGAAGGAGGGTTGTGGGCTTGCAGACAAAGCAGCAATATAGTGAGTGAGAGGGGCTCAGTGGGGCATATGACCCACAGGGCCCTGCCGCTTGTGGGGAAACTGAGGCCAGGCAGAACCCGTTCCAGAGGGAGGCCGACAGCTGGCTCGGTGTGATTTGTTGTCCTTGTCATTTGCCAGTCTGGGCTCTGTGCTTTACTCTGCTCATTTGAGTCCTCGCTGCAACCCTGTGAAGCAGGTGCTGCCCCCTGAGACCTCGGTTTTATGGTCGAGGTAGAGTGAAATCTTGTCATGGTCTTGGGGTCTCAACCTGGGTCTTACTCCACAAGCCGTTTCCTTCTCCCCCAGGCTCCCAAGGGCACAGGTGTGACCGACTGGGAAGGTGACCTGGGCCTGAGCACACGAAAGCAGGCCTGGTGGCCCGAGTTGGACTTGAGGGAGGCCCACCATACTCTCCAGGCTCCCTGCTGGGGGAGGCTGCCCCAGCGTGGGGGGAGGGGGATGGAAGCCGCTCCGGGGCAAGGGGGACGGGGGGAGCACGAAGGCGTAGGGGCTGGGCCCCAGAGCCTGAGAGGGACAGCTGCACCCTCCCTCATCCCCCTTGGCCTCACACTGTGAATAAAAACCTCCAACAGTCTCTCCACAAGAAAGGGCCCACACTGATCCATTTTTGCCTCCTGGCATCTCAATACATCTAGAAAGAATAAATGTCCAAAGGCTGAAGAAATGTACACAACCTGTTGAACACAATAGTCTTGCCTGGGACTCTTACGATTTAGGAGTTTTAAAAATGCGAACAATGACTGGAGTGGCACCTGGCTGGCTCAGTGGTAGAGCATCTGACTCTCGATCTCGGGGCTGTGAATTCAAGCTCCATGTTGGGTGTAGAGACTATTAAAAGAAATCGATTTTAAAAATGCGAGCAATGACTTGAAAGATCGTGCAGATCTTCCCCCTACCCCCCCCAGTCACAGCCTCCCCGGCATTTCTGGGGGGGGTGATGAGCTTGGGGGTGGCCCCAGCCCCTTGGCAGCATGGGAAGTGGCTGGAACCAGAACCCAGTGCCCAGGGCAGAAAGCCTACTAGCCGGGCCCTTTGTGCCAGGTTCTTACTCTCTCTTACTCTTCCTGTCCTACCCCCATAGTGCAGTCTTCTGGTACCATCATGGAAAGAGTGACACTCGTCCCCTCAAGGCACAGTAGCCAAGCATGAAGGCGCTACTGTTTGCTGCCTCCTTTAGCCCTCAGAGCCCCAGAGGGGGCCATGCTGAGTCGGCCACTGGTGTAGGACTCTGGGCAGGGACAGGTCTTAGCCTTCGTTATGTCCAACTGGGCAGTGATGACAGTTCTGAATACAATCGGGCCTTGTGGACTCCAATACACAATAGGCATGGGAATATTCCAGAAGAGATGGAGCCAGATGCTCCCTGAATGCTCCTCCTGACACAGCTGTATCGCTGAGGGCCTGGTGGGTTGGTGAATACACCCCAGAACCAGAAGGTCAGAGAGGTCTGTTGTCAAGGACCTATATTTACAATAGTATTGGTTCCTTTATTCTTTCAACAATCACTTGTGGAGAGCCTTCACATTCTAGGTCCTGTGGGAGGCACTGGGGTTACGGGGGTGAGCAAAAACAGGCATCTAACAGAGGAGAGACATGAAACAAACACTGTCCCCTGCAGGTCGAAGGGAGGAAAAGCCCTAGGTACATCGCATAGAGATGCGAAAGGATATTCTTACAATCACGCGTTAGGAGACTTGCCCAAGGTAACAACTAGTGAATCCGGGTCTCTTTTCTCCACGTCATATTTTTAACCCCCTCTACCGGGTCCGACCTCTATAATTCATTCTCTGCCCGGTAGCCAACAAGTCCTTTCTAAAGTATAAATTAGTTCATGCTGCCGCCCCAATCTCCAGTCAAGCCTTCCAAAGAGTCACTGCATTTAGAATAAAATCCAAACTCTCTCCTCAACTGGCTCTTATCTACATATCCGTAGTAACTCAAAAATATATCCACAAATTCTTTGACACTCCTCATCCAAAAGATGACATTTAATTCCCTCCTTTGAGTATGGGCTGTGCTTGGTGGCTCACTTCTGTCTAAGAGAATGTGGGAGAAGTGATGCTCTGTGACTTCTTTTTTTTTTAAAGATTTTTATTTAATTATTTGAGATAGAGACAGTAAGAGAGAGCATGAGAGGGGAGAAGGTCAGAGGGAGAAGGAGACTCCCCGTGGAGCTGGGAGCCCGATGTGGGACTTGATCCCAGGACCCCGGGACCATGACCTGAGCCAAAGGCAGCTGCTTAACCAACTGAGCCACCCAGGCGCCCCGATGCTCTGTGACTTCTGAGACTCAGTGGTAGAAAGGCTACAGATCTCAGCTGGCTCTCTGTCCCAGGACACGTGTCCCCAGAACCCGGCT
The DNA here is from genome assembly GCA_028533885.1 of Nasua narica. Taxonomy (NCBI): domain Eukaryota; kingdom Metazoa; phylum Chordata; class Mammalia; order Carnivora; family Procyonidae; genus Nasua; species Nasua narica. Next base: position 27,455,867 of record CM052804.1, on the reverse strand, counting down.
ACCCTGTTGCGGTAGACCAGTCAGCCGCCCCACCTCGGTCCTTGCCGACACCGACACCAACAGCCAGATGTGTGAGCCAGTGAAACATACGTGCTCTTGCCTCGCCCTTGAGTCTTCCAGCGGAGGCCCAAGAAGCAGAGAGAGGTTGCCCCCGCCATGGCCTGCCAGAACTCCTGGCCCGTGGGACTTGTGAGAGATAATACAGGACTCCTCGTTTTAAGCTGCTAGGTTTAGGGTTGATCGGTTATGCAGTGGGAGATAACTAATACAACATCTTAGAGCTCGCCTCCTACCAGGAGCCTCTTTGTTCACCCCCCTCCGGTTACACTCTCTTTTCTTTTCCCTTTGGCCACCGAGTTCATTCTTACCCCAGGACATTTCCACTTGCTCTTTCTTCTCTCTGGAATGCTTGCCCAGCACCCAGATCTTGGTCGGCCTGCTTCCTCACTATCCAGATCTTTGTCCCAATATCCCCTCCTCAGACTTTCCTTCCCCACCACATCTTACAATACAGCCCACCTCACCAGTCACATTGCCCCATGCAGTTCCTTCATAGCTTTTCTTCATGAAATCATTTGTTTGTCCATCTATTACTTATCTATCTCCTCACACTTCTTCCTTCCTCTTTCCAGCACCTCCTGTGCAGAGGGCAAAATGATGTGACTTTTCCTTACGAGAGTTCTCACTGCAAGGCAGTGGGTCTCCTGGTCTTTGTGGCTTTTCTATCAAGTCACACTGTAGGGCAAGCCCAGGGGCCCGCGGGCCCCATTTCCACATTCTTGGGAGAGCCGCAGGGGGCTTCCTGGGCACATTCCCTGTCATGGGTGACAGGGCCTCCTCTTCCCTCACACCCCAGCCTTTGCCTCAGCAGTCACCCCACAGCCTTGCTGTTTTATTGATGTCAGTACAGAATCTGAGAGAGCATGAGGTCCTCTCCTTCTGCCGCCCACACTCTCCTCCTTCATAAGGCCTCTGGTCTTCTCCCCTCTCTAGTTCTAATTCTTTCCTCACTTTCTTTCCCCCATATCTCACATACACCAGACACACACACACACACACACACACACACACACACACACACACACACACACACTCCAGGTTCATGAAGGGCAGAGTGGTGGGAAAAACCCACTTGGCAGGGAGAATTTTAGCTCTGACATTGTTCAGAGTTGCCCAGGCATGGTACTCACTGAAGCACCTTTAGTCAGTTTTCCTGTTTTAAATTCCCCACTGAGAAAGAACCCCATACGGCCCATGCAGGCGTGCTCTGCCCTTTCCTGGCACGCCCTGGCATCCATGAGATGTAGGAGGCCTGACTGTGGGGGGCTCTCTGGGAGGCATCACTGCCCTTGGCGCCCCCTGCTTCCTCTCCTGCTTTCAGCTCCCTCAGCAGCTGCGAGGGGCTCCTGCTGGATTAGCCACTGCTGCTCCCTCATGGGTCTTCACAGGGTTCCCTGCTTCCTCAGAGTCCTGTCCTTCCTTCCCTCGGGTCAGCCAAAACAAAGTCAGTTTCCCTAAGAACCTAGGGGTAAAGAGGACAAATAGGACAGAAAAACTAAACTGGAAGCACTCAATAAATACTTGTTTCATGGTGTTTAATGGATGAATAAAAACACGAATGTCTAGACATAAATAATTACAAGTTCCTTGGATGGAAGGATCAAGGAGTACCCTGCTTGTGCCTTTCACGGCAGACGCACGCACCTGGGAGGGGAGTCTGTCCGCCCACAGGCTCCTTCCCTGGGAACCACCCTCACCCACAATTCCTGCTGGAAGGATGGACCTCGATGGCCATGCTTATGGCACATGACCTGCACATCCCCTCGGCCACGTGGGCCATGCGGCCCAGCCTCAGCCCATCAGATTATTCTCATAGGGTTTTGGAATTTGAACTGGAGACATGGCTGAAAGCAGAAAGCAGAATGGGAAGGTCCGGGTTTTGGGTTGAGGCTCCCATCTGAGTCATACACAAGGTGACCGCGTAAGCACAGGTGGGGGGAAGGAGGAGAGACCAGCTGTGCCTGTTGTGACAGCTTCGTAGCCCCACAATACACAACTTCGGGGGGGATTTAAAACCTCCTCTTTTATTAAAAGCGGCTGGGGTTGCAGCCCCTTGCAACTGTAACCGTAACTACTCCTCTTCAACTCTGCTGGACAGCCTGACCCCAAAGGCCCAGGGTGAGAGTGAAGGAAACATACGATGGTCGTGGGGCAATGACGTCCAGGAAGAGAGGAAGCAAGGAACACCAGTGAACTGGAGGTGGGGGGAGTCCCAATATGGACATAAAGACCAAACTGGCAGAAATCGATGCAGGGAGGGAGAGGAGGGAAAGGGGTAGGGCTGAGAATATGAGAGTCAGCGCACTGCCGAAGACAACTGTCTACACGCAAGACTACCACAGGCCCCAAAGGCATGTTCCCCCAAATGAAGGAACAAATGGACAG